>CM040117.1:75320294-75925630 GCA_022559845.1 Amorphophallus konjac
GTCTTCAACAAATGTTAAATTTCTTAAAGACCATCCATTAGATAATGTCATAGGCAATCCTGAAGATCCTCTTCGGACTAGGTCTCATTTTAGAAATGTGAATAATGATGACTTAATTGCTTTAGTCTCACAAATTGAACCCAAAACAGTAGAAGAGGCCTTGGCTGATCAAGCTTGGGTCAATGCAATGTGTGAGGAATTAGGTCAGTTCGAAAGAAATAATGTCTGGGAGCTTGTCCCAATACCAGATGGTGTCAATGTCATAGGAACCAAATGGGTGTTCAAAAATAAGATGAATGCAGATGGAATCATCTCGAGGAATAAGGCCAGATTAGTAGCCAAAGGCTACTGTCAGGAATTCGGTGTAGACTTTGATGAATCCTATGCACCTGTTGCTAGGATGGAAGCTATAAGATTGTTGCTTGCCTTTGCTTGTTCAAAGAATATAAAACTCCAACAAATGGATGTTAAAAGTGCCTTTTTAAATGGAGTCATTAAAGAAGAAGTTTTTGTTGAATAACCTCCTGGATTTCAATTCTCTCCTCAACCTAACCAAGTTTTCAGGTTAAACAAAGCCTTGTATGGTATAAAGCAGGCTCCAAGAGCATGGTATGAAAGATTGACTGAATTTCTGATCAGCAAGGGCTACAAAAGAGGTAAAGTTGATCAAACTTTATTTACCAAGGGCATAAATAGAGATCTCATCATAGTTCAGGTATATGTAGATGACATTGTATTTGGATCAACTAAGCATGAACTATGTGATGAATTTTCTACCATGATGTCTGCTGAATTTGAAATGAGCTTGGTTGGTGAACTAAAATATTTTCTTGGATTGCAGGTACAGCAGCTATAGGACGGGTGCTTCATCAACCAAACCAAATACACAATGGAACTGTTCAAGAGGTTTGGTATGGAAAACTTAAAGCACATTACAACACCCATGGGCACCAATACCTCACTGGATGCAGATGAGACAGGTAAAGAAGTAAATGCCAAACTTTATCGAGGTATGATTGGATCACTTCTTTACTTGACAGCCTCTAGACCTGATATACAATTCAGTGTAGGAATGTGTGCAAGGTATCAGTCTAGACCTACTGAATTACACTTAGCTGCAGTTAAAAGAATTTTCAGATATTTGTCAGCTACTCATTCTCTTGGTTTATGGTTTCCTGCATCACACACATTTAACTTAGTTGCATACACAGATGCTGATTATGCAGGCTGTAAACTAGACAGGAAAAGCACTAGTGGTCATTGTGAATTTTTGGGTGGGTGTTTAGTGTCTTGGGGTTCCAAGAAACAACATTCTGTGGCACTCTCCACTGCAGAAGCTGAATATGTGGCTGCAGGGAGTTGTGGAACACAAGTCATATGGATTAAACACCAGCTTCAGGACTACCAAGTAGACCTGGGGTGCACTCCAATCTACTGTGATAATACTAGTGCCATCAATATTGCTAAAAATCCTGTTTTGCATTCACGAACCAAACACATAGAGATAAGACATCATTTTATAAGAGATGAGGTGTCTAAGAATAATTTTGAACTGATTCATGTAGGCACAGATAATCAGATTGCTGACATATTCACAAAACCTCTGGATAATGAAAAATTCACCACATTGAGAAGAGAATTAGGCTTATACAAATTGTCTTAATTATGAAGCCTGTTCTTGTTGTGAGGGGGAGTTGTGTTTATCTGATGTTTAGCCTTATGTCATGCTAGTTTAAGGGGGAGTTCTGAATGTCTGCTGGTTAGCTTTTAGGAATGCTTTGAGTGAGGGGAAGCTTTGAAAATTTGCTAGATTGTTTCATTGAGGAATGCTATGTCTTAGGGGGAGCTGAGTTGTAGTGTGAGAGGAGAAGTTCTTTGACAGATTCAAAAGGACTGTCCAGATGTGTAACTTTGTTGGTTTTACATGACTGATCTAGTGTGGTTCTCTTAGATAGTAGAGTGTCACTTATTTCTTAAGTCTATAAGTCAGTGACTCTAAAATCCAGTTAGAATCTTTCCTTTGGTACTCCCTCAGAGATCTGGACTAATTGCATAAAGTATATCTTCCTACATTGTCATTGATTCTGGTTCAGGCCAAAACCTGTATGTCTTGATATCTGACCCAATCAGCTTGAAATCTAGACTTCAAGACTCAATTCAAGAAATAGTCCTTCTGGTATTATTTTCAATCATTCTATCTCTTTAACTCAAGGGCTTAACTGAACAAACATGTCCTGTTTTGATCACTGAGAAAGTGGGAGCTTCATCAATGAAATGAATATTTCTTCCATGTCATGAGGTGTCAAATACTTAAAATGAATGAAAAGACATGACAGAGCAATGGTGGCTTGCTGGTGAGTAACTGGGGACTCTGGCCTCTAATCAAGGTGTTTCCTCATGTCAAAAGCCACAGTTACTAACTCTGTTCCTTAATAAAAAAAAGAAGGCAAGGAAGTAATGAGGTACTCACTCTGAGTAACTGGGGATTCAGGCCTCTAATCAAGGTGTCTCCCTAATGTCAAAGGAGTGAACTACCAACTTACTCATTGATCTTCTTGAAAATCATCTCAAAAAGAAAAAATTCCTTGTTGTTATGCAACTAATGGATTGCTTGTCCTCAATACCTTGAGAACACCTCTCTGATTTCGCCTCTTGCTGTCTTGTGGGATAGTTGAATGATCAGTCATATCTGGCCATACTTGTTAACTCCTGCTCTAAATCATACACTATGTATGCTAATAAACTTTTCTATCATTCTATTTCTCTATTGTGTATTAGAGTTTAAAGAATCTTCTCTTGAAATTAGAACCTCACTTATTCTCTTAAGACCTACTCGTGACTTTCTGCACTAAGAAGTTACCTCACTTCTTCTTCATGTTTCCAGCACTGTCATATATTCTGCATTTCCTTTTGCTGATGTCAAAGGGCGAGAGAGGTTCTGCAATATCAGTAAGTTAGAGGTTCTGCAATATCAGTGAGTCATGATCTGTTTTGAGCTTTGGGGGAGATGAGAGTATGTTGTAGGGAATGTTTAATTCATATGCATGAGCATGCTTTGAATTTACTCTGTATGTTAAAGCTGATTTGAATTACTTGTTAAACTTTGATATTACTTGATTCATAGTGTTGCCATCATCAAAAAGGGGGAGATTGTTGCATCCCTGCGGTTTTGATGATGTCTCACACTATAAATCAATCCTCTATCTCTAGATTTATGCTGGTTCATCATGTAAGTGAGTACAGTTCATATGCTGTTTCATTATTTCATCTATCTACACTCTGCTTAGTTAGTATGAAGCTGATTTGAATTACTTGTTAAACTTTGATATTGCTTGATTCATAGTGTTGCCATCATCAAAAAGGGGGAGATTGTTGCATCCCTACGGTTTTGATGATGTCTCACACTATAAATCAATCCTCTATCTCTAGATTTATGCTGGTTCATCATGTAAGTGAGTACAGTTCATATGTTGTTTCATTATTTCATCTATCTACACTCTGCTTAGTTAGTATGAACAGTAGTGGGTCGACCCACCCTTGCTGATGCGTCGACCCATCAGAACACTGACTGTCTGGGTATCAAAGTCTGTACATCAGCTTGATCGAGTAAGTCTGTACAACATGCCTTAGTGTTCATATCATTAAGTCTGTACATTGGCATCTCTTCTTCACGTCTGTACACCGGACATCTTCTAATTGAAGTCTGTACAGCCAATGCACTTAACTGAAGTCTATACACTGGTTTGTCTAACTTCAACTCTATACATCCGATTACTGTTGCAGTGTTCACCAAGTCTATACATCACCTTCAGACCTTCAACTCTATACACTGCTACAGGAACCAAGTTCATACACTCTCCCGTTGAAATCCTTCTAAGTCTGTACATCGGTTTCGCTTCTCCAAGTCTATACACTGGACTTTGTTTCACCAAGTCTGTACACTCCACATCTTTTCCTACGCTTGGCCAAGTCTATACACTCATACCTTTCCCTACGCTTTCCTGGCCAAGTCTATACATCGCTAAGTCTATACATTGCATACTGCTCAAACGATCAAAGCCTAAAGTCTGTACAGCGTGAAGTCTATACATTAGCTCAGGGGCTTCAAGTCTATACATTGAACTGTTCTTCAAAGTCTGTAAAGTGGCTTCGAATCGGCAAGTCTATACATCGGCTTCACTCGTCAAGTCTATACATCCACAGTGGATCATCAAGTCCATACATCCACAGTGGAACTTCCAAGTCTGTACAACGCTGAAGCCTTCACAAGTCTGTACACTGCTTGAGCCTCACCAAGTCTGTACATCGCTTCAAGCGATTCAAGTCTATACAGCCTGCCTTCACGATCAGATACATCGTTCCTCAAAGGCTAAGTGTATACATCCTTCCAAGCTTCAAGTCTACGCACTCAATTGTTAGGTCTTCAACCCTATACATTCAATTGTTAGGCCTAAGTCTATACACTCGATTGTTAGGTCTTCAACCCTATACATTCAATTGTTAGGCCTAAGTCTATACACTCGATTGTTAGACCTTCAACTATATACATTGGTTGAGTCTATTCACTGAAGACGCTGAAGACCTCCAAGTGTATACACTCTCACATGATACCCACTTGGTTAACTGTTGTGTCAAGTTTATACACTCGATTCCCTCATGCATTTCACAGAAGTCTTCATATTCTATCTTGCTATGAAAATACTTTCATCACAAGTCTTTACACCGTCTTTTACATGTGTTCATACATTAAGTCTATACACTCACTCTCACGTTGTACACACTTGATCATTTGCTGCTTTAAAGTATGTACATTTGCTGATTAACAGTCTGAACTACCTAATTCGAATCATGTCTTCTGTCTCTGTCAGAAGATAAACACAGGTTAATGATCGGGCACGTGATCTGAGGATGATCCCTGGCACGTGATCCGAGGTGCTCTCTGGGCGGGAACCTGAAAGCCACATGCCCATCATCTGCTATATATATGGAGCATCGTCCTTCAGTGAAAGACAGATCGTGAAAAGAAAGAATAGAAGATATTCGAGTGAGGCTGCACGATCCAGAAAAGAGAGAGAGCAGAGAGTCCCACATTGTCCAGATCTGAGAGGAATATGTTCGAGAGAGAGAGAGCAGTGTCTGCGGTTTGATGAATTGCTTCCTTTGAAGCTACATTTGTATTGGTTTCAGAACCGACTGCTTCTTCGTTGGTCCTTGTTTCTATTTTGTGTTCTTTTTATTTGTTCATTCTTCTGATTCGAATTTGTTCCCCTCCAATGTGTGGAGGAAGGGAGTGTAACTCCGGTTTCCCTCTAGGTTGCAGAGGAAGAGAGATCGATGATCTCTGGTGTTGCTAGTGACGGGTTGTCATTAGTAGTTTCCCTCCGGGTTGGAGGAAGGGAGACTTGTCTCCGGTTCTGTTCTAGCTGGTAGCTGGAATAGGTTTCAAGCTCTGTGGGTAGCAGAGTTTGGTTGAGGGATTTGTTTCCCTTGGGTATTCAAGCTGTGTGGCAGCAAGTTGTTTGCAGACTGAGTCTGCCATGTTCTAGCAGTGACTAGTGGAATCCTCACTCTAGTTGGAGTGAGGGTGGATGTAGATTGCGGACTGCAATCGAACCACCTAAAAATCTGATTGCCTATTCTGTGGTTTGCTGTTATTATATGCGCTCTTCATATGCTTGTCTCTTTGCTTCCTTGTGATCAGCTCTTCAATCTCATCTACTTATACTGTCTTGATTGTTGACTGCGTTAGCATTCTCATTGTGCGGGTTCAGGAGGAGTGTAAACAGTAGAATTAATTTTTAACCGAAGTTTTTACAAATTGGGAATGATCTATTCATCCCCCCTTCTATATCACTATTGCTGCGCTAACACATTAGGCCTTAAATTCCATTTTTTACAAAATTTCCCCCGTTCTAGCGTGCTTAGCTTGAACATGGTCTGTAATGACCTAAAATCCGAGTACCAAAAAGTAACTGGTGCGACCCGAATCCCGACTCGCCACCCACGAGCCACAGAGCTTAGAAGGGTTAGAATTAGTGTCATAGGAGTGTGTAAGAATCTATAATGAAGGCAGTAACAAAATGCATAAATTAAAACTTAAATTCATCAACAGATTTATACAATTTTCACATAGTTTATAGTGTAGATGTACAAGTCCAAAAAGTACAGATCAACAAAAGAAAAGTACAAAGCCCTTGGGGCATACCCCGGCTAGTGAAGACTGGCGGCACTAGGACACTGACGACGCTACTCAAGGCCTCCGAGCCACATGGAGGCACTCCAAACCTAAAAGAAAAAGAGGTGAGCCTCATCTCATTGGCTCAGTAGGGGTCCCGTGGATCCCCACCACAACAATAATAGTAAACAACGAAAGCAATAACAGAAATAATTGTAGTAAGAGAAGCAACAATAACACTAACAATAAAAACTGGAGTAACTGTAGTAACAAAAGGGACAACGACAACAGTCGGAGAAAACACAGCACACTAAGCTACTCCTAATCTCTGTGGAAATAGTTGGACCTCAAGGTGAGAACTGTCGAACCAATGGCAACCCACGGCTATGCTACCAAGAAAGATCTACGACACCTCTGTCGTGAAGGCCCGTCGATGCTGACGGAAGCCACCGCCTAGACTATGTAGTCAAAAGTGCAACCTCCACTCTCGGGAGGACTACAGCCTCAAAGCCAGAGAAAACTTGGTCAAGAACCAACAGGGGAGCCACTATCTTGCTGTCGTGCAAGCTCAACCTCAACTGTTGGGAGGACCACGACAACGCTTTCGGTATCTCAACCTCGACCGGCCGTCTCTCACGTCTCACGCAGATGACCCACACCTTGTCCTCGAGTTGGGTGAAGAAATACACACACCCCTCTCCCTAGGACTGGAAAGGGTCCATGCCTCTACGCCCGTCAGCACGGTCGTGTCCTACTACCTGACACGGGGCATGCACCTTGCAACTGTCAATGTTGTACTCTTGTCCCAACCAAGGCACTTTACCCTCTAGGCTGTCCTCGCCTCAACTGTACGAGCATTGCGCACACCGGCTGTCCTCGCCGGATCCGTCCATGAAATGCCCACAAGGCAGTACTATGGTAAAATGTGAACCTGTACTCTCACAGAAATCGTTGGAGTGCCTATGAATGCACTTAAAACCAAGTAGAATATGGCCACAGGCCGTGGCACAAGATCGGACCTAAAACACATAAAACCAGCCCAACTACACCCTCCCACGCACTCCTCAAGTCGACACACAAAGCCGGCCAAAAGCCTAAAAACACCGACCCCAAAACATGCCTAAGAACGCTCACGGGGACCTCACCCCGAATGACGCACCTAGAACACTCGACGGGGCAACCCCGTACTCAAAAACACCCATAAGGAGAACCCAAGGTCACCGCACCCTGGGGACCTCAAATCGAATGTCGTCAACTTGGGATGACCCATTACTAGGCACTTTGTAACCCCAAGAACCTTAACTAGCTACCAACCCCAGGGCGAATGGCAGGCCAAACAGCCCAAAAAGAGGGGCCCGGACAGAAGACCAGTCGACCGACCCACAGGGTGGGTCGACCAACACCCTAGGTCGATCGATCGACTTGCTTTGGTCGATCGACCGGTGCACTGGTCGATCGACTGACAAGGCACAGCGGTCGACTGGTGCGGACACCCTGCTGCCTGCATCAGGGACAGGACCAGTTGGGAACCGATGGAACTCTTTTGTGGGGTGCCCATCCATGCCCCATTTGACCCCGATCGAAGGGGAAAACATCGGGGACTGATGCGGGACGGACACGCGACCTGGGACTCTAGCTCGCGATCGTCCCTATGCTAGGGAAGACGTAGGACCGGGCGCGGTTGAGAAATCGGCCGTGAGTCTCGAGTATCGGCTTTTCCGCGTTAACTCGGATTAAGTCACGAGATGGTACACTCACTCACTCTACCAGCAGTGATAACAATATATCAAGCTAGGAACCTACACTCGCAGCGGCATTCAAATAGATACGAAATGAGCAAAATGCGATAAGAGAGAGGGGGCGAGTTTACCTCCACGCTCCGGGTGTGGGGAAGATGATCTCGGCCAAGACAATAACTCCCGGTTAAACAATTATTACAATAATTACAGAAATAGTTTCTACTGTCCACTCCACGCAGGGAGGTAACGGGCTACAAATGGGGCCCGGGAGGACCGAACTTGGGTTGACGGGCAGCGTTTTGATGTAGCTTCAGCGGCACGCGTATTCACGAACGTGGGGCCCATGTGCTCATCGGCGAGTCCGAGTGGGCCCGGAGTGGTACCGCTGTGACGTTGGCTCCTGGAGAGGCGCTCCCTGGGATGGCGGCATGCTGGTTCCCCCTTTGGAAGGCGAGTTGGTTCCTATCTTCAATGGTTGACCAAGCTGCCCACGGATCTGCAGTTTCAGTTTTACAGCGCGCGACCCGGCAAAAAATGCTGCTGCGATCACTCCCGACGTCGGATCGACGCACAAGAGGTACCGTTGGAAAGCTCTTTCAAAATACTTCAATCTAGGACTAGAGAAATAATTTTGAATTTCTCGGATCTGGCCTTAATCGATTTTACAAGTTGCTGTTGAACAGGACCCGAAATCTCAGGACAAAACTAAGTTTTCCTGAGAGTTGGCATTGACCGCACCTCAAACCTCAGATCTGGAACTTGGACTCTTAACAAAAGTTGTAGAGGATGGAACAAGGAAGACGGGGATAATTTATATGAAGGATTTGGTGGAGGTTTCGATTTTTTGGGGATTTTATAATGACTGGGGGTCGGATCTGAACTGCAGAGGACAGAACAGATTTGGGAGAAGACAACAATTTTTAAAAATAAAAAAAGGACTTTATAAATTACAAGAAAATTCTTGGATGATGAGGGTGGTGGATAGAACTCCTAATAAATTTGGGGATTCAAACAAATAAGAAGAAGTGGGTCGGAGAGGGGAAACTCAGGGTTGCTGTGACAGGATCTGAACAGAAGACAGAACTGGAAGGTGGAAATACACGAAAATGGAAAAATAGCAAAAAAAAGATAAATGACTGGATTTTTTTTTGAAGGCTAGGGTTAACGTGGATGACTCACCCTCCAAGTTTGGACTCGATCTGAGCTCCTGATGGAGAGCTAAAAATCGTGGAGTATGGCTTTGTCCTGATGTAGATATAATTCTGGTGATGAAGACGGCGGCGCATGGCGGTGCGATGGCGGCGGCGGCAGAAGTAGAATTTAGAGGGGCTAAAGAGAATATAGAAGGGCTTCACACCCAAGATTCAGCAGAAATCCATCTGCAAGAGGGGGAGGAGAGACACAAGGGGTGCCCTTGGACTTGCTCTTGGCAACAATGCTTAATTCTTCATTAATTTCTCTAATGACACTATACATAGGCTTATATAAAGAATGGCAAGGGGTGGGGGCTGGGAATTTCGTGGGAGAGAGGGGATTTTCTTTCCCATGTGGTCAAATGACCAAATTAAATAAAAAATACAACATGGGATAAACTATATTATAAGGGGGAAGCATCTTGGACTTTAAGGGTTGGAATATTAGACTTTTTAATCCAATTGTCCCCTTGAATGGTCAAGGCATCTAGAAGCCCACCTTGGACCTTTGACTGACCCCACATGGGCCCTAAGGCTTAGGTGGACCAATGGGGAAGGAATGGGGGGGGGCCCTTACTGGACCTACTGACATTTTGCACAAAAACCCAAACAATCCTAGGGAATGACACATTAGCTTATAAAGCCTTACAATTGTGAACATACTTTCCCAAGGATATAAAAATAAACTAAAAGACACAAATGCAAATGAAAATGTTAGTGCTCTTGCTCTGATGTCCCCATCAGGGACCCTTCCCTAGACCACAAACCCCCAAATGCAGGAATTAAACAAGAATGCGCCACCCGAATTGGCAAAAATTACAACTCATCCAAAAAACATGCTATTTCCTGTGACAAAAGGAACACCCACTCATCCTCGCCCAAATCTGCTCAGAATTGCAAGGGAATCACACAAGAAGGGTCGGAATCTATCCCCTACCTCTTACGGATAAACCACGAAGATTGGATGCCGATCCACACTCAAAACATCATGATTCCCGCGACCGATTCATGAAGTCCGTGAAACGCCACACCACTGCCACTGGCCATGTCTCCCCTTGATCCTCGCCACCATCAGTGCCGTAGCTCCGGCATCCTCGCCCGCCACCGTCTCCGTCGGCTGTCGGAGAAGGGACGGTGTGAGAAAGGGAGAGAATGGTGGAGAGAGGGAGGAGAAAAGAGAGAGTGAGAGTGGGTAACGAGAGAGAGAGAGGGAAAAAAGGGAAGGGGGAGGGGGTTTATTTAAAGAAATTTTTATTTTATTTTCTCTATATCTTTTTTCCTTTTGGATTAGAAAATCTTAATGACTCTGAAAAAACCCTAAAATATAAAATCTGACTCTGGAAAATTCCATAAAAGGCTAGGCCACTCCACGCACCGCCATGGACCCAAAACAATCCACATAAGCACCACAAAGGGTCTGAAAAACTATTATAAAAGTCCAAAATCCACTCGGACACGATCTGTAACCCACAGAAAACCCGATTCAAAAATCTAGGGTGTTACATCCCTCACCCCTTACAGAAATTTCATCCTCAAAATTTTGGGACAATGCACAAGACTCAGGGGAAGAACTCGCCCAACGGGTATGATTCACAGCCACCGCGCAACCAAGGTACTCACCACACGACGAACTCTGAGGATCGTCACTAGACCAGCACAATCCAATAGAGCCTTCTTGCTCTACCAAGCCAAAACATGCCAACCCCATACTAATCGGGGTGCACACACCGACAAGTCTGGCATCACCTTAGCTTCCTTGAAACTCTCGAGGGCACAACACACCCGACATACTTTGCACGCGGAGGGACACACAGTTCTCAATTGGGAAACCACACTTAGCACCTACTCGAGTCAACAGCTTCTCCAGCCACTAGACACCGAGTACTCCTCACTAGGAGCACCATTACATCTTGCCCCAGATGATGACCTTCCTGTCCAAATTTGATCGACTACTAATCATCCGTCGGTTCCTCATAGCTAGCGACACACGATCTCGAGCCGAATGCTTCGATTACTCACCGACCACCAACAACAACCAAAGGACACATTCCAACAACCACCCGGGACTTCACTATCCAAAATCTATGGCACACAATAACCAACTCATTGGGCATGCATCGACTGCAGAAGCTCTTTGCGAGCCACCGATCACACATTGAGCAGAAGTCCCTAGCCACCTTCCTCTCTTGCTCCTCAATAGAGCAACTAGTCAGTTCCTTGAACACTGGAAACACATCGCTTAGCACCATATCCTGGTCCTCCCTGGCCACCTGGCCAATTCTAGCTTCTCGAGAGGAAAAGAATAGCGAGGTCACTCATGCAAACCACGAACTCCTCAATCACATTGCTCCTGAGCATGCCACCTCAACTCCTTTCTCAAAGGCGGCGCTCCCAACTCACATTCACACTTTGAGGGATTCTTTCATTGAGATGGTCGCTATTCCATATTACAACTGTTTAAACCACACATCTCGACACTACGGTTCTACCTGAACTGCTGACCAACGGTGACCAACTTCCAGCACCCACACACTAAGTCCCCTCACATTGCTCTTTCCGAGCCAAGGAAGCATCGCAATCTACACTGCGGCACCACAAGATGCACCAAATTCCAAACTTCCTCGAATCTTATCATAGACAAGCACTCCATCCACAACAATCACATCACTTGACCGATCTCGAACACCACGCTCGTCGAACAATGGGTGCACCAAGTCTCCTATTGTCAGGGCGCTTAAAAATGTCAGCAAATTCTTGACTACCCGACATGGCCTCCACACAGGATCCTCATCCCCAACTTCAATACCTCTCATTACTCGAATCTGCCTTCGAAACATCCACACTGACCAAGGTCGGTCAATTCACTAACTCCATGCTGAGCAACGCACACATGCGCCATATGATTGGCCCAAACAGCCACAACTTACCTCAATACAAGTCGCTAAGTGACTCCACTTTGGGCCACGTGATATAATTCGCAGAAAGAACTGATGCCATAATTATCCTCACCTGACAATTCTTGCCACTGAGTTTTCTGATTCTCAATTCTGCCAGTGCCACTCATCACGATACTGCCGCCGACACACGGCAACCCAAGCCACTCACATGGCCAACACAGCCTCTCACCCAATTGGCAACTCTCAATGGCTGATTACAAAACCTCCAAAACTACCCTACTATTGAAACACATGCCAAACTCCGCTACCTATCTGATCTTGGAGCCTGTGGGTTATGGGCCCACCACGCTCCCGCTACATAACTCTCCACAGCTTATTCCGTAGGAATAGGGAAAAACCTGACATCCACAGTAACACGGCCTGTAATAAATTAACTGAATCCAGCAATGGAGTTGGAGGGACCCACACTCCTCGGTTCTAGAACACATACTCCCACTTCGCCTGATAATTTTTCTACAAGTGTAGGTCTTAACATCAAGGCACATCAGGAGGCTCAACACCAACCCTGCAACACAATCACGTTAGCCCGATTGGTGATCCCACTCAGTTAACTCTACACAACCTCATCGGCATCAACACTCCAAGACACAAAGGGGAATGAACACATAACCTCCCACAGACAGCTCTACTGCCAACACACGGGACGCTGACTCTAACTCCCGACACACTCATGGGGATTCACAAAGATAAATGCAGATAAAATGAAAAATAGCAGAACTTATGGAAAACACCTAAGCTGTAAATCAATTGATTCAAGACTATACTTACCACAAGATGGGACACTGCCATGTAGCCCGATTGCACATCTCGCAACCTCGAGAATCCAACCTTGCCGCATCAAAAGGTCATTGTGGCTGCTGGGATAACCCCTCAGAGCAACACATGTGCCAAAAAGTCCCACCTGATTGTACCTTCAGCACCTCCCAATATTAGAGACGGCCCACACACGCCTCGAAACTTATAACCCGTAGGGAGAACACAAAAAAGAAACGTTAAAGGTAGGCAAGGAGCCAATACGAAATCATAATCGTACCGCCTATGTACAAATGCCTCAGCCCAGTCAAAATGTGGTCACCTACCTCGCATGTCTCACTAAGGCCACCAAGAACAATCATGGCTGATGTGGCGGCTATGGGCACTCGCAGATCACGTGCCCAGCCTGACTGCACCTATAATAGTTCCTCCTCTCCGGGCAGTCATGAATCAGATGCCCCGGTCAGTCGCACTGGAAACACCTCAACTCCGCCACGTTCACCCACAAGGATGGCCAACATGAAAACCGCCGCACCTCGGACATTGCCTTGGTCGCTCTGACAACCCGTGTTGCGACCGTCTCGCAACAGGCTGCTGCACAGTCTCCTTTGAGGCCTATGCCCGCTCTTACCGTTGATGCCTCAGCTCCTGGAGTCACATAAAGCCTATCTTAGCTGCCCGCCTGTGCCTCCGCTCGGCCTATCCAAGACGTCCATGGATAGGAGAAGAAGACGCAGCTGGTTGCTCCTAAAGCTGCTGAGGAAGACCCGACTGAAGTTGCATCACCCTGGCCTACTCTCGGGCACGCAAAAGGTCCACCTCCAAAATTATTGCCGTACCACCTCAACATCGGCCAGCCCAGATGCCATAAGCATCCTGTGAATCTCTGGTCTCAAGCCAGTGATAAACTACTGGGCCAAAGCCTTTGATCTGCTATAGCTGGCGGCACATACTGGCTTAACTCCACGAACCTTGCCCAATACAGGGCAACCAGCAACTCTCCCTGTGCCAACATCAGGAACTGAGTGAATTGGTCGAAAAACTCTACAGGTCTCGACACACTCAGGGCCACAACTGTAGGAGCAAGTGGTACTCTACCTTGCTCTTCCTGGGTCCCCGCAGCCAGCTCCGCCTGGGATCATGCCTCTCCCCTTTATGCCATCACGGTCCCTAAAACATGCAAGAAAAACAATATAATAAGAAACATAAAACCCTAAGCTAGTCGTTGACTGTACGGGACTCTTTGGACTTTTAAATACTACTTCCATTCTAAATTCTTACACACTACTGCAACCTCACTCTGATACCACCTGTAATGACCCAGAATCCGAGTACCAGAAAGTAACTGGTGCGAGCCAAATCTTGACTCGCCACCCACGAGCCACAGAGCTCAGAAGGGTTATAATTAGTGTCACAGGAGTGTGTGAGAATCTATAATGAAGGTAGTAATAAAATGCAAAAATTAAAACTTACATTCATCAATAGATTTATACAATTTTTACACAATTTATAGTCCAAATGTACAAGTCCAAAAAGTACAGGTCAACAAAAGAAAAGTACAAAGCCATTGGGGCATGCCTCGGCTAGTGAAGACTGGCAGCATTAGGACAATGGCGACGCTGCTCAAGGCCTCCGAGCCACGTGGAGGCACTCCAAACCAGAAAAAAAAAAGAGGTGAGCCTCATCTCATTGGCTCAGTAGGGGTCCCATGGATCCCCACCACAACAACAATAGTAAACAACGAGAGTAATAATAGAAATAACTATAGTAAGAGAGGAAACAATAATAATAACAATAACAACTGGAGTAACTGTTGTAAGAAAAGGGACAACGACAGCGGTCAGAGAAAACACAGCACACTAAGCTATTCCTATTCTCAATGGAAACAGCTGGACCTCAAGGTGAGAATTGCCAAACCAATGGCAACCCACGGCTATGCTACTGAGAAAGATCTTTGACACCTCTATCGTGAAGGCATGTCTATGTTGATAGAAGCCACAGTCTAGACTACGCAGTCGAAGGCGTAACCTCCACTCTCTGGAGGACTATGGCCTCAAAGTCGGAGAAAACACGGTCAAGAACCAAGAGGGAAGCCACAATCTCGCCGTCATGCAAGCTCAGCCTCAACTACTAGGAGGACCATGACAATGCTGTCGGTATCTCAACCACGGTCGGCCGTCTCTCACGTCTCACACAGACGACCCACACCCTGTCCTCGAGTGGGGTGGAGAGACATACACACACACACCTATCCCTGGGACTGGCTAGGGTCCGTGCCATTGCACCCGTCAGTACGGATGTGTCCTACTACCGAACACGGGGTACGCGCCACTGCAATCGTCAGCGCCGTACTCTTGTCCCAACCAAGGCACTTTACACTCTAGGTTGTCCTCGCTTTGACTGTACGAGCATTGCACACACTGGCTATCTTCGTCGGGTCCACCCACGAAATGCCCATAGGGCAGTACTATGGTAAAACGGTGAACCTGTACTCTTACAGAAATTGTCAGAGTGCAATCAAAATCGAGTAGAATACGGCCCCAGGCCGTGGCACAAGATCGGACCTAAAACGCATAAAACCAGCCCAACTACACGCGCTCCTTGAGTTGGCACACAGAGTGGGCCAAAAGCCTAAAAACATCGACCCCAAAACACGCCTAATGTAACATCCTGGATTTTAGGATCGCGTCTCCGCGGGTTACGGATCGTGTCCGAGTGAGCTTCAGACTTTTATACCAAATTTTTGGACCCTTTGGCATCACGTTCGTGAATTCTCTTGGGTCCGTGGCGCTGTGAGGAGTGCGCCGGTATTTTTATAGAATTTTTTGGAGTCCGGTTGTATTTTCAGGATCTTTTCCAAAGTTAATGCATTTCTAAAATAAAAAATAAAATTTATTTTATAAAACCCCCCTCCCCTCTCTCTCCCTCTCACTCCCGTTCTATCCCCCTCTCACTCCCATGCTCTGGCTCTCACCCTCTTCTCTCCGACGGTCGAAGGGGAGATCGACGGCAAGGTGGCGTGCGGCTCGGAGCAAGGATCGGCGTGGATCGGGACCCCGATCGAGAGACGAGGCATGGCGTGCGGATTTCACGAATTGGTGTGGTTCGTGGCGTTTCGAGCTCGGAATGGCGTCGAATCGTCGTGGTTTCTTCGTAAGAGGTAGGGTGATGGATCCTTACCTTCCCTGCATTATTTTCCCCATGTTTTGTGTTGAATGGCGTGAGAACGAGTGGGTTTCCTTTATGTTGGGGTTTTTATCATGTTTTGGGATGAGTGACGATTTCGTCGTTTTAGGCGATGATTCTTGGTGGATTGGTAGATTGGATGTTGGAGAATGTTTCCCCCTTTGTAACCCGCATTTTCCCCGTGGTTTCGGGACGTGGTGAGCCCGTGATTGGGTTTGTTCTTGTTTTGGGGGAAAATGGGTTTAATTTAGGGTAAATGTTGAATCTGAGATTTCGATCGTCGTTTTGCGGCCTTTTAGGTCCCATTAGGTGTGTTTTGGGTTGGGTAATGATTCCCCAGGCTTCCCGCACGCTTCGGGGGTGAGCCAGGTGTGAAACGGGACCCCGAGGGGTTCCCCCGTGTGAGGCAAGTCGACCTGACCAAGGGGCTTTTGCCCCTGGGGGGTTCGGTCGACCGGCCAGCATTGGCTGGTCGACCGAACTCCCCTTTCTTGCATTTTAAGCGGTCTTTCCGACCACGGTTGTGTGGTTTTCCGTCCCAAACATGAATATGGGTATTTGACCCATCTAAACCCATGGGAATGAGGCCAATTGGGCCTCGTGAGGGCGATGGTTGCCCGAGGATTAATTCTCATGGTTCAAGGATTTATGGGTTCTCCGTATTGTGTTTTAACCATGTAATTATGGCATGGTTCCCACATGGATTGTGTGCCCGTGGCGAGGACTTCACCATGTGAGTTTGTGGGCAGGTGTCCACCGGTGCGGCCATGTGGTGTGAGGATGGTTCCTCACGAGGGTGGTTCCTCAACACCCCTTGGTGCCGTACCGTGGATCACGGTGGTTCGTGTGTATGTACACACCTTTCTTAGGCTTTCCATGGGTTGCCACTAGTGTGGCCATGTGCTTTGAGGGTGGTTCCTCATGAGGGTGGTTCCTCAACACCCTTAGGCTAGTACAGTGGATCGCGGAGGCTTGTGTGGGTAAATACGCCTTCTCGAGACCCCAGTGAGATTATGTCTGACCGTGCTTTAAGGTAGCCATCCGCGAGGCTGTGGATGTGAGAGCTCGGCGGGACTCCACGAGGCTATGGAGCATCCCAGTGGCTGATCGTGTTGGACCGAGCGGGACCGCCCAGTGTGTACGGCGCTCCCTCTCGATGGCAGACCACCAGGAGAGTGTTAGCATACCATGGTTGGGATAGAGTACGTTGCTGACGGACATAGTGGCGCGTACCCCGTGTCAGGTAGCTAGACACGGCCGTGCTATTGGGCATAGAGGCATGAGCCCTAGCCAGTCTGGGGTTTTGGTGTGTGTGAGTGTCTCCTCTACTTCTCCTGGGACCGGGTGTGAGTAGTGTGCGCGCATATGAGGCCTTGGCGTAGTATAAAACATCAGTGGACGCATCTGGCCATGTTGTGTATGTTGAGTAGCGGATTTTCCTACCTATGAAGGTTGAGGTACTGATGATGAGTCGTGGCCCTTCCTGGGGGAGGTTGAGATACCGACGGCGCCGTCGTGGCCCTTCCGGTAGTTGAGCTTACGAGCTTCCCTGTATGTGGGCTGGTTTCTCCCACTGGCCTTAGCTCGAGACCGAAGTTTCCAGTGTGTGGTTGTCCTCCCGCGAGGTGGAGGTTGTGGGCGTGGGGCTACGTAGCCCCGCTAGGGTTTCTTGTCGAGGGGTTACTACTATGCCGTATGAGGTTTCCCTTTGGTAGTAGGTTGGTGGTTTAGCTGGGGGTCTACGATCCCAGCTAGAGGTCGAGGTTCCTTGGTTGGGAATCGGGCTAGTGTAGAATTCCGTGTTTCTTTAGCTAGCCGTTCTTACCGTCCCGACTGCTGTTTATTTATGTTATTATTGTTATTACTTCTGCTGTTGCTGTGGTTGCTATAGATGCTCTCGTTTACCGCTTTCATTTACGGTGGGAATCCATGGGACCCCTACTAAGCTAGTGAGATGAGGCGCATTCCCTGCTTTTAAGGTTTAGTGCTCTGCTGGAGGTGGAGTCGCCCGTTCGGAGGTCTGGTAGTTCGCCAGCTCGCCTGTGCCGAGGTTGTATCCTGTAGCAGAGTACGTTTCATTTTTGTTGACTGTACTTGTGGACTGGACTCAATAGGTTTATTTAATTGTTATAAAATGTAATTTCCTTTCTATCAGTTAAATTATTAATTGCGTAGTCTAATTACTACGAATCGTTAGAATTTCAATGCATAACTACACCTTCCCTTAACCCTTCTGAGCCTCCCGGCTCGTGGGTGGCGGGCCATGATTCGAATGGTATCAGATTATTCTCGATATTCAGATTTTGGGTCGTTACAGGTGGAATCAGAGCGTTGTTGTAGAAATGCATGGGAATTCAGAACGATTGTAGTGTTTAAGATTCCAGAGAGTCCAGTACAGTCAGCAGCTAGCTTAGGGTGTTTTGTTTTAGTCACCCTTCCGTGTTTTCTATGTTGTTTTAAGGTTTCGATGGCACCGAAGAGGCGGACCGGATCGTTGCCTGAGGTACATGCGAGGGGCTGAGAGAAGCCGAGTAGAGAGGAATTGGGTAGAGAGTCGTCTCCCCCAGTGGTAGTGGCCTCGGATGTGCCGGGTAAGGCTAAGTTTTATGCCAGTATGTATCGGTTTTTTACGTAGCACATGAGTCGACAGTGTCATGGTCAGGAGGCTGGCGTGGGCAGTTTGTCGCATGGTGGTCGTGGACGTCTCTTGCAAGAGTTTCTACACTTTTCCCCACCGACATTTGAGGGCCATCTGGATCCTGATGTAGCAAGATCGTGGATGGATGAGATGGAACGTGTGTTCCGATCGATGGAGTGTGCTGAGGATGAGAAGGTGCTGCTGGCGAGTTATCAGTTGCAAGGTTTAGCTCTGTCATGGTGGAATATAGAGTGGGAATCGATGTTCCAATCTCGTCTGTTACGAGAGATTCCGTGGCAGGAGTTTCTTGCGGCATTCTAGCGAGTATTCAACCTGGAGCATGTCAGGACGAGTAGGATGTATGAGTTCATGGAGCTATCTCAGGGTGTAGAGCCCCCAAATTTTATAAAAGTAATTTTTAGTTATTTAAATAATATTCTGGCATTAATTGGGCTAAATAATCAATATAAGGCCAAAATTGTGTAAATCAATTAACCCAAACCACTTAATTAAAGTCCAAAAGGTTTTTAACTCGGGCCCATTAAGTTAGGCCCACATTCTAGAAGGTAATTAAGTCTATCCACGGATATTAAGGATAAATACTAATACTATAAGATAATGATTTGGATAATTAACAAGAGAGTTTTCATAAATTGAAACTCTAAGCTACGATGACTATAACGGTCTATCGTAAGACCGCCACAGCCATGTAACGCATGGGCACTCGACCGTTACATTCCTGTTAGTTCCGTAAGTGAAGGGACTCATGAAAAGATTGGAACTTGATGTTCCTATCCACTATGGATCGACTTGGGAAGGATTGTAAAACTCTAAGGACTCTTAGAGATTAGGATTTGATGAAATAAGGACTCTAAACTCGATCCAATCCTTAAAACCTAGCCTAAACTCTATAAATAGGGCATAGTTCTGAACTGTGCGACCCTTACTTTTTGGGCATAAGGAAGCAAGGTAAGGAGTCATTATCGCAGGTAAGTTCTTTAGAATAATTTGTTTACAATACTTTAGACTAACTCCCCTCCGAATTTCACATCTTTAGGTCAAGAGGGCGTGATGTTAGAGACTAAAGAAGTTGCTAAAAAAGTCACAAGAGAAGGAAAGGATCTAGGGCACGGTTCTCAACCAAATTCAGAAACTACAGTCTAAGTAAGAGGTAGGTTATCTCATAAACGGCAAAAAGAACTTTATAGGACAAAGAGCCTCTGGTTTTATGTTTTTTTTCGTGCATGATAGATCATTGATTCCATGTTTTGATAGTTCCATGCATATCATGCATCCCTTAGCCCTAATAAGAGAGGATTATAACATGTTGTTCATCTACTCACAATTACCTATGCATGTAAAAGACCTTTACTTCGTTGTCATGTCTAAGAAACTCATGATATTTTGATTATAGACATGATGTGAATTGACCTCTTAGGTTTCTTATTTGTTTTCTATTAGCAGACATTGTAACGCATCCCAGTAGGACCGTCACTTGCATGTAACGCGCCTACCATGATCCGTCACAGTCTCTGTATATCTTATTTTCCTCTGTTGATAATAACGCGCCAAGACTGACGCGTTGCTTTCATGTAACGGCTCCTCGATAGACCGTCATATTCACTGTGACGCCCTGACCCTAGACCGTTACAATCTGTGTACTGGCAACCCTAGGCAGAATATATCATGCCACTATTACCTATGTTTATTCCTAGATATCTAAGTAGCAACCTGATTTCATGATTATCAGATCGTTCATATTAGGTATTGCATGGTTGATATCTCACTTTTATTTTGAGTTTTGCTAGTTTCATAAAGCCTAAATGCATAATTTTGTACTATAAAGCATGACTTGTAAAACAGAGTTTTCATCGTGATTTCACATAGATTATATATCTCTCTCTGTCAATAGAGTCAAATTCTATAAGTACATGGCACTTACTCCGGTACGATGTCATTAGTTTACACTTTGCACTATAGGAAACTATCTTGGACATGAGGACCTCTCTATTGGATAATCCTTTCAATGGACTAGGAAATCATTGTTTCAAGGCCTCCGTAATTCTCCGCGAGCCTGGGATTCCCACTAGGATGCCGAGTTGGTTGTACCAATAAAAGCCCATTAACTAGATTACACTATCGGGTTTCTGGTTCTTGAAAAGTAACGGCCCAGTTCCAGACCGTCGCATTCCTCTGAGTCTATCTTTATCTTTTTGGACTCTAGTCATTGTAACGGCCCAGCATGGACGCGTTACATAATGTAACGGCCCAGCCAATGACCGTTACATAGCTTGTTTATGTTAACCCAAGGATTGACCAAGGGTTAATATTCCAATGATTCTAGACATACCTTGATGATCTAGAACTTATCATATTGCTTAAATTGACTTAATATAACGAATGAGAGTTAAGAAAAGTACCGTTATGCTGTCGATTTATTTCCAAGAGCATAGCCTTGTTTAAATCTTTCTTGACTCATATTGTTCATCCGTTGAAGCATTCATTCATTGATTTTAGTTATCATGGAACTGTTGGAAGTGATATATTCTTGGCCATACGTTACTGTTACATGCGTGGAAGTAGCTTAATTTATAACTGAAGATGCGATCGAGCACTGATTGTGTTCAAGGGCTCTATGCTAGTCCCCTCGGCTGATTGCCGGAAACATACTATTTTATAAACCATGGGGTATGATGCTACTAGCGTCGCATTGCGCTGGGAGTACTATTTCTATAAATAAGTGAAGATCCACGGCACAACATGACATTCTTGCTTGATATTCCACAGAAATTCACGAAGCACTTGCTCTTAAGCATAAGATGCTAAAGTGAGAAATATGTGACTTGCTAGTACAATCTCGTTACATTCTTGTTCATGGAAGGCCAATATCATGTTCTTGTTATATTCTTGCTAGTTCATTCTTGATCATTCTATCTTACATGGTTATCTTGTTTCTATTGATTTGATCGCATGATTGATTCGCATTGCATGATTTTACCTAATTCTCTAGAGCTAAAATACTAATTACTTTAATAATGCCTTCATGTTGATACGAAGATACCTACTCGGCAAGTGTGCTCATGACCTATTGTTCAATGATTTTCAGGAGATGAATATAGTTCGCATTCGGATTCGGGTGATTCGAGCAGCGGGTCTGAGAGTGATTAAGAGTTGTCCTGATAAGAGAGAAGACTTAGGCAGTTTCAAGTGTTTAGATGGAGTCAATGTAATTTTTCTTATTTCTTGAGTTAATTAGTGAAGAAGTCAAAGTATGTAGTTTTGAATATTGATTGATTATGAAATAAAGTTGAGTTTTGAATATATCTTGTGCAATTACCTCTATATGTGTGATTGTCTCGCGCTCTGAATGTTCTTGCTTGCAAGAGGCTTACCATGCCAGCTGTTCACGCTCTCCGAGCGAGTCTTCCGCTGTAAATCAAGGCTCGGGGTGTGACAGTTAAGTTGGTATCAGAGCCTAAGTCTCAGGACTTAAGGAAAAGAGTCATGTCATAGGATAAGTCCAAGGTTAAGGACCCCTACCTATGAGCTAAGAAAAAATTCCACACCCATGTGAGGATTGGGTAGAACCCGGGATAAGATAGCTAATTAGCTTTAAGAATTATTTTGATTCATTCCAATTTCATGAGAAATAACAAGTTGTTATTTTCTCTCAGGTACCTTATTATTCTTATCATGGCTCATCGCGTAGATTGGGACGGTATGCAACAAACTGTTGCCGGCCTCACCCAGGCACTGCAAACTATAGCACAAGGTGGTGCGGGGGCAAGGGCAGGAGACCTTCATCGCAATTTCTGGAGTCTAAATCCTCCGCGTTTCTATGGATCTTCCAATCCAGACGAAGCAGAAAATTGGATCGACGAGATGAATAGGATATTTGATGTTATTCAATGCACTGATCAGGAGAAAGTCTGTCTAGCTACGTTCCAATTAAACAAGGATGCTTGCACTTGGTGGAAATCGGTTCCGGCACCTCCAGCCGATGCGCCACATACATGGAATGTTTTTCTCACTTTATTCCGTGCCAAATATTTCTCCGAGCATGTAAAGGAAAGGAAGGCTATGGAGTTTGCCTCCCTTCGTCAAGGGATGATGTCCGTGGCAGAATATGAGTTGCAGTTTTCAAGACTAGCACCGTATGCACCACATTTGATTAGTACAGACTTATTAAAAGCAAACCGATTTATGGACGGGTTACGGCCCGATTTCATTCAACAACTGGGGACACAGAATATCCGCACTTATGCGGAGATGGTTCAAAGGGCATATTTATGCGAGAGGAACTTAGAGAAGGTCGAAAGGTTGAAAGGAAAGGGAGAAGAATCTAGCCGGCGCTCTGATCGACATTATAAGAAGGAGAAGTTCAGTATCACGGAACCATACAAAAGCCGTGATAATAAGAAAAGATCAAGAAACGGGAACGGTGGAAATTCTCAAAAGAGTAGTAAAAAGGTGAAGGAAGAAAAGGAGCAAGTCACCTCAGCGTGCACCTTTTGTGAGAAATTCGGCCACTCGGCTGAAGAATGCTGGAAGCGCCTAGGTGCTTGTTTGCGCTGTGGAAGTAGGGAGCATCTTGTGCCAGATTGCCCCCTTATGAAAGACCAACCAAATAACGGAGGACGTAGGAGGCCGGCTCGCCTCAATGCAGTTATAGATGAAGAAGAAGCGCCCAGGGATCAAAATGATGGGCTCATGGAAGGTACTCTTCAAATCTGTTCTCGTCCTGCATTCGTGCTATTTGATACTGGTGCTTCTCATTCTTTTATCTCCACCACTTTTGCAAAAACCTTACCAACTGCATCAGTTCCCCTACCTTCAGATCTCGCTATTACTACACCTTTAGGATCTGGAACTAAGCTTACCAACTATTATCCTGATTGTGAGGTAGTGGTAGAAGGACACAATCTCCCTGCAAACTTAGTATGCCTTGACATGAAAGGATATGATACCATTTTAGGGGTAGATTGGCTTGTAGACCATGAGGCTTACATCAACTGCCGAAATAGAATTGTATCTTTCCGAAAGTCCGGTCTTCCAAGATTTTCCTTTCTTGGCATCAAATACAAGAAGCATCCTACCATTATATCTTCTCTACACGCCTGCAAACTTATCTCGAAGGGATGTGAAGTTTTTCTTGCTTTAGTCATTGTCACCGAATCTAAGGAAATTATCCTAGCAAACATTCCTATTGCAAATGAATTCCCTGACGTATTTCCATCCGAACTACCTAGTTTACCGCCCGAGAGGGAAGTAAACTTTACCATTGAACTCATTCCAGGTGCAGCACCTGTTTCTATAGCCCCTTACAGGATGTCCCCCACAGAGCTCAAGGAATTAAAGAAGCAATTACAGGAACTTCTAGACAAGGGTTTTATCAGACCTAGCACATCCCCTTGGGGTGCGCCAGCTCTATTTGTCAAGAAGAAGGATGGTTCTCTCAGGTTATGCATTGACTACCGGCGATTGAATCAACTTATAATCAAGAACAAATACCCATTGCCACGTATTGATGAGCTCTTCGATCAGCTTTCGGGAGCAGACTATTTTTCTAAGATTGACCTAAGATCAGGTTATCATTAGCTTAGAATCAAAGAAGAGGACATCTACAAATCGGCTTTTCGAAGTCGTTATGGCCACTATGAATTCGTGGTAATGCCGTTTGGGTTAACTAATGCCCCAACAGCATTCATGCAACTTATGAACAGTGTCTTCCAGCCATATTTAGATCAGTTCATCGTCATCTTCATCGATGATATCCTGATATACTCCAAGATAAAAGAAGAACATGAAGAACATCTAAGGATAGCCTTGCAAACACTTAGAGAACACAAGCTATATGCCAAACTCAATAAGTGTGAATTCTGGCTCAATGAAGTCTCATTCCTAGGCCACATTATTTCAAAAAAAGGAATTGATGTGGATCCTTCTAAGGTAGAAGCTGTCAGAGATTGGAGCCGACCAACGACTATATCTAAAGTTAGAAGCTTTTTGGGTCTAGCAGGTTATTATAGAAGATTCATAAAGGACTTTTCAAAGATCGCGGTTCCTTTAACTAGACTTACCAGAAAAGAAAATCCTTTTATCTGGTCGAAGGACTGTGAAAAGAGTTTTCAAAATCTTAAGAATCATCTTACAACTGCCCATGTTTTGTCACTACCAATAGAGGGTGCTGGATTTGAAGTATATACGGATGCATCTGGAATTGGCTTAGGGTGTGTCCTTATGCAAGATGGAAATGTGATTTGCTATTCTTCAAGACAATTGATACGTCACGAAGAAAATTATCATGTACATGATTTAGAATTAGCAGCAGTTATTTTCGCCTTGAAAATTTGGCGTCATTATCTTTATGGAGAAAAGTTCACTGTCTATTCGGACCATAAGAGTTTCAAATATTTATTTTCTCAAAAAGAGCTCAACATGAGGCATAGGAGATGGTTGGAATATCTTAAAGACTTCGATTTCGCTATTCAATATCACCATGGCAAGGTAAATGCTGTAGCAGATGCACTCAGCAGGAAACCAATTGGTACGTTATCAAGTCTCATGATTAGTATGACTAACCTTGTTCCTCAATTTGCTCAATTGAATCTAGATGTTGACATTAAGGAAGATAATTGTTTCATGGCAAATATCCGAGCTCAACCAACATTGATTGAGGATTTGGCCAAGTTACAAGACGATGACCCAATTTTACTGGAAATTAAGGCCAATATTGAACAAAGACCGGATTTTTCTATATCCGAAGATGGAAGAATGCTATTCAAGGGCCGAATGTATATACCCGATCATGAAGATACAAAGAAATTGATCTTAGAAGAAGCACATTAATCAAAGTATACCATTCATCCAGGAGGTACAAAAATGTATCAGGATCTCAAAAGAAACTTTTGGTGGCCCAATATGAAGAAGGAAGTAGCGGATTTCGTATCTCGGTATCTCACATGTCAACAAGTGAAGGCGGAATATTTCAGACCCGCAGGTAAATTACATCCCTTAAGCATCCCGGAATGAAAATGGGAGAGTATAGGAATGGATTTCATTATGGGACTACCTAAGACAAGAGGTGGACACGATGGAATATGGGTAATTATAGACCGATTGACTAAATCTGCACATTTTATATCAATAAAAAGTCGATGGTCTGTAGATATTCTAGCAGCACTATACATAAAAGAAATTGTCAAGTTACATGGAGTCCCTGTCGATATTGTATCAGATAGAGATCCCCGATTCACATCACAATTTTGGAAGAGCCTACAACATTCACTTGGGACTAGATTGAATTTTAGCACCGCTTTCCATCCACAAACTGATGGCCAAACAGAAAGGACAAATCAAGTGGTAGAAGATATGCTCAGGGCTTGTGTCATTGATTTTGGAGGAAGTTGGCACGATCACTTGCCTTTGGTAGAATTTGCATATAATAACAGCTATCAAGCAAGCATACAAATGGCACCTTTTGAAGCTCTATATGGAAAAAGTTGTCGATCACCAATATGTTGGAATGAAATAGGGGAAAGGTAATTTCTAGGCCCCGATTTAATCAAGGATTCTACAGAGAAAATCAAGCTCATTCAAGAAAGGATGAAAATGGCACAAGATAGGCAGAAATCTTATGCTGACAATCGAATGCGCGACTTGGAATTTCAAGTAGGAGAACATGTATATCTAAAGGTTTCTCCGGGTCGTGGTATTCGAAGATTTGGCATTAAAGGAAAGCTAACTCCAAGATTTATCGGTCCATTTGAAATCCTCGAAAGGATCGGTGAAGTGGCCTATAAATTGGCTTTGCCACCACAGTTAGCAGGAGTTCATGACGTATTTCACGTCTCGATGCTGAAGAAGTATGTGTATGATCCAGATCACATTATCACTTATGACAATCTAGAGATTCAGAAGGACTTGACATATGAACAAACACCAATAAAGATTCTGGATCGGGAAGTGCGTCAACTCAGAAATAAGGTCATTCTTATGGTGAAGATTCAATGGAAGAAAGCATGGCCTTATGAAGCAACATGGGAAATCGAATCAGCTATGAAGAAAAGATTCCCGGAATTATTTAATTGTAAGTACACTCTCCTCAATCCATGAATTGAATTTGGGGACCAAATTCTTCTAAGTGGGGGAGGGTGTAGAGCCCCCAAATTTTATAAAAGTAATTTCTAGTTATTTAAATAATAGTATGGCATTAATTGGGCTAAATAATCAATATAAGGCCAAAATTGTGTTAATCAATTAACCCAAACCACTTAATTAAAGTCCAAAAGGTTTTTAACTCACGCCCATTAAGTTAGGCCCACATTCTAGAAGGTAATTAAGTCTATCCACGGATATTAAGAATAAATACTAATACTATAAGATAATGATTTGGATAATTAACAAGAGAGTTTTCATAAATTGAAACTCTAAGCTACGATGACTGTAATGGTCTATCGTAAGACCTCCAGAGCCATGTAACGCATGGGCACTCGACCGTTACATTCCTGTTAGTTCCGTAAGTGAAGGGACTCATGAAAAGATTAGAACTTGATGTTCCTATCCACTATGGATCGACTTAGGAAGGATTGTAAAAACTCTAAGGACTCTTAGAGATTAGGATTTGATGAAATAAGGACTCTAAACTCGATCTAATCCTCAAAACCTAGCCTAAACTCTATAAATAGGGCATAGTTCTGAACTGTGCGACCCTTACTTTTTGGGCATAAGGAAGCAAGGTAAGGAGTCATTATCGCAGGTAAGTTCTTTAGAATAATTTGTTTACAATACTTTAGACTAACTCCCCTCCAAATTTCACATCTTTAGGTCAAGAGGGCGTGGAGTTAGAGCCTAAAGAAGTTGCTGAAAAAGTCACAAGAGAAGGAAGGGATCTAGGGCACGGTTCTCAACCAAATTCAGAAACTACAGTCTAAGTAAGAGGTAGTGATGCGGGACGAGACCACGGACACGACAAGCTCGTGACTGCCCCTTAACGAGGGAAGCGTCGGACGTGCGCTGTTGAGAAACCGGCAGTGAGCTAGGGTGATCGGCTCTCTCGTGTGCCCGGATCGGGTCACAGGACGGTCTCGCACTCTCTCGTAGCAGCGGTAATGAATAGATAAAGCGAGCTAGATATCCCTACACATGCTCTCTAGCAGCGGCATATACAAATATATATGAAGTAAGCAAAATGCCAAGTAAGGGAGCGAATGCGATACCTCCACATGCTCGGCGTGGGGACGACGGACCCGGCCGAAACTCGTACTCCCGGGAAAATTAATACACCATATTACAGCAAATGAATTACTATCCACTCCACGCAAGGAGGTAAAGGGATACACAAACGGGCCCGGGAGGACCGAATTCGGGTTGACGGGCAGCTTCGGGTGTTGATTCGGCTACACGCGTGTTCACGACCGTGGGGCCCACGTGCTGTCCGGAGGGGCCGTGTGGGACCCGGTGGTACCGCTGTAGTGGAGACACTTGGAGAAGCGCTCCCCCGGGCTGGCGGCACGCTGGTTCGCCGGCCGGAGGCCGGGCGGCTCCGTTCGGCACCGGTCGGAAAAACCGATCGAAAATCTACCGGTTCTGTATTTCAGCGCGCGCTCCGGCGAGAACTGACGCTGCGATCAGCACCGGTGTCGGAATGCGACGAGATTAGAGCCGTTGGAAAGCTGCTTCGAAGTACTACAATCTAGTGGCCTTCATAAAAATTCAATAGATTTGTACTTTGTGTTGGCGAATTTTATATGCTGCTATTGTACAGTAACCGAAGACTCAGATCTGCAGAGGACTTTCCTATTGATTGCCTTTGACCGTGAAGTAGATGTCCGAATTTGAAGATGTGTTCTTCAGGAAGGTTGTAGGAAATAAAACAAGGAAACCAGAAATATTTTTGGATTTGGATTTGGAGGGGGTGGTGATTTGTTATGATTTTTGAAGTGGAGGATGGTCGGATCTGAGATCTGACTAAAAATACTGTATCAGAGGAAGAACATGAATTTCTAAAATTAGCTAGAAGGCTGATAAAAATTTAAGAAACTTTTTAGAGGTAGAGGGTGATGGACAGAACTCCCAGTAAAATTGGGAGGGTTTGGACAAATCAAAACGATGGTCGGAGGGGGAGAACTCAGAGGTTCTATCACTGTAGACAGAAACCTGGCAGATCTTGGATGACAGATTGGATGAAAATGTAAAAATACCAAACGAAGGAATTATGGCGTGAAAATTTAGGTGGAGCTTGGGATGCAAGGGATGAAAACACCATAAAAAATTTAGATCAATCCAATCTCGTGGCTGAGACAGACAATTCGTGGAAGTTGCTGTGGTCGGATGAAGACAGAACTGCAGAGGCGGCTCGATGGCGGCACGAACGGCGGCGGCGGCGGCACAGACGATCACCGGAGGTTGAGAGAGGATGATAGAAGGTAGAAACACTCTATATCTGGGGTTGGGGAGGGAAGAACAGCAGGGGAGGAGAGAGGGGCGCACCAAGCTCCTTGCTTACACACAAAAATTCTGATTTTTCATTGAATTTCACATGAAAATACAAGCTTATATATGGTTTACATCAAATGCAATGTGGACCCTTGGATCTAGGGAATGGGATTGAAGGGCTAGGATTGCATTCCACAAACACAAAAAAAAGAATATAATATGCAAGGGGGGGGGGGGGTGCGCCCTATTGACCAAGGGGTAGAAGTTGAATGGGTGGTTGAATGGTAGGTGGCCTACCTTGGATAAAATAGGCCACTTGTCTACCCATGTGGCATATGACTAGTCCAACCTTCTAGATGTCCACCTAGGATGGTTGACTAGCCCCACAATATGACATGGACCAATGGGAAAGGGCTGATGGCCCCCTTGCTGGTCCTACGGACAAATTACATAGAAACCCACACAATCTACGGGAGTGACGCATTGGCCAATAAAGCCGTACAATTGCACGTATACTTTCCCGTGGATATAAAAATAAACTAAAGGATATAAATGCAATATGAAAAGGTACTGGCTCGGTGTCGATTCCCATCAACTCTCCCTGGGTGGGAGGAACTCGACCCCGTCGAGTAGGGGTAGGGATGCTCGAGTACTCCGGAGGATCCGTCACCATGCCAAGTAGCGCGGGTATGCTCCGCTCCAAGTGATCGTCACCTGCTCATTCCATATATACTCGATATGTGAACTGCTATGGGCTAAAGGTGGTCACTCCGAAGGGGCACTCTCAAAAGGGAAGAAAATAGCTCGAAGACTCACTAGGAATCACCGCTGAGTCCCTATAGGTGACTGATCCGGGTATAGATGTGGAACCGATCCCATACTCATCAAGTGAGCCCACTCGCATCTTACTCATAAGAGACCGACAACGAGCTTGCACAAGACTCATGCAGACTTACCATGCAATACACACAACAATCGACTCGAAACACACCACACAAACAAACCACACAAGAAAACACACTGACTCATGCACGACTCGAGACTAAGGTGGTAGCATCGAGCCCACTAGGTGGCGGCATCCTGGGCGGCAGGAGAGCTGTCCCACTCTTCCCCCCCAAGGCATAGTACTCATCGGCTAGTGCCTCATCGGCCACATAGTTGACACACTCAAGCTCGGGAGGTGCAGACTCTCCAATACCTATGGCTAGGGTGGAGCGAGCGGGGCACTCGCTGGCAATGTGGCCATACCCGTGACAGTGGAAACACTGCACTCTCGACCAACTACTCTCTCCTATAAAAGGGGCCTTACCTTTATCATCTCGTCGGGTAGGGGGTGTAGGCAGCAATGGGGGAGATGTAGGTGCCTTGGACAATAGTGGAGGGGGTGCCGGTGCCAGAAGACGGCTATAGGAGCCGGGGGACGGGCAACGGGTGCCGGTGGTTGGGGTGGAAATAGATCCCGGGGTGGAGGAGGGCGAGGTCTAGGAGCGAAGTGCTCCTGACGGGCGGGCTCCTGAGGATGAGCCATGGTTCCCCTCGGGTATGAACCTAAGGAGCCACGGGAATCACTACGGGGAGGAGCGGGGCTCCACCGGGGAATAGACTCGAACTCACCCTCGAATTGCTCCATTTCGAGAGCAACTTGGTATGCATCCTCTAGCTTGTCCACCTTACGGCGGAGAAGCTCATACCGTAGGTGCGGGCGTAGAGCACGCCGAAACCGAGAGACGGTAAGGGAATCCTCCTCCGTGGAATCACATCGCAAGTAGTATTCATCAAACTCAGCGATGTAATCCGAGACAGACCGGTCTCCTTGGGTGAGGCTTTGCCACCTCTCTATAAGACGCTGGCGGTAGGAGGTAGGGAGGTACTTCTTCCTAAGTTTCTCCCTCATCTCGGTCCACGTATCGATTGGAGGTTCATGATGATGAAACAATAGATTCTCCATGTTCCTCCAATATGTTTAGGCTTGGCCCAAAAGTTTCATCCTAGCAAACTTGACCTTCCTTTGGTCCGACATCTCGAACCACTCAAAATATCGATCCATGCCAGCCTCCCAATCAAGATAGACCTTTGGGTCTAAGGACCCGTCAAAGGTGGGAGGGTCGGCCCGAACGGTCCGAAGGGCCCGTTCATCCATATCTTGGTCATGGGTACGCCGTATAGGACAACGATCACGACCATATCCCCGATTCTCATTCTCGGACTCATAGTCATGCACTTCGGGGACTTCGTGCCTCCTATTAGCTACCCTGTGACCCCTTGGAGTCGCGGGTCGCTAACCCAGCTCCGGTTGACCTTGTGTAGGTGGGACGGGTGCTTGGACTGGAGCAATCGGATGTGTCTCGGCTGGTCCTTTCTCTAGTGCGGTGACTCTCCCGATCAATCCCTGAACGGACTGACTTGACCCAGCGGCCCTATCCTCTACAGCTTTCATCCTCTCTTCTAGGCGGGTGCCTAGACCGTTCACTCGGGTACTCACTCCTTCCATCCTATCCATTCGGGTACTTAAATCACCCATTTGCGTGTCAAACCCATCAAGACGTGTATGCAATCCTTGCACTTGTCCCATAAGATTTTGGAACATTTCGAGCACAGCTGACGCATCGAGACTAGTGGCTCGGGGATCCGCCATAGGTGGGGGTGAGTACTGAGTACCCCTACGAGTGGGCATACAAACACACCGACTAGATGACGCCGACTAAAGCAAACACACTAATGCGAAATGATGCGCCTAGACTTAAACCAATATCCAGTACGGGGCGGAGGTAATCGACCCGAGGGTCACTCGCGCAAGTGTGCGGCCTTCCCGATAGGCGTAGCCTAACGTTCAGACAACACCTTTTGATATACCGAATTATCGGGATGAAATGCAATTTAAAACACTCTTTTTTTTGTTTTAGAAATATGATGATCCTAGACTCTACTTAACCCGACTAATGACTAGACGTAAATGACACTCTTTTTTGTTTCTTTTTGACACCCTAGACTCAACCTGGCTCTGATACCAAATTGATGCGGGACGAGACCACGGACACGACAAGCTCGTGACTACCCCTTAACGAGGGAAGCATCGGACGTGCGCGGTTGAGAAACCGGCAGTGAGCGAGGGTGATCGGCTCTCTTGTGTGCCCGGATCGGGTCACAGGACGGTCTCGCACTCTCTCGTAGCAGCGGTAATGAATAGATAAAGCGAGCTAGATATCCCTACACATGCTCTCTAGAAGCGGCATAAACAAATATATATGAAGTAAGCAAAATGCCAAGTAAGGGAGCGAATGCGATACCTCCACGCGCTCGGCGTGGGGACGATGGACCCGGCCGAAACTCGTACTCCCGGGATAATTAATACACCATATTACAGCAAATGAATTACTGCCCACTCCACGCAAGGAGGTAAAGGGCTACACAAACGGGCCCGGGAGGACCGAATTCGGGTTGACGGGCGGCTTCTCGCGTCTCTTCGGCAACACCCGAACTAGTGACGGTGGGGCCCACGTGCTATCCGGAGGGGTCGAGTGGGACCCGGTGACACCGTTGTAGTAGGGACACTTAGGGAAGCATTCCTCGGGCTGGCGGCACGCTGGTTCGCCGGCCGGAGGCCGGGCGGCTCCGATCGGCACCGGTCGGAATAACCGGCCACGGACCTGCCGGTTCTGTTTTCCGGCGCGCGCTCCGGCGAGAATGGACGCTGCGATCAGCCCCGACGTCGGATCGACACGAGACTGGTGCCGTTGGAAAGCTAACTCCAAATCCTTCAATCTAGGCCTGGAGATCTGGTCTGGATCTACACGGATATGGACTTATGGAATTTCCAATTTCCTATTGTACAGTTCCTGAAATCTCAGGTCAGCAGAGAACGTTCCTATGGATTGCCTTTGACCGATATGAAGATCTCGGATTCAGACTTCGACTTGTTCATGAACGTTGTAGGAACTCAAGTAAGGAAACCAGGACTATTTTTGGATCTAGATTTAGAGGTGGTGGTGATTTTTTCTGATTTTGGACGTGGAGGGTGGTCGGATCTGGGATCTGACTGAAAACACTGTAGTAGAGGAAGAACACGAATTTCTAAAAATAGATAGAAGGCTGATAAAAAATTAAGAAACTTTTTGGATGTAGGGGGTGATGGAAAAAACTCCCAGTAAAATTGGAAGGGTTTGGACAAATCAAAAAGATGGCCGGAGGTGGGAAACACAGGGCTCCTGTCACTGTAGACAGAGACAAAACAGAACTAGGAATGAAAGATTCATGAAAATGGGAAAATACTAAACGATGTAATTGGGGCGTGACAATTTAGGTGGAGCTTGGGATACAAGGGAAGAACACACCATAAAAATTTAAGACCACGAAGAGGCCGTGGCTGATAGAAGGAATTTCGGGAAGAGACCTCTATCCAGCAGGACAGAACACCGAGAACGGTTTCGCGGCGGCTCGAAGGCGGCACGAACGGCGGCGGCGGCGGCACAGATGATCACCAGAGATAGAGGGGAGGGGATAGAAGATAGAAATCACTCTAGAACTGGAGGTTGGAGGAGATGAACACCAGGGAGAGAGGAAGGAGGGGGGCAAATGGCCTCTTGGGCAATTTTTCTCAAAATCATTCAATAATTATTCATTAAATTTACAAATGACACTATACACACTCTTAAATAGAGAATGGCAAGGGGAGGGGCTGGGAATTTCGTGGGAGCCAAGTGGGAGAGGTATGGGGATCAAGGGGGGGCCAAGGAAGCTTCCTTCCTTTGAAAATTCAAAGAAAGGAAGTCCAAATTTGGTAGGTTGCCTACCTTTGACCAAGAAAGGGGGCTCCCCCTTCTAGAAGACTACAAGCCACCAAGCCCCTTTCACACTAGCCCATGGGCTTGGCCCATTTAAAAGCCCAATAACTCTATATCACTATTCTAGCCCATTACAAGACCATAGGCCCATTAGCCTTATTATAATAGTACAACCCAATAAGTGTCCAATATGACACAACCCCCTTAATGGACTCTACTAAATGAAACCCATTGATGGACTCGACATAGATAGTGGCCCATTGGCTTGTTAAAAGCCTTACAAAGGGGCCCAAATGAAAAAAAACCCAAATAAACACACTAATACAAGCCCATATATCCATAAGACACACTATTACAAGCCATTACACACAAATATAACTCATTAGCCTTTGATGCCCCATCAGGTAGGTTATCTCATGAACGGCAAAAAGAACTTGATAAGACAAAGAGCCTCTGGTTTTATGTTTTTTTTCATGCATGATAGATCATTAATTCCATGTTTTGATAGTTCCATGCATATCATGCATCCCTTAGCCCTAATAAGAGAGGATTATAACATGTTGTTCATCTACTCACAATTACCTATGCATGTAGAAGACCTTTACTTCGTTGTCATGTCTAAGAAACTCATGATATTTTGATTATAGACATGATGTGAAATGACCTCTTTGGTTTCTTATTTATTTTCTGTTAGCAGACACTGTAACGCATCCCAGTAGGACCGTCACTTGCATGTAACTCGCCTACCATGATCCGTCACAGTCTCTGTATATCTTATTTTCCTCTGTTGATAATAACGCGCCAAGACTGACGCGTTGCTTTCATGTAACGGCTCCTCGACAGACCGTCATATTCACTGTGACGCCCTGACCCTAGACCGTTACAATCTGTGTACTGGCAACCCTAGGCAGAATATATCATGCCACTATTACCTATGTTTATGCCTAGATATCTAAGTAGCAACCTGATTTCATGATTATCAGATCGTTCATATTAGGTATTGCATGGTTGATATCTCACTTTTATTTTGAGTTTTGCTAGTTTCATAAAGCCTAAATGTATAGTTTTGTACTATAAAGCATGACTTGTAAAACGGAGTTTTCATCGTGATTTCACATAGATTATATATCTCTCTCTATCAATAGAGTCAAATTCTATAAGTATATGGCACTTACTCCGGTACGATGTCATTAGTTTACACATTGCACTATAGGAAACTATCTTGGACATGAGGACCTCTCTATTAGATAATCCTTCCAATGGACTAGGAAATCATTATTTTAAGGCCTCCGTAATTCTCCGCGAGCCTGGGATTCCCACTAGGACGCCGAGTTGGTTGTACCAATAAAAGCCCATAAACTAGATTACACTATCGGGTTTCTTGTTCTTGAAAAGTAACGGCCCAGTTCCAGACTGTCGCATTCCTCTGAGTCTATCTTTATCTTTCTGGACTCTGGTCATTATAACGGCCCAGCATGGACGCGTTACATAATGTAACGGCCCAGCCAATGACCGTTACATAGCTTGTTTATGTTAACCCAAGGATTGACCAAGGGTTAATATTCCAATGATTCTAGACATACCTTGATGATCTAGAACTTATCATATTGCTTAAATTGACTTAATATAACGAATGAGAGTTACGAAAAGTACGGTTATGCTGTCGATTTATTTCCAAGAGCATAGCCTTGTTTAAATCTTTCTTGACTCATATTGTTCATCCGTTGAAGCATTCATTCATTGATTTTAGTTATCATGGAATTGTTGGAAGTGATATATTCTTGGCCATACGTTACTGTTACATGCGTGGAAGTAGCTTAATTTATAACTGAAGATGCGATCGAGCACTGATTGTGTTCAAGGGCTCTATGCTAGTCCCCTCGGCTGATTGTCGGAAACATACTATTTTATAAACCATGGGGTATGATGCTACTAGCGTCGCATTGCGCTGGGAGTACTATTTCTATAAATAAGTGAAGATCCACGGCACAACATGACATTCTTACTTGATATTCCACAGAAATTCACGAAGCACTTGCTCTTAAGCATAAGATGCTAAAGTGAGGAATATGTGGCTTGCTAGTACAATATCGTTACATTCTTGTTCATGGAAGGCCAATATCATCTTCTTGTTATATTCTTGCTAGTTCATTCTTGATCATTCTATCTTACATGGTTATCTTGTTTCTATTGATTTGATCGCATGATTGATTCGCATTGCATGATTTTACCTAATTCTCTAGAGCTAAAATGCTAATTACTTTAATAATGCCTTCATGTTGATACGAAGATACCTACTGGGCAAGTGTTCTCATGACCTATTGTTCAATGATTTTAAGGAGATGAATATAGTTCGCATTCGGATTCGGGTGATTCGAGCAGCGGGTCTGAGAGTGATTAAGAGTTGTCCTGATAAGAGAGAAGACTTAGGCAGTTTCAAGTGTTTAGATGGAGTCAATATAATTTTTCTTATTTCTTGAGTTAATTAGTGAAGAAGTCAAAGTATGTAGTTTTGAATATTGATTGATTATGAAATAAAGTTGAGTTTTGAATATATCTTGTGCAATTACCTCTATATGTGTGATTGTCTCGCGCTCTGAATGTTCTTGCTTGCAAGAGGCTTACCATGCAGGCTGTTCGCGCTCCGCGAGCGAGTCTTCCGCTGTAAATAAAGGCTCGGGGCATGACAATTAAGTTGGTATCAGAGCCTAAGTCTCAGGACTTAAGGAAAAGAGCCATGTCATAGGATAAGTCCAAGGTTAAGGACCCCTACCTATGAACTAAGGAGAAATTCCACACCCATGTGAGGATTGGGTAGAACCCGGGATAAGATAGCTAATTAGCTTTAAGAATTATTTTGATTCATTCCAATTTCATGAGAAATAACAAGTTGTTATTTTCTCTCAGGTACCTTATTATTCTTATCATGGCTCATAGCGTAGATTGGGACGGTATGCAACAAACTGTTGCCGGCCTCACCCAGGCACTGCAAACTATAGCACAAGGTGGTGCGGGGGCAAGGGCAAGAGACCTTCATCACAATTTCCGGAGTCTAAATCCTCCGTGTTTCTATGGATCTTCCAATCCAGACGAAGCAGAAAATTGGATCGACGAGATGAATAGGATATTTGATGTTATTCAATGCACTGATCAGGAGAAAGTCCGTCTAGCTACGTTCCAATTAAACATGGATGCTCGCACTTGGTGGAAATCGGTTCCGGCACCTCCAGCCGATGCGCCACATACATGGAATGTTTTTCTCACTTTATTCCGTGCCAAATATTCCTCCGAGCATGTAAAGGAAAGGAAGGCTATGGAGTTTGCCTCCCTTCGTCAAGGGATGATGTCCGTGGCAGAATATGAGTTGCAGTTTTCAAGACTAGCACCGTATGCACCACATTTGATTAGTACAGACTTATTAAAAGTAATCCGATTTATGGACGGGTTACAGCCCGATTTCATTCAACAACTGGGGACACAGAATATCCGCACTTATGCGGAGATGGTTCAAAGGGCTTATTTATGCGAGAGGACCTTAGAGAAGGTCGAAAGGTTGAAAGGAAAGGGAGAAGAATCTAGCCGGCGCTCTGATCGACATTATAAGAAGGAGAAGTTCAGTATCACGGAACCATACAAAAGCCGTGATAATGAGAAAAGATCAAGGAATGGGAACGGTGGAAATTCTCAAAAGAGTAGTAAAAAGGTGAAGGAAGAAAAGGAGCAAGTCGCCTCAGCGTGCACCTTTTGTGAGAAATTCGGCCACTCGGCTGAAGAATGCTGGAAGCACCTAGGTGCTTGTTTACGCTGTGGAAGTAGGGAGCATCGTGTGCCAGATTGCCCCCTTATGAAAGACCAACCAAATAACGGAGGACGTAGGAGGCCGGCTCGCCTCAATGCAGTTATAGATGAAGAAGAAGCGCCCAGGGATCAAAATGATGGGCTCATGGAAGGTACTCTTCAAATCTGTTCTCGTCCTGCATTCGTGCTATTTGATACTGGTGCTTCTCATTCTTTTATCTCCACCACTTATGCAAAAACCTTACCAACTGCATCAGTTCCCCTACCTTCAGATCTCGCTATTACTACACCTTTAGGATCTGGAACTAAGCTTACAAACTATTATCCTGATTGTGAGGTAGTGGTAGAAGGACACAATCTCCCTGCAAATTTAGTATGCCTTGACATGAAAGTATATGATACCATTTTAGGGGTAGATTGGCTTGTAGACCATGAGGCTTACATCAACTGCCGAAATAGAATTGTATCTTTCCGAAAGCCCGGTCTTCCAAGATTTTCCTTTCTTGGCATCAAATACAAGAAGCATCCTACCATTATATCTTCTCTACACGCCTGCAAACTTATCTCGAAGGGATGTGAAGTTTTTCTTGCTTCAGTCATTGTCACCGAATCTAAGGAAATTATCCTAGCAAACATTCCTATTGCAAATGAATTCCCTGACGTATTCCCATCCGAACTACCTAGTTTACCGCCCGAGAGGGAAGTAAACTTTACCATTGAACTCATTCCAGGTGTAGCACCTATTTCTATAGCCCCTTACAGGATGTCCCCCACAGAGCTCAAGAAATGAAAGAAGCAATTACAGGAACTTCTAGACAAGGGTTTTATCAGACCTAGCATATCCCCTTGGGGTGCGCCGGTTCTATTTGTCAAGAAGAAGGATGGTTCTCTCAGGTTATGCATTGACTACCGGTGATTGAATCAACTTACAATCAAGAATAAATATCCATTGCCGCGTATTGATGAGCTCTTCGATCAGCTTTCGGGAGCAGAATATTTTTCTAAGATTGACCTAAGATCAGGTTATCATTAGCTTAGAATCAAAGAAGAGGACATCTACAAATCGGCTTTTCGAAGTCGTTATGGCCACTATGAATTCGTGGTAATGCCGTTTGGGTTAACTAATGCCCCAACAGCATTCATGCAACTTATGAACAGTGTCTTCCAGCCATATTTAGATCAGTTCATCGTCGTCTTCATCGATGATATCCTGATATACTCCAAGACAAAAGAAGAACATGAAGAACATCTAAGGATAGCCTTGCAAACACTTAGAGAACACAAGCTATATGCCAAACTCAATAAGTGTGAATTCTGGCTCAAGGAAGTCTCATTCCTAGACCACATTATTTCAAAAAAAGGAATTGTTGTGGATCCTTCTAAGGTAGAAGCTGTCAGAGATTGGAGCCGACCAACGACTATATCTGAAGTTAGAAGCTTTTTGGGTCTAGCAGGTTATTATAGAAGATTCATAAAGGACTTTTCAAAGATCGCGGTTCCTTTAACTAGACTTACTAGAAAAGAAAATCCTTTTATCTGGTCGAAGGACTGTGAAAAGAGTTTTCAAAATCTTAAGAATCATCTTACAACAGCCCCTATTTTGTCACTACCAATAGAGGGTGCTGGATTTGAAGTATATACGGATGCATCTGGAATTGGCTTAGGGTGTGTCCTTATGCAAGATAGAAATGTGATTTGCTATTCTTCAAGACAATTGAAACGTCATGAAGAAAATTATCATGTACATGATTTAGAATTAGCAGCAGTTATTTTCGCCTTGAAAATTTGGCGTCATTATCTTTATGGAGAAAAGTTCACTGTCTATTCGGACCATAAGAGTTTGAAATATTTATTTTCTCAAAAAGAGCTTAACATGAGGTAGAGGAGATGGTTGGAATATCTTAAAGACTTCGATTTCGCTATTCAATATCACCCTGGCAAGGCAAATGCTGTAGCAGATGCACTCAGCAGGAAACCAATTGGTACGTTATCAAGTCTCATGATTAGTATGACTAACCTTGTTCCTCAATTTACTCAATTGAATCTAGATGTTGACATTAAGGAAGATAATTGTTTCATGGCAAATATCCGAGCTCAACCAACATTGATTGAGGATTTGGCCAAGTTACAAGAGGATGACCCAATTTTACTGGAAATTAAGGCCAATATTGAACAAAGACCGGATTTTTCTATATCCGAAGATGGAAGAATGCTATTCAAGGGCCGAATGTGTATACCCGATCATGAAGATACAAAGAAATTGATCTTAGAAGAAGCACATAAATCAAAGTATACCATTCATCCAGGAGGTACAAAAATGTATCATGATCTCAAAAGAAACTTTTGGTGGCCCAATATGAAGAAGGAAGTAGCGGACTTCGTATCTCGGTGTCTCACATGTCAACAAGTGAAGGCGGAACATTTCAGACCCGCAGGTAAATTACATCTCTTAAGCATCCCGGAATGGAAATGGGAGAGCATAGGAATGGATTTCATTATGGGACTACCTAAGACAAGAGGTGGACACGATGGAATATGGGTAATTATAGACTGATTGACTAAATCTGCACATTTTATACCAATAAAAAGTCGATGGTCTGTAGATATTCTAGCAGCACTATACATAAAAAAAATTGTCAAGTTACATGGAGTCTCTGTCGATATTGTATCAGATAGAGATCCCCGATTCACATCACAATTTTGGAAGAGCCTACAACATTCACTTGGGACTAGATTAAATTTTAGCACCGCTTTCCATCCACAAACTGATGGCCAAACAGAAAGGACAAATCAAGTGGTAGAAGATATGCTCAGGGCTTGTGTCATTGATTTTGGAGGAAGTTGGCATGATCACTTGCCTTTGGTAGAATTTGCATATAACAACAGCTATCAAGCAAGCATACAAATGTCACCTTTCGAAGCTCTATATGGGAAAAGTTGTCGATCACCAATATGTTGGAATGAAATAGGGGAAAGGTAATTTCTAGGCCCCGATTTAATTAGGGATTCTACAGTGAAAATTAAGCTCATTCAGGAAAGGATGAAAATGGCACAAGATAGGCAGAAATCTTATGCTGACAATCGAAGGCGCGACTTGGAATTTCAAGTAGGAGAACATGTATATCTAAAGGTTTCTCCGGGTCGTGGTATTTGAAGATTTGGCATTAAGGGAAAGCTAACTCCAAGATTTATCGGTCCATTTGAAATCCTCGAAAGGATCGGTGAAGTGGCCTATAAATTGGCTTTGCCACCACAGTTAGCAGGAGTTCATGACGTATTTCACGTCTCGATGCTGAAGAAGTATGTGTATGATCCAGATCACATTATCACTTATGACAATCTAGAGATTCAGAAGGACTTGACATATGAACAAACACCAATAAAGATTCTGGATCGGGAAGTGCGTCAACTCAGAAATAAGGTCATTCTTATGGTGAAGATTCAATGGAAGAAAGCATGGCCTTATGAAGCAACATGGGAAATCGAATCAGCTATGAAGAAAAGATTCCCGAAATTATTTAATTGTAAGTACACTCTCCTCAATCCATGAATTGAATTTGGGGACCAAATTCTTCTAAGTGGGGGAGGGTGTAGAGCCCCCAAATTTCATAAAAGTAATTTCTAGTTATTTAAATAATATTCTGGCATTAATTGGGCTAAATAATCAATATAAGGCAAAAATTGTGTTAATCAATTAACCCAAACCACTTAATTAAAGTCCAAAAGGTTTTTAACTCAGGCCCATTAAGTTAGGCCCACATTCTAGAAGGTAATTAAGTCTATCCACGGATATTAAGGATAAATACTAATACTATAAGATAATGATTTGGATAATTAACAAGAGAGTTTTCATAAATTGAAACTCTAAGCTATGATGACTGTAATGGTCTATCGTAAGACCGCCACAGCCATGTAACGCATGGGCACTCGACCGTTACATTCCTGTTAGTTCCGTAAGTGAAGGGACTCATGAAAAGATTGGAACTTGATGTTCCTATCCACTATGGATCGACTTTGGAAGGATTGCAAAAACTCTAAGGACTCTTAGAGATTAGGATTTGATGAAATAAGGACTCTAAACTCGATCTAATCCTCAAAACCTGGCCTAAACTCTATAAATAGGGCATAGTTCTGAACTGTTCGACCCTTACTTTTTGGGCATAAGGAAGCAAGGTAAGGAGTCATTATCGCAGGCAAGTTCTTTAGAATAATTTGTTTACAATACTTTAGACTAACTCCCCTCCGAATTTCACATCTTTAGGTCAAGAGGGCGTGGAGTTAAAGCCTAAAGAAGTTGCTGAAAAAGTCACAAGAGAAGGAAGGGATCTAGGGCACGGTTCTCAATCAAATTCAGAAACTACAGTCTAAGTAAGAGGTAGGTTATCTCATGAACGGCAAAAAGAACTTGATAGGACAAAGAGCCTCAGGTTTTATGTTTTTTTTCATGCATGATAGATCATTGATTCCATGTTTTGATAGTTCCATGCATATCATGCATCCCTTAGCCCTAATAAGAGAGGATTATAACATGTTGTTCATCTACTCACAATTACCTATGCATGTAGAAGACCTTTACTTCGTTGTCATGTCTAAGAAACTCATGATATTTTGATTATAGACATGATGTGAATTGACCTCTTAGGTTTCTTATTTATTTTCTGTTAGCAGACACTGTAACGCATCCCAGTAGGACCGTCACTTGCATGTAACGTGCCTACCATGATCCGTCACAGTCTCTGTATATCTTATTTTCCTCTGTTGATAATAACGCGCCAAGACTGACGCGTTGCTTTCATGTAACGGCTCCTCGACAGACCGTCATATTCACTGTGACGCCCTGACCCTAGACCGTTACAATTTGTGTACTGGCAACCCTAGGCAGAATATATCATGCCACTATTACCTATGTTTATGCCTAGATATCTAAGTAGCAACAGGATTTCATGATTATCAGATCGTTCATATTAGGTATTGCATGGTTGATATCTCACTTTTATTTTGAGTTTTGCTAGTTTCATAAAGCCTAAATGTATAGTTTTATACTATAAAGTATGACTTGTAAAACGGAGTTTTCATCGTGATTTCACATAGATTATATATCTCTCTCTGTCAATAGAGTCAAATTCTATAAGTACATGGCACTTACTCCGGTACGATGTCATTAGTTTACACTTTGCACTATAGGAAACTATCTTGGACATGAGGACCTCTCTATTGGATAATCCTTCCAATGGACCAGGAAATCATTGTTTCAAGGCCTCCGTAATTCTCCGCGAGCCTGGGATTCCCACTAGGACGCCGAGTTGGTTGTACCAATAAAAGCCCATTAACTAGATTACACTATCGGGTTTCTGGTTCTTGAAAAGTAACGGCCCAGTTCCAGACCGTCGCATTCCTCTGAGTCTATCTTTATCTTTCTGGACTCTAGTCATTGTAACGGCCCAGCATGGACGCGTTACATAATGTAACGGCCCAGCCAATGACCGTTACATAGCTTGTTTATGTTAACCCAAGGATTGACCAAGGGTTAATATTCCAATGATTCTAGACATACCTTGATGATCTAGAACTTATCATATTGCTTAAATTGACTTAATATAACGAATGAGAGTTAAGAAAAGTACCGTTATGCTGCCAATTTATTTCCAAGAGCATAGCCTTGTTTAAATCTTTCTTGACTCATATTGTTCATCCGTTGAAGCATTCATTCATTGATTTTAGTTATCATGGAACTGTTGGAAGTGCTATATTCTTGGCCATACGTTACTGTTACATGCGTGGAAGTAGCTTAATTTATAACTGAAGATGCGATCGAGCACTGATTGTGTTCAAGGGCTCTATGCTAGTCCCCTCGGCTGATTGCCGGAAACATACTATTTTATAAACCATGGGGTATGATGCTACTAGCGTCGCATTGCGCTGGGAGTACTATTTCTATAAATAAGTGAAGATCCACGGCACAACATGACATTCTTGCTTGATATTCCACAGAAATTCAAGAAGCACTTGCTCTTAAGCATAAGATGCTAAAGTGAGGAATATGTGGCTTGCTAGTACAATCTTGTTACATTCTTGTTCATGGAAGGCCAATATCATGTTCTTGTTATATTCTTGCTAGTTCATTCTTGATCATTCTATCTTACATGGTTATCTTGTTTCTATTGATTTGATCGCATGATTGATTCACATTGCATGATTTTACCTAATTCTCTAGAGCTAAAATACTAATTACTTTAATAATGCCTTCATGTTGATACGAAGATACCTATTGGGCAAGTGTGCTCATGACCTATTGTTCAATGATTTTCAGGAGATGAATATAGTTCGCATTCGGATTCGGGTGATTCGAGCAGCGGGTCCGAGAGTGATTAAGAGTTGTCCTGATAAGAGAGAAGACTTAGGCAGTTTCAAGTGTTTAGATGGAGTCAATGTAATTTTTCTTATTCCTTGAGTTAATTAGTGAAGAAGTCAAAGTATGTAGTTTTGAATATTGATTGATTATGAAATAAAGTTGAGTTTTGAATATATCTTGTGCAATTACCTCTATATGTGTGATTGTCTCGCGCTCTGAATGTTCTTGCTTGCAAGAGGCTTACCATGCCGGCTGTTCATGCTCCCCGAGCGAGTCTTCCGCTGTAAATAAAGGCTCGGGGTGTGACACAGGGAGACATGACAGTGATGCAGTATCAATCTCGATTTGTGGAGTTGGGTTGTTATGCTCCCTATATCATGGCCGAAGAGAGATTGAGGGCTCAACAGTTTGTCAAAGGGTTGAGGCTTGAGCTTTGGCACCTAGTGGCTGCTACCCGTGTGGCGGATATGGAGTCAGCTTATCAAGCCGCGGCAGCTGTAGAGGGGAAATTGCAGAGGACCCTTCAGTAGTAGCGTGTTCCCCAGCAATCTCGGAGGCGACCAGGATTGACATCTCTTCCATCTCCTGACTCGAGTTCTTCCCCTCCGAGATTGAGTTTCAATCCAATATCGAGGTTGTTCAAAAGGAACAGATCAGGTAGGAGGCGCCAAGAGCAGGAGGAGCAAGTTGTGGCGGTGTCAGATCCGCGATCAGAGGATCGGTCGTCGCAACGTCATAATATGACTGAGCAGCCACGATAGTGTCTGAGATGTAGCGGGTCTCATGCGAGACGATCGTGCACTATGGATGAAGCCAAGATGGAGTGCTTCGAATGTGGTCAGAACGGACATGTTGCTCACGAGTGTCCGTGGCGGCCTTCCCAGTCCCTGCCATCTCTGCAGCGTTCCACTAGAGTGGTGAGTCATGGGTCCCGACGTGCACGACGCTCTTGACCGGGTGGAAGTGTCATGTCCATCTCTTGGGAGCTATGCGTGAATTTCCCTTTATCGTATGGTTTATTTGTTTTCATTTCACTGTTTCTTTATTATGATGATGCTTCCTCATGCTCGTGTTTTTTCGATATGTGTTCGGAAGTTCTCTGGAAGCTTTTGTGTGAGGTAGTGGAGCTGCCTGTGAAGGTTGTATGCTCATCCCTACACGTGTCTTGGCATGAAATCATTATCGCGGTCATGTAGAATCGAGCATGGAGTTGCCAGTCGAGTTAGTGCATTGTGTTGTAGGGCTAGTGTTGGGCTTGCTCGTAGTGTCCTGACGTTCCGACCTGCGTGTGTAAGTGGGTTGCCAGGCAAGGAAAAGAGTTTGTGTTCCAGAATTGCGGAGTGTGGGCCCCCCGTCTTCATTTCTGGATTTGATTAGCTTGGATGGAGGTCGTGTCTTGGCGGATGCCAATTTTCCTCCATCTCTATGGTGTCTTGGTGCAAAGCGCGCATCGAAAGTATGGTGGGCCGCAATCTGTAGGCTCCAGGATCGGATTGGTAGTGGCGTACGGCATGCATTTTCATGATGAGGGTGTGTCCAGGGGGTTTCGGAGACGGTTGTAGAGAATTACTCTTGGGCAAGACCCGTGTTAGCCATGTGAGTGGCCTTGGTTGTCGTGCGTTGGCAGCTGCATCATGCCGAGTGGCACTAGCGAAATTGAGAATCGTGAAGCTCAATGGTAAAGATGTTCGGATGAGGTTGAGTATTGCGCCTGCTTCTCCTATGTGCTGTGTCGTGTGGCTCAAGATGGAGTCACTTAGAGACTGGCATTGAGGTAGGTTGTGGCCATTTGGATTAGTAGTATGGTGCAAGCGTGCGGTGCTCGGAGTCGAGCTGGAGAATTGACTGACCTTGGTGTTGACACCCGTTTTTTGCCTTTGAGTTGAGTCATTTCATTTACCATCATCTGTTGATGTCTCGAGTTGTCCATTACTCATTGGGCTGTTTCCAGGCATGTCTTTGGGCTCATTCTATGGGTATCTCCCTCCCTGGCTAGGTCTGCCCTCTCAGGTTCGGGCTTAATGGGCCTTGATTTCGCTTGGTTATGAGGGTAGATGGGCTCGTTTATCCCATTTTATTTCAAACGTCCAGGATGTACACGGTCTAGCGATGAGCCGTTCAGTGATGGGGCGGTCTATCTAGAACCGTTTACAAGCTCAAAACGATTTATTAGATATTTATTTGATTTTCTGAATTTCCACCGACAGGCCTTTGCACGAACTGGGCTCAGCCATTTTTTCCACTTGTCAACATAATTTTTACACCTTCCCATTTGTTTTCACGCCCTATAGGGGTTTGAAAACCACCCTAGGTATCGCCCATTCCATGCCATTATGTTGATTTTCCGTTCTATCTTATAGTTGCTACACATTCCAGGGCTACTTTTAGTATTAATTTCATGTTGTCTACGTTGTTTTGTAGGTCAGCATAAGCATAGCGCGAGGCCCATCCCCTCTGGCCGGCTGGAAGGGGTGGAGGATCAAGTCCCGCATCTTTGAGTTTGGCAGCATCACACGGTCGTCACCCATCCATCTACAAGGATACACAGCCTAGAGAAGGACATTCAACACCTTCCTACGGCCTTCCATGGACCGTGTTGTCGCCAAACCAGTCTTCGCCCCGCTATTTTTTCAGCGCTGCAAGCGGTCTATCGAGCGGACGCGCCATCTGTGGAGCGATTTTCCCTGGACCATGTACAACTGTCAGCGCTGCATTTTGGGCGAGTGCCACCTCCCTTTCCAAGGTACGGGTGCATCTCCTTGCATTTTACATCTTGGTGGCGATCACAATCACACACACACCTCCCCATCTTTCTCTCTATCATTTGGATTGCCTTTGCATCCTTGATATAGAAAGGTAAGGAAGAGAAAAAGGGGGGGAATTTCAACAACCTATTTTTTGGCGATCACGGTGAGACATCTAGTGCCCATCCTGTTGTTGTTTTGCTGACCTATCTTCTATGCTCGGTAAGGTTTCCTAAATTCTTCCAAGGTTGCTATTTCATTCATCCCGGGTTTCTATTCTCGGAGGTGTATGCGGTTCATTTAGAACCGCTCAAGTCTTCCCGCCGTCGGACTAAAGGCTGTGCTACTCTGGGCTCGGCGGTCCTTCACTAGTATCCGTGGTCCTTCACTGTCTAGAACCGTTTACAAGCTCAAAATGATTTATTAGATATTTATTTGATTTTCTGAATTTCCACCGATAGGCCTTTGCACGATCTGGGCTCAGCCGTTTACCTCCATTGAACGACGTGGCTGTAGACCGTTCAGCTACCAGAGTCCTAAGCCGGTTGAATTTTCAAATAATTATCTATTTATCCTATTTTATTGGATTTATCATCGACAGAGGTAGACGGTCCAAAAATGGACCGTGTACTAGTCTGGGCGGCCTATCGAGTGACCGCATACATGCCCGAGATCTGGGGACTATTTGGCATTCTCTCTTTATCTATGGTTAAATCCCTAACTTCTCTCAACCATTTCTCCGCGGTTTCTCCACCAAATGGGGTGCCGTTTGATTTGGGCGACAGATTAGAGTATTATCTATGGATTTTGTTTAATAATCTCGGATTAATATCCACTGAAAGACCCAATTTTGGGGCTGGACTTTCAGGGCTCTATAAATAGAACCCCTCATCCAGGCTTGAAAAGGGGGAGATCTAATGTCGACGTCGAGGCTCTCCCGAATTCTTGAGCGAGCTGTAGCCACGGAGGGAGACTTTCTACATCCTTTTAAGCCTCAGATTCAGGGAGTAGTCTTTCATTTTGTGTTCCAATCTAGGTGTTTAGTTTTTAGTTTATCCACTGCATGATCATCTTCTTGTCTTCTTCCCACATTTTTTGCACTTGTCAACATCATTTTTACACATTCCCATTTGTTTTCACGCCCTATAGGGGTTTAAAAACCACCCCAGGTATCGCCCATTCCATGCCATTATGTTGATTTTTTGTTCTATCTTATAGTTGCTACACATTCTAGGGCTAATTTGGGTATTATTTTCCTATTGTCTACGTTGTTTTGCAGGTCAGCATAAGCATAGCGCGAGGCCCATCCCCTCTGGCAGGCCGGAAGGGGTGGAGGATCAAGTCCCGCATCTTTGAGTTTGGCAGCATCACACGGTCGTCACCCATCCGTCTACAAGGATACACAACCCAGAGAAGGCCGTTCAACACCTTCTTGCGGCCTTCCGTGGACCGTGCCGTCGCCAAACCAGTCTTCGCCCCGCTATTCCTCCAGCGCTGCAAGCGGTCTATCGAGCGGCCGCGTCATCTGTGGAGCGGTTCTCCCTGGACCGTGTACAACTATCAGCGCTGCATTTTGGGCGAGTGCCATCTCCCTTTCCAAGGTACATGTGCATCTCCTTGCATTCTACATCTTGGTGGCGATCATAATCACACACACACCTCCCCATCTTTCTCTCTTTCATTTGGATTGCCTTTGCATCCTTGATATAGAAAGGTAAGGAAGAGAAAAAGGGGGGGAACATGTCAACACTTGGTCGGTGTGGTTGCTTCGGTGGCGGATCCGAGGTTTGAGAGGTGTTAATGTTGGCAATGGATCCTGTGTAGATGCCATGTCAAGTAGTCTAGGAGCTGCTAGAATTGTCAAGCACCCTGAGATTTGTGGTCTTGTGTGCAGGTTATCTAGCAGGCATGATATCTGAGATCGGTTAAGCGACGTGAGGGTTTCGAACGGAGTGCTTGTCTGTGACAAGACTCGGGAGAGTTAGGAGCATGGTGCACTTGGTGGTGCCATTGTACAGACCGCGGTGTTTCCTTGGCTCAGAGGGAGCCGTTCAAGGGGACTTGGTGTGGGCGCTAGATGTTGGTTTCTCTTGAGCAACCGTTCAGGTAGGACCGATGGTGTTAGTAATGTTATGGGATGGGTGTCTTCTTGACGAAAGAATCCCTCGAAGTGCGGCGTGAGTTGGGAGCTCTTCCTTTGGAAAGGAGTTTGGGGCTTTGTGCCCGAGATCGTTGTACGGAGGAGCTCGAGGTTCGCGAAGGTGACTTCATTGTTCGTTCTTCTCTTGAGAAGCTAGCTGGGACCTGAAGGCCGAGAGGACCTGGATGGTGCCAGAGGTATTGAGTGGTGGCCTTGCTGAGGAGTAGGAGTGGTTGGTGGCTAGGGACTTCTGGTTTATGTTTGACCGGTGGCTAGCAAATGGTTTCCTACAGCCAGTGTCATACTGTTGAGCTGGACAGTATGTGTTGTGAACTTGGATCGTCAAGACCCAGGTGGTTGTCTTGTGTTGTGACCCGCGAGTGTTGGTGGTGATCGGTGGGCTTGGAAGCGTTCGGCTCTGATCGTGTGTCTCTGTGTTGCAGTATCAGCCATGAGTGTTGCCTTCTGGAAGTTTTCCATTGGGTTTGTCCTTCCCCTTATGTCCCATGCATGTCCTAAATTTTGAGGATAAAATTTCTATAAGGAGGGGAGGACTGTAACATCCCGAATTTTCGGATCGTGTCTCTGCGGGTTGCGGATCGTGTCCAAGTGAGCTCTGGACTTTTATACCAGATTTTTGAACCCATTGGCGTCGTGTTCGTGAATTATCTTGGGTTTGTGGCGCTGTGAAGAGTGCGCCGATATTTTTCTAGAATTTTTCGGAGTTCGATTGTATTTTCGGGACCTTTTCCGGAGTTATTACATTTTCAAAAAAAATAAATAAAATAAAATTTATTTTATAAAACCCCCCTCCCCTCTCTCTCCCTCTCACTCCCATTCTCTCCCCCTCTCACCCTCTTCTCTCCGGCGGCCAATGGGGGGATCAACGGTGAGGTGGCATGCGGCTCAGAGCGAGGATCGGCGTGGATCGGGACCTGAATCGAGAGACAAGGCATGGCGTGCGGATTTCGCGAACCGACGTGGTTCGTGGTGTTTCGAGCTCGGAACGGCATCGGATCATCGTGGTTTCTTCGTAAGAGGTAGGGTGACGGATCCTTACCTTCCCCATGTTATTTTCCCCATGTTTCGTGTTGAATGGCGTGAGAACGAGCAGGTTTCCTTTATGTTGTGGTTTTGATCATGTTTTGGGATGAGTGACGATTTTGTCGTTTTAGGCAATGATTATTGGCGGATTGGTAGATTGGATGTCGGGGAATGTTTCCCCCTTGGTTCCCGACATTTTCCCCGTGGTTCCGGGCTGTGGTAAGCCTGTGATTGGGTTTGTTCTTGTTTTGGGGAAAAACAGGTTTAATTCGGGGTAGATGTTGAATCTGAGGTTTCAATCGCCATTTCACGGCCCATTAGGTCCCATTAGGTGTGTTTTGGGTTAGGGAATGATTCATCGGGCTTCCCGCTTACTTCAGGGGCGAGCCAAGTGTGAAACGGGACCCCGACGGGGTCCCCCATGTGAGGGTCCTTGGAATCGGTCGACCAACAGGTCGATTGATTCTTACAGCAAGTAGGGGTTGCCCTACTGTAGGGTTCAGTCGATTGAACCCTATGTTTCGGTCGACCGACACAAGGCAGGTTGACCTGACCAGTGAGGTAGGTCGACCTGACGAAGGGGCTTTTGCCCTTGGGTGGTTCGGTCGACCGACCAGCATTCGCTGGTCGACCGAACTCCCCTATCTCACATTTTAAGCGGCCGTCCTAGCCCCGATTATGTTGTTTTCCGTCCCGAACATGAATATGGGTATTTGACCCATCTAAACCCATGGGAATGAGGCCAATTGGGCCTCGTATGGGCGATGGTCGCCCGAGGATTAATTCTCATGGTTCGAGGATTTATGGGTTCTCTATATTGGGTTTTAACCATGTAATTGTGGCATGGTTCCAACGTGGCTTGTGTGCCCGTGGCGAGGCTTTCACCGTGTGAGTTTGTGGGCTGGTGTCCACCGGTGCGGCCATGTGGTGTGAGGATGGTTCCTCACGAGGGTGGTTCCTCAACACCCCTTGGTGCCGTACCGTGGATCACGGTGGTTCGTGTGTGTGTACACGTCTTTCTCAAGCTTTTCGTGGGTTGCCACTAGTGCAGCCATGTGGTTTGAGGGTTGTTCCTCACAAGGGTGGTTCCTGAACACCCCTTAGGGTTGTACAATGGATCGTGGAGACTTGCATGCGTAAATACGCCTTCTCGAGACCCCCATGAGATTCTGTCTGACCGTGCTTTAAGGTAGCCATCCACGAGGCTGTGGATGTGAGAGCTCGGCGAGACTCCACGAGGCTGTAGAGCATCCAAGTGGCCAATCATGTTGGACCAGGTGGGACCACCCAGTGTGTACGGCGCTCCCTCTCGGTGGCAGACCACCAGGAGCGTGTTAGCGTACCGTGGTTGGGATATAGTACATTACTGACGGACGCTGTGGTGCGTACCCCATGTCAGGTAGCTGAACATGGTCGTGCTGTTGGGCGCAGAGGCAAGCGCCCCAGCCAGTCTGAGGTTGTGGTGTATGAGAGTGTCTCCTCTACTCCTCCTGGGACTAGGTATGAGTAGTGTGCGCGCATATGAGGCCTTAGCGTAGTATAAGATATAAGTGGACGCATCTGGCTGTGGTGTGTATGCTGAGCAACAGATTATCCTACCAGTGAAGGTTGAGGTGCCGATGGCTAGTCGTGGCCCTTCCTGGGGGAGGTTGAGATACCGACGGCGTCGTCGTGGCCCTTCTGGTAGTTGAGCTTGCCAGCTGCCCTATGTGTGGGCAAGTTTCTCCCACTGGCCTTAGCTCGGGACCGAAGTTTCCAATGTGTGGTTGTCCTCCCGCGAGGTGGAGGTCGTGGGCGTGTGGCTACATAGCCCCGCAAGGGTTTCTCGTCGAGGGGTTACTATCGTGTCGTATGAGGTTTCCCTTCGGTAGTAGGTTGGTGGTTTAGCCGGGGGTCTGCGATCCCGGCTAGAGGTCGAGGTTCCCTGGTTAGGAATCGGGCTAGTGTAGAATTTTGTGTTTCTTTAGCTAGCCGTTCTTACCATCCTGACCGCTGTTTATTTATGTTATTATTGTTATTACTTCTGTTGTTGCTGTGATTACTGATGTTCCTCTTGTTTACCACTTTCGTTTGCGGTGAGGATCCGCGGGACCCCTGCTGAGCCAGCGAGATGAGGCTCATTCCCTGGTTTTCAGGTTTAGCGCTCTCCTGGAGGTGGAGTCGCCCGTTTGGAGGTCTAGTAGATCGCCAGCTCGCCCGTGCCGGGGTTGTACCCCACAGCAGAGTACGTTTCCTTTTCGTTGATTGTACTTATGGACTGGACTCTGTAGGTTTATTTAATTGTTGTAAAATGCAATTTCCTTTCTGTCAGTTAAATTATTAATTGCGTAGTCTAATTACTGTGAATCGTTAGAATTTTAATGCATAACCACACCTTCCCGTAACCCTTTCGAGCCTCCCGGCTCGTGGGTGGCGGGCCATGATTCGAATGGTATCGGTTTATTCCTGGTATCTAGATCTTGGGTCGTTACATCTAAGAATGCTCACGGGGACCTCGCCCTCGAATGACGCACCTAGAACACTCGACGGGGCAACCCTATACTCAAAAACACCCATAAGCAGATCCCAAAGTCACCACACCTCGGTGACCTCAAATCGAATGTCGTCAGCTTTGGACGACCCATTACTAGGCATATTCTAACCCCAAGAACCTTAACTACCAACCCTGGGGAAAACGGTATGCCAAACAGCCTAAAAAGAGGGGCCGAAACAAAAGATCGGTCGACCGACCCACAGGCTCTGTCGACCAACACCCTACTTCGGTCGACCGACCTGCTCTGGTGGGTCGACCGACCAGGCACAGCGATCGACCGGTGCAAGTGCCCTGCTGCCTACACTGTGAACTAGTCAACCGATCAGATCGATCAGTCGACCGATTCCGGTCGAGAACCGACGGAACTCCCCTGTGGGGTGCCCGTCCGAGCCCCATTCAACCCCAGTCAAAAGGGAAAACATCAAGGACCCTTCCCCGGACCACAAACCACCAAATGCAAGAATTAAACAAGAATACGTCGCCCGAATCGGCGGGAATTGCCACTCATCCCAAAAATATGATATTACCCGTGACAAAAGGAAAACCCACTCATCCTCGCCAAAATCTACTCAAAATTGCGAGGGAATCACACAAGAAGGGTAGGAATCCATCCCCCCACCTCTTACGGAGAAACCACAAAGATTGGATGCCGATCCATGCTCGAAACATCTCGATTCCCGTGACTGGTTCACAAAATCCATGAAAAGCCTCGCCAGCCCCACCGACCACGTCTCCCCTCGATCCTCGCCGTCGTCACCGCCGTAGCTCTAGCCCCCTCACCTACCACCATCTTCATCAACCGCTGGAGAAGGGAGGGTGAGAGAAAGGGAGAGAACGGTGGAGAGAGGGAGGAGAAAAGAGCGAGTGAGAGTGGGTAACAAGAGAGAGGGAAAAAAGTGAACGAGAGGGGGTTTATTTAAAGAAAGTTTTATTTTATTTTCTTCTTATCTTTTTTTTTTCCTTTTGGATTAGAAAATCTTAATGACTCTGGAAAAATCTCGAAAAAATAATCGGACTCCGAAAAGTTTCAGAAAAAGGCTAGGCCGCTCCACGCACCACCATAGACCCAAAACAATCCATATAAGCACCACCAAAGGATCAGACAAACTATTATAAAAGTCCAAAATTCACTCGGACACGATCCACAACCCATGAAAAACCCGATCCAAAAATCCAAGGCCTTACATGGTCTATCGCACAACTGCATTTATACTAGATTATGGTCGTACGATAGATCGCATTCTCAAAAGAACATGCAGCCCAGCCAAAACACATTTCTTTCAGAAGTTATCGCACTAGAGTCCTTTAGGGAATCATTCCGGAAGTTTTTGATCTTGATCACCTCTTATCTGCCCTAGGGACCTTTTCCAACTTATTTTGGATGGAATTATTGCCCTGGGACTCCTTTTTTCTAGCTTTATCTTCTCAGTCCGAACTAGGATTTTTCCTCTCCTATAAATAGACCCCTTGGGCCAAGGGTTTAAAGAGGATGAATTCTGGTGCTACGATGAAGTGCTGCTATGTTCTCAACTCATAAGCTTCAACCATGGATGTTCTTTTGTTTACTTTTATTCCTGCATACTTCTCCCTCTCCATCTTCTTCGTAAGCATCTTAGAATATCATAGCACATTATTACTCTGTTTTTGCATCACACATACACCTAGTGTTTTACCCAAATAGGGGTCAAAACCCGACCCTTCAGATAAAGTCCCTTGCTTTTGCATGTTTATTTCTTTAAGGGATAGATTCTACACCTTCAAGTTATAATTGGGTTTTCTTCATATCTTCTTCGTCTTTGTAGGCACAGACAGAAAGTTTGGCATGATTTTTAGAGACCGCATTCTGTTCAGAATGTGCACATCCCAGCAACCATGCTTTTTCTCAGTCAGGGGTCATCTGGCTGAGTCTTCTTCTTTCCAAGGTAAGTAGTGTCATTCCAGTAATATTTTACTATTTGTGACGTTATTTTTCCTTGGTGGCGATCACAGTCACTTTCCTCTTTCCTCAAAGTTCATCTTTGGTGTCTACACCTGTCAAGATAATTAAACAAGGGAAAAACACATTAGACTATGAATAAGTGTTGTATCTATCCCGCAAAGTCAAGAATCATACGAAAGGAGGGTAGCTTACCTAGAGGGTTGGGTTTTAAACCCCTGTAAGGGCCAAGAATAATAGGGGTGTGTGTGCATGTGATTGATTGAAAGAGAAACGAAGTAGAGATATCATGGGCTAGCATGCCATGACATGAAGAAATAATGCAAAATAAAATAATAATAAAGAGAGGGATAGTAAAAGGAAAAGCTCTAGGCTACTCCCTGGTTGAGGAAGGACGATGTAGAGGTCTTTAGAGCAGCATGACTTCGCCCATCATGATTGTTGCATCCCCCTTGAGCCCTAGGCTACTCCCTGGTTAAGGAAGGACTAAGTAGAGATCATCAGAGCAGCATGGCTTTGCCCACCTTGATTGTTGCATCTCTCTTGCGCCCTAGACTCAAGGGGTCTATTTATAGGGGAAGAGAAACCCTAATTTAGAGTTGGAAGATAACCATGAAAAAATAGAGTCCTAAGAGGATAAATCCATGAAAGATAAGTTGAGAAAGGTTTCTAGGGTGGCTAGGAACCTATCTGGATCGAAACCATCAAGAGCAATCTCCCAAACTAGTACTCTAGGTCGATCACAACAGAAAGAGATGTGTTTTAGGCAATCTTCCTAAAACACTGAGAATGCAGTCTATCATACGATCACGACTTGATGAGAACGCCATCGCCTGATAGATCGCGTTTAGGTCTGAAATGTGGATTTTGGTGAAATTCGGACTTCCAAGTCCTAACAGGCTAAAAAAAAGGATTGAATGGGCTCATAATGAGCTAGAGAGTCAATCAAAACAATGACCACCTAGAGGCATTATCAATGAGAATAACAGAACTAGCTCGACTTATGAGTTGAAAATGAGTGTTCACACCAGTCTGACTGACATGTCGATTATTCCAACACAACTTAGGTGGTGAGAGTGATATGGGAGAGCTGGCGAAATATAAATCAGATATTTATTTTGGGCTCGGCACTCAAATTAGTCTTTTCTGAACTTAGTTTAAAATTAAAGAACTAGGGTTAGGTATCCAAAATATGAAATACGAGCCTGATTGACGTGTTGACTGTTCCAATAAGACATAGGTGGTGAGAGTGACCTGAGAGAGCTAACATAATCCAAATCGGATATCCAGTTTGGGCTTGGATTTTAAAATAGCATTCTCCAAAATAACTTAGTTTAAAACAAAATAGAGAGCTTAAGTTGGGGGTCCAAAATCTAAAATATCAATCTAATCGGCATGTCGATTGTTCCAACACGACTTAGGTGGTGAGAGTGACTTGGGAGAGTTGACCCGATCCAAATCAGATATTAAGAGTGGCTTGGGAGAGTTGACCCGATCCAAATCAGATATCTGATTTGGGCTCGACGCTCAAATTATCCTTTTGCGAACTAACTTAGTTTAAAATCAAATAATTCAGGTTCAGGGTCCAAAATCTGAAATACTGTATGATCGGTGTATAGATTGTTCCAACATGATCTGGGTGATGAGAATAACTTGGGAGAGCTGACGGAATGTAAATCGGATACACAGTTTGAGCTCGGCACTCAAAATAGCATTATCTAAAATAATTTATTTTAAAACAAACCAAAGATATCAAGTTGAGGATCCAAAATTTGAAATACCCATCTGATTGATGTGTTGATTGTTCCAACATGAACTAAGAGGTGAGAGTGACTTGGGAGAGCAGATAAAATTCAAATCGGATATCCGGTTTAGGCTCAACTCTCAAATTACCTTTTTTCGAACTAACTTAGTTTAAAATCAAGGAACTCAGGTTCGTGGGTCCAAAATCTGAAATATCAATCTGATCGAGATGTTGAATATTCCAACATAACTTGGGTGGTGAGAATGATTTAGGAGAGCTGACGAAATCTAAATTAGATATTTGGTTTAGGCTTCGGGCTCAAAATAGCATTATCTAAAATAACTTAGCTTAAAATCAAAGAACTCGGGTTGGAGGGGTCCAAAATCTAAAACACTACTCTGATCGACGTGTCGATTATTCCTACATGACTTGGGTAGTGAGAGTGACCTGAGAGCTGATGAAATCTAAATCAGATACTCTATTTGGGCTCAACACTCAAACTACCCTTTTTTAAATTAACTTAAAGAATTCATGTATATATCATCTTATTTCAATTTTATAAAATCAAATAATTTATTTAATTTACTTTTTTTATTAATTTTTTATTCATACATGTCAAATGCTATTTTTTTAATATAAGATCTTCCAACGGGTGGCGACAGAAGAGACGATCGGAGGACGGGGAGGATGAGGACAAGGAGGACATTTCTTGATTTTTTATCGTATTGTAAAAAATGGATACTTTGTAAATATTGTGTTTAAATAATTTTACAATAGAATGTAATTCTTATTTTATTTGTCATTGTGATAAGAGGATGTTGTGTATTGTTTTCTTATTTAAAAAGGTAATTTTTATTTTTTATATTTATTATTAAAAGATTCAAAAGATTGCGACGGATATAAGCATCCATCATAGATAGGTTCGGACAAAATCTCTAACAGATTTTAAATTCCGTCATAGTTTTTTCGATGAAATTTATGACATCTTTTTTCTTCTATTGTAGATTTTTTGATGGATTTTTTATGGCTTTTATTTACGTTATAAATTTTTTCGACGGAATTTGCAACATACTTTTATTTCCATTGCAAAAATTTCAGACAGATTTTCAACAACTAGGTTTTTTGTTGCTGATGAAAATGCCTTCTTCATTTCTGATGGAATTCAAACAGAAAAATTTTCATCACAAATTTCAGATGAAATTTGTATTCCATTAAAACATTACGACTAGAAAAAATCAATGGCCAATATTTGTCCCTAGTCCAGAATAAATCCGTCGCAACACTTGTTAGTGACGGATTTTTGACAGATTTCCACCATCCCAATTAGTGCCTTTTCTTGTAGTGAATCAAGGATACATGTACGCTCTGATACCACTTGTTTATAGTCAGACACACCCTAGAGGGGGCTGAATAAATGTGCCTTGGAAAAATAATCATGTATTAAAATTTTCTAAGTTGCACAGCGAAATATAAAAAGTAATAATGCAACTAAATCACAAAGACACAAGATTTTATACTGGTTCGATCAACCCTGTAGCATCCTTACGTCCAGTCCCCTATGGGAAGAGATTTTTATTTATTTTATTTATTTGGTTATTTATTAGAGGTTTTATTTAATGCGTAGGCATGCCAGTCACGGAGTGATGGGTTTATTGTGCGCACTGTCTGACAAATCAGACAATAGTGGGTGATCATGTCGGGACCCTGAGCCCACCATACCATAAAGGCTATGGCATTAATTACGTCCTTCTGAAAGTAGAATAACCCTTGATTAATCGCCAAGATAGAAGAGCTCTCGGGGCTGAAGGAATACATGAAAGACATGCTTGTTTTATAAAAGCCGAAGCAGGATTTAATCACACAGGCAAGCACACAATACAGTGATATTTATTCCATTTAGCCGGTTCTTGGTACGAGGCGGAGAACTTAGGTTCGAAAACCACCTCACGTTTAGTGATAGCTTCAAGCTGGACTTAATTCGACTTTCTGTAAATCACCATTTTATATACCAGAGAATCGGAAAATGCAAGCACTCACACATATGTTTATACAATTAGATACGAGCAAATATACAGATGGGAGTTGATTTCTTTATTCGGAATCGTATGTAGGAGTCGGGATTAGTTGAATCAAGGACAAAAAGTCGATTCCAAAAATATATACTATCATCACTTTATTTAACCATTCACTTATATGTTTATTTGACATATTCAGGGAAGATTTCGGTAGCACCTCCCCTGTCCCGAGGAATATCGGGGAGGGTATAAGAGACTCGTCCACGAAGTGTCGAGACAATCTCCTGACAGACGGTCATGCCTAAATGGCAATCCCGTACCCTATGATGAATGGGAAACCCGAGGGCTAGCCCGATCACTCGTAGGGCTATCAATCAAAGTTTGCCTTTTATTATGAGACCGTGTTTAGCATTGCGGTGCATGCATATGGGACCATGAATGTGGACTCCACATGACCCCGTTTGGGTGGACTAGTATAGTATCGGGACAATGTATGATGGAATGGCACTGATTATTGATTTATTCCCTTTGTTAGGTATGCCGCTCTCATGATTTGGCATGGGTAGCCGTGAGGTCGTTACCTCCATAAGGGCTAGGAACTGAACGGAAGGTCGATAAAACTAGATAGGAGATAGAACACTGAGTTCTACAGAAATTCCGACCGCATCTCCCCTTGCCCGAAACATGTTGGGGGAATGTATAAGAGACCCGTCCATAGCAAGCTAAGACGGACTCCGTAAAAGATAGGCATGCCAAAATGACAGCCTATGGACCGAAGAGCCAAGAAGATACGGGGCATTGTCCACCATCAAGGCAGTTTATTCACTATTTCCCGAGTGAGGTTATCAAAGATCATGCCGAGATAAGTGACGAACCTCAATGACCCGATGGGGTAATCAAAAAACCCGAAAGATATATGTATAAGATAACATAGTGTTGGGCCCCTGATATTGTACCCCCCAAGATCTGATCCATTACGGTGACTAGACGGCACATGGCTCCCTGATTCGGCGGTCATAGAGAGAGTGGGAAGTGTTCTGTATGGGAAGAGGTTCGAACCGGCAGTCAAGGATGGGGACATTTGATCCGGCTAAGATTGGTACAAAAATTAATATACTTGGCGGCTAATGGAGGTATGTGAGGGAATGGGATCCGGTGGCTCAATGTTGGGGATAGATAGGACACGGTGGCCATTTCAATTGGGGATATAGACTGATCCGACGGCTATAGAAGTAAGGAGATTAAGAGAGTCAGCGGCCAGGAACGCCAGGTATCCGTCGGCCAGAACCCTTCTTGATACGGTGCGTAAACAGGAGTTGAGGAGGATGAAATGGCAACCAAGGAGGGGGGGCCATGCAAGCTGATCTGGCGGCCAGGGAAGCTATGCAGCGGCCAGCTGGGCTGGGTCATCCGATGCGCAAAGGAGGAGGGAAGAAGTGGCACAACGACTTGCCCAACGGAGGGATCCGACGGCTAGCGGAGTAGGGGCTATTCCATAGCAAAATGAGAAAGTGGGATCCGACGGCCAAGGTGGGAAGTGGCCATCCGGTGCATTACACGTGCCGGATCAAGGGCAAAGATAGCCCGCCGTCAGATGAGGGATTCTAAACCTAAAGAGGGTGAAATGGAAGGCACACAGACTGGGGAAGAGTCTCAGCTATTAAAGGGAATGCTACGCAAAGCCAGGGTACTTCATTGAGTCCAAAGATGGGCTAAACCCAGGTTCGGACTGAGCGAAGCTCAGTGAGACGGCGGGCGATCACTCTTTGTTTCAGACGGGAGAGGAAGGGGAAATTGCAGAGAAGCATGTCCCTCGCTCACTCAGGGGAAGCCAGAGACCATGCTGAGGAACTCGCAAGTCCCTGGTTCCCAATTGAGGAAATAAATGACGGTCAAAACTCGATGAATCCAAAAATCCACTGAGAATTCAGGCAGAATTAAACCGTCAGAACAAGGTTATGTAGAGGAGGTAAGAACAAAATTAAGATATACCCCTCTCTAGGGACGTTCAGGGATCACATCTAGATGTTGATGAAACCCTGGCGGCCAATGGGGGAGTAGCTACGCAGAGACTTGCGAGGAAGGAGGAAGGCAAAGTAGAACAGCTCAATGTATGTTGCCCCGTGGGGCACTTCACTCAGTCCAGATGACATTTTAGCTGTCGGTTGGTTATAGAAGATTGATGGCGAGAAAGTAGTTGAAAAAATGTAGCCCCATAGGGCAAATTGTTCGGTCTAGAGTATACTTTGGCCACTATACGATCACCAAGAGAGAGAGAAATAGAGATAGGACAACCAGAGGACCAAGTGATTCCATTCATTTATCAATTTCTCCAGAAAATCGATACACGATGTTAGAATTGCAACAGAAGAATTATAGAGTATTGCAAGTGAATGAAAACTAGAAGAGGGAATGGGAAGCTATAGCCTGGAGCGGGCTTTCTGGTGGAAACCCACCTATACAATTGACTCTGGCATAGCGGATGAGGGAGCTCTCCTTCTCTAGGTATCTCTCTATATATTTTCTTATTGTTCCCCTTTCTTCGATTCCCTATGATATATCTATCTCCCTCTCTATGTTCTGCTACTCTTCTTTTTCTCTTGTTCTATCTATCTCCTCTTCTTGTCTCTCTTCCCTCCTGTTTGAAGGATGGGGATCTATATAGGTGTAGGGCAATTTGATACGGCGGCACGATGTGGAGGGGTGACTCGATGGAAGGAAGCGCGCCTGGCCGTCGGATTAAGGGGTGGCCACCGGGTCCCTATGGCCCTTGGCCCATTTGCTTCCTCTTAAGCCCGTTCGAATCCTACTTTGGCCTATTTAATCTCTTTAGGTGCATTTGATCATCCTTCCTCTTTTTTCTTCTTCCTTTTTCCCTCTTATTCCTGAAAATAAGAAACAGCAGAAATAAGATATTTCAGTAGAAATAAGATATTTTAATATTAATATATTATTATTATTGTCATTATTATTATTGTTATTATTATTCATATGTCAACAAATGCCCCCCATCCATAAGTGACGCGAACGAGGGACGGGTGAGCGGGGCCTGCGGGTGCAGCCCATCTAAAAATGTTATGTGTCTTTTTATTCTTCATTTTAATACATGTAAAGATGCAGTCATTCACCATCAGCAGGCATAGGATACATATATAGGATGGCTCCTCTTTATCGCGGATGGGATAAGAACAGTGCCTATGATTCATAGACAAAGTGCGGCTCACAAAGCACAACTAAGGGATGTGCATTCGTAAAGAGAACACCGCACAAAATATGTGCATAGCATAAATCACAATCTACACCCAATATTATTTCTCCGTGGTGTGATAGTGCAAGTATGTGAGCAGTGAAGTCTAGACATAGGGATATGCAGACGTTCTAAGTAACGCTAGAGGATTACTCTAATTCCTACACATATATTTGTGGTTTCGACTTTCAGTAGCTTCACATAGCCCCCTTATTTATTTTAAATTTTAGATTTCACCGTTCGATGCGAGACTCCTCATGTGTCTCAATGGGGATTCCCGACTACTAAGATTCATCCCTTATTGTACTTTTATGGTAGAGTTTACTTCACTGTTTCATGCGAGTTCCTCATTTGTTTCAGTGGAGATTCCCGACCTCTTGGATCCGCATTCCCTTATTGCATTTTTTTATGGAGCTTGCTTCACCATTTCGTGCTAGTTTGCTCATTTGTTTCAGTGGAGATTCCCGGCTTCCTGGATTTGTATTTTCCACTTATCATCATCATCATGTTTTAATAATAAAAAAGGGGGCAGGCAGCTATTTCCTCATGATCACCCTTCATGTGAGTGTAGAGATTCGAGCATCCATGAAGTGTTAGGAAGAATTTATGACGTCCCTATAACTAAGGACCACTTGCTCACATTGTGTGCAGAGTGTGGGAGTTTTGTCTGGGTGTATTTCATGAGCTATGCTAGCAACATAGCTATGACTCTTCCCCTTGCGGGATGCACTCACCGCAAATTAGTTTTTCATTCCTTAATGTATGTTGTGATGTACACATATCTAGAATCAGGGCAGCATTATTTAACAAGGAAGTACGGTCCTATAAGAGTTGAAGGAGGTGTATTAAACTATATTATAGGCAAGCATGTAATAAGCAACCATTCAGAATCAAAAGCATGCAGAAGATATATTTTTTTCTTTCTTTTTCTTTCTTTTTTTATTGTTATATACGTATTTCCCATATATATATATCATCGTTCCGCTTGATGTGAATGCCTACAAGTTAGTTATTTGAGAGTTGGTAAAAACAGTAATGTTGAAGCGAGGGAGAAAGGACTTTACGCGTAGTGATGGGTCCCGGTGGGACAAAAGGGTTGATGTTAGCCAACAGAGGTCATTTTATTTAGATGACAAGTCTAGGTCAGAGGTAAGATGCCAGACCTTGACAAGATGTCTAAGCCAGAAACGAACAGCGGGTTTTGACAGGAGATCTAGCCCAAAAGTGAAACAACAGGTTTTGACGGGAAGTCTAACCTGAAAGTGGGAGATCGGGTTAGGAAAGCCGAAAGATAGTAAGAAAGCGGGCCATGAAAGCCGGAAGGTAGTAATAAAGCGGGCCATGAAAGCTGGTAGATAGCAAGAAAGTCGGCTATGAAATCCGGAAGGTAGTAATAAGGCAGGTCGTGAAAGCCGATAGATAGCAGGAGAACAGGCTGTGTAAGCCAATGGAGAGAGGGATAGCAGGCTTCGAGGGGAGGCCTAAGTCATTGAGTTGTATCGATTAACATGGTGGGACATGAAGGTAATTATTGAGATAGGCCTAAGCCAAAGGGTAGCGAGACAGTGGGCTTTGACGAAAAGTCTAGGACAAAGAATAGCAAGGTAGCGGGCTTCGACAATATGTCTAAGCTGAAGGGCAGCGGGCCTTAACTGAAGGTCTAAGCCAAAGGGTAGTAGGATAGCAGGCTTTGACGATGTGTCTAGGCCGAAGGGCAGCGGTCCTTGACTGAAAGTCTAAGCCGAATGGTAGTAGGTAAGTGAGCTGTGAAAGCCGACAGATAACGGGGGAAGCAGACAATAAAAGCCGAAAGATAGCAGGATAGCAGGCTGCAAGAGCCAGAAAGTAGGGGGATAGTAGGATGCAAGAGCTAGAAGGTAACATGGTAGCAACCTGTAAAAGCCAGAGATAGAGGGACAGCATGCTATGATAGAAAAAAATAGCAGAATAGCAGGCTACAAGAGCCAGATACAGTAGGATAGCATGCTACGAGAGCTAGAAACAGCGAGATAGCATGCTAAGAGAGCTAGAGATAGCAGGCTAAGTCAGAGATAGCAGGCTACAAGAGCCAGAGATAGCGAAATAGTGGGCTATGAGAGTCAGAGTTAGCAGGCTAAGCCAAAGATAGCAAGATACGAGAGATAAAGTTAACAGATTAAGCTAGAGATAGCAGGCTACAAGAGACAGAAATAGCGGAATAGCAGGCTAAGAGAGCCAGAGTTAGCAGGCTAAGCCAGAGATAGCAGGTTACAAGAGCCAGAGTTAGCGGAATAGCATGTTGAGTGAAGGCCCCGGATTCAGAGGGGGGGTGAATGAATCTCAAAAAGGAAATATGCCCAAATTCGAAACTTAGATCTCGATTAACACTGAATATACAAAATCTTGCGGAAATAAAACTTGGATTCAGTAATGCAAGTGTTCTAGCAAGATCCACGCTCAAGCACTCAATGGGTCAGCATAATGTAAGCACAAATAACATCTTAGAAGAATGGAATGCAGTAAATCATCTCGAACTTAAACAGATGTCCTAACGAGACATAAGATAGAACACTTAACCTGTGTGCCCATCAAACCCGGCGATTCTAGAAGATCGAACTGATCTAAAGCATTCATTCACCTTGGCTGAAAAGAAATTAGGTTGTGATCCTAAATATGCACTTAATAACCTCAGAGAAGAAATCAGAACACAATGCACAAGGGGTTTTAGGTGGTTCGGTCATCAGACCTACATCCACCCCACACTCCAACAAGAGTGTGGCTTACTGCTGCCTCACAGCTTGAAACTGCTGGGCACCACACCTTGCCTACAAACGCTGCCTAACAGCTTGAGCTAGAGAAACACACTCCTCTCTTCTTCCAACCCGGAAGGAACCGCTAGTGACACCCAGTCACCAGCAACCAGAGACCCCAGTCTCTCTTCCCCTGAATCCACAGGAGGAAACCCGACCTCAAAATAGAGAATCGGAAAACATAGTTAAGAAAAAGAACAAACAAAAAAAACACAAGCAAGAGAGACAAAAACATATATAGCTCCGAGGAGCACAATGACTGTGGATTTGATCCACGAGTCAATTCATGAACTGATCTTCGGGATGTACTGGCTGCACACTCTTTCTCCTTCTCACGATTTTCTTCTCTCTCACTCTGGCTCTCAGCTTATCCTTCACTCACTAACTACCTCTCTTCTTCTTCTTCTTCTTCTTCTTCTTCTTCTTCTTCTTCTTCTCTGCTCGAAGAAGTCTTTTCTTGATTGCAGGAAGCAGACATTATATACTCCATCAGATAGAGTTGACGAACTCTTGCCCTAGGAGTGTGGAGGGAACGCTTCGCCCTGGAAGCTTCCGGAGACACTCGCCACTTGTCAGAATCTGGATGAATAACGATCCACGTGGCAGCATCTATGAGTAAGGATCATCATTGGATCGCGTGCCCTTCTTGAGGAACACGAGCTGTTGACCTGTTGCAAAAGTGTTTTTCAGTTATGTATAAAATATGCACAGACTTCATAATGCGTATATGAATCTAAGCACGAACTTGACATGGGTGTTGAGGTAAGAGAAGCACATACTACGGGTGTGCACAAGCAGTTAATGCACTGACTTGGTGTGTGCCAAATGCAGACGCTTCACGGATGTAGAATGTCGGACCTATCTTGCACGGACTTTATGTTATGGTATAAAAGATGCACTGACTTGAAGCATGAACTGCACCAACCTCGTTGCTACAGAGAATTGAATAAGCTAGACTATGCACTGAACATGATCTTGATTTAAGTAAAGCAAGCACGGAGCTGAGTCCCAATGCCTTAGACTAACCAAGGTTTGCACCGACTAGGTGCGGATCAAATCTTGCACCGAGAAAGGTAATACAATAGAAGATGCACAGACATCATGTTATTCAGAAGGTAAAAGTATTGCACCGAGAATGGATTTGCACTGAGATTAAGAGACCAGACTAAACAATTCATTTCAGACAAGAATTGCCTCGACCCAAAATTTGCACCGACATGAAAACATGAGGCACAAGTGGAAGACTATGCACTGAGTCAAAAGAGAAGACTAATACAGTGCGTGCTGGTACAAAGAATTGCACAAATTGCACCGACCCACAAATTGCACCGACGTCTGGAGGTGAGATGCAAGGACAAGGAATGCACCGACCTTGATACGCATGATGCATTTGGATGCACCGAGAAAGAAGCTAATCGGCAGTATGTGGGCATGAACAAACACTTGCACTGAGGCAAGCACTTATGCGTGAAGAGCAGAACTAAGCGAGAGTTGCACCGAGCAAGATTATGAGCGAGCCACTGCATGCACTGACTATGACTTAGTCTATGAAATAGGATGGACCACATGGACCATACACAACAGATAAAATTGGAGAAATAAAGCACCAACAGCTAAGCATGATTCATCAGAAAGACACTATCAAGACTAGGGTATCCAGACATGATCAATCCACCATGCAAACAGTTTCAAGTGAGTTAATCAGATATTCTAATCAGATGCACTGACCACAATTCTATCACACATGACTCAGAAATTGTCATTATCAAAATCATCGATCCAACAATCTCCCCCTTTTTGATGATGAGAATCTAATGAGTCATGTATGATAATTCACATAATGAATTAAGCAAAAAGCAATAAGCATCAGGTGAAAACAGTTACCCACCAGAATTCCAAGATTCATCCAAAAACTTAACGTCATCCATAAGGAAGGTCTAAAGTTATCCACACAAAAAAGTTTAAAGACATCCACCATCCACACAACAAAAAATTTAAAGTCATCTCATAAAAAAAACATCATCAAAAGCCATCATCAACAGATCACAACAACATGACATTTTCTCTCCCCCTTTATCATTATCAAAAACCATGGGAGCTTCTGGAGTCTCTCGGATCTCTGGGAGGAGCAGAACTTGAGCTTCCTCGTTGAGGGTGTCTGTCCAGGATGGAGATCTGAAGAGACTGCAAGGAGTTGGACAGCTGCTCAAAGCACTAGAAAATAGTGCCGCTAATACTGGCCGAGACAGAGGATATATCTACTTTCCCTGTTAAGACATTTTCAAGTCTGGCTACAACAGTATTAACTTCAGATTGAGCTTTTTCCAATGCTGTACGGATCTCCTGTTGACCAGTGAGGAAGGGATGATCCAGAGTCCTCATCTTCGCAAGCTCAATGTTGATATCGTAGGTTTTGTCAAGGATAGTGACAAGGGTCTTGTAAGAAGTGGTCTGAGAGCTTTGAACACTGCTAACCGCCTCTCCTATTCTTTGAATCAGATCTAAGAGCTTTCCTAAGAACTCTTGCATCGTTTCATCTGCCCTCCGCTTGTCAGCCACAAATTGTGTCCACTGCATATTCACTCTGTGCTCTAGAAGATGTAGTCTTGTGCTCATTTTGTTCAGATAAAGGTTTGTGTACAGAAGCTGGGAAGACAACATCTTACTCTGATTTTGAACCAAAGTTGTCAGATTGTTGAGCAGATCATAAATATTCGGCTCACTATCGGCCTCAGTTGAACTTGCAGACGGACTGCTTGATTCAGGATACTCGACATAGTAAACCGGATGTTCTACCTCAAACATTTGTGTAGCCTCGGCAAATGGTTCAGCTGGTTCCTCAGACACTACAGAGCAATAAAGATCAATCAATATCAATGTTTTCCCAAAAACTTTTTCATCTCAGAGACCCCCCCCCAAAAAAAAATTTCCAGTTCAGAATGCTCTGTAGTCATCTCAATATCATGAGTATCCACTAAAGGCAGAAGAGCAAACTTCGGTTTCCAGAAAACATATCAGCTTTACGAGGGGATTTTGTGTACCTTTATTTCCAGAAGATTCACCCACTATCTCTTTTCCTTTTCTTTTCTTTCCTTCGGGGACTTCTTCGCTTTTCTCAACCCTTGCTTCCTCGAGAGGGGCGAGCTCATCGGCCTTCCTTTTTCCTTGGGCATCTCCAGTAGGCCCCTCCTTGCTTTTGCTCTCATAATCATTTTCTCCTTCGGACATGCTGAAGTCTTGAGTTGACGGCATCTGCTCCTCTGACACCTCTTCCTTCCCCTTGTTCTTAGTTGTCGGAGTAGACATCACAGAAGATTGTGATTGAGACGAGGACGTCCTCTTTCGAGAACGACAAGGGTGGATGCTGAACTGAGTGATTGGTACGAGAAGCAGGAACGGCGGAGAAGAAGAACTCAAGCTGGAAAATGGAGAGACGCTTACAGCGGGAAGTCATGAGAGAGGGAATGACTTGGCTTGTAAAAAAAAGGAAGTTCAATCGGCACTTTTAGGGTTAAACAATGTATAAAATATATTATCCCTTTTTGACGTACACTTTATCCCCAAACTACCCCTTTCGTGTATAAGATATTTTTCTTCACCTCCTTTATGGTCTTTGGCGTATTAAACTTATATCTTATATATTTATCGCTCAAAGGTTCATCTTTTAACGGATACCCAAAGGAGATAAATACTTTTAATCACATACCAATGTCCAGTTAATAAAAAATCACCAAAGAAACTCATTATTATCGAAGATAAAGCAGGTTTTTAGACATATGTCTTATATTGTGTTTTAAGTTAAGTTCCAGCCCCTGAGATAGAGCCAAAGTCAACCACACCTATTCTTTTTTTTTGCCTCCTTTTTTTTTATAAAAAAATTTAATTTTTTATTGGAGCATTCCAGTAAGACTGGCCTTTTTACACAAGGAGACATGTTTATCAGACACCAGAAACCCTGGTTACTCAGCACAGTCTACCTTCTTGCCTCTTTTATGAACAGAGATAGCTTATTTCTTCATGACATAATTTCTAGATTTCTTTGATCTAGACGACTAGTTTCTCAGAAATTTGCCATTGCTCTGCCATTAACGATTATTTTTCTTGATGGCATATTCACTGGTCTACTTCATATTAGCTTGGAAGCAAGATTTAAAAACATTTTATAAGACATTTTCCTCTACCAGATTATCCCAAAACACATGGATTTCAGATTGATGAATTTTATTAGGTTGGACTTTTCCAGTCATTAAGAGTGTTTTCAGCTCCAGTGAAAATGCTTTCAAGAATTCTCTTGAACAATTAACCATAAGATATAATCTTTATAGGCCGAAGATCACTCAATAGAGAAGACCAACATTTTCATACACTACTGGAGTGGTTTTTGGTAATAATAATGCACTATGGACAAGGATAATAATGTTCCATATATTGCTCCCCCTAAGTGTCAGCCCATGGGAAAGGAATTTAGATGAGAAGAGATGGATCATATGTTGATAAAAGATGAAGGATGAAGAAGTGAGCTTTCCAACGACATTAGAGAAGAGGTCCAAATTGGTGTAGAGTTGCAGACTGCTTTAATCCAAAGATATCCTCAGTCAATTCTTGACCAAAACACTTCTGATCAGGCCTGACATTTTCAGCTCAACATCTCATCTTAAACACCACTAGTTTTCAAACTCATAAAGTGCACCAAGTACTTCATTTCCGCTCAGAACAGTTCAGCTCCCCCTTACTGAGTGCCAAGGTCCATAATTAGGTAGCACTTCATTTTTCTTACAGATATAGAGAGGTACATACATGTTTTATTTCTAGACTCTTATGCAAACGTTCAAGTGACTCCTTTTAGATTTTCATAAAAATGTTCTGTGCGAAGAGCTAATATCCAGAGAGTGTGACAATTCATGTAGTAATAATCCAGAAACACTCTTATTGTTTGCACGCGTTTATCTAGAACATATAACTTTAGTACGATTGGAAGACTGACCTGAATAGAAATCCTGGCATGGGGTTTTCTCCTTCGAATGCCGTGGCTCAGTTGCCCCTTTATTTGATTCCACGGCATACCTGCAAGTTAGCACTCTATTTGGCATGGGAAGGTACCCAAACGGTCTTGGGTCCTGCATGGTTAATAGCACCTTTGATGGCTATTTTTCATAACTTTTGGGCCTCTGTATGTATCATTAAAGAGTAACCATTCATCATGTGTCCAATTCGCCCACAATGATAACAGAGAGCATCATGCTTTGATTTCTTGTTGTGCATACAATTATTTGCATGGAGTTTTTGTGCAGGTGCATACTGGTTTCTATTTTTATCATGGAAGTTGTTCCTGTTGATCTTACCAAACTTGTTTTCCTTAACATGATGTCTAGCATGTTTGAAATTTGCCCGCCTATTTTGAAGGTGCCAACAGTCCTTGACTGTATGGCCATGCTTTCTACAGTGAGAGCATTTGAGAGAATTTCTTCTGAACAAGCCTGACCAGCATTCAGTGGCCTTGTGACCAAACTTGTTACAGTTAAAGCAAGTGATGTGCTAGTTCATTGAAACAAATTTGCTCTTATTAAAACCATGTTGGCTTGCAGGGAATTTAGCATGATATGAATGGGATCTTCTCTTACAATTTCCAAACCAGCAATGAGCAGCAGCGTGTCCTACTTTACCACAATTAGAACATGTGACACTCTTTTTCTGAGTGACAGGGAACTTGACCTGAGGGTCCCTAGCATGCATTTTTCTAGCAATCAGATCATCTGATTCCATTAAGTCACATTCATGCATCAAGTGACCAATCTTGTGACAGTAATAACATTTCATGAATTCCCTTTTATGTGCATGTCTAGGTATATTAGTGTGTTTTATAACATGCACATTTTCAATATGAGTGTGATTCAATCCTTTCTTCACATGACTGGCCTTTTCAATTTTTCAGTTTGTTTCTGATTTTTCTGAACATTGGGTTGTTTATTTTCTGAGGTGGTGGCTACATTTGATGCTTTGATAAAGGATGTCATTAACTTGTTTTTAAAAACCTTTTTGTTGACATTGTTGTAGCCTAACCCTTCCTTTTGAACATTCACCTTAACTCCTAGCAACCTGTCCAGATTTTCTTGTCCATCAACAAACTTAGACAAAACTTTGTTCAAATCCTGAATTTTATTTTCAAGAGATGCAATGTGTATTTCATAACTAGCAATCTCTTCATCATTGCAATTAACAACTTCATTCAACACTTTGTTGACATTTTTGTATACTTCGATCTCCTTTATCAGCTCATCAACTTTTTCAGTTTCGTTTGTACAGATGATTTTCCCTTTTTCCAATGTAAAGAGTCTTTCAGACATGGCATTATTCAACAGTTTTAATTTTTCAATTTCTTCTCTAAGCTTATCATTTTGAACCAACTCATTTATTAGGAGCTAATCTTCTGAATTGACCTCATGCTTTCTTCCATTTTCAAATTCTTTCATTTCTCTTTGCTGTTTATCAACCTTTTTCTGCAACTCCATGTTTACAGATTTGATGACTTCAAATTTTTCAGCTAACAAATTCTTCTCTTGCTCAAGTTTCCCAAATTTTTCTTGGTTTTCTTTAACAAATTTTCTAAGGGAATCGTTTTCAGATCTTACCTTGTTTAAATCTGAGTTAACTTGTTCAAGATCCTTCAGAAGTTTCAGCAACTTTTGATTATCAGACTTACACGCATCATGAGATTGTTCCAGCTCCAAGTAATTATCATCTGTGAGATCAGAGATATTCTGACTAATTTTCTTTTCCAACCTTTTGTATTGTTTTCTAAGTTTTTCATGTGACTCTAGTAGATCACCATATGCATTCTGCCAATCATCCAGAGTATAATTCTCGAAGGGGTTTACCTGATCATCATCCTCGTCTTCATTTTGGCTGCTACTTTCACAGCTTCCATTAGCCATCATGCAACTGTCCTCCCTTTTCCTGTGAGCTAGCTTTAGCTTCTCCAGAACGTCCTTGGCAGACATGCAGTCAAGAAGGGAAGGATGTAAGACCTTGTCAATAGCTACTTTCATCAGATTCAAAGCTTTCTGATTTTCCTCATGCTTTAATCTATGACTGTCGGTCCACTTGGACATTTTCTTTGGTAATCTGTGAGAACCATGTGAAATTAATTTCCACAGATCAGGATCAGCTGAGATTACACTTCTACGCAGATTTACGAACCACGAATCAAAATTCGAACCGTTGAAGATCGGTAAATGAGCCATGGATCTAAACAGTAACCGGATACGTACCACACAAACGTAGGATCTCTTGAGAATCGTTAAATCTGGGCAATAAGAACCCGCTCTGATACCACTTGTTGAGTGAAGGCCCCGGATTCAGAGGGGGGGTGAATGAATCTCAAAAAGGAAATATGCCCAAATTCAAAACTTAGATCTCGATTAACACTAAATATACAAAATCTTGCGGAAATAAAACTTGGATTCAGTAATGCAGGTGTTCTAGCAAGATCCACACTCAAGCACTCAATGGGTCAGCATAATGCGAGCACAAATAACGTTTTAGAAGAATGGAATGTAGTAAATCAGCTCGAACTTAACAGACGTTCTAACGAGACACAAGATAGAACACTTAACCTGCGTGCCCATCAAACCCGGCGATTCTAGGTGATCAAACTGATCTAAAGCATTCATTCACCTTGGCTGAAAAGCAATTAGGTTGCGATCCTAAATATGCACTTAATAACCTCAGAGAAGAAATCAGAACACAATGCACAAGGGGTTTTAGGTGGTTCGGTCATCAGACCTACATCCACCCCACACTCCAACCAGAGTGTGGCTTACTGCTGCCTCACAGCTTGAAACTGTTGGGCACCACAGTTTGCCTACAAACGTTGCCTAACAGCTTGAGCTAGAGGAACACACTCCTCTCTTCTTCCAACCCGGAAGGAACCGCTAGTGACACCCAGTCACCAGCAACCAGAGACCCCAGTCTCTCTTCCCCTGAATCCACAGGAGGAAACCCGACCTCAAAACAGAGAATCGGAAAACATAGTTAAGAAAAAGAACAAACAAAAAAAACACAAGCAAGAGAGACAAAAATAGATATAGCTCCGAGGAGCACAATGACTGTGGATTTGATCCACGAGTCAATTCATGAACTGATCTTCAGGATGTACTGGCTGCACACTCTTTCTCCTTCTCACAATTTTCTTCTCTCTCACTCTGGCTCTCAGCTTCTCCTTCACTCACTGACTACCTCTCTCTTCTTCTTCTTCTTCTTCTTCTTCTTCTGGCTCACTCTTTTTCTTCTCTGCTCGAAGAAGTCTTTTCTTGATTGCAGGAAGCAGACATTATATACTCCATCAGATAGAATTGACGAACTCTTGCCCTAGGAGTGTGGAGGGAACGCTTCAGCCTGGAAGCTTCTGGAGACACTCGCCACTTGTCAGAATCTGGATGAATAACGATCCACGTGGCAGCATCTATGAGTAAGGATCATCATTGGATCGCGTGCCCTTCTTGAGGAACACGAGCTGTTGACCTGTTGCAAAAGTGTTTTTCAGTTATGTATAAAATATGCACAGACTTCATAATGCGTATATGAATCTAAGCACGAACTTGACATGGGTGCTGAGGTAAGAGAAGCACAGACTACAAGTGTGCATAAGCAGTTAATGCACTGACTTGGTGTGTGCCAAATGCAGACGCTTCACGGACGTAGAATGCCGGACCTATCTTGCACGGACTTTATGTTATGGTATAAAAGATGCACCGACTTGAAGCATGAACTGCACCAACCTCGTTGCTACAGAGAATTGAATAAGCTAGACTATGCACTGAACATGCTCTTGATTTAAGTAAAGCAAGCATGGAGCTGAGTCCCAATGCCTTAGACTAACCAAGGTTTGCACCGACTAGGTGCGGATCAAATCTTGCACCGAGAAAGGTAATACAATAGAAGATGCACCGACTTCATGTTATTCAGAAGGTAAAAGTATTGCACCGAGAATGGATTTGCACTGAGATTAAGAGACCAGACTAAACAATTCATTTCAGACAAGAATTGCCTCGACCCAAAATTTGCACCGACATGAAAACATGAGGCACAAGTGGAAGACTATGCACTGAGTCAAAAGAGAAGACTAATACAGTGCGTGATGGTACAAAGAATTGCACTGACCCACAAATTGCACCGACGTCTGGAGGTGAGATGCAAGGACAAGGAATGCACCGACCTTGATATGCATGATGCATTTGGATGCACCGAGAAAGAAGCTAATCGGCAGTATGTGGGCATGAACAAACACTTGCACTGAGGCAAGCACTTATGCGTGAAGAGCAGAACTAAGTGAGAGTTGCACCGAGCAAGATTATGAGTGAGCCACTGCATGCACTGACTATGACTTAGTCTATGAAATAGCATGGACCACATGGACCATACACAACAGATAAAATTGGAGAAATAAAGCACCAACAGCTAAGCATGATTCATCAGAAAGACACTATCAAGACTAGGGTATCCAGACATGATCAATCCACCATGCAAACAATTTCAAGTGAGTTAATCAGATATTCTAATCAGATGCAATGACCATAATTCTATCACACATGACTCAGAAATTGTCATTATCAAAACCATCGATCCAACATAGCAGGCTACGTAAGCCAGAAATAGCGGAATAGCAGGTTACGTGAGCCAGAGTCAGCAAGCTAAGCCAGAGATAGCAGGGTACAAGAGCTAGAGATAGCAGCATAGCAGGCTACGAGAGCCAGAGTCAGCAAGCTAAGCTAGAGATAGCAGGCTACAAGAGCCAGAGATAGTAGAATAGCAAGCTACGAGAGCTAAAGTCAACATGCTAAGCTAGAGATAGCAGGCTAGTAGGCTGTAGGACCAAAAATATAGCAAGGAAGTGGACTGTGAATGTCACGCCATGAACAAGGCGGAAATATCAAGCCGTGAAGAGTTATACGAGCGAGTTAATCAAGAGACTCAGATGATGAGTATGAACAATAAATTAACAAAATCACATCTTTATTTCATAACCTGACATTTTCAACAAATATTCTTCAAGGACTTTTGATACTATTCAAATCTAGTACATTCATTTCTTAGTAGACAGACTGGGAAAAAATCTAATAAAAACTATCAGCACTTTCGTCACTCCAGCCCATTCCCGTCATCTTTGAGATTTCTTGAAAATTAACAAGAATACACATGGTGAGCTAGAAAGCTCAGTAGGACTTTTATCTCTTACCAGGTCACTTTAAGTAATTAACATTTTGAATCATCTATATGCTCTCGAAATAAAACAAGTAAATAAAACAAATGACAAGTATAGTAGAGAACAAGATTAGGAAGTCAAGAATTCAAGACTAGATATTGTAGGACTCACTACAAGAAAAACCAATTTTTCCGACATCCCAATTACGTCGCAAATCTGTCAGAAATCCGTTGGAAAAGTCAATTACGACGGATCTCTAACGGATTTCCGACTGAATCAAGACGTCGAAAAATTAAGTTGCTAATTTCTGACACAATAGATTTCTGTCGAAAATACGTCAAAAATTTCTGACGTATTTCTGACAAACAATTATTCCGTCGGAAACCTATGGGTCAAATTAGTTCTGACGGAAGTAATTTGGTCGAAAATACGTCAGAAATTTCTGACGTATTTCTGACTGAAAATTATTCTGTCAGAAACCTATGGGTCTAATTTGTTCCGACGAAATCTTAGTTGGTCGCAAATACGTCATAAATTTTTGACGTAATTTCAACAAAAAAATATTCCATCAGAAACCAATTGGTCAAATTATTTCCGACGAAATGTTAGTTGGTCGCAAATACGTCAAAAATTTTTGACGCATTCCCGACACTAAATTACTCTGTCGGAAACCTAGGGGTCAAATTATTTCCGACGAAACAAAAGTCGTTGGAAATAGGTCTAAAATTTTCGACGTATTTCTGACTGAAAATTATTCCATCGGAAGTTATTTGTCACTGTCACCTTTATTTCAACAACAAATTAGGTGTCAAAAATATGTCAGAAATTTCCAACGTATTTTTCACAAAATGTCATAATTTCATCAAAAAAATTCTCTCCAATTTTTTATATATTTGAAATTTTTAAAAACCTATTTAAAACTATAATTATACACATACAACTTACACAACTAAACATAAAACATGCAATAAATATATATAACACACAATAGTATAAAATCCACACATCATATAATAAGCAACATCCACAACGCATAACTCAATGAATAAAAAAATTACACTTACATTAATTCAAATGTGTCATTTTCTTAGAATATCACTAAATAAAATCACGAGATATCCGTTGGACCCCCAAAACCCCTAACCTTAGATTAATTTCAAACTAAATTAATTTGGAAAGAAATAACTAGTTTGAACGTCGAGCCCAAAGCAGGTATCTATTTTGGATTCCGTCAACTCCCTCGAGTCACTCCCCACCCAGGTCATGTTGGAACAATCGCATGTCGATCAGATCGATATTTCATATATTGGAACAATGTAACAAACTACAGTCGAGATGCCCTTACATGCTTGTTTAATTCTTAGTGTCTCTTGAAAATGTGTCTTAATATCAACTGCTTCAACTAGTGTATTCCAAATATAAGAGAATGCCACTTTATTATAAGCCTACGTCAAACATGAGGTTGCCTTTGCTTGCAATACATGGTAAGATAAAATCATTACTTAGCTTCTGGAAGGCTATGTAATTAATTAATGAAGTTCATCTCCAAGCACAAAAACAGTTGACACATGTGATGCAAGGAAAGGAAAATACTCCAAAATAGAAGGCACCCCCTTGTGTTTAAAAATGGCAAAAAGAATTATATTGTATAATTGGGAAAGAACTATTGTTTTTAAAAAAACTAGGGGTAACACAGTAACCTGGAAGGAAAAATGAAAGCACTAAGTAGAATTTTCTTTTACAACTCCAGTATTGTGGAAATAACTCTACTGTTCAAAAGGTGTGCACGTAAAAATTGATAATAAATGAAAGCCACTCAATTCTTTATATTGAAGTGAAGGAGCATAAGTGCATACACGCTAACGTCTCTGATCAGAGCCTCCCTTTCTTCTAATGATCAGCGCCAATGGATAAGGTCATACTCATCCATGTCAATCATTCGTCTTAGCTTTGTCACTGTATTCTCCTCTCTCCTTGGCTTCCTTCTTAAGCCTATTATTTAGCTACATCAAGACAAGAGCCACTTACAGAACTACATGTACATCAGAATGTCCAATTATTTGAAAGTTCCAAAAAATGATGGATTATAGGATCTGAATTTTTAGTTTGTGTTGACTATGAAATATGCATTTTTGATTCTATTGATGGAAGATTGATACCACTGAGTTCTCCAGTGAGGAGGTCAAAGATACTAATTTAATAAAATCATACTTATCATGTAACAGTAACATTTTGACTAAGAATAGGCAAATTTATCCAATAATCATAAGATGCCACTTCCACTAGGATAAGTCCATCTGTGGTTTTACAGCCGTTGTCCAAGTCTTATATTTACATGATCCTAACATAGCCATCTTTACATAGCCTTCCATCCATATTAGAATATGTTCATGTGTTCCCCTTTTTCCCTTCTTGAAGAGAAAATAAAAGGCCCAAAGCAAAAATACTTGTTTGACAGCAAAAATATATATTACAAAAATAAATTTATCATATCGAAGTCATATAAGAATCAAAAACCATGATGTAGACATGTTTGATAATATTCTCCAGCAACATACTAAATTTGTTTAAATGCAACATGTTTTTTTGAAAGTGGGTGGTGCCACTGTTGTATAAAATGAAAAGAATGTACCAGTATAGGCTGTCACAACCCCCAAAAAAAACACCTACACAAGAGAGGCCACATAGGCAGTGTGGATCAACCTAGCCCCCCAGATAGCCAAAAAGTGGAGTACTAGGATGAAGAAGAATTTCATGCATGTTCCAGGTAGGATCTATGTCATTACCTTTATAGTGTCTCAGGTACGCATTTTCTTGGTTGCAATTTATATCTACCAATTTTAATATACCATAGGCAAGCCCAGTTGTAGATGTCTAATTGTTCACCTTTCTGCAATCTAGAACTGAAGAGGGGCGATCTCAAACTGCTCCTGAGCGGGGAAGAGGATGACCACGTACCCTTGAAGTGTGAACTGCAAGAAGGGAAACCAGTCAGAGGTGCACAGGGATAGATCCCCGGGGAAGACCCTCCGATGCTTAAGTCAACAAAGGTAGCAGAGCACTGATGCGAAGAGAAGAGTTAGGAGGAAAATGTGAGCGCGAGATCCCTCTCCACCGAAAGGTGAAGTGGTTCCTACTCAGGGCTATTGGCTCTTACCTTGCTTAGGCTTAGGCTTAAGCTTACCTCGTTGTAGTAGGGCATGTCCTGTTTAAATAATGGCCTATTGTGCGAATTGATCTCTGTAAGCGGAGGAGTTTCAGGGGGAGTTACGTCCTTCATGTGGGCTCCTTATGACGCGCGGACTCTTGTTCTCCCCTATCCCCTTGAGCTTTCCTACCACTAAGAGACTCGCAACGGCCGTATAAGCTTCCATCAGTTAGCCCGAGTGATTGGCACTTGTTCAGGAGTGGTCTCCCGAGCGATAAGTGCTGGGTCGGGACAGAGAATAGGGGACTCCGAGGGAGCTTTCTCGATTGACTGATGCTCTAACTTCCCAATCCGAAGGCCGCCTAAAAAGTGCTTATTCTGAGTGAGTTTTTGGGCTTCGTAATAAGTGGGCCTGAGGGCTTCCACTTTGAGGAGTTGAGCCTTGTTCGGTCAGAATTGGACCTCGTTTGGCCTCTCCGTACGGGTGGTGAGATTTTTCCCTCTCCACTTGTCCCACTCCTACTCCCGAGTCAAGATTGGGCTCGGACGAGTAGTGTTTGGGCTGGACTGTTTGTGGCACTGGTTGGGTAAAGATATCTCTCTGGTAGGGGCCACATGACGCGGCTCGCCTTGAAGATACACCCGTTATGATGAATAAGAGAAGACCCCTCCTCGGGAGATCGGACGCTGCGCCGCCTCCCGTTAGGGGTTTTAAGCATTGCGCGTTTTCACGTCCTTTTATCTCCAAGGTTTTTAGGGTTTTGCCTCTCTTTGTAGTTATATTTGAGGGGGGCTCCTGCACTATTCGAGTAGTTTCAGAAGAGCAGAGGATCGCTGTGGCCATCGTAGCTAGAGGAGCTTGAGGCGGCGATTCGTCAACTCCATTTCTCCTCGGGAGTTCTCGGGCTCAGAGCTTTCCCCTTCTTCTTGTCTCATGGCGGACCATCATCTTGAGGCCGAGGGGTGGCAGGGAGAGCGGGCCCCCAGGCTTTCTTGACCCCGCCGGAGCTGCTCTGCAGTGAGCTGGGGGAGGCTGAGGGAAGCGGCTGGAGAGTCGATACGGGCTGCCTTGGCGGTTCCAGTTTCTGGTGCCTGAGCATCATGAGTCTAGCATGTCCACTCGCTCCGGCCTCTTTTGCTCCTTCATCTTGGCTTGGAAATGTGGCTTTCGTCTGCCCCTCCATCCCTTTGTTGCCGAGTTACTTTGGTTCTACCAACTAGCTCCTGTCCAGCTAGTTTCCAACTCTTACACTTTCATCTTCTCCTTCATTTTCCTCTGCGGCCAGTGTGAGGTGCGTGCCTCGCTAGATCTTTTCCATTATTTCTTTGAGTTGAAGGAGAATCCTCATGCGGGGAAGGGCTTCTTCTTCATTCAGGCGAAGTGGGGGAGGAGTTGTGTGTCCCTTTCTACGAGGGATTCTTCTCATAAAGAGTGGAAGACCCAATATTTCTGGGTGGACCCGTCGACAGTCGGTGTAGCTTGGAACTTCCCGACGGAGCCCAATTTTCACCCGAACATTCCTCCGAAGCAGACTGTGTTCTCTATGGAGGTGGAGAGGGAGGCTGCCATTCTCCAGTAGGGTCGCCAAGAGACTGCTGATTTGGTGACCCCTTTCAGCATTGAGGGCTACCTTTCTCGTGTGTTGTTGTCGACAGGTAAAAGTTCAGGAACTTGATTTTTCTTGTTGAGTAAGAATCTTCCTTCTCTTAATCGGCTTTCTTTGGTTCAGACACAAGGCGAGTGGTCGAGGAGGAGGCACCTCCGTCCGAGTTGGAGATCATCAATTTGGACGAGGCGTTGGCTCCAGACGATCTTCAAGCTTCAGAGGGCTCGCCCCGCGCCCGGGATAGGGGCAAGCGGGTGGCCCAGGGTGACTCTTCCAAGCGCCGGGGGGTCAAACGCAAGGATCCCATGGCCAAGTTGCTGCAATCTTCAATGCAGGCTCAGTTTGCTGAGAAGAAGCGGGCGAGGAAGGCGGAGGTCGCCCGTCCGTCCGAAGAGGATTCCCTGCCAGCTCTCCCCTCTACCGAGCAAGAGGGGGCCGATGATGAAGGGATCACGACTGCTGCTGAGGCACCGAGCGTAGCAGAGGGGTCATCAGACGAGGGGGTCCGGTCCGAACCGGTCGAGGCTGGAGGGTCGTAGGGGGAAGCGACTCAATCTCAGCCGACCGAAGCTAGGGAGGTACGCGGTGGTGCCGCTCATGCCGAGCCAACCGGTGGGGCCCCCGAGACAGGGTTGTCCGAGGGGGGTGCCCCAATCCCGACCGCTCCAATGAGAGTATCCCCTCCTACCAGCACCTTCAGCATCCAGGCTCCTCTGTGTTGGGCGTGCTATTCCCTAGCTTCGCGAGACTTGCGAGAAAAAATCCGAAAGAGTCCCCCCTCCTCGCTTTTTCAGCAAATTATGGAGGGAGGGCTGGTCCTAGCTCAGCTGGGAGCCGAAGCAGTGGATGCTTACGCTCGGGTGGAGTCAGAGCGGGAGACTCTTTTGTGGACCCGTGGCGTGCTTGATCGAAAGGTCGAGCGTCTGACCCTCGATCTTGGGGACCTTCCTCAGGAGATGGCCCCGCTCCGAGCACTGGCGCAATCGAGCCAAGCGGAGGCTCGGTCTTTGGCGGAGCAGCTGGCCCAGGCTCGTCGCATGGTCGATCGGAAGAATGAGCTCCTGGAGTCAGAGCGCAGAAATCAAGTCGAGCGCGATGACCAATGGAGGGCTGAGTGAGAGGGGGTCAAGGACCGAGTCCGGGCGGCCGAGGACTGGCGGATCGAGGCCGAGAGGAAGCTGTCCGAGTCTGAGCAGCGGAGAGCTGAACTCGAGAGGAAGGTGGAGCTGGCTGGGATAGAAGCGCTCGAGCAGCATAGGCATTTAGAGGCTTATCAGGCAACTCTTCAATAGGCGGCCTTTCCTTACTACGAGTCAAGCTACCGTCGGGGACTCTGAAAGGGCTTCTCCCAAGGCTACGATCGGGCCGTCCTAGAGGTAGAGGCCCAGTCGTCTACGCTCATTTTTCCTTCTGGGCAGCGCTATGATTCGGACTGGGGCTCCACTGACTCTTCCCACTACACATCGAGCGAAGAGGAGAGTCGGGAGGGCTCGGTCCCATTCGAGCGACCGCCAACTCCAACATCCTCGGGAGGGCACACGACCGAGACAGTTCCCACACAGGTGGGGTCAGTGTCCTGGCCAGCCGTCATTGAGAACGTTGGGGGCAGATCGTCTGGTACCGAGGAAGCCTTGCCTTCCGAGCCAGGAGATGGGCCCGAGGCCTGATGTAGTAGCTCTTCTTCTTTTTCCTTTTCCTTATGTAACCGGGTAAGGCTTTTTTGGAAAATATAATAGCGGCAGTATTAAATGCTGAATTGACTATTTCTTACTGCTTTTGGTGTGATTTGACTACCGTATCCGCAGTCCTTGGAGAAAGCGCCGATCTTTTCTGCAGATCTTGCGCGGGTCGATCTGTCAAATAACTGACATGGCGCTAACATCTTTCCATTTTTCCATACCGCCCTTAATGACTTGCCGCTTCGTGCGTCCCGCTAAGGGGAATGTTGAGAATTGAGGTAAGCATCTCAGGGAAAGTTTTTTTAGCGTGTTTTGTAAGGGGAGAGTCATTTAAGACGATCAGCTCCCCCTTCGACCTATAAAAGTTCCGAGGGGCGTCTCATTTTCCTTTCAACGCTTAAGGCCATCCCTGGCGGTTTTTCCTTCTTTCCCTTCCATGAAGCGTTGTGCTGTTAGTCTTGGCGGAGCATGGAAGGTGCTTCAGAAGATGATGATGCAGATGGCGATAGGAGGGAAGCTCCTATTGCTTCAGTCTGGAAGAGGGTTCGTCAGTTGGGGGTCACTCTGGTAGAGGGTTCGTCATGCCGGAGCATGTAGCCCTCTTGTCCTTGACCCGCCGACGCCGTCCGGAGGGGAGGGGGGAGCTTTCTAAGCTCCCTCCTTTCTGGGCCTCCCCCTGCCTCCCCGTCCATCTCCTTTTTCTCCCTCCCTTTTCACTCTGTGGAGGGTGCCTGCCCTCTTTGCCTTCCAAAGAGTTGGCAGAGAGGAGGACTTCACTTGTATTCCTTCCTGTCTTCTTCTTGTTGTTTCTTCCTCCGAGCTTTCTCAAACCAACGAGGACGGCCATCCTTTATCCGAGCCAGTTTCTGCACTAGGCAGAGTCAGTGGCTGGACGTGGGAGCGCCTACCGGGTCGGCCGAGCGTTCTGCTCACGTTATAGTACCAGGGGATGTGATTCTTTGTACATGTATACTGTACTGGCTGTGGCCTATTTGATGTACATCAAAGTTAAATAGAAACAGAAGAATGATATTTGTTCTACTTTGCTTACATGTGTATGATTGCCAAATGTTCAAAAGTAGAACTTGCGAAGATTTGCCGCATTCCACGTCTGAGGGACAAGTGTTCCTTCCATGGTGGACAATCGGTATGCTCCTTTACCGAGCGTCTCGACCACTCGGTAGGGGCCTTCCCAGGTAGGGGCCAACTTCCCCGCCGCCTCTAGTGGTCGAGATGCTTCGGTCTTTCTTAGGACGAAGTCCTCTGGCTGAAAGTGTCTATCTCGGACTCTGGAGTTATGGTATCGAGTGATGCGCCGTTGGTATTCCGTTGCTCGAATGCTTGCAATCTCTCAGATCTCGTCCGCCAAATCGAGGTTCTCTCGCAATTTTTGCTCGTTTACCTCGGGTCTAAAGTGGACAACGCGGAGAGAGGGGTTGCCGATCTCTAATGGAATCACGGCTTCCGTGCCATACACCAGCTGAAAGGGTGTTTCACCAGTGGCCGTTCTCAAAGTAGTTCGGTGTGACCACAGTACGCTCGGTAATTCCTCGAGCCAGCTTCCCTTGGCCTTGCCGAGCCTGGTTTTGATGCCTTTTAAGATAGTCTTATTGTCATTCTCGACCAGTCCGTTAGCTTGAGGGTGGGCTACGGAAGTGAAGTGATTGCGAATGCTTAGGTCAGCGCATCTGTCTCTGAAGTAATGAGAATCAAATTGTCGACCGTTGTCGCTCACGATCACTCGGGGGACACCGTAGCAACAGATGATCGACTTCTAAACAAAGCTCCATACGACTAACTCAGTGATCCTGGTGGTGGCCTCGGCCTCGATCCACATGGTAAAATATTCGATGGCGACGACGATGAACTTCTTTTAAGCTTGAGCCATGGGAAATGGCCCCAAGATGTCGATTCCCCACCGAGCGAAGGAGTACGGCTCGGCAAGGGCGACGAGCTCTGCTGCGGGCTGGTGAATTAGATGGTTGAAGCGCTGACATCGATCGCACTTCTGCACGTAGGTCGAGCAGTCGCACTGGAGAGTGGGCCACCAGTAACCCTGCCGAAGCAAGATCCTGGCGAGCGATCTTCCTCCTTGGTGCGCTCCGCAGATGCCTTCGTGTACTTCCTGAATCGCTCGGCTGGCTTCGTCGGTGCTGATGCACTTGAGGAGGGGACCGGAGAAAGATCTTCGGTACAAGGCACCATCCAGCATAATGAAACGCCGAGCTTGGTACTTGAGTTTTCGAGCCTCCCGGGGATCAGTGGGCTCGTGAGAATCCCGGAGCCAGGATATATAGGGGGTCCGCATGTCGCTTGAGGGTGCCTGGCCAACAGTCATAAGCTCGGACTCGATGCTCGGTTGCCCGAGCTCTTCGAGGAAGACCGATCGTGTACTTGTGGGGTTGGGCGAGGAGGCCAGTCGAGAGAGGGCATCCGCTCGAGAGTTTTCCTCCGGGCTATTCGGACTACCTCAAATCTCTCGAAGAGTTAGGCCATCCTCTTGACCGCCTGGAGGTACTTGATCATTTGTCCTTCCCGAGCTTCATAATCACCGTTGATCTGGCTAGCGACCAGTTGGGAGTCAGTGTGGATCCTGACTCGTTCGGCCCCTAATCGTCGAGCCATCCTGGCTCTGAGATGACGACTTCATATTTGGAGGCGTTGTTGGACGCCTGGAAGTTGAACTTCAGAGTGTACCGCAGCTCCGCTCCTTCAGGGGATTTGAGGAGGACACCGGCATCGCTTCCTATCGAATTGGAGGATCCGTCGATGAACATATCCCAGGTAGGCCTAGGCGCAAGTGGAAGCGCTTCTTCGATAGGGACCGTGCTTTCAGCGATGAAGTCTGCGAGAGCCTGTCCTTTGATGGCCAAGCGGAGTCGATACGAGATATCGTAGGCCCCGAGCATGATGGCCCATTTGACGAGGCATCCCGAGGCTTCAGGGTGAAAGAGAATCTTCTTCAGGATTTCGCCGGTCAATACGATGATGGAGTGCCCTTGGAAGTAGGGTCGAAGGCGCTTAGCTGAGAAAACCAACGCTAGCACGAGTTTCTCGGTTGCGGGGTACCTTTTTTCAGCCTCGTTAAATACCTTGCTGGTATAGTAAACCGGTCTCTCCACCCCTGCGTCGTTCCTGACCAGGACCGAGCTTACTGTAGAAGGGGTCGCCGAGAGATAGAAGTGTAGAGCTTCGCCTTGGACTGGCTTGGACAGCATCGGGGGCGAGGCCAAGAATTCCTTAAGTTCGATGAATGCCTTCTGACATTCCCCATCCCAGGCGAACGTAGCAGATGCCATTTTGGGTCCCCTTAGCAATTTAAAGAAGGGTAGGCATCGTTCGGCCGCCCGAGACATAAAACGGTTGAGTGCAGCAATGCGCCCCGTAAGGCGTTGCACGTCCTTGATGCAGGTGGGTGGCCGCATGTTCAGGATGGACTGAACCTTGTCGGGGTTGGCTTCAATTCCACGCTGAGTTACCAGGAAGCCTAGGAACTTCCCGGATCTGACTCCAAAGGTGCACTTAGCGGGGTTGAGCTTCATGTTGTGCTTCAGGAGAGTGTCGAAGGTCTCGGCTAAGTCAGCAAGGTGGTCTTCGGCCTTAGGTGTTTTGACGAGCATGTCATCAATATAGGCCTCGACGTTCTGACCGAGCTGTCCTTCGAAAATGTGGTTGATCAGTCTTTGATATGTTGCTCTGGCGTTCTTTAACCCGAACGGCATCTGGGTGTAGCAGTGCACACCGAAGTCGGTGATGAAGGTGATCTTCTCTATGTCCTCCGGGTCCATCCTGATCTGATGGTAGCCGGAGTAGGTGTCCAGAAAACTGAGTAGTTTGTTGCCAGAGGTTGAATCAACCAGTTGATCGATGCTCGGCAGCGGGTAGCAGTCCTTCGGGGTAGCCTGGTTGAGATCAGTGAAGTCCACGCACATTCGCCATTTCCCAGAAGCTTCTGATACTAGGACGATGTTGGCGAGCCACGTAGGGTACAGAACCGGACAAAAAAGGCCAATTTTTTGTCCCTTGATGACTTGCTCTTTGATGACTGCTTGCTTCTCTGGGACGTGCTTTCTCCTGCGCTATTGTACTGGCTTCGCCGTTGGGTCGAGGTTGAGCTTGTGCATCACCACATCTCCCGGGATCCCGGGAAGGTGCTCATCGGACCATGCAAAGACTGGATGTACCGCGCAAGGAAATCTTTATACTTTTCTTGTTGTTCAAGTGGTAGCTCAGCTCCAATCTTTACTCCTAGAGTCGGGTCACTGTTAAGGAAGACCGTTAGCAACTCAGCACCAGGCTCAGATGTTGCGGGTCCCTCTTCGGCTCCTTTTACTCCTTTATTTTTCCCTTCCGGCCTAGTGGCGTCAACCGAGACTATATAGCACCATCTAGCCAATGTTTGGTTACCTCGAACTTCCCCCACGCCATACTTGGTTGGGAACTTCATCTTTTGGTGAAAGGTGGAGGGCACCGCTTTCATTCGGCTGAGAATGCCTCGGCCGAAGATGGTGTTGTATGCCGTCATCCCCTTAATCACGATGAAGTCTACCATAACCGTAACGATTTTGGGCGGGGTGCCGATAGTAACTGGCAGGCTCAGCGCTCCCTCGAGATAAGTAGCCTGGCCTTTGAACCCACAGAGGGGGGTTCAGATCGGGCGGAGTTTAGATGGATTCTCTCCCATCTTGAGGAAACATTCATAGGATAATACATCAGGGGCACTACCACTGTCGACTAAGATCCTATCTACGTTACAATGGTTTATTGTAGCCGATACAACGAGAGCGTCGTCGTGCGGGGTGGTTAGCCCTTCCAGGTCCTGGTTAGAGAATACTAGGGCCTGCGGTTCGCTAGCCTGCGGGGCCGTAGGTGCCTCGGCAGAGGCTCGGCTCGCCCGCTCGGCATGACGCTTTCTTCTTCGGCTACTATCTCCGCATGATGCCGTACCGCCCGCGATGACGTTGATGTGGACTCCGCGGGGGGCATTGTCGATTTCTTCAGGGGCGCCTCGGTCTTCCTTCTACCTGAACATGTATCGGGATAGGTGTCCCTGGCGGATGAGGTGCTCGATTTCATCTTGAAGTTGATGGCAATCGCTGGTGTGATGCCCGTGGTCGCCATGGAACAGGCAATGCTTGCGGCAATTACGGCGCTTGGTCTTCATAGTCTCGGGTTGGTTGAGAAGACCCGAACCTTTAATGTCTTCATAGATTTCATAGACGGGGGCGGTAAGTGGGGTGTACTGCTCGTACTTCCGAGACTGCTCTTTTCGATCTCCATCCTGGTTCCGCCTTTTTCCTTGACCCATCCCTTGCTCGGACGGTCTTTTCTTGTCCCCCTCCGACCCGAGCCAGTTGTGCCTCGGTAGGCGCTAAGGACTTCCTCGCACTCGGCGTGGCGCAAGGCTAAGGTCACTAGCTCGGCAAGGGAGGTGGGAGGGTGAAGCACTAGCTCGCGCCGCAGGTTTTCGTCTCGGATACCCCCGGTCAATGCGGTGATGGCAGAGGCCACGTCCAGGCAGGGGATGCGCATGGCTTCCGATTTGAATCGGTTGATGTAAGCCCGCAACTTCTCCCCATGTTCCTATTTGAGGGCCAGTAGTCCCGCTACCAACCGGGGTGGACCGCTGCCGGCGAAGCTTTCCTTGAATATTCGCTCAAATTGCTTGAAGTTGTGGATGCTGCCAGGGGCGAGGGCTCTGAACCAAGCCTGAGTGCCCTGAACCAGAGTGGTTACGAACGCTCAGCACTTGATCACGTCGGACGCCCCGTGCAAGGCCATCAGGGCGTTGAAGCTGTCGTAATGGTCGGCCGGGTCTCCCTGGCCGTTGTACGACTTGAAGGTCGGATGTGAGATTTCGGGGGATATCTCTGCCTTCAAAATGTAGTCATAGAACGGGGATCGCTCTTTGTCCTCCGCAAGAGAGGTCTTCTGCAAGGCGTGGAAGGCACGCTCTTGCTCTGCGAAACGCCTCTCGAAGTCTCGCAACCGGAGAGAGAGTTCTGGTTGTCGTTGACCTGAGGGGCTGCGGGGGCGCACTTGCATGCTGCCCCGACGCTCCTCAGGGGCCTCGACGTCCAAAAACGGTCGGCGTGTTCCGGTCTTCTCCCTCCTCGAGGTTGAGGAGGCTTCTTGCTCCGGGGGAGGGGCGTGCGATGGCCCTCCTGACGGGTTACGGATGAGCCGCTGCCCCCGAAGGGTCAAATGACCTCCAGCAGTTTGCTGGGAGGCATCTCCACGTGGGGGGCTTTTCTGGGGGAGATGTGACTTCCCTTCCCTGGCCCCCTAGGCCCTCATGAGATCCACGAGGACATCCAGTTTTGCGTTGAGGGTTTAGAGGGCGTCGATGCTCCTGCCAAGAAGCTGTTCCCCCGCCACCGATGGAGGTAGCTCGTTGGCGGCATCATTGCCGAATGGGGAATGCTCCGTGGGGGGGGAAGGTGCACCTTCCTTTGTCACCAGGGCTTTTCCCAGGTCACCGGTAGTCCTTCTGCCAGAACTTCTTCGCTCCATGATGGCTCTTTGTGCGTTTCCCACAGATGGCGCCAGATGAAGAGGGGCGATCTCGCGCTGCTCCTGAGCAGGGAAGAGGATGACCACGTACCCTTGAAGTGTGAACTGCAAGAAGGAAAACCAGTCAGAGGTGCCCAGGGATAGATCCCCGGGGAAGACCCTCCAATGCTCAAGTCAGCAAAGGTAGCAGAGCACTGATGCGAAGAGAAGAGTTGGGAGGAAAATGGGAGCGCAAGATCCCTCTCCACCGAAAGGTGAAGTGGTTCCTGCTCAGGGCTATTGGCTCTTGCCTTGCTTAGGCTTAGGCTTAAGCTTACCTCGTCATAGTAGGGCATGTCATGTTTAAATAATGGCCTGTTGTGTGAATTGATCTCTGTAAGCGGAAGAGTTTCAGGGGGGTTACGTCCTTCATGTGGGCTCCTTATGGCGCGCGGACTCTTGGTCTCCCCTATCCCCTTAAGCTTTCCTGCCATTAAGAGACTCGCAACGGCCGTATAAGCTTTCATCAGTTAGCCCGAGTGATTGGCACTTGTTCAGGAGTGGTCTCCCGAGCGATAAGTGCTGGGTCGAGACAGAGAATAGGGGGCTCCGAGGGAGCTTTCCCGATTGACTGATATTCAGACTTCCCAACCCGAAGGCCTCCTAGGAAGTGCTTGTTCCGAGTGATTTTTGGGCTTTGTAATAAGTGGGCCCGAGGGCTGCCACTTTGAGGAGTTGAGCCTTGTTCGGTCAAAATTGGACCTCGTTTGGCCTCTCCGTACGGGCGGTGAGATTTTCCCCTCTCCAGGAACCATAACAACAGATCTGACAAAACTTTCATTGGCAAAAGGATGCTCTCTCACCCCAATCAAAATACAAACCATATTCAAGATGTGTGTATTTCATATATCTGTCATTTCCAACTATGGGGTGGTTTTATTTATTTTAATCTAGAATCTCTCATACTGCGGACATGTTTAATTGACAAAAGAAAAAAAATCCCATTAGAGAAGAACAACAAGCTTCTCTGTAAGGATGATGCCATAATGGAGTTGGTCCAAAGAATTAGTTTACCTGTCGCACAGCTCTAGCAGAACCCAAGTCAAGTTCTCTCACATTTATTTTCTGCAAAATTACAAAAGAGACATAAATTAACCTACATGAGCTATAGTAGATATCAGCACTCAATGATCCAAGGAACTGCTACTTCACCAAAATTATTTTTGGGAGTAATGCTTTTTTGTAATAGGCATGTGTATATTCAATACTATTTTCTTCATCAAAAGGGGCATTGAAAAATGATCTAAGAAACATTTTGTCCTTATATTTATCTGGGTTTGCCTCCTCATCATCTAGAATCATTTGTTCTGCAACATGCAGCTACCACAACTGCACACATAGCAACCAGAAAACCAAGCAGCACAGATTAAACTACCATAGTTAATCATCATCATCATCACATACTAATCACAAGCCCATCATGAGTATCCAAGTTACCAACAACTGAAAAAGCATGACGACTGAGACCATCCATGTAACGGACAAGTCAAAAGTGCTTGGATAATAGCAAAAAGGGAGAAGAGAGGGTATGACTTGGTTCGCCGTAGACTACGTGACAACCAAGACATCATAACTCAGATGGTTAAAAGTTAATTTGAAATTGTCTGAGTAGGATTATGAACACATAATCTAATTAGGTACCCAAGATGGCCATGAAGTAGAGTCATGCTGTAAACTTGCAATCTCTGTTCTCAATTTCAGAAGAAGGGAAAGAAGAAGAATGACAAAACTACCTCACAAAAAAGATGAATCCAATGTTAAAGAAAGCAGAGTCCACTTTGCAAACCAAGCCTACCCTTGGTTTTGTGTTATTGTCACCATTTAGGCACTTATGTCTACATGTGTTGCTACTAAAGTGTATTTACACATCAGACATTATGAACCCTGTAATATGACACCAAAGGGAAGACAGATTTAGAATAACAATGCAAGCACATGTAAAGCCTATGCAAACTTTTTTTGATAATGTAGATAAGAATTTGCTGAGTTCTTTTTCCACTTCACCAGTTAAGGATGCTAAGAGCATTCATTGGCAGCCATTCAGCTGTTGACAGGAATGCTAATCTCTCTCTTCACATTGTTCTTCAATTTAAAGAAGGTGGGTTTCTTCTCTAGCATTGAGTATGTTAGCATATCAAATTCTAAATTTGTACATGAAGCTCAATTTCTATATGTATTGCAATTCATGCAAGCATATATTGCCTTTATGCATGAATTGATGAAAAATTGTTACCATCTTACACATAAATTCACTGATTGGCTGTTAATCTATGTATGAAATTATGTAGTAAAGAAGGCTTACCTTGTCAACATATGGATGATTTGACAACAAAGGTTGCTCCTGAATTTTGAATGGAGGCTTCTTCCTTGGGATGGGTGGCCTTCCCGCATCTCTCTACAAAGTAGACATGTTAAATAAAGGAAGGAAAACTAGGAAAAACAAAAATCAGAATTTAGGAGTGTGGTTCCTAATATGACTTGGAAATAAGAGTCTTCTCAAAGTATTGATGAATCAAATTCTTTTACAAGCACATGGGATTAAGTCCAAGAGATGCAAATAAAGAGCGACATGAACCATAAGCTGGCAACATTGCTAAGCTGCAAAAAAAAATTTAAAAAGATGGAGGGAAAGTATTCTATTAGATTTTTCCACAGGCGCCAACATATGAATATCTCATTTTTAACTGTATCCGTTTCAACAACCCTACCTCTGGAGTGATGAATTTCCCGGTGAGTAAGCAAACAGCAGGCAATGTATAGTAAGCCAGCAGTGGAATCGATGTCCAGGGATAAACAGTTGCATTTATGTAAGACAGTCGCTCTAACCATTTCAACCCTCCTCCATATCCATACCAGAGAGGGCAGTGCTTACTCAAGAAAATTTCAACAGACCCAAGAGCCCATCGAAGCACTTGGTGAAGCCGATCAGACAGATTGAGTGGTGCAGAACCCTTGAATGCTGGCCTTGGGGGAATACAATATATAGACCGCCATCCTTGGCAGTGCATCTTAAAACCTGTCAAGATATCTTCTGTGACAGAACCATAGATCCACCCAACCTATAAGAAGAAGAATTATGTTGGCTAGGTCGTCCTGACAAATAGAAGAAATAGTAACCATCTAGACATGAATAAACAATTCAACAAATAAAATCACCTCCTTCCCCCAGTCTGTCTTGTCTTCATAGCCACGGCTAATGACATGGATGGCTTCCTTCAGTAGAGAAGCTGGACTAGCACTTTTCAGTGCCCCACCATTCTTGAGAAGAATAGATTTAACAAAAATCGGAGACTGACCAAACTTCTTTTCCAACTTCCGTTCAGACAAGAACATTGGTTTCCCAACCTCATTCCCTGCATGGTTCTCAGGAATTAACATGACACTCGTTTAACAAAAACTTTATCATTAACTTATCAAAATAGCAAGTTATAAATAAAGAAAAATGTCTCCAAAAAAGCAAAACAGCAATGAATGGAAATCGATCACAGATTGAATTTTTAGTGAAAAGCAGGGCAGGCCAAGTAGTATGCCCGCCAAGTAAAAAAAAAATGCCTTGAACGATTGTACTACCAATATTCAGCGTCAAAGTACTTTTTATAAAGATCAGAAACATGATGAACTCTATGTTTAACAAAAACTGTACTTTAGACAATTCCGTCACTCAATCCCACCAGCAAAACTCATCCTTCATTGAGCATTAAATAATTTCAGAAAATTTAATGCTACGCAAAAGTCAACCTAATCAAACATGTGAAGGAAAGGACCTCACATAACCGAGCAGTTGATACATATACATGGCATCCATACCTTCAAGGCGTTCTTCAATCCCCTCCAAAGTAACTACAAGAGCTCCAGCCACACCTCTCCTACCAGGCTTCTTCTTTTCCTGCTTAGTTTTGGTGTCCTTCTTCTTCTTCCTCCCTATACAACAGCAGAAGTAGCAGCACCACTTTGGCCAGCAGTTGCAAGTCCTCCTAGATGGTTTCTTGGTCTTTGGAGCATCAGAGCATACCATCCAGACCTTTCATGTTAATCTGTCACGGAAGAATCAGCATCACTATCATCCTAGCCTAACTCATTACAAACTCAAACAAACAAACTACAGCCTGTGGCTTGAGAGAAAATGGGTTTTGCTTACATCAAAGAACACAATGTTCCTATTAGCATATCGATCGTGCCTATTGATGCCATAAAATCTCTGGGGGAACTGCATGTAGCAAACTTTCTTGCCCAGCAACGGATCCATCATGAAGCACATTGCCTCTCTAAGAGCCTTACCTTTGTTTATGTAGTGATCACAGTCCAAGTTCAGTAAGTAAGGTGCATTTGTAAGGACAGCAGATACTCTAACCTATTTAAGAGAAAATGGACTAAATATGAGGAAACCTCTTAAGAACCTCAATATGTGCAGGGCATATAAGTGAGGAAGTTGATGGCACAAGGATATACCAGAGCATTCATAGCACCAGCTTTTTTGTGGTGATTGAACCCATGCCTTTTCTCTCGAGAGACATAGACTAAGCGGGGCAATTCATTTCCTTCCACGTCATGCCCACCACTTTGGCCCAAAAACACCTGAATTTCAACAAGTGAACTGTCAAATGAAGAGCCTCCAAACAGAAGTTAAATATTTGGAAGCTTCAAAGTGCACTGCCTAACAACAAAATGCCACCTGAATCATCCCTGGGTGATCACAGTTGTTGTTCCCAGGCCATGGTGTGCCATCCTGCATTGTCCAGCCTTCTTCTGGGACCTTTTGAGCTTTCGCAACTAAAGCATTTATCTGCACCTTAAACTCCTCATAGTCTCTATGTGGTCGGCATAGAAACATGATCAGGAGGCATGCCATAGAGTCATAGACAAAGCATGAAAAATTTTATTAATTGAATTATGCTTTTGTATGCAATCTATTCAGTGGACCTAAACATCCATGTTATCAGGGTGCAAGAGATTTTATTAGTTATTTTAGACTTTTTTTTGAGATGACCAAGAAGAAAGCCTTTTGTTTAATGCTGCACCCACTTAATGAATTGATAATCCACAGTTTTCTCACAACTTGATGTGAGACGAGGTCGACGAAGTACTTCAAACTGTCAGCCAGAGAGCAGGAAGGCGAGGTGACTAGAGAAGAACGGAGGAGCTCGGCCGGGGCCTCACACCCATCCCCATCTCAGGGATGACGCAGTCGCGCTCTTCAATTCTTCTCTGTGGTGATGGCGGTTGTAGGCGTTGCAGTTGGCATGGCGGTGGTGGCGGTGGTGATGGACGACGACGGCGGTTGAACGGTGAAGGAGGAAGATCGTGGAGCTTCGATGGGGCTTCACACCCGTCCTCTTCTCGAAGATGATGCACCGGAGCTTCACGGATGACCTCCATGGCGAGGCGAAGTGGGGTTGGGCCTCTCACCCGGGGTTCCAAAAATCTGGAAGAACACTCATAGCCATAGCTAAACTGGTTTTTTCTTCATTCTATTGCTTCAAATAAGGACTACAAGACTCTTTTTATAGACTTCACAAAGAAGATCAAAGGACAAACTCTAAGACTCTTTAATGCCTAGAAATATGAAAAGACACCTATGACTCATTATAACTCTCTTAAAAACTCTAAGACTCTTTAATGCCTAGAAATATGAAAAGACACCTATGACTCATTATAACTCTCTTAAAAACTCTAAGACTCTTTAATGTCTAGAAATATGAGAAGACACCTAGGACTCATTATAACTCCCTTAAAGACACTTAGGGATATCAAAAGACAAACTTCAAAGACCCTTATGTAAAATAAAATTACAAATATTTTAAGACGGAAGATCAAGTCCGATGTCGATGACGATCCCGTCAAACCCCTCCGCTTGGAGAAGGTTCGACCTCGAACCTCGAATCTCGAATCTCGAATCGCAGGACCCCGGCTTGTTGGGACAAACCGGACGACTTGCTCTGATACCATTTGATGTGAGACGAGGTTGAGGAAGGACTTCAAAGTGTCAGCCGGAGAGCAGAAAGGCGAGGTGACTAGAGAAGAACGGAGGAGCTCGGTCGGGGCATCACACCCATCCCCATCTCAGGGATGACGCAGTCGCGCTCTTCAATTCTTCTCTGCGGTGATGGCGGTTGCAGGCGTTGCAGTTGGCACGGCGGTGGTGGCGGTGGTGATGGACGACGACGATGGTTGAACGGTGAAGGAGGAAGATCGTGGAGCTTCGATGGGGCTTCACACCCGTCCTCTTCTCGAAGACGATGCACCGGAGCTTCACGGACGACCTCCATGGCGAGGCGAAGTGGGGTTGGGCCTCTTACCCGGGGTTCCTAAAATCTGGAAGAACACTCATAGCCATAGCTAAACTGGTTTTTTCTTCATTCTATTGCTTCAAATAAGGACTACAAGACTCTTTTTATAGACTTCACAAAGAAGATCAAAGGACAAACTCTAAGACTCTTTAATGCCTAGAAATATGAAAAGACACCTATGACTCATTATAACTCTCTTAAAAACTCTAAGACTCTTTAATGTCTAGAAATATGAAAAGACACCTAGGACTCATTATAACTCCCTTAAAGACACTTAGGGATATCAAAAGATAAACTTCAAAGACCCTTATGTAAAAAAAAAATTACATATATTTTAAGATGGAAGATCAAGTCCGATGTCGATGACGATCCCGTCACAACTAAACATCAGCAGGGAAGACAACTTAGTTGCCAAACATGCATCTTTTGAGAAGACTACTGACCGGTTTTAAATCTCTCATAAGTAATATCTGTACTAGATTTCCCTTAGAACAGCCTCCTAAACTCATTCTGGCATTGAAATAAAAATATCGACCTCACTGAGAAATCTATGTTTGGTTGTCCACACAGACATGATGACGATGCCATGCAATGCTTCAAGCAGAACCATCACATTCCCTAACTAGACATAATATATAACTGCAGCCTCAAACTTGATGATCTTCTTGTGTGAAAAGTTTATATGTGAAGAGTTACAGTCCCATATATAACTTCATCCTAGATTCTTTTGGAAGTGGCCATCGATATATCATGCTTTTTTGGGAGTAGTGATTAGTTTATCTTTCTGACAATTATCCTGATCATTAATGTCACACTTACCTTCGTCACCTGTTTTAGTATTTTAGGCTTTAAAATCTATAGTTTTGTTATAATTTCCTGGGAACCTTTCTAGCTTTCTTATATGTATGTTTCTCTAGGGGGTCAAACTAAATATAGTTTTCTTTGGATAAAATCAGCTTTAAGGCTTGGTGTGTATGGATCCAACAGTCCATCTTTATAGTTGAAATTAAATGGCATATATGGATCATCAAACTGTCCACCTTCTTTTCAGTAGAAAAAAAATGATTCCCTAAAAATATTTCAGATCTTGTGTATATGTCTCATTTTGTTTTTTTTTTATTTTATCTTTTGTAGGGGCATGCATTAAGGATGCCAATAGATAAGAATTGGATGTCCCTTTTGAGGAACACCCCTGAATTTGAGGAAGGACTTGATGAGTTTTAGGATTTTGCATATGACAGGGTAGCATTGCATGACAAGATTCTTGTCCTAGTATGTGATGTCTTAACTCTGAAAGGCAAGTGAGGAATGGCGTGAAATTCCATGTCTTCAAAGTAGGGAATTGATCAGGCATACACATTCTGGGACTTTCATGGTGAAAGTTCTGATTCGTCGGAGGAGGATATGTCTAGTGATGAAGGATATAATCACTGAATGTGGGAACTTTAAAAATTTACGACATGTAGTTGGTATCATAAGTATGCTAGGATCATGGTGCAGATAAATTGAATCATATAGTTTAGAGCATTCTTATGTGTAAATGATGTCTACAAAATTGTTATACAGTGCCCTATAGTGTATTAGTTCTTATATCATTGTCAACCATTTTTCCATTCAAGTGTTCAGCCTGAATTCAAGTTTCCTAGGACTATTTCAAATAATGTGTGGTAATCATAATAAATAGTAGCTTAGAAATGTAGAATTCAGAAACTAAGATTACCTCTTGCTTCGTGTATATATCCCACAACCTTTCTATCAATTCCTCTTCGTCATATGATGTTGTTATCCCAGCAAAAATAGTATCCTTACAATACTTCAGATAAGATCCAAAGTCCTTTGAATAATCTGTTAATAACAAAGAAGAAACAAGTGAATGCAATAAAAATTAGAGATGCTACAGATGTAACATTGCATCTTCACCACAGTTTAAAGTCATAAGAAAAAAAATCCTAGCAATCTGCTGATAATAGGGGAAATATAAGTAGACATTCGAAAAGCACATAAGAAAGAACCTCCAGTAACCTTTAACAAGAGGAAGGGTAGGCAGACATAAACAAGTAACAAGTGTAAGCTTGTTCTTGTATCTGGAACATAGTTCAAGTCAAAAGGACAAATAATAAGTACTTATTTGGATGAACATAAAAAAAGGGATAGAAGCACTGGGGCCTTCATTACAGCAAGTTGGTAGCATTTAGTGTATATCATATTCACAGGGAGAATGAATGAACTGTTAACTTTATTCTCAGATGCAAAGAAGACCAACATAATATAACCAGCTACATTTCACACAAGCACAACAGGATGCACTTCGACCAATCAGTCACATGACCATGGAACAGATCATGTATGAAAATAGGGAAACCAAAATATTAAGATATGCGCTGGAAGAATAAACATATATGAAACCTCCGCAAGCAGAAATCATAGATCACTCATTAGAAAAAAGAGAGTGCAAATAAGTTCAGTAAATAAGCAAGAAAAGACCAACTTGGTCACCTTATGCGAAGATGTGGACACTTTGGAGAGCTGTGGCGATGCAGATTCCTATGTCAAGCTAAGCTCACCGTTCCATCCATGGTACCCAACCTCGCGTTGCTGCTGGAGCACATGTTGGGCATTCAGCCCACCGGTTGACCGGCCGGGCATTTCCGGTCGACCGAAACCGGTCGACCGCCGAGCATCTTCAGGTCGACCGATTTTCCTAGGGAGTAAAAGGTATCGGACTGAGAATTTCGGTCGACCGCCATTGTAGGTCCGGTCGACCGGCAACCCCGAGGCAGCCATCTTTGACCTTTTGTTCCATGTCCGAAAAGGAATCCTTTCCTTGGTTTATTTAATCCCAAAAGTCATGGGATTAGGCAGGTTTGGTGGATCTGGTCCCTGGGTTGTCCCTTGACCATCCTAGATGTATAAAACATCTTATTGGGGGTCTAAAACCAAGATCTAAGGTGTTTTTCAAGGAAACCATCAAGAGAGTAAAAGAGGGGTTACTGTAGCTCCGGGAAGAAGGTGTTGCAGAAGAAGAAGAACAAGAGAAGGGAAGATCTTCATCAACTGAACAGGTTTCTCACTACAGGGAAGATCAGGTTTGCAGTAGAATCTGACTGTGATCAAGTAGGATAGTTCAGTTATATTGAATCCCAGTTCTCTCTTGTAATTCCAACTCAAGTCTTGACAAGAGATTTGAGTTATTTGTACTTTCATTATTGTTCATAGTGAAGTTTTCTTCTGTGGCTTGCCCGTGGTTTTTCCCCTTCGCATTGGAGGGGTTTTCCATGTAAATCTGGTGTTCTATGTGGATGTGTTGTTCCAATTAAAATTTTCCGCTGCGTTATCCGGTTTCAAGATTTGTTAATACACATAGCATTGGGATTTTTTCCCATCAACTGGTATCAGAGCCACCTACAGGTTGTTTAGATCAATTTTGATTATTTGTGTATGAACATGGAGGCCGGTAACTCATCCCGCATGATTAGTTTAAATGGAAACAACTGGATGATATGGAAACCAAGAATGGAGGATCTCTTGTACTGCAAGGATCTGTATGGTCCATTGAAAGGAGATAGTGAAAAGCCCGCAACAACCTCACCCGATGACTAGAAAATGTTAGATCGGAAAACTGTCGGGTTTATTCGACAATGGCTTGATGATAGTATTTTTCATCATGTCTCCACTGAGAGTTCTGCACACTCTCTATGGAAAAAGTTAGAGGGTCTTTATGAAATAAAAACAGCTGGAAATAAGGCTTTCCTGATTAGAAAAATTGTCAATTTGAAGTTTAAAGAGGGCACTTCTATTGCTAAGCATTTGAATGAAATGCAGAGTATTACTAACCAGTTATCCTCTATGAAGATGTCTCTTGATGATGAGTTGCAGGCATTGTTACTTCTCAGTTCGTTGCCAGAAAGTTGGGAGACACTGGTGGTCTCTCTCAGCAATTCTGCACCAGATGGAGTTGTCTCCATGAGTCAAGTAACAAGCAGTTTGTTGAATGAAGAGTTGAGAAGAAAGAATTCAGGAATTTCTCACAGTGATTCACATGCACTCGTCTCAGAGAACATTTCAAGAATCAGTGCAGGCAACCGAAGAAGAACAAGAAAAAGGGAAAAGAAGTAGAGAATGCATAGTCAAAAGAGAATGTCACAGCTACAGCACAAGGTGATGATTATCTGATTTTGTCTACTTTTGATGATATTTTTTCTTGCGTATGCCAGGACCTCGAGTGGGTGATTGACACAGGTGCTTCTTACCATGCTACACCACGGAGGGAGTTCTTTGCCACTTACAAGGCTGGAAACTTTGGTGTCGTCAAGATGGGCAACCATGGGACGGCAGACATCATTGACATGGGCGACATTCATATAAAGATAAATCTTGGTTGCAAGATGGTACTTAAGGATGTGAGGCATGTGGTTGATTTGAGGCTGAATTTAATTTCAGTTGGAAAGTTAGATGATGAAGACTATGATAGCAGATTTCACAAGGGTAAATGGAAGCTTAGCAAGGGTTCTCTTGTTGCTGCTACTGGGAAGAAATGTCATAGCTTATACAGGTTGCAGGTTCAAGCTTGTGGTGATCAGTTGAATGCTACTGAGAAAGATTCCAGTATGGAGTTGTGGCATAGGAGACTGGGACACATGAGTGAGAAGGGATTGCAGGTTCTTTCCAAGAAAGAAGTCTTACCAGACTTCAAAGGTACACATCTGAACTCATGTATTGGTTGTTTGGCTGGAAAACAACATAGAGTTTCCTTTACTAGTCCTGCATTATTTAGAAAGATGCATGCCTTGGATCGTGTCTATACAGATGTATGTGGCCCTTTAAAAATAAAAACTCCTGGTGGATCAGTTATTGTTCCAGGTATTAGTGGTGCACTTTATTTTGTCACCTTTATAGATGATTTTTCAAGGAAAGTTTGGACTTATGCTTTGAAGACTAAAGATCAAGTTATTGATATTTTCAAGGAGTTTCATGTCAGGGTTGAAAGGGAGCAGAGAGACAGCTGAAATGCATAAGGTCAGATAATGGTGGTGAGTATACAGGGTCGTTTAATGCTTATTGCAGGTCACAAGGCATTCAGCATGAGATGACAGTTCCTGGTACACCTCAGCACAATACAATTGCAGAGAGGATGAACCGCACTATCATGGAAAAGATCAGATGTATGCTTTCACAAGTCAAGCTACCCAAAAGATTTTGGGATGAGGCATTGAGGACTGCAGTTGATGTTATCAACTTGTCACCCTGTACAGCTCTAGATGGTGATGTCGCTGAATACGTATGGTCAAGAAAAGATGTCTTCTACAAGCACTTGAGAGTGTTTGGCTATCGTGCATTTGCACATATTCCAGACATTGAAATGTCCAAATTGGGTGGTAAGACAAAAGAATGTATTTTTCTTGGGTACTCACGTGATGAATTTGGTTACAGGCTTTGGGATCCACTAAAGCAGAAAGTATTCAGAAGCAGAGATGTGATTTTCTTTGAAGATCAAGCCTTTAAAGATTTCAATAAAAAGGTACCAGCCAAGGCTTCTGAAGAAGGCTTAGCAGATTGTGATCCAATTTCCCCTCCAGTATGTCAGGGTGATGGGGGAGATCAGCAGGAAGATGATGCAGAGGTAGATGCTGACTTACCTGCAGAACATGTAGAGCAGGAAGTAGATGAGGAGCAACCTCCTATAGAACCTCAGCTGAGAAGATCTTCTAGAGAACATCAACCTTCCAAAAGGTATCCTACAGATGAGTATGTAATGCTTACTGATGCAGGTGAACCGGAGTGTTACCAAGAAGTAATGCAAAGTGAGCAGAAGAATGAGTGGTTAGAAGCTATGCAGGAAGAGATGGATGCTCTGCAGAAGAACCACACCTATGATTTGGTGCAACTACCAAAAGGGAGAAAGGCATTGAAGAACAAATGGGTTTTCAAATTGAAGACTCAGGAGCATTGTTCTCAACCAAAATATAAGGCCAGATTGGTTGTAAAAGGCTTTGGTCAAAATCAAGGTATTGACTTTGAAGAAATTTTTTCTCCTATTGTAAAAATGTCTTCTATTCATGTTGCTCTAGGTTTTACTGCTAGCCTGGACTTGGAGGTTGAGCAGCTGGATGTGAAGACAGCTTTCCTCCATGGTGACTTAGAAGAGGAAATGTATATGGAGCAACCAGAAGGATTCGAAGTCATAGGTAAAGAAAACTTTGTCTGCAGATTGAGAAAGAGCTTGTATGGGCTGAAGCAAGCTCCAAGGTAGTGGTACAAGAAGTTTGATTCATTTATGGCTGAAAATGAATACAAAAGAACGGCTTCAGATCATTGTGTATACATCAAATGGTTTGGTGAGAATTTCATTATTCTCTTATTATATGTTGATGACATGCTTATCCTTGGGAAAGATATGTCTATGATTGACAGGCTGAAGAAGGAACTTAGCAAGTCCTTTGCAATGAAGGACATGGGGCTAGCAAAGCAAATATTAGCCATGCAGATTTCTCGTGACAGAAAAGCCAAGAAAATATGGTTGTCACAAGAGAAATATATTGAGAAGGTATTGGATAGGTTTAGTATGAGCAATGCAAAGCCAGTTGGTTCTCCTTTTGCAGGTCATTTTAAGTTGTGCTCAGAGCAGAGTCCAACAAATGAAGAGGAGAAGGAGAAAATGCAGAAAGTCCCTTATGCTTCAGCAGTCGGAAGTCTGATGTATGCAATGGTATGTACGAGGCCGGATATAGCATATGCAGTGGGTGTTGCTAGCAGATTTCTTGTAAATCCAAGAAAGGAGCATTAGACAGCAATGAAGTGGATCTTTAGATATCTCAGGGGTAGCTCCAAAATTTGTTTAAGTTTTGGGGGTGGACCACCTGTTCTGACAGGTTACACAGATGCAGATATGGCAAGAGATATTGATACAAGGAAGTCCACATCAGGTTTTGTTCTTACTTTTGCAGGGGGAGCTATTTCATGGCAATCCAGGTTGCAAAGGTGTATTGCACTCTCCACCACAGAGGCGGAATATATTACTGTTACAGAGGTTTGCAAAGAGATGTTGTGGATGAAAGAATTTTTACATGAATTGGGGCTGAAACAAGAAAGCTATGTGGTGTACTGTGACAGTCAAAGCGACATCCACCTATGCAAGAACCCAACTCTTCATTCCAAGTCAAAGCACATAGATGTCAGATTCCACTAGATTAGAAATGTGTTTGAAGAGAAGCAACTGAAGCTCTAGAAAGTTCACACAAATGACAATGGGGCAGACATGTTGACGAAGACTTTGCCAAAAGAAAGGCAAAAGATTTGCCGACGACTGGTCGGCATGACTACACACTGAGAAGTCACGGGACAGCCTCCCTTATGGGCTGAAGGGGGAGGTTGTTGGGCATTCAGCCCACCGGTCGACCGGAACCGGTCGACCGCCGAGCATCTTCAGGTCGACCGATTTTCCTAGGGAGTAAAAGGTATCGGACTGAGAATTTCCAGTCGACCGCCATTGTAGGTCCGATCGACCGGCAGCCCCGAGGCAACCATCTTTGACCTTTTGTTCATGTCCGAAAAGGAATCCTTTCCTTGGTTTATTTAATCCCAAAAGTCATGAGATTAGGCAGGTTTGGTGGATCTGGTCCTTGGGTTGTCCCTTGACCATCCTAGATGTATAAAACATCTTATTGGGGGTCTAAAACCAAGATCTAAGGTGTTTTTCAAGGAAGCCATCAAGAGAGCAAAAGAGGGGTTACTGTAGCTCCGGGAAGAAGGTGTTGCAGAAGAAGAAGAACAAGAGAAGGGAATATCTTCATCAACTGAACAGGTTTCTCACTACAGGGAAGATCAGGTTTGCAGTAGAATCTGCTGTGATCAAGTAAGAGAGTTCAGTTATATTGAATCCCAGTTCTCTCTTGTAATTCCAACTCAAGTCTTGACAAGAGATTTGAGTTATTTGTACTTTCATTATTGTTCATAGTGAAGTTTTCTCCTGTGGCTTGCCCGTGATTTTTCCCCTTCGCATTGGAGGGGTTTTCCACGTAAATCTGGTGTTCTATGTGGATGTGTTGTTCCGATTAAAATTTTCCACTGCGTTATCCGGTTTCAAGATTTGTTAGTACACATAGCATTGGGATTTTTTCCCATCAGCACACACACCCAGTTATCCAAAGATCAGAACTTTATCATTTTCCAGAACATTTGGAATATACAACCGACAAAATAAACTCTTCAATTTGAAAAGGAAACCATCAATGGCCATGAAACCAGGGATACCAAAGTAAGAAAATAGCACTATATGCAGACATACAATAAAACAATGAATGATCATTAAAATTCAAAGAATTGGGTAAACTAAGCATAACATACAGAAAGATTTCTGTTTACGTATCCAATGAGTTGTCTTTATGAAGTAAAAGCCAACTGACATTTGGTGCTTCATTCAAGCTAGTCTTCCATATAACATACTACTTGGGTCCAAAGACAAATGTGGAGAAGTTGGTTATGTGATGTATCAAGAAAGGTGGGTCGAGCAAAGTAGTTAAACAGATGTAATAATCATTTATCAAAAAACACAACATGGTAAAAATAAATCACAGATATCTTCATGTTTACTATATACATTTTGGAGAGAATTCACATCTACATAGGAACAAACATCCCAGAATCAAAGAATATGTTGTAAGATACTGCACTGAACCCAGAAGTTTAGTGGGACTTTGTACAACTGCTTCTTTCACTCATACTCTCACTCATTCATTAATCTTACCTGGTTGAACATTTGAAAAGAAAGAATTTAGCATATATACTGTATCTTTGACTTTCAATTTGACATCATACTTCCCTTGTCTCCCTTATAATTATATTTTAGTCATCATCACACTTTCGACTGCTCAAATATTTTTTTGAAAGTTCGACTGCTCAAATATTAGAAATGAGAAATATGCATATGTTCTGCCATGCCAGAGTGATCTCCAGACAAGAAACAATGCTTCTCTTAAATACTACCTTGGGCAATTACAAGTGCTAACGGAGATGAACCATGTGGCTTCAAGTGGTATGATACTTCAATCTGAGATCCTTCATTGAGATAATACGTACACCCATTCCTGGTGTGCATGCGAATATATCCATCAAGAAGAGGAATTAAACACGAGAGTAACTCGTTATTGGATAACCATAGGGTTAGCAAGAAGGCTCTTACCTTGTGGAAATTAGTAGGTATAGATACATTATATGTTTCAGACCACATGGTCCTGACATCAAGGGGTGTTGGGCTATCTAAAAATGCATACAGCAGCGCAGCTGGCTGGTCTATTTCTGATTGGAGCTGATTGTGGCCAAAAAAGAGAGAAAAGGAAAGAAAGATACATGGGTCGGTCTCACAATAGGATCAATCTTTAAAAAAAAACACACACACACACAAAATAAAAGGGAACAGATGATTCCTCATGCCCCTTGATGTCCGAAACAAAGTAGGGGTTGGCGCGAAGGAGCCGAGAGGATTTGGGCCGAGCATGAGGTTTAAGGACCCATATAGAACCCCAGGATCAGAGTCATGGATGCTGCTAAAGAGATGGGTAAGAGATGTTGATAAGATAGAGTGGAGGACAACCAAATCTACCTACTGGCTTGGGGGTGGGGGGAGGGGGTGGGAGGATGGAGAGGATGAAGGAAGTGTTTACCAAAAAACCAGAAGGTGAGGAGAACGACAAGATAGGACGAGGTGTCGTCCCTCATCGTCGCAGCGAACCAAGGTGCCGCGCCGACCAAATCGGTCGCCACCGCCAACGAGGGGGATATGGTCACGTGATAAGTGATGCTCTCCTACAGGCGGGAAAGTGGGGCTGCCGTCGATGCAGGTGGGGCAGCGGGGGAAGCAGGGCTACCGGCAGGTGGGGAAGCAGGGCTGCCGACGGGCGGGCGGGCGGGCGGGCTGAAGGCGGCACCATCGAGGAAGACAACGCGTGCGGCTCTCGATAGCGAGGAAGGGGGGCCAAGGAGCGGAGGCTCGTGCCGGCGGTGAGAGAAAGGTGAAAGGGGTGAGAGAGCGAGAGAGAAGGTGAAAGGGGTGAGAGGCAGCAACCAGTGCGGCTCTGTTGGGAAGTCTTTCCATGCAGGGGGGGCGTTGGGAGTTCATAGGCGCCAAGAAAGTATTGGGAGGGAAACGAGAAGAGTGCGCGGGGGAATAGTTATGGAAAGTTTAGAAGATGAAAAAAAATAAAAATAAAATAGATTCATGGGAGTTGCAAGGGGGTGTTATAGGGGCATTTTTAATTAATTTTTGTTAATGCGATGTAAGAGTTCAATATACTTTAAAGGTAATATAAAAAGAAATACTATTTTGAGGTAATTTTAACAAATGTCTCAACTATCCCTGCATCTCATTTTTCTTATAGTGACGGGGAGGCGGAGAGGACATGAGGAAGAGGTGAAGGCGGGATTGAGAGGGAAATGGAAAGAGTTTATGGGGGAAAGTTAATTTTAAGGGGGAATAAGTTTTTTGATTAATTAAGGGAAACATATATGTACTCTCCAAAATGAAACAAAAATAGAAAGGATTCTCGCGTGTGAAGAGGGCCTTCTTTGGGGGCATTTTTAATAAGCTTCTCGTGGGTTCGAAATATTTTAGGAGTAATATTAAATGAAGTGCCTCTATTTATAATATTTTTAAGGTAATTTTAACAAACGCCTCTAAGTAAATTACCTATGCATCTCATTTTTTATAGTGATAATAAATAAATAAATAAATAAATTGTAAGAAAATTTAAAGTGCATCCATAGTCCTTCGGACAAAACTACATACTCAAACATTCAATTTTATAAAATGAAGTAACCACATGGCAAAGTATAAAGTCAGAATAATCAAACACAATATAATTTCTATCTTATTGTTTTCAAAAACAAGAGAATTATTTTTCGAAGTCTTGAAGCAAGTGTTAAGATGCTAATGTTGAGAGAGGATCGACCAGCATTAAAATCATAAGGACCAATGTTCTTGGAGTGAGTTAAAATTGACTAATCTATTTTGAACTTTGTTGTTGTCTTTCAAGGCTATCCAGAGAAGTTCTTCAAGGGAGAACTTTTTTGCTCTCCCACTACTCTGCTCTTCCTCCTCAAACTCTGTTCTCTTATATAATTGGTAGGAAAATAAATCTTCCACTATGGAAGAAACAACCTAGACAGTAAGCTCTCATTACTCTACTCACACGAACTCTCTTCTCTTATAACATTGGTAGGAAAATAAATCTTCCACGATAGAAGAAATAACCACACACACGATTGGCTGGCATCCCACCTAACTCTACCTCCCCTCTCTCTCCCTTCTCTCTCAAATAGAGCACCCACACACCTCCCCACCTCCATCGGACCCCCTACCCTTCCCCACCGGACCCCCTCTCACTCCTTCCTTGCCAAGCAACCCACAAAAAAAGAAAAAAAAACTGGAACATTTTCTTTCCTCCTCTTGACCCTTTGCTCCCCCACCAAACTCCCTCCTCGGTAAAAGGGGAAAAGGCTTTCTTATGTTAACCATCGCCCTTGCACAACCTTAACCCTCCTTAAATCCCTACAGAAATGACAGAGCAACGAAGGGGGATAGCAAACCTGGTAGAAGAGATAGATTATTGAGACATCGATTTTGACGGAACACCTGGCCAACATTGACAATGACGGCTTCGATGCCCTCACCAGCGGATGGCGGTACTGAAGCAGTGGCCACGCACCTTGTTTGACGGCCTTCCCCAAGCATGCTGCCCCTGCACAACCCTAACCCTCGTTAAATCCCTACAGAAACCATTGAGTAATCAAAGGGGATAGTAAACCTAGTAGAAGGGATAGTTTCGGCAGCCACTCGATCGAGTATTGCGACGACGATGTACCACGGAATGGGGGCTTGCGATGGTGAGGAAGATGAGATGTAGAAGGAGAGCAGGGGAGGGGGTGTGGTGGATGGCGCGGCTGGGCAGCGAGGAAGAAAGGAAGGGGAAATGTTCCGAAGGTGCGGCTTGGGGGAGTGAGGAAGAGACTGAGGGTGGCGGGCTGGGGGTTCCGAAGGCGCGACTAGGGAGTGGGGAAGAGAGGGAGGGTGGCGTGTTGGGGGTTCCAAAGGCGTGACTAGGGAGTGGGGAAGAGAGGGAGGGTGGCGTGCTGGGGGTTCCGAAGGCGGGTTGGGGAGTGAGGAATGAAGAGAGGGACTGGGTAGTGAGGAAGAGAGGAAGAGAGGGAGGGTGGTGTGCTAGGGTAGGTTTATGCTTTTAAGAAGGCTGTGGCGGGCTGGGTTCATTTCCGAAGGCGGGAGTCTTTAGCACCAAAAGCTTTTACTCTATGGGTTCACTTTCGATAACAAATTTTTGTTGTGGTCTCTTAGGTGTATGTAATTTTTTATTTTTATGGTTATTTATTTATTATTATTTATTATTTATTTGTTATTTTGATTTTAATTTTTGATTTATTATTTTTTAATTATCTATTTTTTGATTTTTTTGTTGTTGTGAATGAGTGTTTGAAAAAATACTATTCATTGGCGCCCACGCTTTCGTCGATATCCGATTATCCAGTAGTCCGGAGGACCTCCCTTTTGAACAGAATGTAAGGGATCACCGGCTCTATCCCATGGGATAAACATGGCGGTGATACGAGAATAAGTAGGCGCCCGGTGAAGCAAACAGTGGAAAAGATAAATTGTGTTTTGAATAATAAAAAATATGCATTAAATGCGTTAATAGTGATTGTGTTAGTTCATCTAGTGTCATGCCAATTAATATGCACAGTGCCTTACCGGATATGTATGTGCATTACTTTTGTTTTGTATTACTTTATTTTTTTTTTCTTTTATAGGGGAGCGGTGCCAATTATAGTTGCTTAGTTTTTCTTATATTATTTTTTTTTGAAGAAGGGAGATAGGGTGCCGGTTATGGTTGAGCTTTGTTTTGTTTGTTTATTTTTTTTAATAAGGGAGATGGGTCGTCGGTTATACTTGAGATTTGTTATTTGTTTATTTATTTTTTATATTTTATTATGCATTAAATGTATGAATAGTGATGTAAGATGTTATCAAATAGAAGGCTGCCGGATATGTGTGTTTGAAAGAAGAAAGGGGGTGATGTTTGTTTTGTTTATTTTTTTATATTTTATATTTTTTGTTAACGCATTAAATGCATGAATAGTAGTTATGCTGTTTATTAAATAGACGGTTGCTGGATAGTGAGATCACAAGTTGTCGGCTAACTTCGTTTAGTTTTTTAGTTTATTTATTTATTATTTTATTTATTATTTCTTTTATTTCCTCTCTTCTCTTCCCCCCTTTTTTTACTTTTATTCTGGTCATGTATTTACTTTGAGCTCCCCAATATATTCATAATCATTTTTTATTATTTTATTATTTTATCTGTTTATTTACTTCTTGTTGCTTTGATTGTTCTTTTTTTTAAGGTCTGGTGAATTTTTGGTAACACCTCCCCTATAATTTAGAAAACTTCTACTTTATTTAGGAAACGTAACATGGGACCCACGAGAATGCTCTAAAACCCGTGAATGTTAGAGTGTGGGAGAGAGCGATGGCACCGGCGATGGGGAGCTAAGGTTCCTCGCGGAGGCAGTGACAAGGGCTTCGTGGCTCCGACGGTGGTGAGATCTCCTCCCAACAGTGGCGATCTCTGTCGACCAGTTGGGATAGAGTGGGAGAGAGTGACGGCACCCAATTTTCGGGTAGAGTATCCACATATTTTTCATAGCATTTTTTAAAGTCCTGGAACGTGTTCAAGGGCTTAATCAAATTTTATATTATATATATATGATATATTTGTTATAATTAACTATAATGTATTACTAATTAATTATAATAAAATTGTATATAAGTACATGAAATAGTATATAAATTAAATACAGTTATAAAAAATAAGTCAAAACTTTTCGACGTGTTTCCGACCACATTTGATTCCATCGAAAACTGTTGATAAATTTTTGCCTACACTTTCTCGTGCTTTAGGGCTTTCCGATGAAATTTAATTTGGTTGAAAATACGTCAGAATTTTTTGACATATTTTCAAAGAAATTTTATTCCATCAGAAATTGATGCTATTAATAGAAAAATGCTTCAGAATTTTCTGACGAAAAAATGGTTTGTCGAAAATACGTCGAATATTTTCAACAGAAATAATTTGGTCGAAAATACGTCGAAACTTTCTGACGTATTTCCGACCATATTCTTTTCTGTCGGAAACTTTTGTTAAATTGTTTACATATTTCTTATAAATCATTGTTCCGTCAGAAAATAATGCTATTAAAAAAAATATTTCATGATTTTTTGACTGAAAAATTATTTGTCGACAATACGTCGATAATTTTGGACAGAATAAATGTTGGTCGGAAGGACGTCAAAACTTTTCGACGTATTTTCGACCACATCTATGTTCGTCGGAAACTGTTAATATATTTCTACCCACCCTTCCTCCTACTTTCGAGCTTTCCGACTAAATTATATTCCGTCAGAAATACGTCGATATTTTTCGATCTATTTCCAATTTGAAGAGTTTCCGAAGGAATAAAATTTTGTTGGAAATACATCAAAAAATTCCGACGACATATAATTTAGTCGAAAATACGTCGAAAGTTTCCGATGTATTTTTGACCATATTCTATTTCGTCAGAAACTGTTGTACCAACACTTTCTCCGACTTAAGACTTTCCGGCGAAATGAATTTCGGTTGGAAATACGTCAAAATTTTCTGACGTATTTCTGACGAAATTTTGGTTCCGTCGAAAGTTTCCGACGTATTTCGACCAACGTAAAATGTCAAAAATAGGTCAGCCATTACCGACTGATTTTTGACAGACTATTTTTCATCGGAAAGTAATAGAATTTCTGACGTATTTCCTACGAACATTTTTCCGTCGAAAAGTTCCGTCACTATTTCCAATTTATCTTGCAGTGACTCAAGTGTAAGCATGAGGATCAATAACAAGTATGGAATTGTAAAATTGGCCATGTAATAAGAATATTAACACTCCCGGTCAAACATGTCATGTACAGAAAGTTAAGCATATAACGAGTCAAGCATGTAATAAGTGAATTGTCTAGTTCAATCTTGCATGCCAGTTGGTGCAATGCCACACCTGATCATTCAACTCCCTCGGGCACAGGTACTTTCAGGCTTTACTCGCCTAGTACCAGATCAGGGCCCCCATGTTTGCCAGGCATTGAGTGTTCAGGTGGACCAAGAGTCCCATGTAATTTTAAAAATAATTCATTTATAATTATGGCCAATCCGAGTTTCAAGAAAAGCTTAAGAAGCGAAGTATAGTGCACAACTAGACATTTAGTTATGGAGGACTCTAGAGGTGACCCCTATAGGTTCAAGAGGTGGCTCCTGTTATGTAGCACTTTGTGCCATTCCGACCTCAAGAGGTGACTCCCATAACATAGCACTTTACCCCGCATGGCACTTAGCTCCTACACTCTCAAATGATAGTTTATGGCTAAAGTATAGATCTAGCAAAATTTTCATTTCTAAGGACAAGTAGTATGAAGAGTAAACAAAGTTTACAAGAGAAATTCAAAGATGATTTAAGGCATCATGTTTAATGACATTAAGATAATAAAGAGAATAATTTGCCAGTCAAGGCACGATCAGCTCCGTGGAAAATCTTGTAAAATAGGTTTAGATCAAAAAAATTTTTACATTTGGGTGCTTAGCAAAAAATCAAAGAGATCTTGGTCAGGTAAGAGGTGGGACAGTGGGAGGTTCTTCTCACATTCGCAAGGCCCTAATTAAGTAATGTTGAGTCGTTCCAAGCGATTTTGATGATAACAAAACCCAGATATGGCCAACAGGTTTATAACCTCCATAACTTCAGTAGCAAGCGTATCTGTGGACTCTCAAGATCATTTTCATCAAAGCAAATGCTCAATTTTGTCTTGCCCTAACAAATGCCCAGATTAAGTCCAAACAAGCTCATTTCACATGGATCTTTTTGCAACCACATGTTTTTAATATATTAATATGATTCATGAACTGAACTTTGCTATTTTTGCAGGATTTCCAGAGTTCGATCGACCAGGAAGACTGGTTCGGTCGACCTAATTTCCTAGAATTCTGAACTTTGCAATTTTACAGAGTTCGGTCGACCGACAGCCCCGGCCCGGTCGACCGATTTTCCCAGTGCTGAAAAGTTCAAAATGTTTCAGAGTTCGGTCAACCGACCGAAGATTTTGGTCAACCGAACCCTTCGAAGCCTCTATTGTTGACTTTGTTTTCTCCGCGAGGGTAAAGGATCTATGAAAGTTTTTTTAATCCCTAAAGTCTCTAGACTTCCCTGGAATTGTGGATCTGTGTCTTGACTTGTCCTTGACCATCCTAGTTGTATAAAAACATCTCTTGGGTCAAAGAAACCCTAATTACACAAGGGATATCAAGGAGGCTATCAAGGGGAGAAAGAAGGCTGCTACTGTAGCTCTATAAATAGTGCTTCGTCCAGAAAATCTTCATCCATCTCCAAGCTTTTCAAGGTCAATCTAAAGCCTATCAACCCCAAATCAAACGAAAATTCAAGATTCATCAAAATCTACATCACCTACTCAAGGGGAGATTAAATCAGAACTTTTCTTTTGTGTTTCTTCTTCCATATTTTCTGAGCTTCAAGAGTGTGTAATTTGTGTAATCTCCAAACACTTGTGTATGCGTGGATCTCTTCAGATCTGTATGTGTGTGTTTCAGTGTTTATGCACCTTCGTGGGAAATCTGATCTTCTCACGAATGTGTGTGCGTATTGATCTTGTAACCCTTTACAAGATAGTGTGTGAATCCTCACAGATCGTGAGGGGTGGAAGTAGGTTGCCGTTGTTGCATTCGAACCACCTAGAAATCACTATCTCTGTGTGGTTTGCTCCTTTTTCTCCTATCTCCATTCTGTGCAAGCTATCGTAGTTTAGATCTTTTGTAGCTCTTGAGTTAGATCTAGCATAACCTATCATTTTCACATCAGATCTTTGGTATATTAAAAGGTAGGTTTGAGGCAAACCTTGTCAGGAAGATAACACTTTGCGTGAGTAGAATCTTCGGATTCACAACTCCGCCTAGTACCAAAAAGCTATTGTGGTGATGGGTTTTGACAGATCCTATTTGTTTTGCTAAATATGAACTTCGTAGTTGCTGTTTCATACCACTTGTTTTAAATCGGCTAAAGTTTTCTAAAAATTTGTAATCACCCAATTCACCCCCCCCCCTTGGGTGTCATTGATTGCGGGACTTCAATTAGTATCAGAGCTAAGGCTCTAATTTTTCAGATCTAACGATCTAGAGTTCGATCTAGATCAATGGCGAACAAGGGGATGATGCCTGAGGGTCACTCTATTAATCGTTATCCATTCTTAGATGGTTCAAATTACTCCTACTGGAAAAATAGAATGCATGTCTTTTTAAGGGCTTAGGAGTACGAGGTGTGGAGGGTTGTGGACAAGGGTCCTTATGAACTTTCTGATAATGAGGATAAATGGACACCCGAAGAGATCAAGAAATCCACAGTTAATTTTAATGCAATGAATATCATGCAATGTGCCATTCATCCTAATGAATTCTCTCATGTTTCTATGTGCAGCTCGGCAAAGGAAATGTGGGACAAGCTGCGGCTTATTTATGAATGAACTTCTGAGGTTAAGAAAACCAAAGCCAACATGCTGGTTAGAGACTATGAGCTATTTAAAATGAAATCTTTAGAAACGAACTCAGAAATGTTCGTGAGATTAACTAAGATCACAAACGGTCTCAAAAGCCTTGGGAAGGAATACACAAACTCCGAGCTTGTGAGGAAGGTTCTGAGATCACCTCCACCTGCGTGGCACACTAAAGCCACTGTAATTGAAGATTCAAAAAATATGTCCACACTTTTATTGGATGAGCTCATAGGGTCACTCATGACCTATGAGATAAACATGAAAAGAACTATCGAGGAAGAAACCAAAAAGAAAAAAATGGTGGCCCTGAAAGCCCATCAATCTGATGATGATTCCCAAGAAGAGGAGTTCAGCGAGAGAAGTAATGAAGAAGAAGACTTGGCTATGCTGACGCGCCAAGTGGAGAAATTCTTGAGAAGAAAGAAAAATTTCCAAGGAAATTTCAGAAAGGGGCACAAAAAGCCTGTTCAACCCAAAGGTGAGCCAAGCAAGTCAAATAGCATTATATACTATGACTGCAAGAAGCTCGGGCACATGAGAGGAGAGTGCCCAGAATTGAAGAGAAAATTTAAGAAGGACAAGTTCAAAAAGTCCAAAGCCATGGTAGTCACATGGAGTGATGAAGAGGACGAACAGTCCGATGAGGAGTTGGAGGAGCTCGTGAAAAGCTTGTGCCTCATGGCACATGAAGATGATTCAACCAAAGTAAATTCCGATCCTGATTTTATTTCAAATGAACAATGGGTGTCAGAATATGAAAAGTTGTGTACAAAATATAGAAAAATCAGATCTAAAAATAAAACTCTCAAAAAGAAAATTAATGAATTAACACATGAGGATTCTTTTGTTAAATTTGAAAAACTCGAACAAGAATGGTTTGAATTGACAGAAGAAAAAGAAAGCTTGCTTCAAACAATTTCAGATACTGAGAAAATCAAAGAAGAGTTGTCATGTAAAATGTCTGAAATGGAACAATATTTTGAAAATTTGAAAAATGAAACAGAAATACTGAAATCCAAAAATTTTGAACTTGAGAATAAGAATGTGAGATTGAATGAAGAGGTGGTTGAATTGCAGTCCACCTTATCCATGTTTGTCAAAGGCAAACAAAACTTAGATAACCTGCTGGGAGTTAGGGTTAACTTCCAAAAAGAAGGATTGTGGTACACTCCCCGGAACAAAAAATCATTTGAGCATAAGATCACAACATCAGATCAAAAAATCATTTGAGCACAAGATCACAACATCCTATGTTCATAAAAAGGAAAATAACTGTGAATCATGCTCACACACTAAGTCAACACATATCCAATCTAAACCACACAGATACCCATAAAGATTTTCAAATGTAAATTGATTTCATTGTGGTAGATTTGGTCATGTCATAGCTAATTTTTGGTTCAAATAGAACACACAAAGAAATCATGCTGCCTGGACCAAGAAAAAATATGTACAGAATTGGACTAACTCCTATAGACCCAAATTAGTTTGGGTACCAAAAATAATTGCATGAGAATGTTTTATCTTACAGATATGTCTTGAAGCCAGGGGGAGCAAATGGTACATACACAGTGGGTGCTCAAGGCATATGACAGAGGACAAGAAGGTGTTTTCTACCCTGCAAGATAAGGACGGAGGCTCAGTTACCTTTGGTGGAAGAGATAAAGGTAAAATAATTAGAATTGACAACATAGGTAAGAATTTCCTTTTAGTGAAAAGATTAAATCACAACCTATTGAGCATAAGCCAATTATCTGACAAGGGTTTCAAAATTGTTTCTGACGAAACTCATTACCTTGTCATGAATAAAATCAAATCAGATTCATTGGCAAAAGGAATAACAATGTGTATACTATTGATCTTGATGGTGTTTCCAGTGATGATTTATGCTTGGTAGCAAACAATCATGACAATGCGTGGCTATGGCACCGGAGACTGGGTCATGTTAGTTTTGGAGTAATCTCCAAGTTGTCTAGACATGATTTGGTAAATGGTTTGCCAAAATTGAAATTTGAAAGCGATAAGATATGTGAGGCTTGCACAAAAGGTAAGCAAAGATGCATCTCTTTTAAAAATAAAAACATTGTTTCTACCGCTAGGCCTTTGGAACTGTTGCACCTTGATCTTTTTGGTCCGACTAAGACATCCAGCCTAGGAGGAAAATCTTATGGATTTATGATTGTTGATGATTACTCCAGATTTACATGGGTGTTATTTTTAGCCAATAAAAGTGATCCCTTGATGGAGTTTCAAGTATTTTGTAGAAAAATTTAAAATGATAAAGGATACCTAATCACCACAATTCAAAGTGATCATAGTGGTGAATTTGAAAGTCATGAATTCAGCAGCTTTTGCAAGGAGCAGGGATATACGCACAACTTCTCATCACCAAGGACGCCTCAGCAAAATGGTGTAGTGGACAGAAAGAACATAACATTGATAGATATGGCAAGGATCATGTTAAGTGAAAACTCACTACCAAAATATTTTTGGGCGGAGGCGGTAAGTACAGCATGCTACATCATCAACTGGGCAAGGGGAAGGCCCATTCTGAAGAAAACTCCATATGAGCTCTACAAGGGTAAAAAACCAAATATTTTATATCTCAAATCTTTTGGATGACCTTGCTATATCCTGAACAATAGTAAGTCAAACCTAGGTAAGTTTGATGAAAAGAGTGATAAAGGAATCTTCCTAGGTTATGTATTGAATTCTAGAGCTTACAGGCTATTTAAAAAAAGGACTTTAGTTGTTGAAGAAAGTCCCCATGTTATCTTTGATGAATCTGAATTAAAACTGACAAATCAGCTTGCTCCAATTGTGGATGCAGATGAAGCTCCTAGAAATCCAACTATTGTTGGATCATCAAAAGTTAAGGATGAACGAACTGAAGGAACTTCCAGCAAGGATGAAAAGGATGAAGATCCATCAATTGAGACACTTCAAGAACAGCAAGTGCAACACCCCGACTTGCCCAGTTCTTCTATATTCTTAAAAGATCACCCCGTTGAAAACATCATAGGTAATCCTAAAGATGGGGTAAGAATTAGATCTTCACTAAGACAAGTAGAAGAAGAGGATTTGATAGTCTTAATATCTCAAGTAGAGCCTAAGGATATTCATGAAGCTCTTCAAAATGAATCTGGATTAAGCTACGCATGAAGAGCTACACCAGTTCGAAAGGAACGAAGTGTGGTCTCTCGTGTCGCGTCCCAAGAATCATCCCGTAATTGGAACCCGTTGGGTTTTCAGAAACAAGCTAAATGACACGGGATTGGTTGTTAGGAACAAGGCATGGCTTGTTGCCAAAGCGTATAGTCAGGAGATGGACATTAATTTTGACGAGTCTTTTGCACCGGTTGCAAGACTAGAAGCAGTCCGGATTTTATTGTCCTATGCTTGCTCATTGAACTTCAAATTATTTCAAATGGATGTTAAATCTACCTTTCTTAATGGATACATCAAAGAGGATGTTTTTGTATAACAACCTCCAAGTTTTGAAGATCCAAAACATCCATAATATGTGTACAAGCTACAAAAAGCCTTGTATGGATTAAAGCAAGCACCAATGACCTGGTATGAAAGGCTTACTTCATTCCTCATTGATAATGAGTTTAGAAGAGGTAAGGTTGACCAAACACTCTTCACGAGAAAATCAGGTAAAGATATATTAGTAGTTCAAGTGTATGTTGATGACATAATTTTTGGAGCTACTAATAATGCCTTATGTGATGAATTTATAAAAATTATACATGGAGAATTTGAGATGAGCTTAATGGGTGAACTTACATTCTTTCTTGGGTTACAGGTGAAGCAAACGTCTGAAGGCATCTTCTTAAGTCAAGCAAAATACACCATGCATGTGTTGAAGAAATACGGGATGGCAGAAGCGAAGCCCATGTCAACTCCGATGGCCACAACCACGAACTTAGACAAAGATGAAAATGGTAAAATAATAGATCCTACACTGTTTTGAGGTATGATCGGATCACTACTGTATCTCACAGCATGCCATCCTGATATTCAATACAGTGTATGTCTATGTGCTCGTTTTCAGTCATGTCCTAAAGATTATCATCTATTGGCTGTTAAACGAATTTTTCGATACTTAATTGGCACAATAGACTTTGGTTTGTGGTTTTCCATTGGCATTTCTTTTGATTTGATTGCATATACCGATGCGGATTATGTCGAATGTATTGTTGATCGTAAAAGTACTAGTGGGTACTGTCAGTTTCTCGGTGGGTGCCTAGTTTCATGGGCCTCCAAGAAACAACATTCAGCAGCTCTCTCAACGGCTGAGGCTGAATATGTAGCCGCCGGAAGTTGTGGAGCCCAAATACTTTGGATCAAAAATCAATTGCTTGATTTGTATGTTGAAATGAAATGTGTTCCAATCCTGTGTGACAATACCAGTGCAATCAGCTTATCAAAAAATCTTGTTCAACATTCTAGGACAAAGCATATTGATATTCGGCATCACTTTCTGAGAGATCATGTAGGAAAAGGGGTCTTTGAATTAAATTTCATTGACAAACACAATCAGTTAGCTGATATTTTTAAAAACCCCTAAACCAAGAATAATTCAGCAAAATAAGAAGAGAACTGGGCATGTGTAAAGGGGAGAGCATTCATACCTAAGTATGCACTTAGATTATGAGTTGCACATATAGAAACACATTTACATAACGGGTAGCTTGTCATGCATATTCTATGTATTTATCTGATACCTTGTGTGTATATACATCCCTGCATGTTTGAATGTACTTATATATAGAGCCTTCCTTGAAACTTTTCTAAGGAAAAATATTCCTTGATCAAATAAGTTTGGACCCAGATACCTCGAGATCCAAGGCTTTGTCTGAGGGGGAGCTAGAGAATTTTCTCTACTCCATCTCCTTTCTTTTTTACCTTCAGTCACTTTTTCTCTCCACCCATGGCCCCACTCCAGTTGATTCCATCAAAAAGGACGGTTGATGTAGCCCTGTTTTATTAAAAAAATGAAATTTTAGGGCTAGGTCGACCACTTTGGTCGACCGCTGCCCCTTTCCGGTCGACCAAACCTAGTGAACCGGACCGACTGGCCATCGATCGAACCCTTTTTATAAGGGTTTTCACACCCCATTCCTTCATTGTAGTGCTTCCACGCTCTCTCTTACAACCCTCTCTAACCCTAAAACTCCAAATTTCCACTTCTCAAGCCCTAAAAACCTAATCCTTTCACCACCCGCACAAGATCCGGTCCGTTCGTTATGATTTTGGGACGACATCGCCGCGGCCGTTCGTGCATTTGTGCAGCTCTTCCGCAGGTTCCAGACTGTGGAGAAGTTCATTCCAATCATTTGGAGTGTCTTTTGATCTATATTCATCCCCGGGGTCTCAAGGGTTTCTACAGCAGGTCTTCTAGTCTAGGATGCTGCCTAGAAGGAGTTCTCATCATTCGGCCCAAGGGGAACCAAGTGCTCGGAGACGTGAGGCTCCGTCTCATCCACCACAGCGGGCACCTGTTCATCCTCGCGCACCTCGGTTGCCTCCATGGCCTATTATCGATCCTCGACTGGTCGACTTCAATGAGGTGAATGAGATTCTCCCAGACCTATGTGCTATTTTTGAGATTCAACAGGGTTAGACGTGTCACTAGGTATACCCGATATTACCCCAACCTAGTCCAGCAATTCTATGGGAATTTGGTTGAAAGGAATGGATAGTTATACACTATTGTCCGAGGTGTTGAGATTCATATTACTCCGGACCTGTTTGAGCGTGCCTTCGGAGTTTCAGCCATGGGAGCTGACATGGTCTTTGGTCATTGCAAAGTTGAGGATCCATTTATTGCTATGACGAACTGTGACTATGTACAAGGTGTTAGTAATTTGATTACCTTAAATGTAAATTATTTTCCACCACTGCAGCGGATTCTGCACCACATGTTCACCTCACTTATATATCCAAAGAGTGGAAGTAGGAATGAAGTGACAGATGTTCACAAATTCTTGTTTCACCATGTGATGAATGGGATATTAGTTAACATGGGTCGGCTCATGACAGATCTGATTGGAACATGCCGAACCCAAATGAGAAGATCCTTGCCTTATGCTTCTCAGTTGACGGGAGTATTTATATATGCTGGGATCACCTTGGCTGATGAACTGTTTATCCAAGTTAGACAAGATGATATCTATAATAAGCATAATATTTTCATAGATTTTGGATACTTTTGGGGTCCAGATGGTCAACTTTGTAGAAATGTGCCCGTTTATGGAGAAGAATCTGAAGACGAAGAAGCAGAAGCGCCACAGCAGCAGTAGGGTCAAGGGGAAGCCCCCCCTCCAGTTCAGGCAGAGGACCAGCCTCCTCCTCCTTCACCTCATCATATAGAGCCAGAAATGCCTCTTCCACCATAGTTCTTTCTTGGGGAGTCCTCTACTGAAGGGGCCGGACAGCACTCTTAGGTAGACTATGAGACTTTTGACAGGCATCTTACTGGGCTGGAGACTCGAGTGGATACCTATAGGGGTCATCTCTCTACCATTGGGGATCATGTAGACACCATGAGTGATATGCTTGATGACATGACATGCCGGATTGATTCATTCTCCACAGCTTTGGACACCCTATCCACACAGATGACCACTCTCTCCACCCATATGACTACCCTCATCGCCAGTCATGTAGACTCTAGCCAGGCCTTCCGCATTATGAACACCACACTTCTTGATATGTCGCGCCGTGATATAGCCCCTGACAACTCCATTACCAACATTCAACACCGGCTTCAGTTCCAAGACCATTCCCTTGCGGAGATCAGGAGTTGCCTTGGCTATCCCCCTCCTCCTCCCGGAGATCAACCCCCTGCAGATGAGCAATGAGGAATTTCTTGTGTTTCCTCCCCTAGACTTTTGTCCTTGGGTCATGTATCTTTTGGGTCTATTTTTCATCTATCATACTCCCTCCTTTGATGATGCCAAAGGGGGAGAAGTAGTTATATAGGTTTTATATAGTTTATGCATGCATGTCCTTTGTTTGTATGAATTCTCATATGGGAGGTTCCTTGCATTTTGGTTCAGTCCGAGTGTCATAGCTATCTAGTAGATGTCTTGCATTCTCTCAAGCATCAATGTACTTTATAATGAAATGATGAAATGAATGCCATTGGTATTTGATATCAGATGATTGGTTCTTGTCTCTCTTTTCTTCTCTTTTTTGGCAAATAAAATGTTCAATGGTTTGCGTCGCTTTGACAAAATGAATGATTTCTTGGTTTGATCGTCGTGCCCATTGGTTATCAAGGCATGCCATTGCTCTTTATAATCTAATATTTTTTCATCATCAAAAAGAGGGAGATTGTTGAGTCGTTCCAAGCGATTTTGATTATAACAAAACCCAGATATGGCCAATGGGTTTATAACCTCCATAACTTCAGTAGCAAACGTATTTGTGGGCTCTCATGATCATTTTCATCAAAGAAAATGCTCAATTTTGTCTTGCCCTAACAAATGCCCAGATTAAGTCCAATTAAGCTCATTTCACATAGATCTTTTTGCAAGCACAAGTTTTTAATATATGGATATGATTCATGGACTGAACTTTGCTATTTTTACATGATTTCCAGAGTTCGGTCGACCGGGAAGACTGGTCCGGTCGACCTAATTTCCCAGAATTCTGAACTTTGCAATTTTACAGAGTTCGGTCGACCGATAGCCCTGGCCCGGTCGACCGATTTTCCCAGTGCTAAAAAGTTTAGAATATTTCAGAGTTCGATTGACCGACCGAAGATTTCGATCGACCGACCGAAGATTTCGATCGACCGAACCCTTCGAAGCCTCTATTGTTGACTTTGTTTTCTCCACGAGGGTGAAGCATCTATGAAAGTTTTTTTAATCCCTAAAGTCTCCAGACTTCTCTGGAATTGTGGATCTGTGCCTTGGCTTGTCCTTGACCATCCTAGTTGTATAAAAATATCTCTTGGGGCAAAGAAACCTTAATTACATGAGGGAGATCAAGGAGGTTATCAAAGGGAGAAAGAAGGCTGCTACTATAGCTCCGTGAACAGTGCTTCGTCCAGGAAATCTTCATCCATCTCCAAGATTTTCAAGATCAATCTAAAGCCTATCAGCCCCAAATCAAACGAAGATTCAAGCTTCATCAAAATCTGCATCACCTACTCAGGGGGAGATTAAATGAGAACTTTTCTTTTGTGTTTCTTCTTCCATATTTTCTGAGCTTCAAGAGTGTGTAATTTGTGTAATCTCCAAACACTTGTGTGTGTGTGGATCTCTTTAGATCCGTGTGTGTGTGTGTGTTTGATTTCTATCAGTTTTGTGTGTGTTTCGGTGTTTGTGCACCTTCGTGGGAGTTCTGATCTTCTCACGAGTGTGTGTGTGTGTGTGTGGATCTCTTCAGATCCGTGTGTGTGTGTTTGATTTCTATCAGTTTTGTGTGTGTTTCAGTGCTTGTGCACCTTCGTGGGAGTTTTGATCTTCTCACGAATGTGTGTGTGTTGATCTTGTAACCCTTTACAAGATAGTGTGTGAATCCTCACAGATCGTGAGGGGTGGAAGTAGGTTGCCGTTGTTGCATCCGAACCACCTAGAAATCACTATCTCTATGTGGTCTGCTCCTTTTTCTCCTATCTCCATTCTGTGCAAGCTATCGTAGTTTAGATCTTTTGTAGCTCTTGAGTTAGATCTAGCATAACCTATCATTTTCACATCAGATCTTTGGTATATTAAAAGGTAGGTTTGAGGCAAACCTTGTCAGGAAGATAACACTTTGCGTGAGTAGAATCTTCGGATTCACAACTCTGCCTAGTACAAAAAAGCTATTGTGGTGATGGGTTTTGACAGATCCTATTTGTTTTGCTAAATCTGAACTTCATAGTTGCTGTTTCATACCACTTGTTTTAAATCGGCTAAAGTTTTCTAAAAACTTGTAATCACCAAATTCACCCCCCTCTTGGGTGTCATTGATCGCGGGACTTCAATTAGTATCAGAGCTAAGGCTCTAATTTTTCAGATCTAACGATCTAGAGATCGATCCAGATCAATGGCAAACAAGGGGATGATGCCTGAGGGTCACTCTATTAATCGTCCTCCATTCTTTGATGGTTCAAATTACTCCTACTGGAAAAATAGAATGCATGTCTTTCTAAGGGCTTAGGAGTACGAGGTCTGGAGGGTTGTGGACAAAGGTCCTTATGAACTTTTTAATAATGAGGATAAATGGACACCCGAAGAGATCAAGAAATCCACGGTTAATTTTAATGCAATGAATATCATGCAATGTGCCATTCATCCTAATGAATTCTCTCATGTTTCTATGTGCAGCTCGGCAAAGGAAATGTGGGACAAGCTGCGGCTTATTTATGAATGAACTTCCGAGGTCAAGGAAATCAAAGCCAACATGCTGGTTAGAGATTATGAGCTATTTAAAATGAAATATGTAGAAACGATCTCAGAAATGTTCGTGAGATTAACTGAGATCACAAACGGTCTCAAAAGCAATGGAAAGGAGTTTTGTGAGGAAGGTTCTGAGATCACTTCCACCTACGTGGCACACTAAAGCCACTGTAATTGAAGATTCAAAAAATATGTCCACACTTTCATTGGATGAGCTCATAGGGTCACTCATGACCTATGAGATAAACATGAAAAGAACTATCGAGGAAGAAACCAAAAAAAAAAATGGTGGCCCTGAAAGCCCACCAATCTGATGATGATTCCCAAGAAGAGGAGTTCAGCGAGGGAAGTAATGAAGAAGAAGACTTGGCTATGCTGACTCGCCAAGTGAAGAAATTCTTGAGAAGAAAGAAAAATTTCCAAGGAAATTTCAGAAAGGGCCACAAAAAGCCTGTTCAACCCAAAGGTGAGCCAAGCAAGTCAAATAGCATTATATACTATGACTGCAAGAAGCCCGGGCACATGAGAGGAGAGTGCCTAGAATTGAAGAGAAAATTTAAGAAGGACAAGTTCAAAAAGTCTAAAGCCATGGTAGCCACATGGAGTGATGAAGAGGACGAACAGTCCGAAGAGGAGCTGGAGGAGCACGTGGAAAGCTTGGGCCTCATGGCACATGAAGATGATTCAACCAAGGTAAATTCTGATCCTGATTTTATTTTAAATGAACAATGGGAGTTAGAATATGAAAAGTTGTGTACAAAATATAGAAAAATCAGATCTAAAAATAAAACTCTCAAAAAGAAAATTAATGAATTAACACAGTCTTGAAGCAAGTGTTAAGATGCTAATGTAGAGAGAGGGTCGACCAGCTTTAAAATCATAAGGACCAATGTTCTTGGAGTTAAAATTGACTAATCTATTTTGAACTTTTTTGTTGTCTTTCAAGGCTATCCAGAGAAGTTCTTCAAGGGAGAACTTTTTTGCTCTCCCACTACTCTGCTCTTCCTCCTCAAACTCTTTTCTCTTATATAATTGGTAGGAAAATAAATCTTCCACTATGGAAGAAACAACCTAGATAGTAAGCTCTCATTACTCTACTCACACGAACTCTCTTTTCTTATAAAATTGGTAGGAAAATAAATCTTCCACGATAGAAGAAACAACCACACACACGATTGGCTGGCATCCCACCTAACTCTGCCTTCCCTCTCTCTCCCTTCTCTCTCAAATAGAGCACCCACACACCTCCCCACCTCCATCAGACCCCCTACCCTTCCCCACCGGACCCCCTCTCACTCCTTCCTTGCCAAGCAACCCACAAAAAAAGAAAAAAAACTGGAACATCTTTCCTCCTCTTGACCCTTTGCTCCCCCACCAAACTCCCTCCCCGGTAAAAGGGGAAAAGGTTTTATTATGCTAACCATCGCTCTTGCACAACCTTAACCCTCCTTAAATCCCTACAGAAATGACAGAGCAACGAAGGGGGATAGCAAACCTGGTAGAAGAGATAGATTATTGAGACATCGATTTTGACGGAACACCTGGCCAACATTGACGATGACAGCTTCGATGCCCTCACCAGCGGATGGCGGTACTGAAGCAGTGGCCATGCACCTTGTTTGACGGCCTCCCCCAAGCATGTTGCCCCTGCACAACCCTAACCCTCGTTAAATCCCTACAGAAATAATTGAGTAATCAACGGGGATAGTAAACCTAGTAGAAGGGATAGCTTCGGCACCCACTCGTCCGAGTATTGCGACGACGATGTACCACGGGATGGGGGCTTGCGATGGTGAGGAAGATGAGATGTAGAAGGAGAGCAGGGGAGGGGGTGTGGTGGACGGCGCGGCTGGGCAGCGAGGAAGAAAGGAAGGGGAAATGTTCCGAAGGGGCGGCTGGGGGGGTGAGGAAGAGATGGAGGGTGGCGGGCTGGGGGTTCCAAAGGCGCGACTAGGGAGTGGGGAAGAGAGGGAGGGTGGCGTGCTGGGGGTTCCAAAGGCGCGACTAGGGAGTGGGGAAGAGAGGGAGGGTGGCGTGCTGGGGGTTCCGAAGGCGGGTTGGGGAGTGAGGAATGAAGAGAGGGACTGGGTAGTACAGAAGAGAGGAAGAGAGGGAGGGTGGTGTGCTAAGGTAGGTTTATGCTTTTAAGAAGGCTGTGGCGGGCTGGGTTCATTTCCGAAGGCGGGAGTCTTTAGCACCAAAAGCTTTTACTCTATGGGTTCATTTCCGATAACAAATTTTTGTTGTGGTCTCTTAGGCGTATGTAATTTTTTATTTTTATGTTTATTTATTTATTATTATTTATTATTTATTTGTTATTTTCATTTTGATTTATTATTTTTTAATTATCTATTTTTTGTTTTTTTTGTTGTTGTGAATGAGTGTTTGAAAAAATACTATTCATTGGCGCCCACTCTTTCATCGATATTCGGTTATCCAGTAGTCCGAATGACCTCCCTTTTGAACAGAATGTAAGGGATCACCGGCTCTATCCCATGGGATAAACATGGCGGCGATACGAGAACAAGCAGGCGCCCGGTGAAGCAAACAGTGGAAAAGTTAAATTGTGTTTTGAATAATAAAAAAATATGCATTAAATGCGTTAATAGTGATTGTGTTAGTTCATCTAGTGTCATGCCAGTTAATATGCACAGTGCCTTGCCGGATATGTACGTGAATTACTTTTGTTTTGTATTGCTTTATTTTTTTTTCTTTTAGAGGGGAGCGGTGCCAATTATAGTTGCTTAGTTTTTCTTGTATTATTTTTTTTTGAAGAAGGGAGATAGGGTGCTGGTTATGGTTGAGCTTTGTTTTGTTTGTTTATTTTTTTTAATAAGGGAGATGGGCCGCCAGTTATACTTGAGAGTTGTTATTTATTTATTTATTTTTTATGTTTTGTTATGCATTAAATGTATGAATAATGATGTTACATGTTATCAAATAGAAGGCTGCCGGATATGTGTGTTTGAAAGAAGGAGGTGATGTTTGTTTTATTTATTTTTTTATATTTTATATTTTTTGTTAACGCATTAAATGCATGAATAGTAGTGATGCTGTTTATTAAATAGAAGGTTGCTAGATAGTGAGATCACAAGTTGTCGGCTTGCTTCGTTTAGTTTTTTAGTTTATTTATTTATTATTTTATTTATTATTTCTTTTATTTCCTCTCTTCTCTTCCCCGCCCTTTTTACTTTTATTCTAGTCATGTATTTACTTTGAGATCCCTAATATATTCATAATCATTTTTATTATTTTATATGTTTATTTACTTCTTGTTGCTTTGATTGTTCTTTTTTTTAAGGTCCGGTGAATTTTTGGTAACACCTCCCCTATAATTTAGAAAACTTCTACTTTATTTAGGAAACGTAACATGGGATCCACGAGAATGCTCTAAAACCCGTGAATGTTAGAGTGTGGGAGAGAGCGATGGCACCGGCGATGGGGAGCTAAGGTTCCTCGCGGAGGCAGTGACAAGGGCTTCGTGGCTCCTACGGTGGTGGGATCTCCTCCCAACAGTGGCGATCTCTGTCGACCAGTTGGGATAGAGTGGGAGAGAGTGACGGCACCCAATTTTCAGGTAAAGTATCCACATATTTTTCATAGCATTTTTTTAAGTCCTGGAACGTGTTCAAGGGCTTAATCAAATTTTATATTATATATATATGATATATTTGTTATAATTAACTATAATGTATTACTAATTAATTATAATAAACTTGTATATAAGTACATTAAATAGTATATAAATTAAGTACAGTTATACAAAATAAGTCAAAACTTTCCGACGTGTTTCCGACCACATTCGATTCCATCATAAACCGTTGATAAATTTTTGCGTACACTTTCTCGTGCTTTAGGGCTTTCCGACGAAATTTAATTTGGTTGAAAATACGTCAGAATTTTTTGACATATTTTCAAAGAAATTTTATTCCATCAGAAATTGATGCTATTAATAGAAAAATACTTCAGAATTTTCTAACGAAAAAATGGTTTATCGAAAATACGTCGAATATTTTCAACGAAAATAATTTGGTCAAAAATACGTCGAAACTTTCTAACGTATGTCAGACCATATTCTTTTCTGTCGGAAACTTTTGTTAAATTTTTTACAGATTTCTTACAAATCATTGTTCTGTCAGAAAATAATGCTATTAAAAAAAAATATTTCATGATTTTTCGACTGAAAAAATTATTTGTCGGTAATACGTCGATAATTTTGGACAGAATAAATGTTGGTCGAAAATACGTCAAAACTTTTCGACGTATTTCCGACCAAATCTATGTTCGTCGGAAACTGTTAATACATTTCTACCCACCCTTCCTCCTACTTTCGGGCTTTCCGACTAAATTATATTCCGTCAGAAATACGTCGGTATTTTTCGACGTATTTCCGATATAATTTCATTCTGTCGAAAAATATTGCTATTAGTCAAAAAATATTTGAAGAGTTTCCGATGGAATAAAATTTTGTTGGAAATACATCAAAAAATTTTGACGGCATATAATTTAGTCGAAAATACGTCGAAAGTTTCCGATGTATTTTTGACCATATTCTATTTCGTCGGAAACTATTGTACCAACACTTTCTCCTACTTAAGACTTTCCGACGAAATGAATTTCGGTCGGAAATACGTCAGAATTTTCTGACGTATTTCCGACGAAATTTTGGTTCCGTCGAAAGTTTCCGACGTATTTTCGACCAACGTAAAATGTCGAAAATAGGTCAGTCATTACCGACTGATTTTTGACATACTATTTTTCATCGGAAAGTAATAGAATTTTTGACATATTTCCGACGAACTTTTTTCCGTTGAAAAATTCCGTCACAATTTTCAATTTATCTTGCAGTGACTCAAGTGTAAGCATGAGGAGCAATAACAAGTATGGAATTGTAAAATTGGCCATGTAATAAGAATATTAACACTCCCGGTCAAACATGTCATGTACAGAAAGTTAAGCATGTAACGAGTCAAGCATGTAATAAGTGAATTGTCTAGTTCAATATTGCATGCCAGTTGGTGCAATGCCACACCTGATCATTCAACTCCCTCGGGCACAGGTGCTTTCAGGCTTTACTCGCCTAGTACCAGATCAGGACCCCCATGTTTGCCAGGCATTGAGTGTTCAGGTGGACCAAGAGTCCCATGTAATTTCAAAAATAATTCATTTATAATTATGGCCAATCCGAGTTTCAAGAAAAGCTTAAGAAGCGTAGTATAGTGTACAAATAGACATTTAGTTATGGAGGACTCTAGAGGTGACCCCTACAGGCTCAAGAGGTGGCTCCTGTTATGTAGCACTTTGTGCCATTCCGGCCTCAAGAGGTGGCTCCCATAACGTAGCACTTTACCCCGCATGGCACTTAGCTCCTACACTCTCAAATGATAGTTTATGGCTAAAGTATAGATCTAGCAAAATTTTCATTTCTAAGGACAAGTAGTATGAAGAGTAAATGAAGTTTACAAGAGAAATTCAAAGATGATTTAAGGCATCATGTTTAATGACATTAAGACAATAAAGAGAATAATTTGCCAGTCAAGGCACGATCAGCTCCGTGGAAAATCTTGTAAAATAGGTTTAGATCAAAAAAAATTTTAAATTCGGGTGCTTAGTAAAAAATCAAAGATATCTCGGTCAGGTAAGAGGTGGGACAGTGGGAGGTTCTCCTCGCATTCGCAAGGTCCTAATTAAGTAATGTTGAGTCGTTCCAAGCGATTTTGATGATAACAAAACCCAGATATGGCCAACAGGTTTATAACCTCCATAACTTCAGTAGCAAGCGTATCTGTGGGCTCTCAAGATCATTTTCATCAAAGCAAATGCTCAATTTTATCTTGCCCTAACAAATGCCCAGATTAAGTCCAAACAAGCTCATTTCACATGGATTTTTTTGAAACCACAAGTTTTTAATATATGAATATGATTCATGAACTGAACTCTGCTATTTTTGCATGATTTCCAGAGTTCGGTCGACCAGGAAGACTGGTCCGGTCGACCTAATTTCCTAGAATTCTGAACTTTGTAATTTTACAGAGTTCGGTCGACCGACAGCCCCGGCCCGGTCGACCGATTTTCCCAACGTTGAAAAGTTTAAAATGTTTCAGAGTTCGATCAACCGACCGAAGATTTTGGTCAACCGACCTCTTCGAAGCCTCTATTGTTGACTTTGTTTTCTCCACAAGGGTGAAGCATCTATGAAAGTTTTTTTAATCCCTAAAGTCTCCAGACTTCCCTGGAATTGTGGATCAGTGTCTTGACTTGTCCTTGACCATCCTAGTTGTATAAAAACATCTCTTGGGGCAAAGAAACCCTAATTACACAAGGGATATCAAAGAGGCTATCAAGGGGAGAAAGAAGGCCGCTACTGTAGCTCTATGAATAGTGCTTCGTCCCGAAAATCTTCATGCATCTCCATGCTTTTCAAGGTCAATCTGAAGCCTATCAAACCCAAATCAAACGAAGATTCAAGCTTCATCAAAATCTGCATCACCTACTCAGGGGGAGATTAAATCAGAACTTTTCTTTTGTGTTTCTTCTTCCATATTTTCTGAGCTTCAAGAGTGTGTAATTTGTGTAATCTCCAAACACTTGTGTGTGTGTGGATCTCTTCAGATCCGTGTGTGTGTGTGTGTGTGTGTGTGTGTGTGTGTGTTTGATTTCTATCAGTTTTGTGTGTGTTTTCGATGTTTATGCACCTTCGTGGGAGTTCTGATCTTCTCACGAATGTGTGAGTGTATTGATCTTATAACCCTTTACAAGATAGTGTGTTAATCCTCACAGATCGTGAGGGGTGGAAGTAGGTTGCCGTTGTTGCATCCGAACCACCTAGAAATCACTATCTCTGTGTGGTCTACTCCTTTTTCTCCTATCTCCATTCTGTGCAAGCTATCGTAGTTTAGATCTTTTGTAGCTCTTGAGTTAGATCTAGCATAGCCTATCATTTTCACATCAGATCTTTGGTATATTAGAAGGGGGGTTTGAGGCAAACCTTATCAGGAAGATAACAATTTGCGTGAGTAGAATGTTCGGAATCACAACTCCGCATAGTACCAAAAAGCTGTTGTGGTGATTGGTTTTGACAGATCCTATTTGTTTTGCTAAATTTGAACTTCGTAGTTGCTGTTTCATACCACTTGTTTTAAATCGGCTAAAGTTTTCTAAAAACTTGTAATCACCCAATTCACCCCCCCCTATTGGGTGTCATTGATCGCGGGACTTCAAGTAACCACTTGTCCACTTAAAGTGTTTGCCCATGGACCTCTAGCCTTAGACACCGGTCATTCTTGGTAGACTTGCTAGCTACACGATTTGTGAGAAACACAGAAACACGTAAATCGAACGAAAATCATTCTTGCATATTCTAATATGTTCATTTGTAAAAGAATTTCAACGAAAGAAAAGACATTGAAAAAATATGTCAAGCTTTTAAACTTTTAGATAGAGCTTAAATCAAAATGGACAGAGTCAATCATGTATAGAAATTTTATGAAAATTTGAGCATAATTGTTTAAACCTTTAACGATAGCCTTACGAGTTCATTTACATAGTCATTTCTTTCTCGATAGTCTTTTTAAGGCAAGAACATGATTTTAAATTTTAAATTTTAAGTTTTGAAATAACACACATAAATGAGGCAAATCGGATGTGGTTACCATGTTCAAATCACGGTCCATGTGTGATCTGTGTTCGTACATAGAAAATCGAAACTCGTTCTTACAATGGAAACTGTAATTTTTGAATTTTAAATATCAAAATAAGCCACAAATACATGATCACGAAGAATTGCAAAGAATCAAAATTGTAATACCCGTGCCTTAATGGATCCTTAATGGATTTTGTTCTATTATTTGTTCTGTAATTTATGGCTATTTTCCTAGATTTTTAGGAATTTATCTGGTATTTTTCCGGATTTATTTGGGGTTATTGAGGGTTATTAGAAATTAATGAGATTTTAATATATATAATAAGTATATTATATATATTTTAATTTCTTTTTTTTCTTTTAACCTCTCACCCTCTCTCTCTCCCCGTCGATCTCTCATTCACCCTCACGCTCTCTCTCTCTCCTCTTGCGATCGCCCCTCTCTCCTCCTTAGGGAACGCGGGCGAGACGGTGTCGGATTGAGGCGTGGTTGGCGCCGGTGGATTCCTCGCGTCGAGAGGAACGCGTGGGCACCCATTTCGGCACGGTTCAGTGATCTTGGGAGCGGGGTGGAGCTTGAAGGCCCGGTGAGCCTACCTCGGTGCATGCGGCCTTTTCGTCCGTCTCGGCTTGCAAGAGGTAGGGGGATGGAATCCTGAGCTCGCTAGGAGCATTCCCTGTAGTTCATTTCGTTGTTTAGGCCTCCTGTTGTATGCTTGTGGCCATTTTCCCATTTTTAGTGTAAACGAGTAATTTAGCCGTTTAATGGGTTTGGGGTGATGCATGCGGGTGTTTTAAGCTTGGTTGTGTTGTTTAGCATGTATGGTTTGGCAGGTTACAGGTTTTCACGACGTTACCCGACGATTTCTATCGTCTGGGAGGGCCTCGGTTTTCAAACCGAACCCGCCCGTGTTCCAGGTGGTGTGACAGTCCTGCCAGGAACCGTCACACGCCTGACGGTCCTTGGTGGACGCGTCGTTTCCAAACGACGGCTCGTCGAGGACGCGTTATTTGGAGAGTGACGGTGGAAGCCCCATCCGTTACTCGTACGTAGTTTTACGTTGACCCGGTCAGGCGGTGCGCCCGACGGCCAGTCGGTCGGCCGTCGTTTCGGTCCGACGCGCCTGGGTTAGGGCGTTGCTTCGCCTGCTAGCGGTTTTAATGTTGTTCGTCGATTTCCGGCCTCGGGTGGAAGTAACGGCGGTGATCCAACGCGTCGTTACGAAGTAACGCGCTGGGCCCCCACCGTCACTCCCCCTCTTGGGTCGTTTGAGCTGGAACTCTGGTGGAAGTAACGGCGGGACACTGACGTGTCGCTTCGGATGTAACGCGCCAGTCCCCCACCGTCGCTTGCCAGTAACGCATGGGCAGACGACCGCCGTTTGCCTGTAGGTTTTGATATGTTCCCAGCCTTCTCGTTATGCGTTCCATAATATATAATTGCCATGTTTATATTGTTTTAGTATTCAGTGGCATGTTTCTTATACCAATGGAAGTAGCTTTTCTTTCCATGCAATGGAGCCACTGTTGTTGCCCTAAGGTCTGTTGAGTGTAGTTGCCAACTTTAGTCGAGGCGCCTTTTGAGGCTTGCTTGTACTTTTTCCGGGGTATGCCCCATGTAGTTGTACCTTCTGGACTAGTACTTTGGTTTATCTGGACTAGTATAGATATATCACTCTGGTTATTTTAAATTGCTTCCGCACTTGTGTTATTTTTAATGCTTAATTGTAATATGTGCGTTCCAAATTTCAATTCGTTATGCATACCCCTCAGTACTTTTCTACTAACCCTTCAGGGGCCTCATCAGCCTCTTGGGTGGCTTCCCCAGTTCTTGGTATCGGTGTATCGATGTTATCGATATATCGGTATCCTGAACTCTGGGTCATTACAGTTGGTATCAGAGCGTTGTTTGAGGAATTGTATAAGTAATTGAAATTGCGCTTTGTCCAGAGCTAGTCCTGTTGTCGTCTATTGCTGGCATAGGGTGTTTTCTGCGTGATTGATGGTTTTTGCTATTGTTTTATGTTCTCGGCAGAGTAATTATGCCGCCTCGTCGAGGAAGACCTCCTCGTGTTCCTCGAGATGCGCCCCGGGAAGATAGTGGTTCTGCACCTCCTCCTGTAGTTCCTGCTGTTCCAGTTGTTCCTCCTCCAGCGCCGATAATTGCTCCTCCTGTTGAAGTGCCTGGCAGTCGAGGCAAGGCTTTGAAAGAATTCCTGATGTTCAATCCGCCTGCTTTCGATGGTCAAGCTGATCCAGAAGTGGCAAGGCAATGGTTGGATGCGATCGAGCAGGTGTTTGTCTCGATGGAATGTGCTGAAGATGAAAAAGTCATGCTTGCTGCTTTTCAACTCCAGGGTACGGCCATTTCGTGGTGGAAAGCCGAGTGGCAGATTGCCTTTCATTCAAGATCTCTTCGGCATATCACATGGGCAGAGTTCGCAGCTGCTTTCGAGCGTGCCTACACTCCTGCCTGTTTACAAATGGCGAAGATGTATCAATTTATGGAGCTTGTTGGGTTCGATGCAGTATTCAGAGGGGGGGTGAATGAATATAACCCTTTAAAAAACTTTCACCCAATTTAAAACTAGAATACTAACAAGACTTTCACTCAATATAAAATTTCGCCCAAACTAGAACTATGATGCTAACTAGACAGATTTACCAAATCTGAAAGCTAATCAACTATTCAGTTCTACCAGTTAGCAAACACATGGAGTGCCCCTATGCATTCATCTAGCGGAAGCACAAATGAACAAATCAAACCACAATGCACAAGGGGTTTTTAGGTGGTTCGGTCCTCCAGACCTACATCCACCCCACACTCAAACCGAGTGTGGCTTCCACTAGCTCACGCTAGAAACAGCAGACTCAGTCTGCAACAAACGCTGCCAAACAGCTTGACCAGGGGAACAACCTCCCCTCTTCCTCCCAACCGGAGGGAACCACTAGTGACACCAGTCACTAGCAAACCAGAGACACAAGGTCTCTCTTCCTCCAGACCTGGAGGGAACCCCTGGACTTGAATCCACAAGCCCAGAACCGGAGACAAGTCTCCCTTCCTCCAAACCGGAGGGAATCAACAAGTAGCACCCAGCTACTTGCAACCGGAGATAGCAATCTCCCTTCTCCTGAACAAACAGGAGGAACCCACAAGTGACTCCAGCCACTTGGAAACCAGAGACACACGGTCTCTCTTCCTCCACACACGGAGGGAACCACCGGGCTTGCTACTCACAAGCCCAGAGCCAGAGGAACAAGCCTCCCTTCCTCCAACCCGGAGGGGAACCTAGAGACCCAAGTCTCTCTTCCTCTGAACCCCAGAGGGAAGCACAATCGGAGATAAATCTCCCTTCCTCCAACCCGGAGGGAAACAACCGATGACACCCTGTCAAAGGCAACCAGAGACGCAAGTCTCTCTTCCTCCACACGGGAGGGTACCAACCACAAGTAGCACCCAGCTACTTGCAAACCGAAGACACAAAGTCTCCCTTCTCCTGAACCCACAGGAGGAACCCCGACCTCTCTACAGAGGATCGGAGTTACAGTAAATGGATAAAAACAAAAACGAAACCAGCAACAGAAGGCTGAAAAGATAAAAACAAATGTGGCTCTCGCAGGAGCTGGCTGGCCTGGATTTGATCCACGGTTCAGCAAGAACAGATCTTCTGTTGAAGCTTCTATCACTCTATCTCTCTCTTCTTCTCTATTCTTCTTCCTCTTCTTCTCTTCACACTCTGCTATCTCGATCTCTTACTCAATCTCTCTTTCTTTCTCTTTCTCACTATCTTTCTCTTCTTCTTTTCTTTTTCTTCTTCTCTGTCTGGATCGTGGCTCTCTGTATAGAGTTTTCTTCTCGCCAACTCGATCACCCTCCATCTGTGGACGAAGGCTCCTATATATAGCAGCAGCAGTAGGTGGATAGGGCACAAAACACGTGTGCCTCCCACGTTTCCTGCCCTAATATTTCGGACCACGTGGAGGCTCCTCTGCATCTTGGATCACGTGCCAGATGCAGCCTTGTATCACGTACCGCTTCACGATTAGAGCACCTGTAAAACAGAGTATCGGATAAGTAATCAATTTAAGGAACACCTCTGTATAGATTATCAGAAGAACAGTACTTTAGAAGAAACTTGAACGAGGTTAAAACGAAACAACACGAAGTAACAAATAGCAACGACACGGAGACAAAACGAAGACACAATAGGGAAAACGACACGAAGTCAGTAAAGACTCGATGTACAACAGTAAGTAACACGAAGTAAAACACACAGACATAAACGATAACACGAGATGCAACTAGAGGACAGAGAGAAGCGACACGAGGTTCACACAGAAAACGACACGAGGTATACTGTGACAGAACAGACACAATGAAGAGAGTGACACAAGGTGGTGGCACAGAAAGCAACACGAGGTGCTGCAATGTTCTGCACGCAGTGGAACAAAGACGACACGGAGTAAAAAACGACACGAAGACGAAAACAACACTTAAGACGAAGTTGACACGGAGTGAAAACGACACGAAGTCTGGGAGACACGACACAAAGTCACAAGAACGACAGTAACCAACACGAAGTGTGGTTACGAAACATGAACGACACGAAGTGTGGAAACATGACACGAAAACGACACGTAGACATGGAGACAACAGTAACCGACACGAGGTGAGGTTACTAAAGCGACAATGACACGTGGTGTGGAAAACACGACACGAAGTCGAAATTGAAATCGACACGGGGTGAAGACAACATGAAGACGAAATACAAAGAGACGACACGAAGTGAAGTTGACACGAAGTGAAAACAACACTAAGTGAAAAACAATAATCGACACGCGGTGAAAACAACACGACGACAGTGAGAACAGCACGAGGTGAAATGACACGGGGTGTGGAAAACCAAGAATCGACACGAAGTGTGGTCAAGGCGAGAAAGACACTAAGTCAAAAACGAAAGACCAACACTCAGACAGAAACATAAAAACAACACGGAGACGTAGACACTAAAACAACACGAAGATGAAGACAAGGGAAACGACACGAAGTCTAACCTCATACAAGCTTTCCTGTCACGCATGGAAATCAACACGAAGTGTTGTATGCTCATACAACACGAGATCTTTTTGTGTTAGTGAGGGGAAACAACACGAAAACTCAAGTATAGAAACAGCACGAAGATGATGTACAATCTGATGTACAGACATGAAGAACAGTCCAAGATATAGACTTGCACGAGTAAGCTACAGTGCCAAAGTATAGACTTCACGCTGTACAGACTACATGACCAGTGCATGATTGTACTTGACAATGTAAACACTTAGCCTATGCAGACCAATGTACAGACTTTGGCGAAGCAAAAGGCTGTATAGACTTGGAGACCCAAAGCCATTGTATAGACTTTGTCTAAGACAAGGCATGAGCTGACGTTGTATATACTTAGCCAATGCAAACCAGTCCGATGTATAGACTTTAAGGAAATGCATGCTACAGTGCAATGTCTAGACTTGCGATGTGTTCGCCAAATGCACACTACAGTCCAATGTATGGACTTGGACGAATGATGCATGTGCAGTGAATAGACTTAGGGCATAAACCCCACGATGCACTGTATAGACTATGCACATAACATAAGTCTAACATAAACAATATATCAGTTGTACCAGTCACAGTCGTGATGCAATCATCAAGGCACAATGTCATGAAAACACTATATCATTGCTATCATCAAAATACAATATCAATCATCAAAACCACAGCAATGAATGCTTTATGCATCAGTTTAACATGTAACAAGACTGAACATCAAATATGTTAATCTAAACTGAGCAGCAAGATGACTGAACATTTGATTAACTCACATCAACAACCAATCATCAAAGCCATCATTAAAACCATCATCAAAACCAAAACCACATGCATGGGCACAACAATCTCCCCCTTTTTGATGATGGCAACACTTTCAATACATTGAGTCATTCTGATGATGTGAGGCATTCTGAGGTAATCTGAAGACTCAAATTATTCTCCCCCTTTGACTTCATCAAAAAGAAAAATAATTTGAGAAATTATAGCATGTATAAAAGTTCAGTCAATTTCTCCCCCTAAATAAAAGCTCCCCCTTTGAGAAGGAATATGAACAGATAACACAGGTAGAAAAGATAGGAGGATCACTTGATAACAGCTGAATCATAGGTTCAGAAAGGAAGCATGATTATAACCAACTGTTTAGAGTATAAGAATCACCACTCATACAATTTTCAAAAATTCAGGTTTAATCAGTGATAAATCTAGAGTAAAACACCTGACCCCTGAGAAAGAGTTTTAGATTCCATTTATAGCAATGAATCTAGGGCACATGGTATTAATAGATAAGTCTGAAATAATACCCTTTTGTGTTTAAACAAGGAAATTCAAGAGAGGCAACTTGAATATGTATTGATAAAAATAATTTTCACTCATTGACTTTTGATTTTTCGAAGGGTTACAGCAGTTTGATTTTCATTTTTTTTTTCAATTTCTGAAACTGAACTAAGTGAATAGACCTATGGCATTTATGCTGTTGACATTAGGTGTACACCTTGATAAGAGGCAGGTACCCCCAGTTACTAGGCATAAACTATATGATCTACTTCAGATCAAGACCCACGAGGAATAGTCTTCACTTTTGACATTAAGGGTACACCTTGATTAGAGGCCAGTACCCTCAGTTACTTGGTGAGGACTCCCCTATAGATTTGACCCTATGAACAGAGATAGTCTAAGCACTTCATGACATGTGAGATCTCCTACTTCTTTGGAGGAGTTCACAGTTTCTCAGTGCAATCAGCCATTGCTTCTGTCACTATGTTCAGTTCTTAACATTAATGATCTTGTTTACTGCTGCCCTTAATTCTTTTAGAGTGATTGATTGAAAAACATTACACACTCTTGTTCACCTGTTCTAAACATTTCCAGATTAACACATTTAGGCATTAAAAAAAACTTTTTCTATTTTAGCCATGAGACAAAGATTAAGAGCTATAAAAGTTTTCTTTTATCTCAATTTCTGAAGTGCAGACACTTAACTCTCCAATTTATAAAGGTTAAACCTTTAGTTCTTTTCAATTTGTAAGAGTGATTCTTATAGGTGAACAATTGCAATAATCACCATTCAATGTACTGAACCAGATGCAAAGCTGTTGTTTAGTGAAACTGATGGGGAAAAGATAGCAAGTGGCAATATGGTTCAATGAGCAACCGATGTCAAAGAATATGAATCATTTGAATGAGAACACTGGGAAGTGAAAAGGATTCAATGAATTGAATAGAACTCTCAGCTCCCCCTGACATCATGAAGCAAGAGATATGCTATGCAACATACTGTCCTACATGCAGACAAGACCCATGGTACTAGGCGGAGGACCTGGTCTCAAAAACCATCTCACACATGGCAGGAACCTCCGGGCAGATTTCCCTGCCTTTTAGTAACATACCATTTGATATACCAGGGTTAACAAGGACGATGCAACATAAAGCAGTCCTTCATGCATTGAACAACTTCAATGACAGTCATGCTAATGATGTATGCAGACATAAGACACATGCATAGACTGTGTACACTAAATGAACCATTCACACATAGTCCAAGTATGCATTCAAATACAAGCATGCAATGCATTGACACAAAGCATATGTAGTGCATCAACTGAATATGCTTAGCGAAGCATTCAATTTCAGTTCAACATATAGTAAGAGAAGAGCATCAAGTATAAGCAGAAATGAATTCAATAGCTGAGTCTGGAATACAGACTGATCAGCTAGACATGGAGAGATCATCAACAATCAATCAAGCAAATCAACATGAAGCACACATTTTTCATGCTCACAGTTTCAGATAATGGAATTTAAAACACATTTCAGAACTGACCTGAAAAGTTCAATCATGGGGTTTTCATTCTTGAGCGCCTTGGTTAACCCCCTTTTATTTCTCCCTCCAAGGCACACCTGCAAGATATTTGATCATCTTGATCCTGCAGGGACCCAAGTAGCTTTGGGTCCTGCGTTAGCCCTAACAGGTTTTCTAAACATTTTCATAGCAACATTATCATCAAATTTCATCAGTGAACAGTCATCCATAGAATGTCCAAATTTTCCACAGTATCTACATGAACTGGCTGGTTTTTGGTTCTTATGATACATGTTAACAGCAGGGTGATGTTTATAAGCATGTTCATAAGATTTTCTGTTATATGCATGAACAGTTTGATGCTTGTTCTTAACCATCCAACATTCAGCAGATTTATGGCCTGGCTTCCCACAGTTATAGCATGAAATTTTCACAAAAGGTTTTGCAGGGAATTTGACAAAATGGGGTTTAGCATAGTTCTTTTGAACATACCAACAGTCCTTGACTGTATGCCCATTTTTCCCACAGTGGGAGCATGCAAAAGAATTTCTTCTATGAAAACCATTTTTACCCCAAGTAGATCTAAACCAGCACTCAACAGCCTTGTGCCCAGGCTTATTACAGTTGAAGCACACGATGTGCTGACTAGAATTGTGTTTAGATCCATATGGATCATAAAAGTGCATGGAAGACTTGGCATGTAGTTTATTGTCTTCTTTCATGATAAAACATTCATTCATGAGATGACCATGCTTCCCACAATAATAACATGAGGCATCAGGCTTCCTAGCAACATGGTTTCTATCAAAAGAATTTCTAGAATGTAAAGTTCCACTAGCATGCTCATCCTTTAACATCAATCCACAGTCCTCCATTATGTGACCTCCTTTCCCACAATAATAACATGACCCCTTTGTAATATGAGTGTATGTGAGATCATGTGCATTGTGTGTAGCCCTTTTTATAGCAACAGGAGTGCCTTTTTCCTTTTTCTGTGAGTTTTCACCCTTTTTCTGTTTTGGAGTTTGTTCCACAGTTTTGGGTTTCACAGTTGATTTTTGTGCAGTGAATTTGAAGACAGAAGGAGCAGAGGTTATGTTCTGATTGGTGGCTTTGACAAAAACCGTAGATGTTTCATTCCCATTACTCCTTTTATTTGTCGGACTATAGCCCAGTCCCTTTCTCTCAAAGTTATCACTCTTTCCAAGAAGCTTATTCAGATTGTCCTTACCTTTGACAAATTTTGATAGAGAATTTTTCACGTCTTTAATTTCAAAATTCAAATCAGCAATTTTAGCTTCATATTTGGACAGATCTGTTTCACAGGAAATGACTTGTTGATGCAAGGCATCATTCAGACTCTTGAGTTTTTCAACTTCCTGTTTTAATTCTATTTCCTTGTCAGTTTTAGATAAGGACTTGTAAAGATCATCAACTTCTTGTTGAAGGGATGTGATAGTAAGCTCATATCCAGCTATTTTCTGTTCACTGCAACTGACATTTCCATTTAACATTAAGTTGATGGTTTTTAGACTCTCAATTTCTTGTTCAGCATTCATCAACCTATCAGAATTATCCACACTCACACACTTGCCTTTTTCCATTGTCATTAGCCTATTTGTCAGCTGGGTGTTTAGATGTTTCAACTCATTGATTTCCTCTTTCAGTTTACTGTTCTGCTCTAGGAGATCAGCATCAAGCACCCATTCATCTGAGAGAGACTGACATTCATGAAACATTTCCTGTTGTTTTTCAGATTGAAATTTGTCAAGATTTTTCTGAATCTCTGAATTTGTTACTCTATCAGCCTCTAGTTTTTCAGAAATCAATCTATTTTCTTTTTCAAGATTTATTGATTTGAGTTCAAATTCCTTGAGCTGATTATTGAGTATTTCATTTGCAGATTTCATTTTTTCCAATTCAGAGTTGACACATTCTAATTCTCTCACCAATTTTTCATTTTGAACAATATCATTGTTGTGAGCCTGATCAACTAAGCTAAGCCTTTCCTTTAGTTCAGTAATTTCACACACAAACTCTTGACGCTCCTTTTTGTGTAGAGCAACTTGTTTCATAAGAGATTGTTTTTCAGATTTGAAATGATCTAAGTCTGAACTAACAGAATCACACTCTGTTATTTGTCTTCTGAATATTTCATTTTCAGTTTTCAGAGTTTCAAGTTTTTCACCTCCTAGATTTTCCAGCTTCTTTTTCAGACTTTTATATTTCTTCCCTAGTTTCTTACGGGATCTTAACAGATTTGCATAGGCATCTTCCCAATCGTCTAATGAAAAATTCTCGAAAGGGTTTACCTCCTCATCATCACGTTCTTCGGATTCATCTTGATCACTACCATGGTTGCTCTCGTCAGCCATCAGACCGTTGTCGACATTTCCCTTCTGAGCAAGCTTCAGCTCATCCATAATGTCCTTGGCAGACCTGCAATCATGAATACAAGACCATAAGGCTCTGTCAATAGCAGCTCTCATCAGGTTAAAGGCCTTCTGATTTTCTTCATATTTTGACTTGTGACTTTTAGTCCATTTGGACTTTTCCTTTGGCAATCTGTGGGGACCTTGTGAAATTAACTTCCACAGATCCGGATTAATCATTTTCACATAATTGTGAAGACTGCTAATCCATGAGTTAAAATCAGAGCCATTGAAAACCGGTGGAGAGCCCATTGAGTAAATCCGCAAACAGACTAATGCAGCAAAGGGTAGAAACAGATAAGCACAAGGGACACCAGGATCCTCTGCAGATCGTTGGATCTGAACAATCAGAGAACCGCTCTGATACCAATTGTTGGGTTCGATGCAGTATTCAGAGGGGGGGTGAATGAATATAACCCTTTAAAAAACTTTCACCCAATTTAAAACTAGAATACTAACAAGACTTTCACTCAATATAAAATTTCGCCCAAACTAGAACTATGATGCTAACTAGACAGATTTACCAAATCTGAAAGCTAATCAACTATTCAGTTCTACCAGTTAGCAAACACATGGAGTGCCCCTATGCATTCATCTAGCGGAAGCACAAATGAACAAATCAAACCACAATGCACAAGGGGTTTTTAGGTGGTTCGGTCCTCCAGACCTACATCCACCCCACACTCAAACCGAGTGTGGCTTCCACTAGCTCACGCTAGAAACAGCAGACTCAGTCTGCAACAAACGCTGCCAAACAGCTTGACCAGGGGAACAACCTCCCCTCTTCCTCCCAACCGGAGGGAACCACTAGTGACACCAGTCACTAGCAAACCAGAGACACAAGGTCTCTCTTCCTCCAGACCTGGAGGGAACCCCTGGACTTGAATCCACAAGCCCAGAACCGGAGACAAGTCTCCCTTCCTCCAAACCGGAGGGAATCAACAAGTAGCACCCAGCTACTTGCAACCGGAGATAGCAATCTCCCTTCTCCTGAACAAACAGGAGGAACCCACAAGTGACTCCAGCCACTTGGAAACCAGAGACACACGGTCTCTCTTCCTCCACACACGGAGGGAACCACCGGGCTTGCTACTCACAAGCCCAGAGCCAGAGGAACAAGCCTCCCTTCCTCCAACCCGGAGGGGAACCTAGAGACCCAAGTCTCTCTTCCTCTGAACCCCAGAGGGAAGCACAATCGGAGATAAATCTCCCTTCCTCCAACCCGGAGGGAAACAACCGATGACACCCTGTCAAAGGCAACCAGAGACGCAAGTCTCTCTTCCTCCACACGGGAGGGTACCAACCACAAGTAGCACCCAGCTACTTGCAAACCGAAGACACAAAGTCTCCCTTCTCCTGAACCCACAGGAGGAACCCCGACCTCTCTACAGAGGATCGGAGTTACAGTAAATGGATAAAAACAAAAACGAAACCAGCAACAGAAGGCTGAAAAGATAAAAACAAATGTGGCTCTCGCAGGAGCTGGCTGGCCTGGATTTGATCCACGGTTCAGCAAGAACAGATCTTCTGTTGAAGCTTCTATCACTCTATCTCTCTCTTCTTCTCTATTCTTCTTCCTCTTCTTCTCTTCACACTCTGCTATCTCGATCTCTTACTCAATCTCTCTTTCTTTCTCTTTCTCACTATCTTTCTCTTCTTCTTTTCTTTTTCTTCTTCTCTGTCTGGATCGTGGCTCTCTGTATAGAGTTTTCTTCTCGCCAACTCGATCACCCTCCATCTGTGGACGAAGGCTCCTATATATAGCAGCAGCAGTAGGTGGATAGGGCACAAAACGCGTGTGCCTCCCACGTTTCCTGCCCTAATATTTCGGACCACGTGGAGGCTCCTCTGCATCTTGGATCACGTGCCAGATGCAGCCTTGTATCACGTACTGCTTCACGATTAGAGCACCTGTAAAACAGAGTATCGGATAAGTAATCAATTTAAGGAACACCTCTGTATAGATTATCAGAAGAACAGTACTTTAGAAGAAACTTGAACGAGGTTAAAATGAAACAACACGAAGTAACAAATAGCAACGACACGGAGACAAAGACACAATAGGGAAAACGACACGAAGTCAGTAAAGACTCGATGTACAACAGTAAGTAACACGAAGTAAAACACACAGACATAAACGATAACACGAGATGCAACTAGAGGACAGAGAGAAGCGACACGAGGTTCACACAGAAAACGACACGAGGTATACTGTGACAGAACAGACACAATGAAGAGAGTGACACAAGGTGGTGGCACAGAAAGCAACACGAGGTGCTGCAATGTTCTGCACGCAGTGGAACAAAGACGACACGGAGTAAAAAACGACACGAAGACGAAAACAACACTTAAGACGAAGTTGACACGGAGTGAAAACGACACGAAGTCTGGGAGACACGACACAAAGTCACAAGAACGACAGTAACCAACACGAAGTGTGGTTACGAAACATGAACGACACGAAGTGTGGAAACATGACACGAAAACGACACGTAGACATGGAGACAACAGTAACCGACACGAGGTGAGGTTACTAAAGCGACAATGACACGTGGTGTGGAAAACACGACACGAAGTCGAAATTGAAATCGACACGGGGTGAAGACAACATGAAGACGAAATACAAAGAGACGACACGAAGTGAAGTTGACACGAAGTGAAAACAACACTAAGTGAAAAACAATAATCGACACGCGGTGAAAACAACACGACGACAGTGAGAACAGCACGAGGTGAAATGACACGGGGTGTAGAAAACCAAGAATCGACACGAAGTGTGGTCAAGGCGAGAAAGACACTAAGTCAAAAACGAAAGACCAACACTCAGACAGAAACATAAAAACAACACGGAGACGTAGACACTAAAACAACACGAAGATGAAGACAAGGGAAACGACACGAAGTCTAACCTCATACAAGCTTTCCTGTCACGCATGGAAATCAACACGAAGTGTTGTATGCTCATACAACACGAGATCTTTTTGTGTTAGTGAGGGGAAACAACACGAAAACTCAAGTACAGAAACAGCACGAAGATGATGTACAATCTGATGTACAGACATGAAGAACAGTCCAAGATATAGACTTGCACGAGTAAGCTACAGTGCCAAAGTATAGACTTCACGCTGTACAGACTACATGACCAGTGCATGATTGTACTTGACAATGTAAACACTTAGCCTATGCAGACCAATGTACAGACTTTGGCGAAGCAAAAGGCTGTATAGACTTGGAGACCCAAAGCCATTGTATAGACTTTGTCTAAGACAAGGCATGAGCTGACGTTGTATATACTTAGCCAATGCAAACCAGTCCGATGTATAGACTTTAAGGAAATGCATGCTACAGTGCAATGTCTAGACTTGCGATGTGTTCGCCAAATGCACACTACAGTCCAATGTATGGACTTGGACGAATGATGCATGTGCAGTGAATAGACTTAGGGCATAAACCCCACGATGCACTGTATAGACTATGCACATAACATAAGTCTAACATAAACAATATATCAGTTGTACCAGTCACAGTCGTGATGCAATCATCAAGGCACAATGTCATGAAAACACTATATCATTGCTATCATCAAAATACAATATCAATCATCAAAACCACAGCAATGAATGCTTTATGCATCAGTTTAACATGTAACAAGACTGAACATCAAATATGTTAATCTAAACTGAGCAGCAACATGACTGAACATTTGATTAACTCACATCAACAACCAATCATCAAAGCCATCATTAAAACCATCATCAAAACCAAAACCACATGCATGGGCACAACAGAGCTGACGCAGGGCAGTATGACGGTGCTTCAGTATCGGAATAAGTTTATGGAATTGGGTCAGTATGCGCCCTATGTGCTGGCCAGTGAGGCTTTGAAAACCCAGCAATTCTTGCGAGGTTTGAGGCCCGAGTTGAAGATGCCCCTCATTGCCAGTCGTGTTGCGGATTTAGACAGTGCGTGCCAGACAGCTGTGGCACTTGAGCTGGAGATGACGAGACCTGGTGGATATCCTTAGGCAGGGTCAGTGCAGCCGGTAGCTCAGTCGCAGCAGACTTATCGACCGCCAGTGCCAGGTGTTCCCTCGGTCCAGTCAGAGGTCAGTGGTTCTTCCTCTCCTTCCAAACCCAAGTTCAAAAGGTTCAAGAAGAAGAAGAAGTTTTTCCAGCAGCCGTCCGGTACAGATTCTGTTCAGCAGCCGACAGCACCTTCTTCTCAGACTCGCAGAGCTCAGCTGTCAGTCAGCCATGGACGTGTCGGAGATGCAGTGGTCATCACAAGGGCCAGCCGTGCTCTCTCCCTGTGGTGTGTTTTCGTTGTGACCAGCCTGGTCATGTGGTTCGAGATTGCCCGCTGAGGCCGAAACTATTGCAAGCTTCTCAGTTTTCTCAACCTCAGCAATCGCAGTTCAGACCTCCTGCACCGCAAGCTCAACAACAATTTTACTCTCAAGCGTCGGTGTCTTCTCAGCAATCTTCAGCTGGTTCTAAGAAGCAGAAAGGCAAGGTTTCTTATTTGACTAGAGCTGATGCTGTTGTGTCCCATCTGGTTGAAGGTACGATTATGCTTTATGGTCATTCAGCTCGTGTCTTATTTGATTCTGGTGCTTCTCACTCTTTTATTTCTGAGGATTTCATGGCCTGTATTGAGGAACCGACTTCTGAGATGTCTTGTGAGTTATTTGTTGAATTGCCTTCTGGAGATTTCATGGTTACACCTTTGTGCCTGGAAGAGTCTCCTGTGATGATTGATAATCACCAGTTGCCGGCGAGATTGTATGCGTTACAGCTGGCAGATTATGATGTTATTCTGGGAATGGATTGGTTGGAGCATTATGGAGCTGTGGTTGACTACAGATCGAAGAAAGTCTATTTTCAGCCATAGGGAAAATCAGCCTTTTATTTCCAAGGTATTCGATCCCGATCGTCTCGTATGATTATTTCTGCTATTCGAGCCTATAGGTTGCTTAGTGCAGGTTGCCAGGGATTTCTTGCTTCAGTGGTTGTTGTTGAAAACCCACAACGGGATGTTTGTGATATTCCTGTTGTCTGTGAGTTCCCTGATGTATTTCCTGACGAGTTGCCAGGCTTGCCCCCAGAGCGAGAGATAGAGATGGTGATTGAACTGATTCCAGGTACCGGCCCCTTAGCAAAGGCACCGTACCGAATGGCTCCAGCTGAATTGAAAGTACTGCGTGCACAGCTACTAGAGTTACTGGAAAAAGGTTATATTCACCCCAGTTTTTCTCCGTGGAGTGCCCCGGTGTTGTTTGTGAAAAAGAAAGATGGAAGCCTGAGGCTTTGTATTGATTACAGGCAGCTGAATCAGGTGACTATCAAGAATAAGTATCCGCTTCCCAGGATTGATGATTTGTTTGACCAATTACAGTCTGCTACTATCTTTTCACGGATTGATCTCCGGTCTGGCTACTTCCAATTGCAAATCCGGGAATCCAATGTGGAGAAGGCAGCTTTCAGTACTCGGTATGGTCACTTTGAATTTCTGGTTATGCCGTTTGGTTTGACTAATGCCCCAGCAGCTTTTATGGACCTAATGCAGCGTATCTTTCGTCCATTTCTTGATCAATTTGTGGTGATCTTTGTGGATGATATTCTGATCTATTCTGCCTCTGACGAAGATCATGTGCAGCATTTGAGGATCGTTCTGCAGACTCTAAGGGATCACGAGCTTTTTGCGAAGTTCAGTAAATGTGAATTCTGGCTTCGAGAAATTCATTTTCTTGGTCACGTGATTTCTGGTGATGGAGTGGCAGTGGACCCTGCAAAGATTGATGCCGTTTTGAATTGGCAGAGGCTGAAGTCCGTGTCTGAGATAAGAAGCTTCTTAGGTTTGGCTGGGAATTACCGCAGATTCATTCAAGACTTTGCGAAGATTGCAGCCCCGATGACTAGACTGACTCGTAAAGATGTACCTTTTGTCTGGTCGGATCAGTGTGAGGCTAGCTTTGTTGAATTAAAAAGGCTATTGACTTCTTCTCCTGTGTTGACTTTGCCTTCCGACTCGGGTGGTTTTCTGGTTTGTACAGATGCTTCTCGAGTAGGTCTCGGTGCAGTGCTGATGCAACATGGTAAAGTTATCGCATATGCATCCCGGCAATTGAAACGACATGAAGAGAATTATCCCACTCATGATCTGGAGCTAGCTGCAGTTATTTTTGCCTTAAAAATCTTGAGACATTATCTGTATGGTGAGAAGTTTCATATTTTTACTGATCACCAGAGTTTACAGTATATATTCTCTCAGAAAGATTTGAATCTCAGGCAACGTCGATGGATGGAATTCATGAAAGACTTTGACTTTACACTCTTCTATCAGCCGGGTAAAATGAATGTTGTGGCTGATGCTCTGAGCAGGAAAGTACATGTCAGTCATTTGTTGCTTCATGAATGAAAATTATGGGAACGGCTCCCGAGTGAGGCATTCATTGCAGAATTTCCTGCTGATCCGAAGATGGCAGTTTGTGCTACCTTGGTTTTGGGTTCAGCTTTATATCAGCAGATTAAAGAAGCCCAGCAGGCTGATTCTAATTTGGCTCGTGTTATATCAAGATATGATGTGGAATTTGATGATGAGCTGGTTGTCAGTTTCCAGGGCAGATGGTATGTTCCCGCTGATGATGATTTGAGGAATGAGATTCTGAGTGAGGCTCATGGTTCCCGTTTTGCTATTCATCCAGGTGTCACCAAGATGTATAAGAATTTGAAGAAGCAGTTCTGGTGGCCAGGTATGAAGAAAGACGTGGCTGTGTTTGTTTCCAAGTGCTTGACTTGTCAGTTAGTTAAAGCCGAAGATCAAAAGCCAGGTGGTTTGCTTCGGTCGTTAGAGATTCCGATGTGAAAATGGGACCATGTTACTACAGATTTTGTGGTGGGTTTGCCTCGGACTTCTCAAGGTTTTGATGGCATCTAGTTGCTTGTCGACAGATTGACTAAAACCGCCAGATTATTGCCGATTAAAGTTACTTGGAATGTGCAAAGGTTGGCCGAGCTGTATGTGCAGAAGATCGTGCCACTACATGGAGTGCATGTTTCACTTGTGTCAGATCGTGACCCACGTTTTACCTCCGGCTTCTGGCGTAGTTTCCAGAAAGCTTTGGGCACTGAGTTAGCTTTCAGTTCAGCGTATCACCCTCAGTCAGATGGACAGTCAGAGAGGACTATTCAGACTTTGGAGGACATGCTGAGATTGTGTTGCCTTGATTGGCAGGGTTCGTGGAGTCAGCATTTGCCACTTGTTGAATTTGCTTATAATAACAGTTTTCACACCAGTATTGGAATGGCTCCTTATGAAGCACTTTATGGTCGTCCTTATCGAACTCCTCTGAACTGGTTTGATATTGGGGACAGATTGTTGACAGGGCCTGACATGCTGCAGCAATGTTCTGATGTGGTTCGTCTGATCATGCAGAGATTGTTGACGGCTCAGAGTCGACAGAAGAGTTATGCATATCAGCGCAAATGTCCACTACAATTTGAGCCTGGAGATATGGTGTTTGTTAAAATATCTCCGATGAAAGGTGTTTCCAGATTTGGGAAGCGTGGAAAGCTTAGTCCGCGGTATGTTGGCCCTTTTCCGATTGTTGAAGCTATTGGTCAGGTGGCTTATCGTCTGCAATTGCCAGCGGCTATGCAAGCTATTCATGATGTATTCCACGTGTCTCAGTTGAGGAAATATGTGCCAGATGCTTCTCATTTCTCGATGATTCAGTATGGCCTGAAGTGACTACTGATTTGTCCACACCAGAATTTCCTATCAGAATTGAAGACCGTCGTGAGCAGCGGTTGAGAAATAAGGTTATTCCTCTGGTAAGAGTTGCTTGGCAGCGTCACTCTGGTAATGAGTCTACTTGGGAGCGTGAAGATGAGATGCGTCGGCTTTTTCCTTTCTTATTCCTGTGAGGTATATGTCCTTTCTCAGTTTCCTCCTTTTCTGTTGCTGTAAAATTTCGAGGGCGAAATTTTAATAAGAAGGGAGGGACTGTAAGACCCGTGCCTTAATGGATCCTTAATGGATTTTGTTCTATTATTTGTTCTGGAATTTCCGGCTATTTTCCTGGATTTTTAGGAATTTGTCTGGTATTTTTCTAGATTTATTTGGGGTTATTGAGGGTTATTAGAAATTAATGAGATTTTAATATATATAATAAGTATATTATATATATTTTAATTTCTTTTTTTTCTTTTAACCTCTCACCATCTCTCTCTCCCCGTCGATCTCTCATTCACCCTCACGCTCTCTCTCTCCTCTTGCAATCGCCCCTCTCTCCTCCTTAGGGAACGCGGGCGAGACGGCGTCGGATTGAGGCGTGGTTGGGCTCGTCGAGGACGCGTTATTTGGAGAGTAACGGTGGGAGCCCCATCCGTTACTCGTGTAGTTTTACGTTGACCCGGTCAGGCGGTGCGCCTGACGGCCAGTCGGTCGGCCGTCGTTTCGGTCCGACGTGCCTGGGTTAGGGCATCGCTTCACCTGCTAGCGGTTTTAATGTTGTTTGTCGATTTTCGGCCTCGGGTGGAAGTAACGGCGGTGATCCAACGCGTCGTTACGAAGTAACGCGCTGGGCCCCCACCGTCACTCCCCCTCTTGGGTCGTTTGAGCTGGAACTCTGGTGGAAGTAACGGCGGGACACTAACGCGTCGCTTCGGATGTAACGCGCCAGTCCCCCACCGTCACTTGCCAGTAACGCATGGACAGACGACCGCCGTTTGCCTGTAGGTTTTGATATGTTCCCAGCCTTCTCGTTATGCGTTCCATAATATATAAGTGCCATGTTTATATTATTTTAGTATTCAGTGGCATGTTTCTTATACCAATAGAGTAGCTTTTCTTTCCATGCAATGGAGCCACTGTTGTTGCCCTAAGCTCTGTTGAGTACCGACCCGCTTGAGGATGGCGGGGGGGTGTGTTTCCCATGCACGGTTTGTAAGCTAGTTCCGTGGGCTCCCAGCCAATGGTAGCGTCCTACCAAGGGAGAAAACTAGCTAGAGGGCATGGCTCAGGCTAGAGTCAGTGTGTGCACACGTGGTCAGAGACTGTGGACTGACACCGACGGGTGCCACTCCGACTGGTCACTTGGTTTGGTACTGTTTACGCGCTTAGCTTGTCGCTTTGCCGACTGCGAGTGCTTGAGACGCAGTGTAAGTCGTTAGTGGACGCTTCTGGTTTCTGCTCCAGTGGTTGTCCTTCCTTGTTGTTTGGATTAGTTAAGGCTCATTCTATTTTGGTAGATTTAGTTTTAATCGCTTGCATTTATTTAGCTGTGGCATGTTTTAGCTGTTATACTTGCTTAGTTAGAGTTTACAGCTTTACTTGAGTGGTTATTCATGCCATTGCCTGTTAGCTTAATTAAATGCATGCTCTACTTGCCTTTATTTATGCATGTATGCTTGTTTAGTGCGAGGTAGGGATCCGCGTGACCCCTACTGAGTCTGGCTGTGACTCACCCTTTCTCCTTCCAGGTGAGCCGCGCCCGTCGTCTCCCGGTGCTTCGTGAGCCGTTTTGGAGACCGTGTCTAGCTGCCAGCTTTAGTCGAGGCGCCTTTTGAGGCTTGCTTGTACTTTTGCCGGGGTATGCCCCGTGTAGTTGTACCTTGTGGACTAGTACTTTGGTTTATCTGGACTAGTATATATATATCACTCTGGTTATTTTGAATTACTTCCGCACTTGTGTTATTTTTAATGCTTAATTGTAATATGCGCGTTCCAAATTCCAATTCGTTATGCATACCCCTCAGCACTTTTCTACTAACCCTTCAGGGGCCTCATCAGCCTCTTGGGTGGCTTCCCCAGTTCTTGGTATCGGTGTATCGATGTTATCGGTATATCGGTATCCTGAACTCTGGGTCGTTACAGTTGGTATCAGAGCGTTGTTTGAGGAATTGTATAAGGAATTGAAATTTGCGCTTTGTCCAGAGCTAGTCCTGTTGTCGTCTATTGCTGGCATAGGGTGTTTTCTGCGTGATTGATGGTTTTTGCTATTGTTTTATGTTCTCGACAGAGTAATTATGCCGCCTCGTCGAGGAAGACCTCCTCGTGTTCCTCGAGATGCGCCCTGGGAAGATAGAGTAGCTGAAAACATATGGTAGCGGACTTTATCCGGAATGGCTAAGAAGGGAAAATAAGATAGCTGAAAATTATTATAGTAGTTTTGGCCGAAATGGCTAAGCCGAAAGGTAGAGTAGTTAAAAGATATGGTAGCAGCTTCGACCAAAATGGCTAGGCTAGAAGATGGAGTAGCTGAAAGTTGTAATAGTGGCTTCGGCCGAGGTGGCTAAGTTGAAGGATAGAATAGCTGGAAGGTATGGAAGTGGGCTTGGGCTGGAATGGCCAGGCTGAAATGTAGGATAGTTGAGAAATAAGGTAGCAAGCTTTGGTCGGAATGGCTAAGCCGAAAGATAGAATGGCTGAAGGGTATAATAGCGGCTTCGGCCAAAATGTCTAAATCGAAGAATAGAATAGTCGAAAGTAGTGATAGCAACTTCGGCCGAGATGACTTAGCCGGTGGATAAGATAGCTGAAAATTATGGTAGCAGGCTTTAGTCAAAATGGCTAAGTCAGGATATAGAGTAGCTGAAATGTATGATAGGTTGTTGAGCTTGCGAACAAGGATAGCTAACTTTGACTGGACGTCAAGGCCGGAAAATAGGATAGCGAATCTTGGTAGGATGTCGGGCTCGAAAGCAATGTGAGATAGATGTTGCCTCAATGGACTGTCGAAGTCAACCAACATAACTCAGACGGGAGTTCTGGGTCAAAGGTAGAATATTGACGTCGATTCAATGAGATATCAGAGTCAACAAACCTTGCTCACATGGTAGGTCTAGGGCAAGGACAGAACACGTAGATGAGGATGTCGACATGATGATACATCGAGGTCAACTAACCTGGCAGAGTGGTGAGGTCTAGACCAGAGCAAAATACAAACGTCCACTTGACGAGATGTCGAAGTCAACCAACCTTGCTCAAATTGAAGGTCCAGGACAAGGGCAGAATGTGTAGATGTAGATGTTGACCTGATGGTACATCGAGGTCAACGAACATGGCTGAGACGTGAGGTCTAGACCAGGGCAGAATACAGCTATTGACTTGCCAGAATGTCGAAGTCAACCAACTTGGCAAAGACGTGATGTCTAAGCCAAGGGAGGCATGTGGGTGCTAACTTGACAGCATGTCGAAGTCAACCGATTTGGTGAAGACGTGAGGTCTAAGCCAAGGGAGGCATGTTGGTGTTGACTCGACATAATGCCGAAGACAATCGACTTGGCGAAGGCGTGAGGTCTAAGCCAAGGGAGGCATGTGGGTGTTGACTCGACAGAATGCTGAAGACAACCGACTTGGCGAAGACGCGAGGTCTAAGCCAAGGGAGGCATGTAGGTGTTGAATTGACAGAATGCCGAAGACAACCGACTTGGTGAAGACATGAGGTCTAAGCCAAGGGAGGCATGTAGGTGTTGACTGGATAGAATGTCGAGGTCAACTAACTTGGCGAAGATGTGGGGTCTAGACCGAAGGTAGAATATAGTTGTTGACTTCATAGAATGCCGAAGTCAACCAACTTGGGGAAGATGTGAGGTCTGAGCTAAGGGAGGGATATAACTGATTGGTGGGGGCCTGATGAGTGTCATATTTCATATCATAATTTGCATCACATTCATCATCTTTGAGCACTTAATGAGCATAGTTGTGCACTAATATCACTAAATCTCATTCTCACCATCAATTTAAGCCTGCATGAATTTATCATCATTTTGAGTAAGAATGGCATTGTGAGATGTATTCTGGGAATTGCACAATTATTAAAATGCATTCTGGGATGAAGTTCATTGAGTATTTAGAATATTCTGAATTTTTAGGAATTAGTGACCAGGAGTCTGGACGCCATTTTTTGAAGAAGAAGAATTAGTGACTTGGTGGTTAGTCGCCAATTAATGGACACCTTCTTGGTGAGACGCCAATTCTAGCAATGTGCGATGTGCACAGATGCCAATTTTGGATTTAATGCAAAGAAGAAAATTAAGAAAAATAGAAAAAAAATTTGCGCCTATATGCTCAGACGCTAATTCCTTGGAAAAGAAAAGATAAAATATCAAAATGAGGAAATAAAGAATGGGTGACCAAGCTGTTAGATGCCAAAAAAGAATGTGCGCTCACTACTCTAGATGCCATTTCAGTTCGAAGCAGAAACAAAAACAGATGGAGTTCGATGGAGTTATCTTGGATCTTAATGAGGTTATCTTCCTATATTTTGAAGTTATCTCTCAATGTTTGGCACGGGAAGGACTCTTTGGATGAAGGAAAGCCGGATTTGATCTTAATCTCCAAGGATTTGTACGATTAGAAGCCCCCTGCACACTATAAAACCTGCCCTAGAGCGGCTGTGGCAGAGATCTTGGTCTTTTTCCTTACTTTCTATTCTTCCTTTCGATTCACTCTCTTCAGCAAACTTCTTCATTTTTAAAATCTATTTAATTTATTCTTCTTCATATTTAGCTAGTTATCTCTAGTTTTCAATCTATTTCCAGTTTTTTCAAAACTCTACCTTTTGCATATTTTACTATTCATCCACATTTTTACTATTCTTCTCAAATTTTCTCCCTCTTTTGATTATTTTATCTTCCTTCTCTCTTCATAAAATTTCTTTCTTTTCCTAGATCTAGATTTTCTTCTTCTTCTTCTTCCTCTAATTCCTCTTCGTTTTCAAGTTATAATCCCATTTTCAAAGTTCAAATTTCTCATTTTTACTGTTCACCTGCGCAAATCACCCCTGTTCTTTGCCAGTTTTCACCATCCTTTGATCTTCTTTTCCCTCTACTCTCTTCACCAACCTTCTTCCTCTCTACCTGATCTTCAACTTTCTCTTCTTGAACATCTCCTAATTCTTCTCCATTTGAAAGTTATTTCAATTCTCCTTTAGCTCTATTTTTATTTTTATTTTGCCACTGTTCTTCTATCTTCCACTCCTTTATTTTCCTCTAAACATCCCCAAGGCGGATCTTCTACTTTGGTGCTCTAAAAGTGGCGTCTTTCTCCACGACGGGGCGAACAACTTAAAGGCTCGGCATGGCGATTGGGTGGAGCCATTCTTCACTCTCTTGGCCTCTTTCTTCCCTTGTTCATTTATTTTTATGCAAGTTGTAATTTTAATTTTCATAGAGTTAGTAATATTTCATCTTAAGCAATAAAAATTTATCTTTTACATTTTTTACTGTTCATCCGCATTTTTACTATTCTTCTCAAATTTCCTCCCACTTCTGATCATTTTCTCTTTCTTCACTCTTCATAAAAGTTCTTTGTTTTTTCTAGATCTAGATTTTCTTCTTCCTCCTCTTCCTCTAATTCCTCTTCATTTTTATGTTATAATCCCTTTTTCAAAGTTTAGATTTTCCTTTTTTACTGTTCACCTGCGCAAATTACCCATGTTCTTCGCCAGTTTTCACCATCCTACGATCTTCTTTTCTCATTGCTCCCTTCATCAAACTTCTTCCTCTCTTCCTGATCTTTAACTTTCTCTTCTTCCACATCTCCCTATTCTTCTCTGTTTGAAAGTTATTTCAGTTCTCCTTTAGCTCTATTTTTATTTTTGTTCTTTCACTGTTCTTCTATCTTCCCCTCCTCTATTTTTCTCTTAACATCCCCAAGGCAGATCTTCTACTTCGGTACTCCAAAAGCGGCATCTATCTCCACGGCAGGACGAACATCTGAAAGGCTCGGCATGGCGATTGGGCGGCGCTATTCTTCACTCTCTTGGCCCCTTTCTTCCTTTGTTCTTTTATTTTTATGCAAGTTGTAATTTTAATTTTCATAGAATTGTAATATTTCATCTTCAGCAATAAAAAATCATCTTTTGCAATTGTGTTTTTCTAGTTCTTTTTCTCCCTCTCCTTCCAAATTTCTCTCCTCAACCTTCTCATATTTTTTAGATAGGTTTATTTTATTCCCATGTTCATGTAATTTTATTTTCCTTTAACATAAACTCACTCAAATTCAGATTTCTCAAATATAAGGATTTTCCAACTTGTGTTAATTGAAAATATTCCTCTCCATGGGATCGACCCATTTTCACCACTCAACTTGGATTTTACATCTTTTTAGTGAGTGAGTGCGGTAATTTTCTACAATTGTGGCACGGCATTTTTACAACGAGTGTAGTGCACATCAATTTTTGGCGCCGTTGTCGGAGAGGAAATGATTTTTGATAGTTAGAAATTCTTGTGATATGTATACTCATTTTTCTATTTTTATTTTACCGAAAAAGAAAAAAAATAGAAAATCCAAACCTGAAATTCACAAGAAATAAACTGTTGCAGAAAATAGGAAGCGTTGCTGAAGCTATGTATCTGTCATAACAGAAAATAGAAAGCAGAAAATCTAAAAATCCTAGAAATTCAAGCGTCGCTACAGGTCAGTAAATGTAGGAATAGGTCCTATTTTGCCAATTCTTAGAAAAATCAGAAAAAATCTTGAAAAAATCTAAAAAATCAAAAAACACAAAAAACATCATCTTAAGGCTTTATTTTCTAGTAGTTTGCAAATTGTTTGGTGTTATTAATTGCTATTTGTCTTTTACCCATATCTCTCTTAGAAAAAAAATCACTGAAAAAAAATAAGAAAATAGAAAAAATAGAAAAAAACATTGTTATCTTGCTTTCATGTTGGCTATATCTCTTGCATGCATTGATGCATTTAGATGATTCATTGTTCTTTGTTCGTGCATCATTTGAAAAAAAAATCAATTCATTCTCTTCTTCTCTTTCTCCCTTCTTAAGGGCAATTTAGGCACACCCCTCTTGGAATTGGAAGGACCCTCCATTGAGCACTCAATCTCTTTGGACCGGAATCTCCTTTTCCAAGACTTCCATAAGTTCCCGCACCCATGGATTCTCTTACAGACGTCGGGTCGGGTGTACCAAGAAGCACCTTGAAGTTAGCTTGCCCTTAAAAGTTTGAAAAAAACATCATCATTTTGCATGCATCATTCATATAGTTGTTGATTCACTGATTGTATTGCTTTGAAAAAAAGTTCAAAAAAATACAAATCAAAAGAATAAAAAAATACAACACAAAGACAATTCAAAAAAAGAGAAGCTTGAAAAAAAAATCCTTTCGATCTTATTTATTTCGATCAACATCAATGTCCATCCATCAAGGAGGGAAACCCGCGCCTATGAAAGAACACTTTATTCCTTCTACTTATAAACCCTCAACTTGTATTGAACTACCTGATATTCATGTGGATCATTATGAGATTGACCCTAATATCATCAAGATGATCCAATCTCTTTATGGGAATCTCGATGAAAATCCCTATAGGCATCTTGATGACTTTTTAGAAATTTGCTCCCTAGTCAAAATCCAAAACTTTAGTGATGACGCCCTTAGGTTGATCTTATTTCCGTTCTCATTGAAAGATAAAGCAAAATGTTGGTTAAGGAGTTTTGGAAAGATCATTAGAACTTGGGAAGTTATGCAATTAGAATTTTTAAAAAGATTTTACTCCATAGTCCGGATCAACATTATGAGAAGGGCGATTGTATGCTTTACTCAGCTTCCGAAAGAGCAGATTCATGAATCTTGGGAAAGGCTGAAGGACATGGGTTGCCCAAATGGTAAGTTATGTATGCATTTTATGAGGGGTTATTTTTTTATGATAGACAAATAGTGGATATATATTGTGGAGGGGAATTCATGAATAAGAGTGAAGATGAGACTTATGATCTGTTTGAAATTTTGAGTGAAAATTCGATGAATCTTGCCTCAATCTCATCTCATAAAATAGACAGGTTGTACATTGTAAGATAGAAAATTGGGTAGGGCTTGAATCTAAGATAGACGTTAATGCCATTGTCCAACCCTCATCAAGTCTATATGAAAGCCCAATCCAAACTACTAAGAAAGACTGCGATTATTATGCCAGTCCTACTCACCATATTAGTGAGTGTCCTACTATAGCTCGACTCCCATCAGTCATCCAAGCTCAAGTTCAATATGCCCTAGGGTTCTCTTAGCTCAAGTGTGATACCTTTTTAGATAATTATAATCTAGGTTGGAGCAAGCACCCAAATTTCACTTGGATGGCTCAAACAATACAAGCCCATTTTTCTAAACTTTAACCCCAAGAAGTCCACAAGCAGTCCATGTGTAATCAACTTTGGCCCAACTCATCTCACCCTAACTTCAACAGCAACATCGATACTAGGGGGATTCACCAGGCCACTACTCTGTACCTCAAATCGTGTATTCTCGGTTTACTTACCATGGCCCTCACACCAACCTCCTTACCATGTGAATGATGATGATGATGATCTTATACCTATCATTTTGGCTCAACATGTCAATAGTAAGAGTGAGGGGGCGTGCACTAGCAACACCATAATGATAGGAGGGATGGAATTGGGGGGTGGATTGAAGGCTAATGATGATTATATTGATATCATCACCCCATCCTATGAATGTTTTGAGGCTGAGAGTATCATTGTGAAGAATAGTGGCCCAAATAACTCGTTTAAGGATATACAGGAAGAGGAGGATTGCTTTGTGGTTAATAATCGTGATAATTCAATGGAGACGAATTCTGAATATCCTCCTCCTTTTGAAGAACATGATGAAGGGGCCTTGTTGGAAAAGTTTACATTTAATCCATCCACCCTATTATTCAATAATTTGATTGATAATCTTAAGTCGATTGATGAGTTTGATGAAGGGGGCGTATTAGAGAATTTCACATTTGATCTAACCCCTGAGCCTCGTCCCATAAAGTTTGAATCGTTGGATGAATCAGATTCTAGGCTCATGCTTTCTTCCAATTTGATTCTCTTGAAAGCTAAGCCTGTCCAATATGACATTCTAAGATCTGAGGGGGATATGCTAGCTATATTCACCTTTGATTTAACTTCCCATCAGGAAGACCGGTTGATTAGTGCTCTTAATGTACATGAGGCTAATATTAAGGGGAGTGTAGCAAATAATGTTGATCTTATTCATAAGCCACCAATGCCTGAGCGAGTTATCATGGAGAAAGTAGTCAATAAAGGGATAGTCAGATGGGTAGATATAGGACAAGGGGACCAATGTGTAGTTACTAGGCAACGGTTCTACCTCGATCTTGAAAGATTAATGGCCATTGATCATTTTATAACCCCTAAAGTAGAGAACTGGCTAACACATATTATTAATGTTAAAGTCAATAATGTGCGGAACCAACCTATTTCCAACCCATGCACATACGTGCATACTCTTATCTTTTCATGGTACAAGCGCTCGAACTTAAAGGAAGATAAGATCACGTGGGGACTCATTCTCAATGTAACTTGTTGGTTATGGAGCTTTATTGTGTCTGACTGAAGACGGTAAACTTAGTGCTTGTTGGGAGGTAACCCAACTATTCTATTTAATGATTTGGTTTCTAGTATGTTATTTTCAGGTATTAAGATAAGAGACAAGGAGATGAAGTTGTCACCGTCCATATCAATGATGGAGTTTTGCCCTACATAGCAGGTTGTCTCTTTCCTTCTCAGCAATCTTTATTGCTACATTGCTATGTTCTTTTTATTGCTTACATATGCCATTGAGGATAATGTCATTCAAGTTTAGGGGGAGAGAAAAATTTCATGATGCATATAGTACAACCTGACAAGTGTGCTTGCATAATGTCTTGCATACCATTCTGCCTTGCATTTACATTGAAATATAAGTGGAAAAATAAAATCCCCAACTGAGTTTTCTTGATTCATGCTCACATTAAAAGTAATTCTGGAATAGGAAAGAATAGGGAGAAGGATGATGGAAAATTTATTCATTCTGGCCCTAGAAAACCGATTTAAGAATCTCTTTAAAGTTCATGTGCACTTTAGAAAAAGAGAAATCACTTTGCACACTAATGAAATAAGCGGGACAAGCCCTCTGCTATTTTGGATATGTTATCTGATACTCTGCACTTCTTGAGGAAGAGATCTTTTATAACTTTCTGCGTTATCTATCAAATAAGTGCAAAAGCATATTATTGAAAGAAAAACACCATAAAAAATATCCCTAATCTTAGTAACCAGGTTTGCTTCACCTAAGAAGTGTTGAGGCTCATGCAAAATAGTGAAGGGATGTGCAACATCATGTGTGTAGAAAAGAAAAAATAATAATAAAAGATCCCAAATGGGACAATGAAATAAGGCAGACAAAAATTAGTGTATTTAATGCTCTAAGATAGGAGGTGCAGGGTTTAAAGGCGTTTGCTTAGAATAGAAAATGAGGGATGTAATTGTCTATGTTGTGAATTTAATATTAAACATGCACAAGTGCTACTGAACTTTGATTTGAATTCTTAATCATGTTCCTTAATTTCCAATCTAAGGCTAGTGTGCATTAATGATTCCGAATCCCTAATCTTTGGTTGATTCTATGAAGGAAGAGTTGGATTTGGAGGTATGAACTTTACAAATTCTTGTTGGTCCTAAATTTTAATCTAATTGTATTGCTAAGGGACTAACAATGAGTAGGTTGGGGGTGTGATGAGTGTCATATTTCATATCATAATTTACATCAGATTCATCATCTTTGAGTACTTAATGAGCATGGTTATGCACTAATATCACTAAATCTGATTCTCACCATCAATTTGAGTCTGCATGAATTTATCATCATTTTGAGTTAGCATGGCATTGTGAGATGTATTCTGGGAATTGCACAATTATCAAAATGCATTCTGGGATGAAGTTCATTGAGTATTTAGAATATTCTGAATTTTCAGGAATTAGCGACCAAGAGTCTGGACGACATTTTTTATAGAAGAAGAATCAATGACCTGGTGGTCAGTCGCTAATTAATGGACGCCTTCTTGGTGAGGCACCAATTCTAGGAATGTGCGAAGCAGTGTATGGATGCCGATTTTGGATTTAATGCAAAGAAGAAAATCAATAAAAATGGAAAAAAGAATTTGTGCCTATATGCTCAGACGCCAATTCCTTGGAAAAGAAAAGAGAAAAGATCAAAATGAGGAAATAAAGAATGGGCGACCAAGCTGTTAGACGCCAAAAAAGAATGTGCGCCCACTACTCTAGACGCCATTTAAGTTCAAAGCATAAACGAAAATGGATGGAGCTCGATGGAGTTATCTTGGATCTTAATGAGATATCTTCCAATATTTTAGAGTTATCTCTTAATGTTTGGCACGGGAAGGACTCTTTGGATGAAGGAAAGCCAGATTTGATCTTAATCTCCAAGGATTTGTACGATTAGAAGCCCCCTGCACACTATAAAACCCACCCTAGAGCGGCGTGGCAGAGATCTTGGCCTTTTTCTTTACTTTCTGTTCTTCCTTTCGATTCACTCTCTTTAGCAAACCTCTTCATTATTAAAATCTCTTTAATTTATTATTCTTCACATTTAGCTAGTTATCTCTAGTATTCAATCTATTTCCAGTTTTTTCAAAGCTCTACCTTTTGCATTTTTTACTATTCATCCACATTTTTATTATTCTTCTCAAATTTTCTCCCTCTTTTGATTATTTTCCCTTTCTTCTCTCTTCAAAAAATTTCTTTCTTTTCCTAGATCTAGATTTTCTTCTTCTTCCTCTTCCTCTAATTTCTCTTCGTTTTCAAGTTATAATCCCATTTTCGAAGTTCAAATTTCTCATTTTTACTGTTCACCTACGTAAATCACCCATGTTCTTTACCAGTTTTCACCATCCTCTGATCTTCTTTTCCCTCTACTCTCTTCACCAAACTTCTTCCTCTCTACCTGATCTTCAACTTTCTCTTCATGAACATCTCCTAATTCTTCTCTATTTGAAAGTTATTTCAGTTCTCCTTTAGCTTTTGTTGTGCCCCGGACTGTTTTGACGGAGATCATATATGAAATGTCATCAGTTCTCATTGTGGTTGATTCACATTGAAATACATATTTGATGAATGATGAGATTATGAATTTTAGTCTGTGTTTGATTGATTTGGCTATACCAAGTAAAATGCTCATAACTCTACAGTCTGACTTGGACTAATTTGTTTGAATGAGTTGCTTTGGTTAAAGATTGAATGAATGGAGTGTTTATTCTACTTGATAGAGAAGTTTACTGCCTTGAGTGAAATGGAAATCCATACTGTGCAGGTACAGTGTGGGTTTGAGGCTCAGAACATGAAAATGATAAAAAGACCATATTTGAATGTTGCTCAAAAGGCAAATGACATGGCAATGATTCAAATATAGAAAACATAGGTTCATTGTGAGACCTCGCTCACAATTTGAAGGCCAATGGTGAGAATGTTTGTACTATTTGGATCTGAGTTTGAATGGAATGATCCGAGTAAAAATTCATGCTTAACCATGTTTATCTGAGTTGTATGAACTCCTTTGATCAACATTGATATATGTATTTGATTTGTGGAGGTTTCATTTGAAGTTATTCAAGTTTTTCAGCTGTCAGTAAAAGTGTCGACCTCAGGGGTCGACACTTATTTGTGGAGTCTCTACCTTGCATTGAAATATAGGATGCTGGCAGAAAGTGTCGACCCCAGAGGTCGACACTTTCACCAGGTGTCTGCTGTTTAGGTAAGGCAGAACTCTCGTGAAAAAGTGTCGACCCTGAAGGTCGACACTTTCAGGTAAGTATGTTCAATTCTGTGAAAACAGAATATCCGTGAAAAAGTGTCGACCTCGTGAGTCGACACTTTTCATCACAAATGTTTTGTTCTCTTCATAGGACAGAACACTTCGTAAGAAGTGTCGACCCCATGGGTCGACACTCGTGTCGCGGTTTTGCTTTTATATATGTTCTGGCAGAACCTTCAGGAAAAAGAGTCAACCCCATGGGTCGACACTTTTTCTGAATGTTCTTACGGGTTTTTCGGATCTGTTTTGAAACTTTTAAAGGAGGATCCATATGGTATGGCTTTTGACCCTAATAGCCTTAGGGCGACCCTTGCACTTTGTATGTGTTATAAAGGGGGTTTAGATTGGGCTTTTATGTCTTTTGGGGGATCAAATCCCCTTGTATATATCCGCCCCCTTTCTTCCGATCGAACAATCCCTTGAGCTTTAATGTGTTCTTCTTGTTCTTGTAGGAGAAGAAAGGTGTGTGCTCTGCTGGAGGAGAAGGGAAGGAACGCCAGAGACGTCCTCTCACGAGCCCAAGCTGAGAGATCGAGAGGCAGCGGCTGCGTCCTCTTCAACCTTGTTTCGGGCGCCTGAAGCTTCAAATATCAGCTCCTTCTTCTCTCGGTTTCATCATTCTAACCCACACTTCATATTTCTCCGATTTTGTTTGAAGGATATAAGGGAAGATTCATATTGTTCATCATCTTCTTAGTCATCGATGCTTAGAACGTTCTTCTCATATTTGGGCTTGTATTTCCCTTCATACTATTTCTCTATCTAGACATTTTCGGAGCTTGCTCCGAGTGTGTGTGGGTTGTCTCATCGTCGTATGAGAATCCACGTGTGTGGGCCGTCGAGCCCGTGTGTGTGTGGTTGTTGCCGTCGAGCAGCATTTATAGTGAAATCCTCTCGAGGTGAGAGGGGTGGACGTAGGATGGCACTTGGTGCGTCCGAACCACCTAAAAATACTGTGCCGTGGTTTGCTTGTCTGGTGGTTGTTGATTTCAATTTGTCCATTCACTATACGAGTGTGAGACGGTGAGTTGTGAGTTTACTCAACTGTCCGTCCATATATAGTTGTTCGAGTGAGTATATCTTGCGTTGGGGAGTTGTGAGAGCTTGCTTGATTTAATTTCATTCGTCTCAATCAAGCCTCTATCCTAGATTTATTCTACATATCCGTGGTTTGTTTGGGTTGTTTTTAATTAATTGAGAAAGGGTGGGCAATCAATTCACCCCCCCTCTCAATTGCCTCCTAACAGGGACAACAATTGGTATCAGAGCATCGGCTCTGTTTTTTAGAAAACCTAGCAGTTTTAGAGTGATCTATTAGGAATGGCCAACAACCTCAACAAGGGGATGATGCCCGAAGGGCATTCTATTCAACGGTGTAACACTCGGTAATTTTGAAGGCTAAAAAGGGAATAAATATATAAATATATATTTAGATTTTGAAAAGAAAAATAACATATACATGATGATATCTACATCTCTCCATAAATAGTTAATAAAGGTTCCTAGAATTTATAAAAGACTAGTTAATATTACCTTTGGGAATGGAAGTAAAAATTTATCTAGGATCGAGCCTGCCTCTGATACCTAGGACAAGGACAAATAAAAGTTAAAGAAATTATGAGGAATAAAATCCCAATATACATACAAATTATTAATAGGTATATGAGGGTTAGTGAATAACCCACACACATTGTAAGGGCCCTTAAGTATCAACCCACTCATCCATATATCTGTGCATATATATATAATGCAAAAGAAATAAATATAATACAATGTAAATAATTAAGGCCAGGCTATACACAACCCTCTGACAGCCTAAGAAGTCTCACAAGAAGAACTCATGGACCCTACCATTATATTATAATAAATTTAACAATAACATGTCATTTTAAGTAGCCATTTAATGCACAACATAATTTTAATTGAATTGAGAATTATTAAATCTTGAAGAAAAGGTCAATTTATATTTTTTACTAATTTAGAAAATTTAATGTTCCACATTTATTACATTATAAAGGGAGGATATATATAAATTTACGTGTAGACATGGGAGGAATGTATAGACATGGGGGAATGTATAGACTTGGGAATGTATGAATGTCTCATGCAATGGGGCATGCACAGACGTTGGACGTATAGACTTACGATGTGTAGACTTAGGAGGAACGGATGTGTAGACTTTGCATTGTGTAGACTTGGAGGATGTATGGATTTGAAGAGTGTATGGACTTAGGGAGTGAGATGCTCTAGAATGTACAGACTTAGGAATGTGCAGACTTAGATACTTAGGCTTATGGAATGTATAGACTTGGATTAGATGGATGTACAGACTTTGATGAAGAATGCGATGTATAGACCTAGGAGGATGGATGTACAGACTCTATGCAATGTATAAACTTATGAAATGCAAAGACTTTGGAATGTGTAGACTTAGAACGTATGGACTTTGACGGGTGTACAGACTTGGGATGAAGGAATGTACAGACTTAGGATAAAGGAATGTGTGGACTTGTGAGTGTATAGACTTATGGACTTATGAATGTATAGACTTGGAGATGAATGTATAGACTTGGGGAAGGAGTGTGTAGACTTGGAGAAATGTATAGACTTATGCATTGTATGCACTTATGGATGTATAGACTTGGAGAATGAATGTATAGACTTGGAGATGAATGTATAGACTTGGGGAAGGAGTGTGTAGACTTAGAGGAATGTATAGACTTATGCATTGTATGGACTTATGGATGTATAGACTTGGAAAAGGAATGTATAGACGTTGGAGAATGTATGGACTTGTGCATTATATAGTTAAAGAGTTATAGAAATAACAGGGATGTATATAGCCAAAAATGAAATGACGCCAACGTATGCATGCGTCAATTACATAAGACACGACTTAAGCTAAGTCGTTATTTTATTCTAAAATGAATAGTGCCAATTTTTGAATTAAAGAATTTTGGAAAAATAATTATATGAAAAAATAGAGACAAATGGAAAACTCATGCCCCTAAAATTTCCCAATAAGATCACATCAAGGAAAAAAATATATAAAAATCAAGAAAAATGGTTATACGAAATACGGAAAGGTGAATGACGCCCCTGTATAAGTCGTCAATTAAGGAATTGACGACTGTGCATACAAGCGTCATTTATTGAAATAACGCCCCAACCTATGACGTCATTTCCAAAAGGGATAGTTGGTGTTTGATTCGAACAAGGAAGTTAATTGGGTAAGTTTTGATTAAGGAAGAGATCAATACGTGGGAAGTTCTAATCCTAATCAAATTCTTAGAACCTATTAGGATTCTTCTCCTATAAATACCCCTTCCATCGAGCCAAACATGTTGGCTCCTTTCCTCAACAACATGCTACTGCTCCATACGTGAAGTTCTTCAACTTCTTCTTTTCCTCCTGCAGAGTGCCTGCAATGCGAAGGGGCTACGGCTATTGAGTTGCTGCTCTTCATATCATCATCATCATCCTCTGGACGTGGACGTGCTGCTGCTGATTCTTTCTTCCATCAAGCTGCATAGTCTTCCTCCTGCTGCTTCATCCTTATATCCCTAGAAGAGTTACCATTGTTATCAAGTTCCTCTGTTTGAAACAGAGTATCAAAATATTGAATATCTCATCACCGTTCTTCATCGTCTGTCAACTGAAACTTCACCCAAGGTAGGTTTTCTCAAGTTTCGTAGCCCAAACAAACATAAAACATGATTATGTTCATGCATATAGTTTTTTTTCGCTGAGTTTTGATGGTTCTGGGAGGTTTTGTAAATAGCGACCCTTATCAGGGCACTAATTCTTTCTGACGCCCTCGCAAACGGTCGTCAATTCCATATGAATTTAATAATTACACAGCTTAAAAATTTAATATCTATGTAACTGATTATCTGATTTAATGCATGGATAGAGTTTTGGAATCCTTCTATTTTTCTTGACATGTCCATATACATGTTGTCATAAAAATATTTATATTGGAAAAGTGCTACTGTTCATAGTGGAATTCTGGGAAAAAGGAAAATGACGACTTGAAGTAGGTCGTTTCTTCTGAAAATGACGCCACTGTCAAGGGCGCTATATGTATAAAAGGTGACAGCCACCATGTCGCCATTTAATAAATCCTGGAAAAAATTGATTAAGTTAATGCATATATACTGATTGAAATTGACGGCTCTGCACAGAGTCTTCAATTGATTAAATAGCGACCCTGTCTAGGCCGCTATCTGTCTTTAACATGGCTGTAGTCCAGGTGTCATCTAACTAATATACACTTATATATATAAACAGAAATTGAAATTGATGACTCTTTCCAGAGTCTTCAATTGGTGAAATAACACCATTGACCAGGGCGTCATTTACAGAAATGAAGTCATTGGCTAAGGCGCCAATTTTCTGTTTTCTGATTTTTCGTGATTTTTCCTGTAATCGTGGATTTATATATATATATACCTGTTCATGGCACTATATTCCAATCCGTGAGTATAGCCCCACATTTTTCGGCGCTTCACCGATTACCCCTTCAACTCTCGGTGACATACAAGCTCTCAATTGGACATTCCGTTCCTTTGGACCGGCAAGTTAGTCATTGGGACCTCCTTAAGTCTCCTCGTAGCCTTGGATTCCCTCAAGGCCGACTGAGCTGGTTGTACCTTAAACACCTTGTACCCATTTTAATGCCACGTCACTCTAGAGAAACGTGGTATCCCGGCCCTTTCATGGTGCTATTCTTGGCCCATGGGAGAAATTCTCTTAGCCGGTGGATTGAGTGATCATTCCACTAGGTGATACATTGAATTGGGTAACTTATTGCTAAGTACCAATTATTCGACTTGCATCATGTCCATTGAACTGGTGACTATCTTGCTAGTCATCTATTCAAGTTATTCATGGCAACCTATCTAGGTGCCAATTCCCCCCAGTTTTTTTGACATGTCGTAGTTTCTATGCTTTCACGTGGATTTTATCGCAAGTCTGTCCCTACTCAAGGGCTTTGTCTTTGAATTCCGTGAATTCTACGTTATCGTTCTATTTAAAGCTTGATCTTGAAACTCTTTATTGGCTACAAACTATTGTGGATGTCTAGATCTATCTTTAAATGCTGTGCATATAAGGCCCGATCTGGTCATGGGAGGAGCACCCAAAAGTACTAGTGCCCATGGGAGTAATATTGATCACGGTGTCTGGCATTACACCAAAGTACTTGTCTCTCTTGATCTTTGGCATTCGACACTCTCTCTCTTTCTCTCGTGACTTGCGTGCGTGACTCGACTTGCGTGACTTTACTAGCATGGCCCGAAATGGGCAAAGTACTTGCGTGAAATAGCCAATATTCTATAAATCTCTCTTGGATATCTCTTGCTTGAAAGTTTTTGAACGACGTTGTTAATCTCTTGCTAGTTTTGTTTCACTTGCTCGGTTAATTCTACATGCATAGCCATACTGCATTTACATGTGAAAGATGTAATTACTTAAACTAATTGCTTGTTCTTGAGATATAATTCCTACTGAGCTTTCGCTCACTCAGTTTATTCCAACATTTTTCAGGTAATCAGGTGGCTAGCAAGACCGAGACTCACACGGGAGGGACAAGTGTCCAAGCGAGCTCCGAAAACTAGTGAACATGTGTCTTTTTTTTTTTGAGTCTAGCATGATGTCTCATATTTAGTTATCTTGTCTAAGTCTATTAGTGTGTCATCTCCTTTTTTTTCATAGTGACGTAGTTGAGTCTTCAAGTTCTTGTAAGAGATTTATATTTGAAATAAAAATTTTATTGTTGTTCCAAATTATTTGGTCTCATGCCATTGCTCTTGATCATTCACGGTTGTTTAACTGCCACGTTCCGAGCAAACGACACGTTCTGCTGCTATTGGTTCGGGGAGTGACAGAGGTGGTATCAGAGCTTCGGCTTTCAGATCCTCAAGTTATTAGGCTCCAAAGATAGGTCAAGTATCCTTGTCAACCATGTCAGAGCTTCGGCTTTCTTATCCTCCAGTCATTAGGTTCCAATGATAGGTCAAGTATCCTTGTCGGTCATCCTATAGGAATTTCATGAGAGATGGGTAGAACTAGGTGTTAAAGTTATAAAAGAAAGATAGATATTTACATTTCATTAACATTAATTCTTGAATCGATAAATTATCTCCCCACTTATCTTTGCAGGAACCTAGATAAAATGGAAGCATCTAAGCCAAGCTTTGTTCATGATATGATCTTAGTGGATGTCCAAGCTTACGCGGACCTTGTCAGGAGAGTTCCGGAGCTAGAGAAAGCGGTGGAAGAAAAAGAAAGAGTTGAAAGATCAAGTCCATGAGTCAGGAAAGTTCATCACTACCAAGAAAAGGATAAACGAGGGTGATATTTCACAAAGGTGTAAGAAATGCCAGAAATGTAAGAAGTGTAATAAGAAGGGAACTTCAACAGATCACTCGCAAGGCAAGTGTAAATCTTGTGGAAGATATGGTCACCAATCGAAAAAGTGTGGTGCAGTTCCGGAGCGTGTCTGCGTTGCGGGAGCTTAGATCATAAGATAGCGGAATGCCCTATTTTGACCAAGAAGCTTCCAAGAGTTGTTCAAGCTTTAGCCAAACTTACCAAAGGGAAAGTTGCGGAAGGTACCCCTCACCCTTAAGCCTAAATTAATTCTTCCTAAAATTAGTTCCACTCAATATATCTAGACTTCTTCTACGCAATATAGCTAGTTCTCCATCGTGAGTAAATGATAATTTGAATTTGGGGGCCAAATTCTTTTAAGTGGGGGAGGGTGTAACACCCGGTAATTTTGAAGGCTAAAAATGGAATAAATATACAAATATATATTTAGATTTTGAAAAGAAAAATAACATATACATGATGATATCTACATATCTCCATAAATATTTAATAAAGGTTCTTAGAATTTATAAAAGACTAGTTAATATTACCTTTTGGAATGGAAGTAAAAATTTATCTAGGATCGAGCCTGCCTCTGATACCTAGGACAAGGATAAATAAAAGTTAAAGAAATTATGAGGAATAAAATCCCTATATACATACAAATTATTAATAGGTATATGAGGGTTAGTGAATAACCCACACACATTGTAAGGGCCCTTAAGTCTCAACCTACTCATCCATATATCTGTGCATATACATATAATGGAAAATAAATAAATATAATACAACGTAAATAATTAAGGCCAGGCTATACACAACCCTCTGACAGCCTAAGAAGTCTCACAAGAAGAACTCATGAACCCTACCATTATATTATAATAAATTTAATAATATCAAGTTATTTTAAGTAGCCATTTAATGCACAACATAATTTTAATTGAATTGAGAATCATTAAATCTTGAAGAAAAGGTCAATTTATATTTTTTACTAATTTAGAAAATTTAATATTCCACATTTATTACATTATAAAGGGAGGATATATATAAATTTACGTGTAGACATGGGAGGAATGTATAGACATGGGGGAATGTATAGACTTGGGAATGTATGAATGTCTCATGCAAGGGGGAATGCACAGACGTTGGACGTATAGACTTACGATGTGTAGACTTAGGAGGAACGGATGTGTAGACTTTGCATTGTGTAGACTTGGAGGATGTATGGATTTGAAGAGTGTATGGACTTGGGGAGTGAGATGCTCTAGAATGTACAGACTTAGGAATGTGCAGACTTAGATACTTAGGCTTGTAAAATGTGTAGACTTGGATTAGATGGATGTACAGACTTTGATGAAGAATGCGCTGTATAGACCTAGGAGGATGGATGTACAGACTCTATGCAATGTATAAACTTATGAAATGCAAAGACTTTGGAATGTTCAGACTTAGAACGTATGGACTTTGACTGGTGTAACAGACTTGGGATGAAGGAATGTACAGACTTAGGATAAAGGAATGTGTGGACTTGTGAGTGTATAGACTTATGGACTTATGAATGTATAGACTTGGAGATGAATATATAGATTTGGGGAAGGAGTGTGTAAACTTGGAGAAATGTATAGACTTATACATTGTATGCACTTATAGATGTATAGACTTAGAGAATGAATGTATAGACTTGGAGATGAATGTACAGACTTGGGGAAGGAGTGTGTAGACTTGGAGGAATGTATAGACTTATGCATTGTATGGACTTATGGATGTATAGACTTGGAAAATGAATGTATAGACGTTGGAGAATGTATGGACTTGTGCATTATATAGTTAAAGAGTTATAGAAATAACAGGGATGTATATAGCTAAAAATGAAATGACGCCAACGTATGCATGCGTCAATTACATAAGACACGACTTAAGCTAAGTCGTTATTTTATTATAAAATGAATAGTGCTAATTTTTGAATTAAAGAATTTTGGAAAACTAATTATATGAAAAAATAGAGAAAAATGGAAAACTCATACCCCTAAAATTTCCCAATAAGATCACATCAAGGAAAAAAAAAGATAAAAATCTAGAAAGATGGTTATACGAAATAGGGAAAGGTGAATGACGCCCCTGTATAAGTCGTCAATTAAGGAATTGACGACTGTGCATACAAGCGTCATTTATTGAAATAACGCCCCAACCTATGACGTCATTTCCAAAAGGGACAGTTGGTGTTTGATTCGAACAAGGAAGTTAATTGGGTAAGTTTTGATTAAGGAAGAGATCAATACGTGGGAAGTTCTAATCCTAATCAAATTCTTAGAACCTATTAGGATTCTTCTCCTATAAATACCCCTTCCATCGAGCCAAACCTATTGGCTCTTTTCTTCAACAACATGCTACTGCTCCATACGTGAAGTACTTCAACTTCTTCTTTTCCTACTACAGAGTGCCTGCAACGCGAAGGGGCTGTGGCTATTGAGTTGCTACTCTTCATATCATCATCTTCATCCTCTGGACGTGGACGTGCTGCTGCTGATTCTTTCTTCCATCAAGCTACATAGTTTTCCTCCTGCTGCTTCATCCTTATATCCCTAGAAGAGTTACCATTGTTTTCAAGTTCCTCTATTTGAAATAGAGTATCAAAATATTGAATATCTCATCACCGTTCTTCATCGTCTGTCAACCGAAACATCACCCAAGGTAGGTTTTCTCAAGTTTCGTAGCCCAAACAAACATAAAACATGATTATGTTCATGCATATAGTTTTTTTTCGCTGAGTTTTGATGGTTCTGGGAGGTTTTGTAAATAGCGACCCTTATTAGGGCGCTAATTCTTTCTGATGCCCTCGCAAACGATCGTCAATTCCATATGAATTTAATAATTACACAGCTTAAAAATTTAATATATATGTAACTGATTATCTGATTTAATGCATGAATAGAGTTTTGGAATCCTGCTATTTTTCTTGACATGTCCATATACATGTTGTCATAAAAATATTTATATTGGAAAAGTGCTACTGTTCATAGTGGAATTCTGGGAAAAAGGAAAATGACGACTTGATGTAGGTCGTTTCTTCTGAAAATGACGCCACTGTCAACGGCGCTATATGTATAAAAGGTGACAGCCACCATGTCGCCATTTAATAAATCCTGGAATAAATTGATTAAGTTAATGCATATATACTGATTAAAATTGACGGCTCTGCACAGAGTCTTCAATTGATTAAATAGCGACCCTGTCTAGGGCGCTATCTGTCTTTAACATGGCTGTAGTCCAGGCGTCATTTAACTAATTTACACTGATATATATAAACAGAATTGAAATTGACGACTCTTTCCAGAGTCTTCAATTGGTGAAATAACGCCCCTGACAAGGGCGCCATTTATAGAAATGAAGTCATTGGCTAAGGCGCCAATTTTCTGTTTTCTGATTTTTCGTGATTTTTCGTGTAATCGTGGATTTATATATATATATATACCTGTTCATGGCACTATATTCAAATCCGTGAGTATAGTCCCACATTTTTCAGCGCTTTACCGATTACTCCTTCAACTATCAGTGACATACAAGCTCTCCATTGGACATTCCGTTCCTTTGGATCGGCAAGTTAGTTATTGGGACCTCCGTAAGTCTCCTCGTAGCCATGGATTCCCTCAAGGCCGACTGAGCTGGTTGTACCACTTGTACCCATTTTAATGCCACGTCACTCTAGAGAAACGTGATATCCCGGCCCTTTCATGGTGCTATTCTTGGCCCATGGGAGAAATTCTCTTAGCCGGTGGAATGAGTGATCATTCCATTAGGTGATACATTGAATTGGGTAACTTATTGCTAAGTACCAATTATTCGACTTGCATCATGTCCATTGAACTGGTGACTATCTTGCTAGTCATCTATTCAAGTTATTCATGGCAACCTATCTAGGTGCCAATTCCCCCCCAATTTTTTTGACATGTCGTAGTTTCTATGCTTTCACGTGGATTTTATCGCAAGTCTGTCCCTACTCAAGGGCTTTGTCCTTGAATTCCGTGAATTCTACGTTATCGTTCTATTTAAAGCTTGATCTTGAAACTCTTTATTGGCTATAAACTATCGTGGATGTCTAGATCTATCTTTAAATGCTGTGCATATAGGGCCCGATCTGGTCCTGGGAGGAGCACCCGAAAGTACTAGTGCCCATGGGAGTTATATTGATCACGGTGTCTGGCATTACACCGAAGTACTTGTCTCTCTTGATCTTTGGCATTCCACACTCTCTCTCTTTCTCTCGTGACTTGCGTGCGTGACTCGACTTGCGTGACTTTACTAGCGTGGCCCGAAATGGGCAAAGTACTTGCGTGAAATAGCCAATATTCTATAAATCTCTTTTGGATATCTCTTGCTTGAAAGTTTTTGCACGACGTTGTTAATCTCTTGCTAGTTTTGTTTCACTTGCTCGGTTAATTCTACATGCATAGCCTTACTGCATTTACATGTGAAAGATGTAATTACTTAAACCAATTGCTTGTTCTTGAGATATAATTCCTACTGAGCTTTCGCTCACTCAGTTTATTCCAACATTTTTCAGGTAATCAGGTGGCTAGCGAGACCGTGACTCACATGGGAGGGACAAGTGTGCAAGCGAGCTTCGAAAACTAGTGAACCTGTGTCTTTTATCTTTCTTGAGTCTAGCATGATGTCTCTTATTTAGTTATCTTGTCTAAGTCTATTAGTGCGTCATCTCTTTTTCTTTCATAGTGGCGTAGTTGAGTCTTCAAGTTCTTGTAAGAGATTTATATTTGAAATAAAAAATTTTATTGCTGTTCCAAATTATTTGGTCTCATGCCATTGCTCTTGATCGTTCTCGACTGTTTAACTGCCACGTTCCGAGCAAACGACACGTTCCGCTGCTATAGGTTCGGGGCGTGACAGAGATGGTATTAGAGCTTCGGCTTTCATATCCTCAAGATATTAGGTTTCAGTGATAGGTCAAGTATCCTTGTCAGTCATATCAGAGCTTCGGCTTTCATATACTCCAGTTATTAGGTCAAGTATCCTTATCAGCCATATCAGAGCTTCGGCTTTCATATCCTCCAGTCATTAGGTTCCAATGATAGGTCAAGTATCCTTGTCAGTCATCCTATAGGAATTCCGTGAGAGATGGGTAGAACTAGGTGTTAAAGTTATAAAAGAAAGATAAGATATTTACATTTCATTAACATTAATTCTTGAATCGATAAATTATCTCCCCACTTATCCTTGCAGGAACCTAGATAAAATGGAAGCATCTAAGCCAAGCTTTGTTCATGAGATGATCTTAGTGGATGTCCAAGCTTACGCGGACCTTGTCGGGAGAGTTCAGGAGCTAGAGAAAGTGGTGGAAGAAAAAGAAAGAGTTGAAGGGAAAGATCAAGCCCATGAGTCAGGAAAGTTCATCACTACCAAGAAAAGGATAAACGAGGGTGATATTTCACAAAGGTGTAAGAAATGCTAGAAATGTAAGAAGTGTAATAAGAAGGGAACTTCGACAGATCACTCGCAAGGTAAGTGTAAATCTTGTGGAAGATATGGTCACCAATCGAAAAGGTGTTGGTGGAGTTCAGGAGCGTGTCTGCGTTGCGGGAGCTTAGATCAAAAGATAGCGGAATGCCCTATTTTGACCAACAAGCTTCCAAGAGGAGTTCAAGCTTTAGCCAAACTTACCAAAGGGAAAGTTGCGGAAGGTACCCCTCACCCTTAAGCCTAAATTAATTCTTCCTAAAATTAGTTCCACTCAATATATCTAGACTTCTTCTACGCAGTACAGCTAGTTCTCCATCGTGAGTAAATGATAATTTGAATTTGGGGGCCAAATTCTTTTAAGTGGGGGAGGGTGTAACACCCGGTAATTTTGAAGGCTAAAAAGGGAATAAATATATAAATATATATTTAGATTTTGAAAAGAAAAATAACATATACATGATGATATCTACATATCTCCATAAATAGTTAATAAAGGTTCTTAGAATTTATAAAAGACTAGTTAATATTACCTTTTGGAATGGAAGTAAAAATTTATCTAGGATCGAGCCTGCTTCTGATACCTAGGACAATGACACATAAAAGTTAAAGAAATTATGAGGAATAAAATCCCTATATACATACAAATTATTAATAGGTATATGAGGGTTAGTGAATAACCCACACACATTGTAAGGGCCCTTAAGTCTCAACCCACTCATCCATATATCTGTGCATATATATATAATGAAAATAAATAAATATAATACAACGTAAATAATTAAGGCCAGGCTATACACAACCCTCTGACAGCCTAAGAAGTCTCACAAGAAGAACTCATGGACCCTACCATTATATTATAATAAATTTAATAATATCAAGTTATTTTAAGTAGCCATTTAATGCACAACATAATTTTAATTGAATTGAGAATCATTAAATCTTGAAGAAAAGGTCAATTTATATTTTTTACTAATTTAGAAAATTTAATATTCCACATTTATTACATTATAAAGGGAGGATATATATAAATTTACGTGTAGACATGGGAGGAATGTATAGACATGGGGGAATGTATAGACTTGGGAATGTATGAATGCCTCATGCAATGGAGAATGCACAGACGTTGGACGTATAGACTTACGATGTGTAGACTTAGGAGGAACGGATGTGTAGACTTTGCATTGTGTAGACTTGGAGGATGTATGGATTTGAAGAGTGTATGGACTTGGGGAGTGAGATGCTCTAGAATGTACAGACTTAGGAATGTGCAGACTTAGATACTTAGGCTTGTGGAATGTATGGACTTGGATTAGATGGATGTACAGACTTTGATGAAGAATGCGATGTATAGACCTAGGAGGATGGATGTACAGACTCTATGCAATGTATAAACTTATGAAATGCAAAGACTTTGGAATGTGCATACTTAGAACGTATGGACTTTGACCGGTGTACAGACTTGGGATGAAGGAATGTACAGACTTAGGATAAAGGAATGTGTAGACTTGTGAGTGTATAGACTTATGGACTTATGAATGTATAGACTTGGAGATGAACGTATAGACTTGGGGAAGGAGTGTGTAGACTTGGAGAAATGTATAGACTTATGCATTGTATGGACTTATGGATGTGTAGACTAGGAAAAGGAATGTATAGACGTTGGAGAATGTATGGACTTGTGCATTATATAGTTAAAGAGTTATAGAAATAACAGGGATGTATATAGCCAAAAATGAAATGACGCCAACGTATGCATGCGTCAATTACATAAGACACGACTTAAGCTAAGTTGTTATTTTATTCTAAAATGAATAGTGCCAATTTTTGAATTAAAGAATTTTGGAAAACTAATTATATGAAAAAATAGAGAAAAATGGAAAACTCATACCCCTAAAATTTCCCAATAAGATCACATCAAGGAAAAAAAAGATAAAAATCTAGAAAGATGGTTATACGAAATAGGGAAAGGTGAATGACGCCACCGTATAAGTCGTCAATTAAGGAATTGACGACTGTGTATACAAGCGTCATTTATTGAAACAACGCCCCAACCTATGACGTCATTTCCAAAAGGGACAGTTGGTGTTTGATTCGAACAAGGAAGTTAATTGGGTAAGTTTTGGTTAAGGAAGAGATCAATACGTGGGAAGTTCTAATCCTAATCAAATTCTTAGAACCTATTAGGATTCTTTTCATATAAATACCCCTTCCATCGAGCTAAACATATTGGCTCTTTTCTTCAACAACATGCTACTGCTCCATACGTGAAGCTCTTCAACTTCTTCTTTTCCTCCTTCAGAGTGCCTGCAATGCGAAGGGGCTGCGGCTATTGAGTTGCTGCTCTTCATATCATCATCTTCATCCTCTGGACATGGATGTGCTGCTGCTGATTCTTTCTTCCATCAAGCTGCATAGTCTTCCTCCTGCTGCTTCATCCTTATATCCCTAGAAGAGTTACCATTGTTTTCAAGTTCCTCTGTTTGAAACAAAGTATCAAAATATTGAATATCTCATCACCGTTCTTCATCGTCTGTCAACCGAAACATCACCCAAGGTAGGTTTTCTCAAGTTTCGTAGCCCAAACAAACATAAAACATGATTATGTTCATGCATATAGTTTTTTTTCGCTGAGTTTTGATGGTTCTGGGAGATTTTGTAAATAGCGACCCTTATCAGGGCGCTAATTCTTTCTGACGCCCTCGCAAACGGTCGTCAATTCCATATGAATTTAATAATTACACAGCTTAAAAATTTAATATCTATGTAACTGATTATCTGATTTAATGCATGAATAGAGTTTTGGAATCCTGCTATTTTTCTTGACCTGTCCATATACATGTTGTCATAAAAATATTTATATTGGAAAAGTGCTACTGTTCATAGTGGAATTCTGGGAAAAAGGAAAATGACGACTTGAAGTAGGTCGTTTCTTCTGAAAATGACGCCACTGTCAAGGGCGCTATATGTATAAAAGGTGACAGCCACCATGTCGCCATTTAATAAATCCTGGAAAAATTGATTAAGTTAATGCATATATCCTGATTGAAATTGACGGCTCTGCACAGAGTCTTCAATTGATTAAATAGCGACCCTGTCTAGGGCGCTATCTGTCTTTAACATGGCTGTAGTCCAGGCGTCATTTAACTAATTTACACTGATATATATAAATAGAAATTGAAATTGACGACTCTTTCCAGAGTCTTCAATTGGTGAAATAACGCCCCTGACCAGGGCGTCATTTACAGAAATGAAGTCATTGGCTAAGGCACCAATTTTCTGTTTTTTGATTTTTCGTGATTTTTCCTGTAATCGTGGATTTATATATATATATATATATACCTGTTCATGGCATTATATTCCAATCCGTGAGTATAGTCCCACGTTTTTCGGCACTTTACCGATTACCCCTTCAACTCTCGGTGACATACAAGCTCTCCATTGGACATTCCGTTCCTTTGGACCGGCAAGTTAGTCATTGGGACCTCCGTAAGTCTCCTCGTAGCCTTGGATTCCCTCAAGGCCGACTGAGCTGGTTGTACCTTAAACACCTTGTACCCATTTTAATGCCACGTCACTCTAGAGAAACGTGATATCCCGGCCCTTTCATGGTGCTATTCTTGGCCCATGGGAGAAATTCTCTTAGCCGGTGGAATGAGTGATCATTCCACTAGGTGATACATTGAATTGGGTAACTTATTGCTAAGTACCAATTATTCGACTTGCATCATGTCCATTGAACTGGTGACTATCTTGCTAGTCATCTATTCAAGTTATTCATGGCAACCTATCTAGGTGCCAATTCCACCCAGTTTTTCGACATGTCATAGTTTCTATGCTTTCACGTGGATTTTATCGCAAGTCTGTCCCTACTCAAGGGCTTTGTCCTTGAATTCTGTGAATTCTACGTTATCGTTCTATTTAAAGCTTGATCTTGAAACTCTTTATTGGCTATAAACTATCGTGGATGTCTAGATCTATCTTTAAATGCTGTGCATATAGGGCCCGATCTGGTCCTGGAGGAGCACCCGAAAGTACTAGTGCCCATGGGAGTTATATTGATCATGGTGTCTGGCATTACACCGAAGTACTTGTCTCTCTTGATCTTTGGCATTCCACACACTCTCTCTTTCTCTCGTGACTTGCGTGCGTGACTCGACTTGCGTGACTTTACTAGCGTGGCCCGAAATGGGCAAAGTACTTGCGTGAAATAGCCAATATTCTATAAATCTCTCTTGGATATCTCTTGCTTGAAAGTTTTTGCACGACGTTGTTAATCTCTTGCTAGTTTTGTTTCACTTGCTCGGTTAATTCTACATGCATAGCCTTACTGCATTTACATGTGAAAGATGTAATTACTTAAACCAATTGCTTGTTCTTGAGATATAATTCCTACTGAGCTTTCGCTCACTCAGTTTATTCCAACATTTTTCAGGTAATCAGGTGGCTAGCAAGACCGAGACTCACACGGGAGGGACAAGTGTGCAAGCGAGCTCCGAAAACTAGTGAACCTGTGTTTTTTTTTTTTTTTGAGTCTAGCATGATGTCTCTTTTTTAGTTATCTTGTCTAAGTCTATTAGTGTGTCATCTCCTTTTTTTTTCATAGTGACGTAGTTGAGTGTTCAAGTTCTTGTAAGAGATTTATATTTGAAATAAAATTTTTATTATTTTTCCAAATTATTTGGTCTCATGCCATTGCTCTTGATCATTCACGACTGTTTAACTGCCACGTTCCGAGCAAACGACATGTTCCGCTGTTATCGGTTTGGGGCGTGACAAACGGCCACCCTTCTTCGATGGGAGTAATTACCCATACTGGAAGAATGGGATGACCGTATTTCTTAGAGCGCAAAGTCATGAAATATGGATTGTTATAAGGAATGGTCCGTATGCTGTGCACCCCGATGAGGATATGTGGGATGATGATGCTATAAAGAAAGCCACTGTGAATTTTAATGCTTTGAATATAATTCAGTGTGCTATTTACCCTAACGAGTATGCTCGTGTCTCCATGTGCAGTAGCGCCAAGGAAATGTGGGACAAGCTCAAGCTCATCTATGAAGGTACCATAGAAGTCAAGGAGACAAAGGCGAATATGCTGACCCGTGAGTACGAGCTATTTAGAATGAAAGATGAAGAAGATATCTCCCAGATGTTCGCATGACTCATGGAGATCACCAACGGACTAAAGTCACTGGGAAGAGAGTTTACCAACAAGGAGTTGGTACGGAAGGTGTTGAGGTCACTGTCGCCAAGCTGGGACACCAAGGTGACCGTGATAGAAGACTCCAAGGATTTGACAACGCTCACCATGGATGCACTCATAGGGTCATTAATGACCTATGAGATCAATGTGATCAAAAGGACGGAAGAGGATCTGAAGAAGAAAAGGCCAATCACCTTGAAAGCACTCCCGGAGAGTGTCTCGAGCCAAGAGGAATCGTTGGGAACCACCGACGATGAAGAGGTTGCTATGCTAACAAGAAAGGTAAGATAATTCTTGCGCCAAAGAAGAAGATTTGGCGGAAAGTTCAGGAAAGGGAAGAGGCAGCCAAGACAAAGAAATGAACCATCCAAGGCCGCCGAAATCATTTGCTATGAATGCAAGAAAGCGGGGCACATGCGAGGAGAATGCCCCGAGCTCCAAAAGAAGAAAGGAAAGGTTGACAAGGGCAAGAAGCCGAAAGCCATGAAGGTGATATGGAACGACGAGGATGAGGATGATCCCACGACCGATGATGAGGAGCAGGACATTGAAGAACTCGTGAAGATGATGTGTCTGATGGCCAATAGCGACAGTGAACAGGTAACTTCTGACACTGAGGCCATTTCAAATGAATAGTGAGAACTTGCTTATGAAGAGTTAGATGAGAAATATAGAAGAATGAAAAATGAAAATAGGACTTTAAAGAAAAAGATCCATGAAATTGTTCACTCATCTAATTCTTGTGGAAAGAGCAATTTGCTTGAAATGCAAATTAAAAATTTGAAAAATGTTAATAATGCTTTGGAAACCAAGTTGTCTTTATTTGAAGAGGAGATAGCATGCTTAGATATAGAGAAGAAAAATGCATTTAAGCTGAAAGATGAAATCCAAGAAAAGCATGACCTCTTGAATAAAGAGTTTAAAAAATTACATGTTCAACTGAGTGAATGTGAAAAAGAGAAAGAAAACTTGAAAGAGAAGAATGAGAATTTTGTCATTGAAATTAAAAAATTGAAAAATGGGAATGGAAAGGTAGTGAGAGAGAAAGGAAAACAAGTTGAAAAGAATCAAAGTGTAATGCATAGCAACAAAAATCATGCTCATTATGATGTGAAGAATTCATTTTATCAAGGAGAATGTTCACACATACACTTTGGAAAACAAACTGTTAATTCCAAATTCCCCTCAACCTTTAGAAATGCAAATAAAAGGAAATATTTTGGTAGGAGAAGACCTACGTGTTTTTATTGTGGGAAAATAGGGCATGACATGTATATATGCCAACTCATGCAATATGATGATGAATTATTTTTCAGTAGATATTATGAGCCACTTGGGAACGCTAACGTGAAGGGACCCAAGCTTGCTTGGGTACCCAAATCAAAATGAGCATGGTTGGTAATTGGTGCAGGTCTGCATGAAGGCAGGAGACAATAAATGGTACCTGGACAGCGGATGCTCCAGGCACATGACTGGAAATAAACTCCTCTTTGCAGACCTTGCTGAGAAGAATGGCGGAACGGTAATCTTTGGAGGACAGGACAAGGGTAAGATCATAGGAATTGAGAGAATTGGTAAGGACCCTAACCACTGCATTGAAGATGTTTCATTAGTTAGAGGTCTTCATCATAAATTTGCTTAGTGTAAGTCAACTTTGTGACAAGGGTCACAAAGTGATTTTTGAATCTTCACACTACACGATCATTGATGCTAACACACAGAAAATTAAGTTCATAGGTGTGAGATGTAACAACACTTACCAAGTTGACTTTGATGAACTTTCACCAAAGAAACTATGTTTAGTTGCTAATAAAAGTGAAGATGTTTGGTTGTGGCATCGCCGTCTTGGGCATGCCAGCTTTAATGTTATTAGGAAGTTGAACCGTTATGATTTAGTTAGAGGACTTCCTAAATTGAACTTTGAAACTTCAAAGATTTGTGAAGCATGTAATAAAGGAAAACAAAGCACATCATCCTTTAAATGTAAAAACATTGTGTCTACAGAAAAACCCCTTCAACTGTTGCATTTGTATCTATTTGGTCCCACCAGGACTCGCAGTCTTGGCGGGAAGCTTTATGGCTTTATGATTGTCGATGATTTCTCGCGATATGCATGGGTTTTATATCTTGCTAATAAAAGTGATGCTTGCAATGAGTTTATTGATTTTTGCATAAAAGTCCAGAACGAAAAGGGATATTCAATTCAAAAAATTCAAAGTGACCACGGAAAGGAATTTGAGAATCTTGAGTTTGATGCTTTTTGCAGGAAGCAGGGGTACGAGCATCAATTCTCCTCACCAAGAACCCCTCAACAAAATGGCGTGGTCGAAAGGAAAAATAGGACGCTCGTGGAGATGGCGCGTACCATGCTTGCCGAGAATGGTCTTCCACGGTACTTATGGGCAGAGGCGGTGAACACCGCTTGCTACATCACAAATAGAGCAAGGGTAAGACCAATCCTTAAGAAAACTCCATACGAGCTTTACAAAGGTAAGAAACCCAACATATCTCATTTCAAGCCATTTGGTTCAATTTGTTATATCTTGAACAATGGAAAAGATAATCTAGAGAAATTTGAAGCAAAAAGTGATAAAGGGATCTTCCTCGGGTATGCTCTAACATCTAGAGCTTACCATGTGTATAACACTAGAACACTTGTTGTCGAGGAAAGTCCACATGTAGTAGTTGATGAATTCACAATGAGAAAATCGAGTGATGATCATTTTCTTATTATAGGTGAGGGCGAAATTGAAAAGGGAGAGTCAAGCAAACAAGGTGAGGCAGCAAATCAAGAAGAAGAAAAGAACAACAAGAAGAAGAAGCGGAACAAGCGCAACATCCGAATCTTCCACACCAATGGACCACGCATAGGGACCATCCATTGGAGAACGTGATCGGCGGTGTGGATGAAGGAATTCGAACTCGGGCTTCAATGAGGGAAGTAGAAATTCACGATAATCTAGCTTTACTTTCTAGCATTGAGCCTAAATCATTAGATGATGCTTTGAATGATAATTTTTGGGTTCTCACCATGCAAGAAGAGCTACACCAATTCCAAAGGAATAGGGTGTGATTCCTCGTGCCCCGGCCTGATGACCATCCTATCATTGGAACTAAGTGGGTTTTTCGAAACAAACTTAGTGAAGATGGGGTGGTTGTGAGGAATAAGGCAAGATTAGTAGCCAAGGGCTACTCTCAAGAATTTGGCATTGATTTTGATGAATCATTTGCACCTGTGGCTAGATTGGAAACAGTTAGAATTTTACTTGCTTATGCTTGTCACAGGAACATGAAACTGTTTCAAATGGACGTGAAGAGTGCCTTTCTCAATGGAGTGACCAAGGAAGAAGTGTACGTGGAGCAACCACCGGGCTTTGAAGATGAAAGGTTTCTCGACCACGTATTCAAATTGGACAAGGCACTATACGGTTTGAAACAGGCTCCCCGGGCATGGTATGATAGATTAAGTTCATTTCTTATTGAAAACGGCTTCAAACGAGGTAACATAGACCAAACTTTGTTTACAAAAACTTGTGATGATCATTCATTAATTGTTCAAGTATATGTAGACGATATTATTTTTGGAGCCTCCAACACAAAAATGAATGATGAATTTGCCCAACTTATGCAGGGGGAGTTCGAGATGAGCTTGATGGGAGAGCTCAACTTCTTCTTGGGATTACAGATAAAGCAAATGGATGATGGCATTTTCATCAACCAGAAGAAGTATACCCAAGAAATCGTGAAGAAATTTCAACTTGAGACTGCCAAGCCCTTTGCAACACCAATGTCCACCTCACAGAAAATGGAGGAAGAAAAAGGTAACAAAGTTGATCAAAAACTTTTTAGGGGTATGATAGGATCCTTACTTTATTTGACTGTTAGTAGGCCTGATATACACTTCAATGTTTGTCTCTGTGCAAGATACCAATCTTGTCCTAGGGACTCTCATTTAGCGGCCGTGAAAAGGATCTTCAGGTATTTGAATGGAACCCTTGACCTTGGTTTGTGGTATCCAAGGAATAATTCATTTGATTTACATGCGTTCACTGACTCTGATTATGCTGGTTGTAAGATGGATCGAAAAAGCACAAGCAGTCACTGTCAGTTTCTTGGGGGTTGCATGGTTTCATGGGCCTCAAAGAAACAACATTGTGTGGCTTTATCAACTGCCGAAGCCGAGTACGTGGCTGCCGGTAGTTGTGCGGCTCAAGTGTTTTGGATCCAACATCAGTTGCTGGATTTTGATTTTTCTTTAAAGAAAACTCCCATAATGTGTGATAACACTTCTGCAATAAACTTGTCCAAGAATCCTGTCTAACATTCCCGCACTAAGCACATAGAAGTTAGACACCCCTTTATAAGAGATCATATCAATAAAGGTGATTTTGAACTTGTTTTTGTTGATACAAAATACCAACTTGCTGATATATTTACAAAACCCTTGAATTCTGAACAATTTTGCTTTCTAAGAAGAGAATTAGGAGTGTGCAGATTAGACACTTAGATATTTTGAGCTGAATTGTACATACACTCTTATCATCTTTTTCATAAAGAAATCGTTCATATTGCCTTTTGATTTGCACATAAAAGTTTTCATTGTCTTTACTCTTCAAACTTTGTCTTTTGTCCATATCACAGTGAATAACAACTTTGGTTATTATATATACTTTCATCCGTTTGCATCTGCATGTACATAACTGCATATACTTCATCAATGTGTGCATGAATGCCATGATTTACAAGTATATCAAATAGTGTTAGTGGAAAGGTGGATCAAGTCCACCTGGAAGCTTTCATCATGTGTGAGTGTGGTCTTCGGACCTAAGTACTCCGTCACGTACCGGTAATCAAATTGCTTGAAAACATCATTTTGAAATGCTTGAGTGTATATAATTTACACATCCTTCAGTTGATATCTTCTATGACCTTTCGCCCTTGCTAAATAAAATGCTTTGACTAGGACATGTTTTAACATGGCACATATTAAGGGGGAGGTTTTTGCTATAACGGTGTATACACTTAGGGGGAGACATCACCATGAATAGGCTAATTCATCTCTTACATTCTACGCAGTATCTCACACAATTTGCACATGTGAGTTAATGAATCTAACTGATAAGGATTTCACTTATTCCACTTAACACATTTAAGGACTATGAAACCCCTACATTGAAATCACGTGACTTGTGAGGAAAAAGCTGTCAGCCCTGTCAAAAATAGTCAATAAGTGTGATTTGACATGAAGTAAATCGGGAATCCCCCCTGAGATAAAGGAGGAAACTCGCATTGAAAAGTGTCCTATCCACATTATCATAAGTGATGATGCCGAGTAACTGGGAAGTGCCCCTGAAACAAAGGGCATGACTCGTGTCAAAAGGTTAGTCATCTTGTCTTTCAAAAATCAACATAATCTTGGGGTTGTGCAAAGTTACCAAAAGTCGAGCACGTTGTATGAAAGTGTAGGGAAGAAAAGTTCCTATTTGTGTTCTTTAGAAAATCTGAAAATCCATGCTATCTAGATTTCATTGCTCATATTTCACATATTCATATAGGGAGTGATTGTATGGATGTACACCTTGAATCAGCCATATTTCATGAGTCTTGCAGTACCACTTCTTGTAAGCACTACCCTTTTACTATTGCACATGAAATTCATGTTCTTCGTCTATAGCATATTTCCTAACCCGTTCATAAAAAACATGTTTGCTGTTTTATGGTATGATGAGTGCATATGTGCTTGACTGGTCATTACTTGCGTTTCATATGCATCTCATTGAGATAATTGTGCATATCGAGGCTTAACTTTAATCCTTTACCGTTTTAATAATCCCCTATTTGACTCTGACAAAAAGGGGGAGAAATAACTTTGCATTGCTTGAATGAAGATTCATGACTTGCTTAGTTTTTTGATTGATTATGTTTTTGGCAAACATGGTAAGTTGATCTCTACATGTTAATTCAACAAGTTATGAATTCCTGACTGAAAATCATGCATCTGGCGTGCATGAGAAAATGGTTGTTTTGGTTCAAAAATTGTCATCCTTCATGCAAATATTATAGTTCTATCAACAGTTTTATCTTCGTCAAAAAGGGGGAGATTGTTGTGCCCCGGACTATTTTGACAGAGATCATGTATGAAATGTCATCAGTTCTCATTGTGGTTGATTCACATTGAAATACATATTTGATGAATGATGAGGTTATGAATTTCAGTCTGTATTTGATTGATTTGGCTATACCAAGCAAAATGCTCATAACGCTACAATCTAACTTGGACTAATTTGTTTGAATGAGTTGCTTTGGTTAAAGATTGAATGAATGGAGTGTTTATTCTACTTGATATGGAGTGAGTTGAGAAGTTTACTGCCTTGAGTGAAATGGAAATCCATACTGTGCAGGTATAGTGTGGGTTTGAGGCTCAGAACATGGAAATGATAAAAAGGCCATATTTGAAGGTTGCTCAAAAGGCAAATGACAGGGCAATGATTCAAATATAGAAAACACAGGTTCATTGTGAGACCTCGCTCACAATTTTAAGGCCAATGGTGAGAATGTTTGTACTATTTGGATCTGAGTTTGAATGGAATGATCCGGGTAAAAATTCATGTGTAACCATGTTTATCTGAGTTGTATGAACTCCTTTGATCAACATTGATATATGTATTTGATTTGTGTAGGTTTCATTTGAAGTTATTCAAGTTTTTCAGCTGTCAGTAAAAGTGTCGACCTCAGGGGTCGACACTTATTTGTGGAGTCTCTGCCTTGCGTTGAAATATAGGACGCTGGCAGAAAGTGTCGACCCCAGAGGTCGACACTTTCACCAGGTGTCTGCTGTTTAGTTAAGGTAGAACTCTCATGAAAAAGTGTCGACCCTGAAGGTCGACGCTTTCAGGTAAGTATGTTCAATTTTCTGAAAACAGAATGTCTGTGAAAAAGTGTCGACCTCGTGAATCGATACTTTTCATCACGAATGTTTTGTTCTCTTCATAGGCCAGAACACTTCGTAAGAAGTGTTGACCCCATGGGTCGACACTCGTGTCGCGGTTTTGCTTTTATATATGTTCTGGCAGAACCTTCCGGAAAAAGAGTCGACCCCATGGGTCGACACTTTTTCTGAACGTTCTTACGGGTTTTTCGGATCTATTTTGAAACTTTTAAAGGAGGATCCATATGGTATGGCTTTTGACCCTAATAGCCTTAGGGTGACCCTTGCACTTTGTATGTATTATAAAGGGGGTTTAGATTGGGCTTTTATGTCTTTTGGGGGATCAAATCCCCTTGTATATAGCCGCCCCCTTTCTTCCGATCGAACAATCCCTTGAGCTTTAACGTGTTCATCTTGTTCTTGCAGGAAAAGAAAGGTGTATGCTCTGCTGGAGGAGAAGGGAAGGAACACCAGAGACGTCCCCTCACGAGCCCGAGCTGAGAGATCGAGAGGCAGTGGCTGCGTCCTCTTCATCCTTGTTTCGAGCGCCTGAAGCTTCAAATATCGGCTCCTTCTTCTCTTAGTTTCATCATTCTAAGCCACACTTTATATTTCTCTGATTTTGTTTGAAGGATATAGGGGAAGATTCATATTGTTCATTATCTTCTTAGTCATCTTGTGCTTAGAACGTTCATCTCATATTTGGGCTTGTATTTCCCTTCATACTATTTCCCTATCTAGACATTTTCGGAGCTTGCTCCGAGTGTGTGTGGGTTGTCTCGTCGTCATACGAGAACCCACGTGTGTGGGCCATCGAGTCCGTGTGTGTGTGGTTGCTACTGTCGAGCAACATTTATAGTGAAATCCTCTCGAGGTGAGAGGGGTGGACGTAGGACGGCACTTGGTGCGTCCGAACCACCTAAAAATACTGTGCCGTGGTTTGCTTGTCTAGTGGTTGTTGATTTCTTTTTGTCCGTTCACTATACGAGTGTGAGATGGTGAGTCGTGAGTTTACTCAACTGTCCGTCCATATATAGTTGTCCGAGTGAGTATATCTTGCGCTGGGGAGTTGTGAGAGCTTGCTTGATTTAATTTCATTCGTCTCAATCAAGCCTCTGTCCTAGATTTATTCTACATATCCGTGGTTTGTTTGGGTTGTTTTTAATTAATTGAGAAAGGGTGGGCAATCAATTCACCCCCCTCTCAATTGCCTCCTAACCGGGCCAACATCTCTATTTTTATTTTTGTTTTTCCACTGTTCTTCTATCTTCCACTCCTTTATTTTCCTCTAAACATCCCCAAGGCAGATCTTCTACTTTGGTGCTCTAAAAACGGCATCTTTCTACATGGCGAGGCGAACATCTTAAAGGCTCGGCACGGCAATTGGGTGAAGCCATTCTTCACTCTCTTGGCCTCTTTCTTCCCTTGTTCTTTTATTTTTATGCAAGTTGTAATTTTAATTTTCATAGAGTTGTAATATTTCATCTTAAGCAATAAAAAATTATCTTTTGCAATTGTGTTTTTCTAGTTGTTTTTCTCTATCTCCTTCCAAATTTCTCTCCTCAACCTTCTCATATTCTTTAGATATGTTTATTTTATTCCCATGTTCATGTAATTTTATTTTCCTTTTGCATAAACTCACTGGAATTTAGATTTATTAAATATAAGGACTTTCCAACTTGTGTTAATTGAAAATATTCCTCTCCATAGGATCGACCTGTTCTCACCACACTACTTGAATTTTACATCTTTTTAGTGAGTGACAGTGGTAATTTTTTGAAATTGTGAAATGACATTTTTAACGACGAGTGTAGTGCACATCAGGGCCAAGATTAGTATCCTCGAAAAGTGGTATGCTTCTATTGTTAACCTCCATTTTTGGTGTGTGTCATTACCTATTGGTACGGACCAGCCCATAGTGCGAGCTATGTTTGTGACGCCCCAACTCGTAAACTCGATCCAGTCGTAAAGACTCACGTCAGATCCCGATCAAAATATCACAGTGGGACAACCCAAACGGTAACATTACCGTAGAGAATTTTACATAAATATTGAGATATCATTACAGCGGAAATAAAAATACTCGATCAGTCAGCTTATAGTCAAAAGACTTCATCCACATAGGTCAAAATAAAGATCAACAATTTAACAAGTCATTTATTACATAACCAAATTTCACACACATTTTTTTCTTAACTACCTAAGATAATGACTCGTAGTAAATCCAAACTGCGGTCAGAACACTGCAAGATCACTCCTCGCTTTCTTCTACCGCTTCTCCTGAAAATGTTCAATAGTGTGAGTCTACGAATAGACCCAGTAAGAGACTAGGCATAGACCCCAATCATAACATGTAAAAATATACCCAAAGTGACTTATGACATTACATTTTATAAGTCATTCTTAAGCATAATTTCAAATAGATAATGACACGAGATTAATACATTATAACCCAATTTTAATTTTACAAATCATAAGTCATGATATTAACATCTTACAAATAAAACATGTACATTAAAATTTTATTCTATCAATGACGAAGCAAATGAGAATTCAACATTTGCAAACATTATCATACAATATAATTTGACTCATTTATCAATAGAATAATTCCAATACTAGGCGGAGTAAGGTCTCACGCATAGTGAAAGGATCCAAACAGACTTAATCTGCCCTTTTCCAAATCACCATTTGATATACTAGAGATTCATTAACAGTAAACATTTACAATGTAATAACAGTGAAATGCAATAACAGTTCAATAGGTAATAACACTAGTTTCAATATCAGTTCAATGAGCAGCAACAGTAGCTTCAGTATTGATTCGGTGAATAGTAATAGCAGTTCCAATAATAATTCAGTGAGCAGTAATAGTCGTTTCAATAATGACTCAGTGAACAGTAGCAGCAGTTTCAATATCAATTCAGTAAGCAGTAACAGTAGTTTCAATTTCAATTCAGTGAGCAGTAACAGTAGTATAAATAACCAAGACATAGTGCCCAAACCACCACTAGAAGGACAGTCAGTCGGTACTCGATCACCTAGGTAAATAATGATGAGTCTTGGTTACTGTGCAGAACCGGAAGAAGTCCTCTCCATCTTAACCTGTGATACTTGTCCACCTCCAGGATTTCATCCATGTTACCCTCGGGGCCAGTAAACAGTGTGAACCTCCCCATAGGGACATTTCTATGGCTTAGTTTCAGTCTCCCCAAGGGATGTCAATAGATCAGGTTCGGCTTGGGTAGACTAATACCATACCCTATCCGTGAAAATTTTACTAATATCATACCCGGATAGTACCCGATTATTTTTGCGGGTATGGATACGGGTATATCCGTCACGAGTATGGATATATCCGCGGATATCCGTATCCGTCCATAAAGCATGAGTTCACATTCACATTCAAAGAAATGTGAGATTTATGAGAATCAGAAAAAAAGAAATCCGGTTAATTCTTTCTTTTGAAAAGTAATTTTTATGTTTTATAAAAATATCCTTATAATTTTAGCAAGAAGTCTAAACTCATAAACTCAACAAGACGGGCAACGGATTGGGTTCATGTCAAAATCATAGGCCTAACATGCACAATAAGTTATTAAGAGCGGGTTCGGATCGGGTACGGGTTTGGGTGCACTAAATCCACACCCTATCCGAATATGAAACTGGTATTTTAAACGTATCCGAACCCGAATCCATATCCGTTTATTCGGGTATTACCCGACCCATCACGGGTCGGGTAATGCGGGTAATCAGGTTTGTGGGTATTTTTGACATCCCTAGTCTCCCCCCTATGTTGGCAGTGTCCATTTGGCAGTAATAGCAGTACGGTAATTTGATAATTATATATGTAACTCATATGAAATGGACGCATGCCACTCAAAAATTCATACTGTGAACATTACGTATGAAATATGCCAGTATTGAATTTTTTTAAACTTCTAAAAATTCTAAAGTTGTCCAATTATAAAGGCATATATATATATATATATATATATTTCAAAATTTTCAATTTCAGTTGAAAGATATGAAAATGCATTGAAATTTTTGAGAAACAACATATTAACATTAAGGATCAAAACAGAAAATTATCATTATTTGTCAGGCAATATTTATAATTTTTCTAGAATTACTTATACTCAATCATGCTTCATAAATTGACTAACTTTAGCTACCATGTTCAGAAGAACATTAAAAGTTTACCAATGATCATAGTTGTATGTAACATTACACAGAATTTTTTTCATAATTCTTCATACAGTAATTAGAATTGTTCCATAATCATTTAAATTCTCCTATTCCTGAAAAATTAACTAAATTTAATTACAGTACTCTGAAAGTCACCATAATTTTTCAAACCATCATTTATAATATAAACATCATTTTTGAAACTTTTAATTATTTTTCACACTGTATTACTAATATTTTGATAAATAACAAAAATGCATCATGACTAATAAATTAACTAAATATGTCCATAGTGATCATAAAATTACTCAAAATTTGAAGAACGTTGTTCCAGATAGAAGTATCATATATGAGAAACTTCACTATTTTTCATTCAGTATTTTTAATTTCAAAAATTTTATATCAATTTCTAAAATTTAAAACAATAGCTTTTAAATAAAGATTAAAAATATTGAGATTTTCTCTATCTCTAGTTCCCACGTGGCCTCCTCCTGTGAGAAGTTCCTCCATAGTATCTTCATCAATGGGATGACTTTAGTCCTCAGCACCTGCTCTTTACGGTCCATAATTCGAACATGTTGCTCATCATAAGATAGGTTCTGTTGAAACTGCATCTGTTCAGAACTGATCACGTATGTCGGATCATGCACGTACCTCCTCAGCTTGGACACGTGGAACACCGGATGTACTCCCTCCAGAGATGGAGGTAAAGCCAACTGATATGCTACATTCCCGAATTTCTCCAAAATTTCGAATGGTCCGATGAACCATGGATTTAGCTTCCCACGCTTGCCGAACCGAACGGCTCCTTTTGTCAGAGACACCGTGAAGAAAACGTGATCACCAATTTCGAATGATAGCTCCTTTCTTTGATTATCAGCATAGCTCTTCTATCGATCTTGTGTTGTCGTCAATCTCTGTTTGATCAACCTAATCTTTTCAGTAATTTCTTGAACAACTTCTGGCTTCACATGCTGCCTTTCTCTTGTTTCCTCCCAACACAACGGAGATCTACACGGTCTACCATACAGTACCTCGAATGGAGCCATGCCTATACTCACGTGGAAGCTATTATTATAAGAAATTTCCACAAGAGGTAGATGTCGCTCCCAATCGCCCATCCAATCTAGAACACAAGCCCTAAGCATGTCCTCCAATGTCTAAATCATCCTTTCAGACTGACTGTCGATTTGCAGGTGAAAAGCCGAACTGAGCTTGAGCCGCGAACCAAAAGCTTCCTCCAACCCTTGCCACAGTCTAGATGTGAACTGGGGATCCATGTCGGAGATGATCAACTTTAGAATCCTATGAAGTCTGACGATGTTATCAACATATAGTTTTGTCAAACTTTCCACCGATTGCTTCACTTTCATAGGAAGGAAATGTGCAGACTTTGAAAATCAGTCCACGATCACCCATATAGAGTCATTGCCCTTTACTGATCTGGGTAACCCGGTCACAAAATCCATAGTGATTGCTTCCCATTTCCATTGAGGAATTTCCATTTTCTACATTAGCCCTGATGGCTTTTGGTGCTCTACCTTTACCGGTTGACAAACCAAGCATCTAGCAACATAGTCGGCTACATCCTTCTTCATTCCTTGCCACCAAAAAGACCATTTCAAGTTTTGATACATTTTACCACCTCCTAGATGAATAGAGAACACTTATCGGTGAGTTTCCTTCAGAATCTATCTTTTAAGATCGGCCAAATCAGGTACACAGACCCGGTGCTGAAACCGAATCACTCTATCTTCATCACGAGAAAAGCCGGCCTTTCCGATCAATTCTTGCAGCTGGGGATCATCTTTTTGCACCTCTATCACCTTGTCAAGCACTGTTGACCTAATGGTCAGTTGATATACAAATGCCTGACATAACTGAGGCTCGATCACAGCCATGAGTTGCGTTGCGTCTTTAATCATCTTCCAGTCTTGCTACATCATAACCCTTTTTCTGCTGAGAGCATCGGCTACTATATTCACCTTTCCTGGATGGTATTGCACTTCGAAGTCATAGTCTTTTAAGAATTCGACCCATCTTCTTTGTCTTAGATTCAACTCCTTCTGAGAGAATAGGTACTTCAGACTCTTGTGGTCAGTGAACACCTCGAACTTAACGCCATAAAGATAATTACGCAAGATCTTCAAAGCATGAACCACTACAACCAACTCCAAATCATGAGTCGGGTAGTTTCGCTCGTTCTCTTTTAGTTGGCGAGAAGCATAAGCGACCACCCTTCCATTTTACATCAATACACTGCTTAACCCAACCTTCGATGCATCAGAGTAGATGGCGAAGTCATCCACATTGTTAGGCAAAATGAGAACTGGTGCCGATGTCAGCCTAGCCTTTAGCTCTTGGAAACTCTTCTCACGGCTCTCAGACCATATATATCTGACCCCTTTCGGGTCAACTTGGTTAGTGGCGCTGCTAGAGATGCGAACCCCTCGATAAAGTGACGATAGTAACCAACTAACCCTAAGAAACTTTGAATCTTCGTAGGAGATTTAGGAGTCTCCCATTCCAAAATAGCCTGAACCTTTGCGGGGTCAATGGCAACACCACTGCCAGAGATTACATGTCCAAGGAAATGAACCTCCTTCAGTCAAAAGTCACATTTGCTAAACTTAGCATATAGCTTATGCGCTCTTAGCGTCTCAAGGATGATTCTCAAGTGTTCTCGGTGCGAAGCTTCATCAGGAGAATATATCAGCACATCATCAATAAAGACAACTACAAAGGTGTCAAGATAAGGTCTAAACATCCAATTCATCAAGTCCATAAAAGCCGCAAGGGGCATTTGTCAGACCAAAAGGTAGCACCAAGAATTCATAATGGCCATATCTCGTTCGAAATGCCATCTTGGATGTGTCATCTTCCTTTATCCTCAATTGATGGTATCCCGAACGTAGATCAATCTTTGAGAACACCGAGGCTCCCTACAACTGGTCAAAGAAATCATCTATGCGGGGTAGAGGATACTTATTCTTAATGGTCACCTCATTAAGTTTGCGATAGTCAACGCATAACCTGAGAGACCCATCCCTCTTCTTCACAAATAGGACTGGAGCTCCCCATGGTGACACACTTGGACGGATGATCCCTTTGTCTAACAAGTTTTGAAGTTACTTTTTCAATTCTGCCAATTCTGCTGGGGCCATTCGGTAGGGTACCTTAGAGATAGGTGCAGTGCTAGGTAACAAATCGATGGCAAACTTTATCTCCCTTGTAGGTGGTAACCTGGGCAAATCCTCTGGAAACACATCTAGGAATTCCCGAACAACCTCGATCTCTGCTACGGTCGATGCTTGGTCAGCATCTGACTTTGTGACTACGCTTGCCAAGAATGCTTCGAAGCCCTTTCTCAACATTCACATGGTCTTCCTTGCTGAAACCACCAACTTCTTTCCAGCCATATGCTTTAGCAAGGGAGTAGAAAACTCCTTCTCTCTAGGGATGTGAAAAATAACTCTTTACCTTTGACAATCTATCAGAGCGTAATGCTCTTCCAACAAATTCAAGCCTTAGATAGCATCAAAGTCTTGCATAGGTAAACAACAAAAACAACCGGGCTGAGTTCTTCCTTCTATATTAACTGACAGTGAGGGTATATGCCTCTTGGTTGACACTACTCCTGATATAAATGTATGCTCTACAAGCCAATCACATGAGATGTGATGGCGTCATTTCTTGTAATATCTTATTCATATTTATATTAATGGCATTTATTTATTACATTTAATCTGTGTTATTGATTCAAATGTGATAAAGTCCCTGAACTTGTGCGATGATGACTGGATCATGATGAGATTATGATAATGAGATCAGTCATCCGGATGCACATGTTCTAAATGTTCCCAGTCATAGGATCTTCATAAGGGACATTGAAGATCCGGATAGACTGGCACACATGATACTTACTCATACGATGGGTGTGATTGTTCTCATAGTCATCAGTGTGGTGACACTGAAGTACGTGTGTAGGTGCTCATTAGTAGAATGAGTTCACGGAATTGACCCGATCTAGAATCCCTGAATGGTAATCATACTGACTGTCAATCAGGGTATTCTATGTCTCAGTAGCACAGTTAGATCTTAGACCCGAGTCACTAAAGATGTCTTGCATAAGGGATGCTAAGTATTTGATTACTGACTTATCAACTTCTATTAAGTGGTCTTGTACAGTTAGTTATTCGGACTCAGTGGAACTCGTGCAAAGGCAATTAGTTTGACAACATGGAATCATTCACTCTCAGCATGATATATGAGAGAGAATGCCCTACGGATCTGTACTCGAGAAATCTCCTGGCCAGGGTGCAAGAGTTCATTATGGAAAAGGAGTTTTTCTACTGAACCAGTTTGGAGTACAGGATTCAGACGAGCCAGGATTCAATATGGTTTGACAGTTTGACCATACCCTAATCCTGGTGGGGCATTGAATGAATGAAGATCTATAGCTGTGTGGAATCTGTAGACGGAAAGGTTCCTAAGTGGGTTGCTTATCCCCAATGTCGTTTGGGATCACGAAGCGTTGCTTGGTGCTTCTCGTGACCGGAAAGCCCGATAATTCCATTAAAGAGTTAATGGATAAATTGATTAAGTTAAGAAGGAGTTGTTTACTTAATGGGCTGGAAAAACCAAACCGACTATTGGGCCTTGAGGGTCACACACAATAGAGTGGTGAACAGACTGGGATGGGTAGGCTTTATAGACTATTATTGGGTTTTTGTGAAAAATGCCAAAGGCCTATAAATATACGCTGTTGGGAGAAACCCTGGCCAAGCTACAGGGAACCCTGGCCGCCCCCTCCTCTTCTCTCTCTCTCTCAAAGGTGCGCCCCCTTCTCTCTCTCCTTCCTTCCCGGTGGATGGTGGTGTTGAGATCGGGTCGGCGCGTGGAGATCGTGGAGGAGATCATGTTTGCTTCCACTACTCGTGTGGATACGTCTAGAGGCTAGACGCTTGAACGGCTCACGACTCCAGGATCTTCCACTCGTTCATCTTTGAGGTTTTGGGAGATTCTCAACCCCACAAAGGTAAAGAATCGTTCTTCACATCGCGGGATTACCAATACAGTTCGATTTTGAAAAACCAGCAACGATATGTAATCTAAGGTTTCGATGATTTTTGCTGCATATTCTGGTCAAAACCTTACAGTGGTATCAGAGCCAGGTTGCTGGTTTGATCAAAATCGGCATTATTATATTATTTTTCGTCATTCCTGTTCTTGCATGGGGCTCAATGTTTGTCATCCGATTGGGTCGCTCATGGGATGAGCAGCAGCCGATTGATGCCAGGGAATTGTTCCCTGGATCAAGAGGAGAAAAACGCATATTCGTATGCGCTGCTTAACCCATCGGAGTGGCCGATTCGTCCGCACCTTCATCGTCGGCGTCGCCGCTCGCGCGCAGGGGAGACGGCCAATTCAGGCTTTTGAACCACGATTGATGGTGCCCTTGAAGGCCAAGGGACCTTCCCACGGCGTGCAGCGGCGTGCGGAGGCAGGAGATGGCCGATCGAATGGCCGTGGTGGCGCCGAGGCGGCCTTCTCCGGTGGGCGTGGTCTTCTCCTCCTTGCTGGTGCTGGTGGCGACCGGCGGGCAGGAGGACGACGGCGGCAAAGTCTCCGGGATGGCCGGCCGGGGCTGACCGCGGACGAGGGCTGCAGGAGGGGCCCCCTCCGGCGAGCTCGGACGGCGCTAGGGTTCTTACCCTAGTGCCCTGCGTTCGGGCGAAGGAGAAGGACCCCGCGGGTCCCCTCCCGGGTCGGATCCTATCCGAACCGGATCCAAACCCAACCCCTTTACCCATTTAGATATATATATGATATATATAATGGGTTTTATTCATTTTAAATAGTTTAAAATGCATATAAAATCCATATAAATTCCAAGAAATTTCTAAAAATTATATTAATGGGTTTTGAAAAGGTTTTAGTAACTTATTAATGTATTTTTCATTATATAGCCCCTGGTTAATTAGTTAATGGGAATATTAAAATGGTTTTAAGTGTTTCCATTATCTAATTAATTAAGGTTAATTAATATTAGAATGGGATTCTTATGAGGTTAATTAACTGAAAATTATTATTGAGCCCATGCAATGAATGTGAATGATGGAGGTCTAAAGTTGTTTAGACCTATTTGTATTAACTAAATTGTTTAGTTGCATGTTAATATGCACGATTTCAAAATTAATTGTTATTTTGAAATTATCCAATTAATATCACTGTAATTATGTGATAATTACTGTTAGATGCATGTGATGTATCTAGTGTGTGGATGGATGATCATGGACTTAGATATCCTGTGATGATGCTCTTTATGGTGAATGGTTATGTGTGATGTGATTATTGGGGCCTGCGTGCCTCCTTCTTACTCTCTTAATTAATCCGGGTTGTACATTCTATCTCCCTCCTATGTTGTACTCCCCTTGACTGGTTCAAGGTTTCTTATTATTATCTGATGTCTATTTGTGGGCATGCGTGCCCAATTACAAATTTACTTGTAATAATGAGAAGCGGATGGAGACAAAGAAGGAGACCGAATGCAAGGGCCTCGGGAGATTCTTCACATCTAGTGGGAGCATTGGATGCTCCATATTTTTCTATTTACCATGATTGTGTGCATTACCAACTGGCTCTGGTAATGTGTTTTAGGAGATTAAGGTCCATGATCATCCATTGGTATTAATGCATATATGTGATATATATGGATGTGCTACTTATTACATATATATATATATATATATAGAGAGATATATATATATATAGTATATACGATATCCAAATTCTTATATGTATGTAGCATTTATATCGATGAAACCAAAATTTAATCAAAACCCCTCGATCTCATATTAGGTTGTAAACGTGAGGAATTAAGAATGACCCGCGTAGCCTTCCGTTGTTATAATCTAAGTGAGCTGCTCTTAGATTGTGTGGGTTTGTTGTGCTGCCACAAGGCCCTCACAGTAAGGGGCCAGAGACTTAGGCTAAGGCTTAAGCCAAACTTTGGGATGGGCGCCGGCATGGCTTTGTTGTGCTGCCACAAGGGTCATATCTTGAACCCACTCTCATAATGTAACAATGGGTCTAACTTAACCAGATCTTGTGATTTGTTGTGCTGCCACAAGGTCACAAAGGTCTGGAGGCTGAATATACCAGGAGTTGCAAGGCGTTGCAATTGGCAAGAGTTGCCTACCCATTAACTATGGGGTGGTTTGTTGTGCTGCTACAAGGCCACTACCATAATGTTAATGGGATTCTGGTCCCACTAGGATACCACTGGAGTATCCCGTCTTTACACAATGAGGGTTGTGCAAATTTGTCGAAAATTAGTGGGAGTTATAAATTAGGATTAAAGACCATATCTTAATTTTAATGAATGAATATTTGCATGTTATCTAATTATTATATATCTTCTCTTGTATACTTCTATGGTGAACCACCCGTTACGTGGCATACTTGATGCCAACAGGCTTACTGGTCTGAACTATAGCGACTGGCTCAGGAATTTGAGAATTGTTCTCACTGCTGAGAAGATTACCTATGTTCTTGAGCAGCCTATTCCCCCTCTTCCTACTGATGATGCTGATGAGGCAGAAATGGTTCTTTATGAAAAGCACAAGGAAGATGCCACTCTGGCCCAATGTTATATGTCTGCCTCCATGACTAATGAGTTGCAAAGGCGGCATGAGAAGATGGATGCTTGATCCATCTTGTTCCACCTTGAGGAGCTCTTTGGAGCTCAAAGTAGAACAGAGAGATATGAGATATCTAAGAATCTGTTCGGGGCCAAGATGTCTGAGGGAACATCGGTGCAGACACATGTTCTCAAGATGATAGAGTGGATTGAGAGACTGGCAGAATTAGGTTTTGAGATGAACAAGGATTTGTGCTTTGACCTAATTCTACAATCTCTCCCAGGTTCATTCTCCCAATTCATATTCAATTTCAACATGAACAAGATAGAATGCTCTCTGGCAGAGCTTCTTAACATGTTGAAGACTGCTGAGGGGACAATGAACAATGGAAAATCTTCTGTGTTGCTTGTTGGTAAGACCAACAAGAAAAGAAAGAACCAAATTGTTTTTAAGAAAAATAAGAAGAAAAAGTAGGATAAGCATGGAAAGGTTGCCAAGAAAGAAGAGGCCAGCAAGGACAAGGGCCAGTGCTTCCATTGCTATAAGGATGGCCATTGGAAGAAGAACTGTAAGTTATATCTTGCAGAGAAAGAAAAGCAGAAGCTTGGAGAAGCTTCAGGTGTGTTCATGATTCACTTAAACTTGTCATATAGATCCACATCATGGGTATTAGATACTGGATGTGCATCTCATATCTGCAATGATTTATAGGTTCTGACAAGCAGTAGGCGACTGAACAGAGGAGATGTTGATCTTCGACTGGGGAATGGAGCAAGAGTTGCTGCACTAACAGTCGGGAATGCAAACCTCAAGCTTTGTTCAGGAGCTACTTTAGAATTAACAGATTGTTATGATGTTCCTTCCATAATTAAGAACATTATTTCTATTTCATGCTTAAACAAATGTGGATTTGTTGTGAGCTTTGGAAATAAAACATGTTCTTTATTATTAAATGGTGAATTGTTTGCCAATGGGAGCTTAATTTATGGTTTGTTTTTACTAGATGTGGATACTTCTATTTTGTGTGTGGATGGACCTCTTAAGAGGAAGAGGCATGATGTAAATCAAGCATGCCTTTGGCATTGTAAGCTTGGTCATATTAGTGAGGAAAGATTGAAGAGGTTGTGCAAAGATGGATATATTGATCCATTTAATTATGAATCATTTGCAACCTGTGAATCTTGCCTCATAGGAAAAATGACCAACTCTCCATTTACTGGACATGGAGAGAGAGCTGGTGAGTTATTAGAACTCATACATACTGATGTATGTGGACTTATGTCCACCCATGCCAAAGGGGGTTACTCATACTTCATTACTTTCACTGATGATTTCTCTAGGTATGGATATGTGTACTTAATGAAGTACAAGTCCGAAGCCTTTGAGAAATTTATGGAGTTCAAGAATGAAGTAGAGAAACAAACAGGAAAGAGTATTAAAACTCTTCGATCAGATCGAGGAGAGGAATACTTGAGTACGGAATTCATAGAATACTTAAAGGATAATGGTATATTATCCCAGTGGACTCCTCCCTACACACCTCAGCTGAATGGTGTGGCTAAAAGGAGGAATCATACCTTATTGGATATGGTACGGTCCATGATGTGCTTTGCTGGATTGCCCTTATTGCTCTGGGGCTATACCCTGGACACTGCTGCTCACTTGTTAAATAAAGTTCCTTCTAAATCATTGTCTTCCACTCCATATGAGATATGGAAAGGAAAGAAACCAAACCTTAAGTATGTTAAGGTCTGGGGTTGCCCTGCCCATGTTAAAAGGCACAATCCTGATAAACTGGCATCCAAGACTGAAAGATGCAGGTTTGTGGGATATCCTAAGGAAACCTATGGATATTATTTCTACCAGCCTAGCGATCAAAGAGTGTTTGTAGCTAAGCGAGCTGTATTCCTAGAGGAAGAGTATATCCTTGAAGGAAACAGTGGGAGTATGGTAGAACTAGAAGAGGTTCTAGAACCACAAACTGGAGCAGCATCGTCTCAGGAACTAGTTCAGGATAGCACACAAACTGTGCGTATGTCTGGCCGTGCAGCTGTCCAACCAGATAGATATGTGGGACATATCTCTGATGGTGGGAACAATGCACCCTATAATGAGGATGATGATCCTAAGACCTATGAGGAGGCAATAAGTGGTATTGACTCCTGGAGATGGCAAGAGGCCATGAAAGCAGAGATGGACTCCATGTACTCCAACCAAGTTTGGAACTTGGTAGATCCACCTGAGGGTATAGTACCCATCGGATGCAAGTTTATCTATAAAAGAAAAGTTGGAGCAGATGGAATGGTTGATACCTATAAGACAAGGTTGGTTGCGAAGGGATATCGTCAAAGACAAGGAGTTGACTATGACGAGACCTTCTCACCAGTTGGCATGACTAAGTCCATCAGGATTTTACTTGCTATCGCTGCATACCATGATTATGAGATCTGGCAGATGAATGTGAAGATTGCTTTCCTCAATGGATACCTTGAGAAGAGGTGTATATGATACAACATGAGGGATTCATATCCAAGGAGCACCCAGATAAGGTATGTAGGCTGTTGAGATCCATTTATGGATTAAAGCAAGCATCCCGCAGTTGGAATTTAAGATTTGATGAAGCCATCAAGTCTTATGACTTCGTTAAGAACGAAGATGAGCCGTGTGTGTATAAGAAAACATGTGGTAGAGCAATCACCTTCCTAGTCCTATATGTAGATGACATACTACTCATTGGGAATGTTGTAGGTATGTTGTCATCAATTAAAGCATGGCTATCTAAACACTTCTCCATGAAGGATTTGGGTGAAGCATCCAATGTATTGGAGATTAGGATCTATAGAGATAGATCAAATAGGATGCTAGGCTTGTCCCAACCCATGTACATAGATTCCATTGACAAAAGATTTGGCATGGAAAACTCCAAGAGAGGTCTCATACTGATGAGACATGGAGTTTATCTCTCTAAGGATATATCTCCTAAGACTCCTGAAGAGAGGGCGCGCATGAGTAGGGTACCTTATGCTTCGGTCATAGGGTCTATCATGCATGCCATGTTATGTACAAGGCCTGATGTTGCATATGCTTTAAGTGTTACGAGCAGGTTTCAGGCGGATCCAGGTGAGCAACACTGGATAGCCGTGAAGTGTATCCTTAAGTACTTGCGAAGGACTAATGATATGTTTCTAGTTTATGGAGGAAAGGACTTGAAAATTCGAGGTTACACTGACTCGAGTTTTCAATCCAATAAAGATGACAACAAGTCTACTTCAGGGTATGTGTTTACCCTGAATGGTGGGGCAGTGAGTTGGAAGAGTTCCAAATAAGAAACTAATGCTGATTCAACGACCGAAGCTGAGTACATTGCTGCTGCTGAGGCAGTCAAAGAAGCAATATGGATGAAGAAGTTCATCGAAGAGCTTGGAGTTGTGCCGAGCATCTCTTAACCGGTCCCCTTATTATGTGATAATAATGGGGCTATTGCACAAGTAAATGAGCCGAGGTCTCATCAGAAATTAAAGCATATTCTGCGACGTTACCATCTGATCAGAGAGATTATAGCTAGAGGAGATGTTGTAATTGATAGAGTATCTTCTAGTGATAACATTGCAGATCCACTAACTAAGCCACTGACTCAAAGTGTATTTGAGCGTCACCTAGGGCTGATGGGGATCAAGCATGTGGGTGATTGGCTTTAGTGCAAGTGGGAGATTGATAGAAATGTATGCCCTACAAGCCAATCACATGAGATGTGATGGCATCATTTCTTGTAATATCTTATTCATATTTATATTAATGGCATTTATTTATTACATTTAATCTGTGTTATTGATTCAAATGTGATAAAGTCCCTGAACTTGTGCGATGATGACTGGATCATGATGAGATTATGATAATGAGATCAGTCATCCGGATGCACATGTTCTAAATGTTCCCAGTCATAGGATCTTCATAAGGGACATTGAAGATCCGGATAGACTGGCACACATGATACTTACTCATATGATGTGTGTGATTGTTCTCATAGTCATCAGTGTGGTGACACTGAAGTATGTGTGTGGGAGCTCATTAGTAGAATGAGTTCACGGAATTGACCCGATCTAGAATCCCTGAATGGTAATCATACTGACTATCAATCAGGGTATTCTATGTCTCAATAGCATAGTTGGATCTTAGACCTGAGTCACTAAAGATGTCTTGCATAAGGGATGTTGAGTATTTGATTACTGACTTATCAACTTCTATTAAGTGGTCTTGTACAGTTAGTTATTCAGACTCAGTGGAACTCGTGCGAAGGTAATTAGTTTGACAACATGGAATCATTCACTCTCAGTATGATATATGAGAGAGAATGCCCTACGGATCTGTACTCAGGAAATCCCCTGGCCAGGGTGCAAGAGTTCATTATGGAAAAGGAGTTTTCCTAATGAACCAGTTTGGAGTACAGGATTCAGACGAGTCAGGATTCAATAGGGTTTGACTATTTGACCATACCCTAATCCTGGTGGGGCATTAGATGAATGAAGATCTATAGATGTGTGGAATCTGTAGACGGAAAGGTTCCTGAGTGGGTTGCTTATCCCCAATGTCATTTGGGATCACGAAGCATTGCTTGGTGCTTCTCGTGATCGGAAAGCCCAATAATTCTATTAAAGAGTTAATGGATAAATTGATTAAGTTAAGAAGGAGTTGTTTACTTAATGGGCTAAAAAAATCAAACCGACTATTGGGCCTAGAGGGTCACACACAATAGAGTGGTGAATAGACCGGGATGGGTAGGCTTTATAGACTATTATTGGGTTTTTGTGAGAAATGCCAAAGGTCTATAAATATACGCGGTTGGGAGAAACCCTGGCCAAGCTACAGGGAACCCTGGCCGCCCCCTCCTCTTCTCTCTCTCTCTCCAAGGTGCGTCCCTTTCTCTCTCTCCTTCCTCCCCGGTGGATGGTGGTGTTGAGATCGGGTCGGCGCGTGGAGATTGTTGAGGAGATCCCATGTGCTTCCACTACTCGTGTGGATACGTCTAGAGGCCGGACGCTTGAACGGCTCACGACTCCAGGATCTTCCTCTCCTTCGTCTTTGAGGTTTTGGAAGATTCTTAACCCCGCAAAGGTAAAGAATCATTCTTCACATCGTGAGATTACCAATACAGTTCGATTTTGAAAAATCAGAAACGATATGCAATCTAAGGTTTCGATGATTTCCACTACGTATTCTGGTCGAAACCTTACAACTCCTGCATGTGTGTGCACCAACATGGGCATGTCTAGGTCTAACGACTCAATTCCAAATTCCTCATGCAATTGACAAGCAAACATATCAGAAATGAAAGTTTGTGTAGCACCGGTGTCAAATAATACTCAAGCATGAATACCATTGATAGAGATAGTACCTTCTGTGAGATCCTCCACCCGCTCAGCATCCTCTCTAGCCAGTGTAAACACCCGAGCTGGCGCTTGAGGTCTCCCTGCAGGTCTCGCTACTGCTGTTCTTGTTGCTACTGGAGCTGCTACTATTGCTACTAGCCGAGCTGCTACAGGCTGCATCATCTTCAGACAATATCAGATCATGTGACCCTTCTCACCACAACGAAGACACCTACCGGTGGTGATCTAATATACTTCCCCGCCATGTCGCTTGCCACATTGTTTACATTCTGGTTTGTCGTTGTTCCTTGGTGGTGGTGTGGTCTTCCCTATCACGAATGACTGCGATGGATTCTTCATCACCCTTTTGCCTTTATCATACCGGTGAAAAGGTGATGATGATCTCTTTGTTGAAGTCCTCTTGTCCTCTTGATATAATTCTATGTCACTCTCTTGACGACAAGCCACACCAAGAGCCACCTCCATCGTAGCAAGATCCATTGTAACTAGACGGGTCCAAAGTGATGGTCGTAGACCCGCCACAAACTTCTTCACCATCCTTCTTTCATTAGTGACAATATGCGGTGCATATTTTGACAATTCCGGGAACTTTGCTTCATACTCGAGCACGGTCATCGTCCCATAAGTTAGGGCCAGAAAAACTTGTTCCATCTTGTCTTGTATATGCTCTAGTATGTATTTTGTTGTGAATAGCTGCCTAAATTCTTCCCAAGAAATATCATGCTCGAGTCTATCAGGTTGATTCCTTAGAACAGACGCCCACCATACGTCCGCTCTCTCCTGTAGCATGTACGCTGCCAGACTTCTCTTGTCCTCATCTGCACACCGGATGGCCCAAAAAATCTTTTCTATCTTGTGGAGCTAGTTTTGAGCCACGATTGGCTGACTCTCCCCCTTAAAAGAGGGTGAAGCCATACACCGAAATCTCTCCATCATGGTCACCCCTCCAAAAACCTGCTCCTGGGATGATGCTGCTTGGGTTTGGAGTTGCGCCTGAAGTGCCGCCTGAGTCTGAGCCTGGGTTGCATAGCTTGGACCAGACCTTGCATGAACATTCCATAATCCACCAAAGGTGGTGGGGGCGGCAACGGGAGTCCTCTTGACTCCTGCTGAACATCGTCATTGTGAACTGCATGACGACCTCCTCTGCCATGGTCTAGCAATAAAGTAATACGATTAGGTTTTCATCATGACAACTTACTAGTTTAAGACTTTTAAATGTGGATTAAGCTGATGACTATTTATGTAAATTCTCAACTGTGAGCTCTGATACCACTCTCTGTGACGTCCCGACTCGTAAACCCGGTCCAGTCGTAAAGACTCACGTCGGATCCCGATCAAAACGTCACAGTGGGACAACCCAAACAGTAACATTACGGTAGAGAATTTCACTTAAATATTGAGATATCATTGCAACGGAAATAAAAATACTCGAACAGTCAGGTTATAGTCAAAAGACTTCATCCACATAGGTTGAAATAAATATCAACAATTTAACAAGTCATTTATTACATAACCACATTTCACACACATTTTTTTCGTAACTACCTAAGATAATGACTCGTAGTAAATCCAAGCCGCGGTCAGAACACTGCCAGATCACTCCTCGCTTTCTTCTACCGCTTCTCCTGAAAATGTTCAAACGAGTGAGTCTATGAATCGACCCAGTAAGAGAGTAAGCATAGACCCCAGTCATAACATGTAAAAATATATCCAAACTGACTTATGGCATTTCATTTTATAAGTCATTCTTAAGCATAATTTTAAATAGATAACGACATGGGATTATTACATTATAACCCAATTTTAATTTTACAAATCATAAGTCATGATATTAACAACTTACAAATAAAACATGTACATTAAAACTTTATTCTATCAATGACGAAGAAAATGAGAATTCAACATTTGCAAACATTATCATACAATATAATTTGACTCATTTATCAATAGAATAATTCCAGTACTAGGCGGAGTATGGTCTCACGCATAGTGAAAGGATCCAAACAGACTTAATCTGCCCTTTTCCAAATCACCATTTGATGTACTAGAGATTCATTAACAGTAAACATTTACAATGTAATAATAGTGAAATGCAATAACAGTTCAGTTGTTAATAACACTAGTTTCAATATTAGTTCAATGAGCAGTAACAGTAGTTTCAATATTGATTCAGTAAGCAGTAATAGCAGTTCCAATATCAATTCAGTGAGCAGTAACAGTCGTTTCAATAATGACTAAATGAACAGTAGTAGTAGTTTCAATATCAATTCAGTAAGCAGTAACAGTAGTTTCAATTTCAATTCAGTGAGCAGTAACAGTGGTATAAATAGCCAAGACACAGTGCCCAGACCACCACTAGAAGGACAATCTGTCAGTACTCGATCACCTAGGTAAATAGTGATGAGTCTTGGTTACTGCGCAGAACCGAGAGAAGTCCTCTCCACCTTAACCAGTGGTACTTGTCCACCTCTAGGATTTCATCCCTGTTACCCTCGAGGCCAGTAAACAGTGTGAACCTCCCCATAGAGGCATTTCTGTGGCTTGATTCCAGTCTCTCCCTATGGTGGCAGTGTCCATTTGACAGTAATAGCAGTACGGTAATTAGATAATTATATATGTAACTCATATGAAATGGACACATGCCACTCAAAAATTCATGTTGTGAACATTATGTATGAAATATGCCAATATTGATTTTTTTTAACTTCTAAAAATTCTAAAGTTATCAAATTATAAAGACATATATATATATATATCAAAATTTTCTATTTCTGTTGATAGATATCAGAATGCATTGAAATTTCAATGAAACAACGTATTAACATTAAGCATCAAAACAGAAAATTATCATTATTTTTGAAACATTATTTATAATTTGTCCATAATTACTTATACTCAATCATGCATCATAAATTGACTAACTTTATCAACAATGTTCAAAAGACCATTAAAAGTTTACTAATGATCATAGTTGTACGTAACATTACACAGAAAATTTTTCATACAAGAATTAGAATTGTTCCAGAATCATTTAAATTCTCCTATTCATAGAAAATTAACTAAATTTAATCAAAGTATTGAAAAAGTTACCATAATTTTTCAAACCATCATCTATAACAGAAACATCATTTTTGATACTTTTCATTATTTTTCACACTATATTATTAATATTTTGATAGAATAACAAAAATACATCATGACTAATAAATTAACTAAATATGTCCACAATGATCAGAAAATTACTAAAAATTTGCAGAACGTTATTCCAGACAGAAGTATCATATATGAGAAACTTCACTATTTTTCATTCAATGTTTCTAATTTTTGAAATTTTATATCAGTTTCTAAAATTTATAACAATAGCTTTTAAATAAAGAAAATTATCCAGAATATTTACAATGACTAAAATATACTAACAATTAACTGATAAATATCACATATTAGTTTTGTAACTTTATCAATATTTTTCATAGAACATTAACATTTATTAAAATTTTAATTATTAGTTCAAACATTAAAAAATTATACGAGTCAAGATGCATCAATCAAAATAAAATAAAAAATTAATCAATTAGTTATAACATGCATTGAAGTCTTCTGGTGAAGGTTCAAAATTTTTTATGCAGTATTTCTATTTATCTCATAATTTTATACTTCTAAGAAATTAATAAAAATTCTGTAATTTTACTTATAGACATCTATAATTATTGGTATTTAAATAATACAATCCACTCAATGGAAAAACCATATTGTGAAATCTTAAAAATTTTATGAACATGATCTCTAATTTCTATACAATTATTTATTTTTTACTCATGTATTAAAAATTTATTAACATAATTATTGTGATCCAAAAATAATAAAATTTGTATGCACATGTGTCTCGCAGTAAAATGCATTCTTAAGATTTTTGGTTATTTTATATCACCCCTTTAGCCTTTTAATATAATTAAACACCCATAAGATAATATTAAAATATTTTTAAACATGAAGATAATTTAAATCAGACATGAAAATTTTTACAGAGAGCTTAGTATATCAGATCCCATGATCATGGAAACTTTCTAAATTTATCATGCACCGTTACTAATTATAGTGTATTAAATATTTAATTTTACCCTTAATCACATGCCTTAACATTAATGATCTCATGGTAATCCGGCTAAGATATGATCATACATGATGAAATAAAGATCTCTGGATTTAATTATTTTTATAGATGCTAATTAACATATCTTAAATTATTTTACATATGCTAATTATGCTAATTAAGAGGATAAATGCTAAATCTCTTACCTTAATAAAGCTTAAACACAACCTTAATTAGCCCTCCACCCCCTCCTTCTGCACTTCACGTAGTCTGCCCCAAAGGAGGGTAAATGAAGCCCCCAACAGCCCTTTTTATCTAGGTTTTCCGTTAATTAATCTTAGCCATTGATTTAAATCAAGGGTGGAGATTAAATAATTATTTTAATGCTATTTGTTGGACCAGAGAGATGGCGGACAAGAAGAGGGGTTGAATTATCCCCTTGCTGAGATGACGGACTTTAAAAATAACTCCAACTAATTACAACGGAAATAAAACTATCAGCGTTAATTATCTTAAACAGATGTGTGATTAAAAGAGTTCTCTCAATCTTTCCGATCCCACACGGTTTGACAATGCAAATAACAATTAAATTAAAGCCAAACACAGATAACAGAGGTAGCAATGTGTGGAGATGTCGTGAATAAAAATCTACAAGTTGACCTGTGAAGGGAGGTAGATGAAATGGACGATCACACAGGCATTCACACGAGAAACAAAGATTTTTAGGTGGTTCGGGACGACGACGGACTCCCTACGTCCACACCTCACCAAACTCGGTGAGGCTTCACTCCACGCTACGAAACGTAGCAACACGGGGACGAACGCCAACACCACACACGCTACTTCGGCAGCAATATCCACACACGGGGCCTGGCCCCAACACGCTGCCACGGCTGCACACACACACGCAGTCAGGGAACACACCCCAGATGCAAAGACCACGCGAAGATGCAGCTCCGTCTACCACACACAGATATTCTAATGTTCAATAAAATAAGAAGATATACAATATACGCCCACAACAGTATGTAGATGAAGATAGACTATGAATCACTCATAGAAGTAAACATAGAGAGGATGTAGAAATATTTGCCCCAAAAGACCAGCAGCTCCTGTAAGTGCCGACTTATGGAGTCGACACTTTCAGAGCTGAGTCTGAAAACAGTCTAAGACCCAATAAAACACTGAAAAAGACATCAAGTCCAATCAAAGTAACATGGGTGGAACATGAAAATTAAGTTCTCACCAAGGGTCCACGGTTAGAGAGAAATTTGAACCTGCATGAAGATAATTTGAAATACAACCATGTATACATGTTCAGTCCTTTATGAACCTACACATTGAAGATTTATGTTGCAGCCACATATGAAGGAAAGTTCTGACATTTCCAACCCGAGCATACATCTTGAGAAGTGATCAAGCAAGTCACATTAAAATTCATTCAAACATTAAGCATAGCACATGAAATCCTCAAACACTCAATGCATTCAACAATGTCTGTGCATATGAACTAATGGTCAATGCATATGAGAAGGTTGGGTCGGTGCAAGTATGTGGAACACCAAAGATTGGGTCGGTGCACAATTGAATAGATCGGTGCATGTTTGTAAAACACTCATAGTTAAGCTCGGTGTAAAGGTGAACAACGTTCGTGCAATGGTAAACATCAATGCAAGATACATCACACATAAAGCTCATTGAAAGCCATTGAACAAGCCTTTCAAATAAAATTCAATCAAACCTTCATGTAAATCAAGTTCAGTTCATAAACACAAAGTTTTGTCCAAAAGCATGCTGAACACCTATTCTTTACTCAGATATGGATACCCTGTTGAAGGACCAAAATTAGACCAATAGTCCTAAATGTCATGCCAATACACACATGAATTAAAGATGTAGTCTAGGAATTCAAGTTCATTAATCATGAAACCAGCTTGATTAAATATAAGGCATTTCAATTTCAGTTCAGATCAAAACAAAGAACTAGGCTCAAAGAGCCAGGGGTCGACCCATCCCAGGGAGACCGTAAAAGCTGCCTTAGTAGTCCAATGCAAGTAATTCAAGTTCAGTCGATTTATCCAATGATCTGAGAGCATTATAGATCCAGGAGTTTAAGTCTAGTTCAGCAAATATAAACGCAATCCAATTATGCCAAGTTCGGTCAATGGAGGCTAAACTCAATCAAATCACACAGATATTGAAAGTGCAGTCCAAGCCAGTGAACACAAATCATTCAAGACCATTTAAAATAACATGAAGAATCATATCATGAAGATTCACATGGATTACTAATTCAGTCTAGTGCAAACTGAACCTTCACAACCATGGACAGCAAAATGTCAAGCATTTATGTCAGTTCATTAAAAACCCCATATAGGATATACATGAAAGCACCAATAATACAGAGCTACCAAAACACAATGTTTTCACAAGTTAGTTCCAAAGTTCATGCACAGCACGCATGAGGCAACATCAGAATTGCATTCGTGAAGGACCATAAAATTTCAACCTGTAAAGCAAGATATCATCATGTTAGCTTGTTTATCATGAAGACGTTTTCCACTAAACAAGCACACAATATTTTCACTTTAGAGCAAACATAAAACACACAATATATTGGAATCATCAAAACCATTATCAAAGACAAAGAGGGGGCGCACGGAACCCAACAATCTCTCCCTTTTTGATGATGACAATATATTGTGCCCACCAAAACTCTCTCCCCCTTTGACATTATCAAAAAATGGGGGACTAAGGAGAACTGATGTGAAAGTGCGAACAGAAATAGACGGATATATAAAGCCTATGGTGCATGAACCCAGCAATGAACCTCCCATGAAGAGAAGATGTAAGAATTATGAACAAGTATAAGACTAAGAACATGTGTGAAACTATGAACATGTATCTAGAATTGAAATTTGAAATTTGAACTATATGCAGAATGTAAAACTAAGTTATGCACAGAATGTATTGTGCTAAAAAGCACATTATTCTCCCCCAATTGTCAAGAACAAAAACTAACTGACAATGGGTTATTTAACCTGTTATTTACAAGTATAACCTAAAGATGAAATTCTCCAAAATGTTCATGCAAGCAAGCAGGCAAGCATGAAGGTTAAGCAAGCATATCAATATCTATAACTCCCCCTTAATGGGGTAAACGGATAAGAATTGAACAGTTCATTCAAAATCGAAACGTGAGACATGAAGCATAATCAAAAAAGGTAGTGCATGCATATGCTGAAGGTATTGCATAAACCATGATAAGAATAAATTCAAGATATACAGTCATCACAATGATACCCAAAATTAAAATTTATGTAAATGAGCAATGAACTTCAAAATTATATATATATATATATTTCCAAAAACCCTGCCTAGAGGTGAAATGGAAAGTGGTCCTCGAGGAGGAAACACTTCGCCATTAGACCACTAAGATGTTGATTTTATTGAGATAAACATCAAATGAAAATTACATGATACGGATGCTAGGCATACCTAGCTTATCCAACCGAGCTGCACCCTTGATATTCGTAGGTAGCTCAAATGAGGAAAAGAAAGAATTACAATTATTTGTGCAAGATAGGGAGGCTAACAAATCAGCAACAACATTTGCTTCTCTGAAGATATGAGTGACTGAGTCTCTTTGAGAGAGTAATTCCCTGATTTCTCTGACATAAGTAAGGATAGACCATGGGCAGTGAGCTTGCTTGTTGATTGTTTGCACAAGGATTTTGGAATCACATTCAATCAATGTCGGATGAGAGGATACCATTCTAAGGTATTTGAGTCCATCTAATAGGGCTCGGGCTTCAGCAATGATACTGGTTGCAGCCCCATAGAAGTGGGAGAAAGCAATGACAATTTCACCTTTAGAATTTCGGATTAGACCACCCCCACCTGATGTACCTAAATTCTTGCTTGCACCATCGGTATTCAGTTTAAGCAAAGGCCATGGTGGACAAACCCATTTGATAATTTTCAGTATGGGGTTTATAGTGCTGCCTCCTTTTATTCCAAGATGTGAAAGAATTAGCTTCCTGCTTGGATTGTCTTCTCTTAAATCCAACAGTTCACAAATTGTTTTGGCTTGGGTGACAATGCTGTGGAGCAGACTTAGCTTGGAGATATGCTTATCTTCATATTTGGCAAAATTTCTTGTGGACCAAAGCTCCCACATGGTGTAACCGATGACAGCCAAAGAAAGTAGACCATACTTAGATTTCAGATTTAGCATAAAAACCGAATTCATAATCCTGAACCTGGCAGAGTTTCCTTCAAATTGCAGCCCCATAGCCGAAAGGGAAGACCATGTAGCAGCGGCTATTTCACTGTCAATAAAGATGTGTTGCAATGATTCTACATGAGGCTGGGAGCAGCAATGGCATTTGGAGCACATCTGAATACCCAGAGCCTGTACATTGTAGTCTGTGACTTCAAAATTATATGGATATGAACAGAATTTCTAGAAAACACTAGAGGGTTATTTCCTTCCTACACTTCCATTTCGATCCTTGACTTTTGGTAGCTTCACACAACCCATTTTTGTTTACTTTTCTTTTATTGGATTTCACCGTTCGACGCGAGTGACCTCATATATCTCAATGGGGTTTTTCGGCTACTAAGATTTATCACACAATGTGAATTTTTGTTTCACCTTTCGACGTAAGTTTCCTCATTTATTTCAGTGGAGATTCCCGACTACTTGGTTAGGCATTCCACTTATTGAAGCTTGCAGGGTAGGCAGCTTTTTCCTCACGATTCTCTTAATTTCCATGTAGAAATTTATTTCCTTGACGTGTTAAAAGGAATTTTGAAATCCTTATCAATTAAAGTCATATGCATCATTTTTGAATAAGTTAAGGGTAATTACTTTGTATGTAGAAAATAAATTTGCCAAAACATAGTTATGACTCCCCCTAAATGTATGCACACTTAGAAATAAATTCTCCTCCTTTGTATATGTCATGGTTCACAAAACGATTGAATTCATTGTATTTTTATTTATCAAGGAGGCAAGGTCTTAGAAGATTGTCAAGAAAGGGTTTTATAGAAAGATATATACATGCAAACAAGCAAGGATGTGAAAGTTAATTCATGTAATATGATTTCCGATACGTGACGGAGAACTTAGGTCCGAAGACCACCATCACGCGTAGTGAAAGCTTCCGGCTAGACATAATCTAACCTTCCACAAACATCATTTTATATACCGGATAATCATAGCATTCAAGCACACAAGTATGTAACGTATATGCAAGTGTATGCATGTAAACTGAAAGATGATTGTAAATCATTCCTATCTACAAATATGCATAGGCATGCATGATATGAGCATGAAAATATGTATGTGAACTATATATGCACATGTGAACTGTTATTTACAAAAAGATGATTGAAAGTGTGAAGAATTTTATGTTCAAACTAAAGCATTCAAGAATTGGATTGTTATTTGCACAATATGAGTAAAAGTGTGAAAGACTTTATGCACAATGTAAAGCACTTAAAAATTGAGATTATTCACAAGTTGTGCAAAGTGTTCAAGTTAACTGTTAATTAGACTCAATAGATCTCAAGATTTTAAAAGATGTCAAAATCAGTGAACCAAACTTGCAACTGTTTAATTGCAAACACTTTCCTCCAAACATAGATTTTACCTTTTCAAAATTTTCAAAATGAACCTAATCGAAACAAATTTTAAAACAAACCATTTTCTTTCTTACCTTGTGAGCCCTTTATTTAATAACTTTCCTTGACCTTAAGGTCCCATGCAAGACAGATTCTCATTTTGAAGATTTGGGTACCCAAGTCATCTTGGGTCCCGAGGGGTTAGCCCTAACATGAGCAAATGTATTCTTCTTATTTTTCCTTTCATACCATTCATCATAAGCCCTCATCATGATACAATCATCCATTGAATGTCCATTCAGGCCACAATAAAAATAGTGAGAAGATTTTCTTCTCATGGACCACTTTACATCATATTTCAATAAGGATCAATTATCCATCATGTGTCCAACTTCACCACAATAATGACAAGAAAAATTCCTTTTGTTAGACCATTCATCATCATTTTTCTTTATGAAACAATGTTCAAAGACATGACCATGCAATCCACAGTAATAGCAATGAGCATTGAAGTTTTTCTTCATAGGTTTTTCGTGATGTTTAGAATCATCAACAAATTTCATTCTCGACTTCAATGCCTCATTATCATCGAATTTCATCAAGGAACAATCATACATATCATGACCGAATTTGCCACAATAATAGCATGAAACATTTCTCCTTTTACTTGTTGCATGATTATGTTTAATAATAGGGGGTTCTACATGCACACAAGAACAATCCGTAATATTTTTCTGATCTTGATTTTCATTTGTAGATGTGGACATGAGTTTATTCAAACTTTTTATTTGATTTTCTAAGGACAAGATATGCGGTGTAGAGCTAGCCAATTCTTCTTCACAAGATGCAATTTTCTCATTTAACAAGGAATTAACGGTTTTGTGACTTTCAATTTCTTTTTCAAGAATATGCAAGTTGTCACAAACATCAATGATCACACATTTTCCCTTCTCAACCTTTTCAAGACTTTTCAACTTACTTTCAAGTGATGAAATCTGAATTAACAAGGCACTATTTTCATTTTGGAGTTTGTCAAATGAATTTTTGTTCATGAAAGTGTGTTCAAATTTTTTCATTTGAAAATTCACATTTTCATCAACCATTTTATTCATGGTTTCATTGCATTTAAATTTATCATTCAGATTTCTAAAGCTTTCTATTTCCTTTCTTAGTTCCTTCAGCTTTTTAGACTTGTCAATATTCAATGTAGCTTTCCCTTTTTCCAGAAGGTGCAGTTTTTTAGATATGGCGGCATTCAACATTTTCAGCTTCTCATTATCTTCTTTTATTTGTTGAAGTTCTAAAATTTTAGTCAGTAAAGATTTGTTTTCAAATTTAAGATTTGCAATCAATTCTTTGTCTTCTTCATCATCAAGCATGTGAGACTCAACTAGTCTTTCAAGCTCGGTGCATTTTCCACATGAAGAATTGTCATGCTTCTTTTTCAATCTTTTGTTTTCAGATTTTATAGTTTTATATTTTTTAAATAGTTCATCATAAGCAATCACAAGTTCATCATAGCTAATCTCATCCTCTTCGTCAGAGTCAAAATTTACCTTTGAGCTCACCTCACTTTGTCGCTCAATTTCTTTATTTGCCACGAGGCACTCATCATCATTGTAGCTTTCTTCTTGGGCTTCGCTTAGCCCATCCCAAATCTCTTCGGCTGTCCTACAAGATAAAACAAAAGTAAATCGATTAGGGTCCACAGCAGCCTTAAAAGCATTCAAGACAAAAGAATTATCAAAATTCTTTTTCCTATCCTCATCGGTCCATCTTAACTCATTTTTAGGAAGAATGTAAGGACCATGAGTGATTAGATCCATAAGTTTCGAATCAATATTGGTAATCCAAACACAAAATTCTCCAAGCCAGAGAGCATAATCAAAACCATCAAAGACGGGAATCAAATTCATGCAAGCCATCGTAAAGTGATCTTTTCCCCTAGACCGCGAGGTCTACGAATAAAAATCAGAGACTAGGCTCTGATACCAATTGTTGGCCCAGAGAGATGGCGGACAAGAAGGGGGGTTGAATTGTCCCCTTGCTGAGATGGCGGACTTTAAAAACATCTCCCACTAATTACAGCGGAAATAAAACTAACAACGTTTATTATCCTAAACAGATGTGAGATTAAAAGAGTTCTCTCAATCTTTCCGATCCCACACGGTTTAACAATGCAAATAACAATTAAATTAAAGCCAAACACAGATAACGGATGTAGCAATGTGTGGAGGTGTCGTGAATAAAAATTTACAAGTTGACCTGTGAAGGGCGGTAGATGAAATGGATGATCACACAGGCATTCACATGAGACACAAAGATTTTTAGGTGGTTCGGGACGACGACGGGCTCCCTACGTCCACCCCTCACAGAACCCGGTGAGGCTTCACTCCACGCTACGAAACGTAGCAACATGGGGACGAACCCCAACACCACACACGCTGCTTCCGCAGTAATATCCACACACGGGGCCTGGCCCCAACACGCTACCACGGCAGCACACACACACGCAGTCGGGGAACACACCCAAGATGCAAAGTCCACACGGAGACGCAGCTCCGTGTACCACACACAGATATTCTAATGTTCATAAAAATAAGAAGATATACAATATATGCCCACAACAATATGTAGATGAAGATAGACTATGAAGCACTCATAGAAGTAAACATAGAGTGGATGTAGAAATATCTCTTTGAATGCTTGACGACCTGTAGACAAATCTTCCTTGAAGTTCTTGCTGGTGGGAGGTCGATCTTGAACTATACGACGCCGAAGAAGCTCCTCCTTGGAGATTCGACGACGAGGCAACTTGTACGCTTGACGATGGATGAAGATCTGCGACCTTGCCCCTCTCTTCCTCTTCACAAGATAGAAAGTATTAGACCCCGCCTCCTTTTTCTCCCTTTTCCTGCAAGAAGACAGACATGTTAGCACCCCCTTGTTTTCTGGTCTGGAATTCCCAGAACACATGTATATATATATATGTATATATTGCAGCCATAAGATGAACCCGTCCAAACTTTAAGCTAATCTCAAACAAAAGTATGGAAATGATAAAACTAAGCTTGTTTTCAGACATGTTAGCTTTGGTCCCCTTAATCTTCACACAACTTGGAGATAAAATAAAAGAGTGCTTTAGAATGATAAAACTGTGAGAGAGGAACTCAACCCCTTTAATAGACGCCCATGCCAGCAACCGGTGAAGAGAGTAGCGACGGCTCCCTCCAACTTCAAACTCGGGATCATGAGACCCGGTCGTTGGCGGCTGCGTCTACCTTCTCCAGCCGATGCAAGCACCTTCTCCTCCTCGTTCTTCTTCACCTGCAGCAGATAGAACAATGTTAGCGCAGGGGATGATTCCATTTTCGATGGAGATCGCAGCACATATAGCCAAGCAAAAGCTGCAGCAAAAAGACTAGAATACCCAAGCTAAAACCCTCTCAAACCCTCATCCAAACAAGGGGAGAAACCCTAGGGGTAATGGGGTAAAAGGGCAAGCCAATCGGACCATGTAATGGGGATTTCCCAACCTGATCCAAAATCCCGATCCGGATGCACCAGAGAAAGTGTCGACTCTTGGAGTCGACACTTTTCTCATCTCGTTCTGTCCTGAGAACAAAATCAGGACCCAAAGTGAAAGTGTCGACTCTTGGAGTCGACACTTTTCACAAGAGGTTCTATTTTGCACAAAATTAGCTAGACTCACCTGTAAGTGTCGACTCTAGAGGTCGACACTTTTTCCCGAGGCTTCTGTTTGCCCCATAAGACCACCAGCTCATGTAAGTGTCGACTTATGGAGTCGATACTTTCAGAGCTGAGTCTGAAAACAGTCTAAGACCCAATAAAACATTGAAAAAGACATCAAGTCCAATCAAAGTAACATGTGTGGAACATGAAAATTAAATTCTCACCAAGGGTCCACGGTTAGAGAGAAATTTGAACCTGCATGAAGATAATTTGAAATACAACCATGTATACAAGTTCAGTCCTTTATGAACCTGCACATTGAAGATTTATGATGCAACCACATATGAAGGAAAGTTCTAACATTTCCAACCCGAGCATACATCTTGAGAAGTGATCAAGCAAGTCACATTAAAATTCATTCAAACATTAAGCATAGCACATGAAATCCTCAAACACTCAATGCATTCAACAATGTCTGTGCATATGAACTAATGGTCAATGCATATGAGAAGGTTGGGTCGGTGCAAGTATGTGAAACACCAAAGATTGGGTCGGTGCACAATTGAATAGGTCGGTGCATGTTTGTAAAACACCCATCGTTAAGGTCGGTGCAAAGGTGAACAACGTCCATGCAATGGTAAACATCAATGCAAGATACATCACACATAAAGCTCATTGAAAGCCATTGAACAAGCCTTTCAAATAAAATTCAATCAAACCTTCATGTTAATCAAGTTCAGTTCATAAACACAAATTTTAGTCCAAAAGCATGCTGAACACCTATTCCTTACTCAGATATGGATACCCAGTTGAAGGACCACAATTAGACCAGCAGTCCTGAATGTCATGCCAATACACACATGAATTAAAGATGCAGTCCAGGAATTCAAGTTCATTAATCATGAAACCAGCTTGATTAAATATAAGGCATTTCAATTTCAGTTCAGATCAAAACAAAGAATTAGGCTCAAAGAGCCAGGGGTGGACCCATGGGGTCGACCCATCCCAGGGAGACCGTAAAAGCTGCCTTAGTAGTCCAATGCAAGTAATTCAAGTTCAATCTATTTATCCAATGATCTGAAAGCATTATAGATCCAGGAGTTTAAGTCCAGTTCAGCAAATATAAACACAATCCAATTACGCCAAGTTCAGTCAATGGAGGCTGAACTCAATCAAATCACACAGATATTGAAAGTGCAGTCCAAGCCAGTGAACACAAATCATTCAAGACCATTTAAAATAACATGAAGAATCATATCATCAAGATCCACATGGATTACTAATTCAGTCTAGTGCAAACTAAACCTTCACAACCATGGACAGCAAAATGTCAAGCATTTATGTCAGTTCATTAAAAACCCCATATAGGATATGCATGAAAGCACCAATAATACAGAGCTACCAAAACACAATGTTTTCACAAGTTAGTTCCAAAGTCTCATGCACAGCACGCATGGGGCAACGTCAGAATTGTATTCGTGAAGGACCATAAAATTTCAACCTGCAAAGCAAGATATCATCATGTTAGCTTATTTATCATGAAGACGTTTTCCACTAAATAAGCACACAATGTTTTCACTTTAGAGCAAACATAAAACACACAATATATTGGAATCATCAAAATCATTGTCAAAGATAAAGAGGGGGCACACGGAACCCAACACTATTAAATTGATAAATTTGGCATTCAAAGTCTCACCAACCCACTCATCCCTATTATTTTGACTATCCCATATTTTTATTTTTTTTATACATATGGCACATGGGATTTGACTTTAGAAGAAAGGGTTTAAACTAAGTGGGGTTTAATAATAAAAAAGATTTTTTTTAAACTAATGCCGCAACGCGGCAGGGGGGTGACGCGTTCGCCCGCCTACGCGCGCGTTGGCGATCGCCCGTCCGAGAAACCAATTTTTTTTATTTTTTTTAGTTTGACCCTTGTTTTTTTTTGTTTTGAACCCCCCCTTTTTTACAAATGAACCCTTTCTTTAAAAATTTGTCCCCTTCAATTTTTTTTACAAAGACTGGAATAATAATAATAAGATTAATAATTTAAACAATTAGGCATAAATAAATATATATTATTTATCAAATAAAATCCTATAAATTCGTAGGGCATTACAGTGTTGTCCGGTGGAACTATTAATGAACTTGATTGCCTTGCTATTGCACCGATGGGACTTGTTGACAAGAGCTTTGTAGCCCGACCAGTGTGTCAGCTCGAGTGTTTTAGACTGGATTAGCACGGATCCTTTGATAGCAGGGAGATTGCTGCATGACTGCTTCGAGATGACATTGCCCCAAGGGACAAATGGAAGTGGCCGTGCCCAGAGTCATCTACTACCCTTTGTGTTATTGTCTTCTACGGGGATACCTGGAATGTTGTACCTTGGCGAGGGTAGGCTCCCAAGACTTGCATCGTATGATGGTCTCTTGACCTGCTTACCTTTGCAGTTGTGGTTGTAGGGGTCTTCTTAGCTTTAAAAATGGTGTCTATAGATTTAAACTCTCCAGCCGTGCCCCATGCGTTGCTTATAGGGACTTCATTTGAAGAAGAGACTACGGGGCTTGCCCCCGTTCCATGGTGCTAAATTATATGGAGTAGCTTCCCAAAGAAGGAGAAATCCCATTCTTCCATTGAATGCGATGTAGCAAATGGGCCCTCTAAGCGAGGAGCTTGGAATCTTTAGTAGCCCATCTTGTCGAGCAATTAGAGTTTGCAGCGGGTTGTACAGTTCCTAGTGGGACTTTGGTGTGTGCCGAATAATTCCATCCTTCTCTTCTTTTTCTTCTGTTGCATCCCCCGGGCCGTGGTGGATAGCTGGAGATTTTGCTCTCACTTTTTGTGCCCCCAGGCTAGAATGGATAGATGGAGAAGAAGTTGCCCAGAGCACCTCTTTAAATTGGGTAGTTTGTTATGAACAGTCATGTAGATAGATAGAAGTGGGGAGATCCGGCCATTGGAAACCACCATTTTCTCTGTTGTTGGTAGCCCCTCCCCCCTAAAGCAGGGTATAGAGTCTAGTTGTGCCTACCGGCACTTCAAAGCTTGATTGCGGCCGTAGCTCTTTTCATTCCTACCCCCTTGTCAAGTCTATGTCGGAATAGAATTTTATTGGCTCTAGGAAAGGAGCATGTTGCTGAGTGTCTCCCGGGTGAACTGGCCCCATTTGACAGTTGTTTATTTAGTTTCCCCCCTCTCACGTGGAGTGACCTGTGAGGGGCTGGGGGAGGGCGAGAGTACATCTCCCTGAGATAAGGTTGAGCATCCCTCATCATGTGCTGGAATATGTAGAGCAGCGGTTGCATCGCGCTGGGTCTTTTCATTCGGAAAGAGATTCTTCCCTGCATCTTCATCATTTTGCGGTCAGCCTTGACATTGGTGAAGTCGACAGCGTATTGAGCAGTTTCCTCTTTTTCCTTTAGCAGTTGCCCTTGGGTTGGAGCACCATTTGCATTTTGTTCAGCTTCTGTCCATGGTGGAAGGAGCTAGATATGCACTTTAGAGGGTGTGCTATCCCGATTGATATAGAGGGGCTGTGTCAGCTGCCATCTTAAAGGCGAGCAATTGGTGAGGGCGAGGCGGATCCACCCTATATTCACTGACCGACAATTCACCATTTTGGATCAAGTCTTCCATGATGTCTTTAAATGCATAGCAGTCCTTGATGAGATGCCCCCTCTTTGTTAGTGTTGGTGTGCTACAGGCCAATTTAGGGTCGGGTAGACCCGATTTATGTACGATATTGTTCATTGTTAATAAAGTGGTATTTGAGCATAAATATGCGATTGTGTATTACTTTACGATGTCCCTAGGATATGTGGTTGTAAAGTCAACTCGAGATGGGATCTCGAACGTGAGACTGACTTTACATGGACACATACCTTAAACTGTTCCTGGTTGGAGGGTAATCACTCGGGGACTTTGATTACCTATTTAACTAGTACACATGATGTGTTATGGACCAGTCTAATGGTCACTGGTGCCGGGCACCAACACATATGTGTAGGTGTATGTCCTTGGAGGATGTACACTGAACTGATCCGCTATTAGATCTTCAGATGGTTGATTATACCTAATGTCAACTAAAGATCCAACGGTCTCAATAGCATCGTTGGTCCTTTGACCTGAGACATTGATCGGATCTTACACGAGGACTGGAATGGTTTAATCACTTGGCTAAGTGACTTTAACAATAAGTCATGAATTGTCGAGTCATTAACCACTCCAGGATACGTGTGAAGATCATCAATGGTCAAGAGGGGATCGCTCACTATCAGGTATATATCAGACAGTTAATGGGTCATGACATTGATGCTCCGTTAAATCCCTGGCCAGGGTCGTGTGAGTTCGTTTAGAACGGACGTCATACACTTTAAGGATGTCATGGTCAAATGGCACGATCATGGGGTTTGACAGAAACCACACCATCGATCGTACCAGACTCATAGAAGGAGCGAGGGATTATATCGATGCGGTAACTGTGGACTTACAGGTACCAGATAGGCTGGTTTAAACTCGTCGTCCTCTAGGATCACGCATATTTGCTTGACCCAACGTGATCGAAGGTTCGGAATAAATTAAACTATTATTCGGCTCTAGTAGAAGCGAAGAATACGTTTAATTTACTTCAAATTGGGAATTAAAAGTTATGGGCCTTAAACTAGAGTGACTATGGGCCTAGAGGATAACACACGATGGATTCTTGGGTGACAGATTATTATTGTACAAATGTATATATTAATTCCCTTTAGTTCCTTTTGGAAAAGAGTGTAAATGGGGCTTAATACATATGTATAATAATAGAAAAAATATATATACAGTTTCGGTCCTTTGGTGCCTTTTCAGAAATGGGCCAAACTCTATATAAAGGATCCTACGAGAGCTCCTTCCTACCCTCTTGGCTAATCAAGCATTAAGGCTAAAGAAGGAGAATTAGCTCCTCCCCTCTTCCTCCCTCTTGCTCTCTCTCTCTCTCTCCAGAAGGTGAAAGGGTCGGGGAAGGTCGTGCCGGGGGGAGGGGGGGTACCGTCGCTGCGCAAAGATCCGTGTGGATCAGCTCTAGAGGCCGTGCATCTGTGCGGCTCGGTATTCTGCGTCGAACTTTACGGACAACGTCGTTCCGCGCAAGGTATAAATACATAACCCGTAGTTAGGGGTTGGGGCAATTATAACGTCGATCAAAGCATGGATCTGGGATTCCATGCAACCGGGTTCGGGCAAATAAAATTTTTGTTTTCCGCTGCGTTGCCCGATGGTGCTGTATGGAACCTTACACTCTTTTGGTGATAGGGGCAAAATCGAGGGTCATCTTTTCTTTCGCTGTCATTTGGTCTCTTAAGCTCCGAGAGAACGACCTTGTTGTATTCGAGGGCCCACTCGAATAGAATTTGCATCTTGTCCTGGGGAAAGGAGTACGATCTTTTCATTCTTGCTCTTAGTGAGGGGGGCTTTTGCTCAGCAATCTTTGTGGAAGAAGGGTCAGTTGCCTCTTTTGATTTCTTCAGTTGACGCTCGGAGGCTTCAAAGTCAGCAGTGTTTATTTCTTCTTGCACTGGCCGCTCTTTAACTGGCTTCTTCCTCTGAATTGGGTAGCGGAAGCCGGGCAGTATTTAGCCAAAAAGGCTTCAATGTCAATTGTGATGTCATTTAATTGGTCAAAGGACTTGACTTCGAGGCCAATTACCCTCAGCATGATCTCTTTCCTCAGATTGTTCTTGCATAGCTAGACAGTATCCTTGTTGCTCAGTGGAAGTTTACACCTTGTACTGAGGTTCTTCCAGCGTTGAATGTAGTCTGAAGCAAACTCATCATCTTGTCCATTTTGTTGAGGTGTCCTTGGTGATGAGAAATTGTGTGTGTATCCCTGCTCTTGGCAGAAGCTACTGAACTCCTTATTCTCAAATTCACGACCATGATCACTTTGAATTGTGGTGATGAGATAACCCCTATCATTCTAGATTTTTCTGCAAAACACTTAAAACTCCTTCAAGGCATCATTTTTATTGGCTAAAAATAATACCCATATAAATCTGGAGTAATCATCAATAATTACAAATCCATTAGATTTTCCTCCTAGGTTGGATGTCCTAGTCGGACCAAAGAGATCTTCCGCTGCATAGCTATCCAGTTACTAATAGAGCCGACTGGTAGATTTGAATACCATTCAAAAGCCAGGCATGTTAGCGAGGACCCAAATAATTTTAGCAAGTAGGCTTCATCTGTTGCCAGATCGCCCATTACTGTCATATAGTAAGCAATATTCTCCTTAGGAGAGCCCTGCCCATCGAACTTTTCAAACTTAGGCGGTTTGTTGATGCCAGGCGGGAGCCTTTTTGTAGCAGACTGCAACGGATACGACACCTTGTATACATCAAAAGTGCTGAAATCACCGTCTGTCCTCTCGGCCAGCTTCATTTCAATTAGTTGTTCCACCATTGATTTATTCACCACGGTCGAGTCCACCGATCTTAGATGTAGATACGCTGGCTACTGCGAAGCAAGAGAGGTCAGAGCTGCGGTTTGAAGTGCCGGTGGTATCATTGATGGTAATTACTACATTTAAGGAAGTGTCGATTGTGCCAATGGTGGCTGCAGGAAGTGTGGCTGTAGAGAGGCCTTGCCATGACCTGTTGTTTGAGAAGTAGTTGGAGGTGCAACATCGACCAGGCTAGGAGCTCTCTAGGATGATTCGACATGCACGTCCCACTGCCAAGAGACTAGAGCTGGTTCAGTCTTTTCATTCAGCTACTTTTTCAAAGCTTCAATCTCTTGTCGATAATTTTGCAACATCATTAAGATAGCTAGATCTAGCGCTGCCACGGCGGGAGTGTCCTCTAGCGATTCACCCAAGACACCTTCGGGCGAGGTTGGCGGGGGAACCTCCTCTTCTTCGGAAGTCACCACGTTGGCAGTTAGAGTGGTGATAGCTTGCTTTTCTATAGTTGCTTCGAGCATTTCTTCTGTAGCTTGGCTTCTTCTTGCTATTGGCCCGAGCCTTTCGGCTAGCTTGGCCAATTCTTCTAGCTCTTTGGGTAGGACCCCATATCTGTTGGTCACCCCTGCCGTGTTGCAAGTGAAGACTAGCATTCTTTTTCTTTGCCTCCAAGCTCCCCTCTTGGTTTGACCGTGGGATGTCAACCTTTCAAATCCTGATGTTCTTTATTTTTCTTCCCGTTGCAAGGGGACTTCGAAGTATTCAGCACCTAAGCCATCTTTATATTTATTGACGTCCATGAATGACGCCATCCTTCTTCTTTATTTTCCTTCTCCTTTTTCTTTAGTGTCGCTGGCGCGGAGTAGTCTTTGCTGACCTAGGGAGGAGCTTCCTAAGCCATGGACGTAATTCCTGACCACTTTGGTCATTTCTTATTGACTGTGCCATGGAGAAAGGGCAGGGGGTAGCAGTTGGTCTTGAGTCGACGGCCTGGAGGAGAGCTGCGACAATGGAGCAGCTCCGTTCGATCTTGTCGAACGTTGGAAAACATTGGCCTACTTGGTACAGACCCTATAAGAGGGCGGAGAGGCCACCAGTTCGACCTCTTCTTCCTTTGATGTAGCTTTATTGCCCCCTTTCTTGGGGCCTTTAGCAGTCAGATTTGCACTCTGCAAGGTTAGGGCCAGACCCCGGGTCCTCTTGGGAACCCAAACTTGATTGAATCTTGGTAGCTTGGGGGCTAGCTTTGTAATACCCCGATAATTTATTAAGTTTTATTGAGCTTTTATTAATTAAAAATTGAATTAAAATGAATTAATGTTGAAATTTGAAATATTAATATTTAATTCATTAGAAAATAGAACCTATAAAATTCGACTACCTTAGAAAAATCTGTAAAAATAGTAATTGGGAATAAGATCATTTTTATAGCAATTTTGTCTTCTGGACTTGACCCAAATTAATTACGTAACCTTGTCTAATTAGAGGATTAATCCTGAATTTGACTCTCACCTACCCTTTACCTAATCGTAACTTAAAACGTGAAATTCAACCTTATTACTCAACCAAATGATCTAAAATCAAGGGCAAATGGAAGGCCACGAGGTAAGGAACATTTACCCTCAATCAATTTGAGGTAAACCTAGCCTTAAAACGTGCTGCCGACATAGATTTGGTCGAGTCAAGGATTCCGGCACCGTTTCTAACACGAAACTTGCAGCGCCAAATACTCCCAACTCCGAAGGCTCCAGAAGCTCCATGACCTATAGAAATGTAGCTTTTCGACTCCAGTTTCATTTGGTAGCTGGGTCAGCCGACGAGGAGTCCAGATCTGGGAGCATTCGTCGTTTTGGTGGAGGGTGTTGGTAGTTCGTTGTTCTTCATCTCCAGCTCTTTAATCCGTCGATTAAGGTAGGTACCCTTAACGAAATGAGACTTGTAAATATATTATCTTGATCAGCTCGACGAGATCTATCCAATGGGACTGAAATCCCTAAATTTCATTAGGTATCCGTGGGGATATCGAGCTTTTTGTGAGCTGCTGTCAAGCTTGTTCTTCATTCTAGGGTTTCGAATTCTTTCTCCGATTTGAGGTAGGATCTAACAACCAAACTCTAATTAACTTACATGATGTAATCAGCATGTTGTTAGCTTTCATTTGACGAAGAAACCCCTAATTTGTATTGAGCATGTTGAGAGTATTTTGCATCGAAGTAAGAGCATGTCTACAACATGATTCATATAGTGTTCCTTTAAGTCAGATCTTGATTTCGGGCTAATTTTGAGTCATGTAACCTGATCTTCATGTAGCATATCATACATGGTTGGATTCATAATCGAGTTAGCTTTCTTTTGACGCAAGAAGCCCCAAAATTCATTGCTTATGTTGAGAGAATTGCATGATTTAGTAGAAGTAGGTCAAGAACTAGGGTTTTCATGTATTTATCATGTATAAGTTGAGATTTAATTGATTTATGTGAAAATTCATGTTTCTAAACTCATGTATCATGACCCTAGAATGTCTATTAGGATTCCTAGATCATGTGGTTTTGATTTCAACTCAATTGGACCTCAAATGGGTAAGTTTACATGTTTTCCGGAGGCCCCGGCCTTTTCTGGGCTTGCAAGGGTCGACCCCAGGGGTCGACCCATGCCCCAGCAGCAAAGGCCAGCCCGAGGGTCGACCCCTGGGGTCGACCCATTCGGCCCAGGCGCGAGGGTCGACCCCTGGGGTCGACCCATTCAGGCCCTGCATGGGGGTCGACCCCAAGGGTCGACCCTTCCTGCAAGAATTGTGGGGGTCGACCCCAGGGGTCGACCCATTCAGCTGCCAGACCCCATTTTTACAGGGGTCGACCCATGTACCAGAAACTCAATTTTCATCGTTTTGCGACCCGTGGATCGATCCGGATCATTAGGGGATCGACCCGTTGAACTTAGACCAATTGAAAACTATACTTTTGAAGAACCAGTGACCTAATCATGAGCCTTATGATTTTCAAATTGCATTGGTTCCTATATTCTATCACGATGTAAAAGCATGTCATTCATCATCTTAATTGTAATGTATACAGTGGTTTAATAGAAACCCACATAATTAGTGGTTAATGGTGTAATTAAATCTCTGTTAATGCATTCTTTTTTCTTCCTGTACAAGCTTGTTCCTTTACCTTATCATCTTGAATCAGCTTTTGGCAATTGTCTTAATGCAAATGATAATGGATAATCTTTGACATATTAACTTGGTAATTAGGATTAATATGTTGATTAGCTTGTTGGATAGCTGCTGTACTACAGTAGCGCATCATGATTAACTCTTATTGTGACTTAGTTTTCGATCTTCTTGATGATTGTGCTTACCTTGAAATTCTAAAATGAATCTTCTTCCTACTTGAAATTGTTATTACTACATGGTTCAAACCTTAGAATTCTGGCCATAAATTGTGGAAGTCTAGATTCGTGGGATCTTTGATCCAAAGAAATCAATGCCTGGCAAACAATTAAGGGCTCGGTCTAGTCCTGGGAGGAGCGCCCGAACACTACGTGTACCCCCGGGGAGGTGATTGACTAGGTGTGGCATTTGGCACCAGTACTATGACATGGGTTAAATCTAGGACTGGCCACTACTCTCTACTACTCTCTACTACTCTCTACTACTTTTCACTTTCCACTCTTCACTGTTCTATACTCTACTTGTTGTTACTTACTTGCTGTTACTTGGACGTGGAAATGAAACTACACACGTGCTTGACATGACTTGAATTATCTTGATATGGCCAACTCTTTATCGTTATCTCCTGTAGTAAATTCTTGTCTTTGTTATTCCTCTTAAGTATTACCATTCTGTTCCTTTATATTTCGTGACCTTGCGAGATCTTTCAATTTTGTTTCATTATATCATCATTACTCTTTTATTGCATTATCCTTTGTAGCATGATATTTTGAAAATGTAATTAAACTGCTAATCACTTATACCTATCTGTTATTTCCTACTAAGCGTTAGCTCATAGTTGTTGTTTCCCCCCTTTTCCAGGCTTTTCAGGTGACGCGCTTACCGATGGGGAAGGGCAGGAGTGATGTTTTGAGTGTATCAGTTAGTTGTGTTTAGAGTGTGTTGTGCTTCAGTTATGTTATTGTGGTTCAGAGTTGTTATCCCAGTTGTATTGAGTTGATTTGAGGATTGTTGTACCAGTTATGTTTTGTTTAATGGTCAATAAGTTATTTCCATTTCTTAGCATTTGTATATATTTAGATTAGTTCTCTCTCTTTCCAGCTCGTTTCTAACTGTACGTCCCGATATTCCGCGTCGGGGCGTGACAGTTTAGTTGGTATCAGAGCCCTAGGTTTCATATTCCTATGTTCCCTAAGTTTAGGTTTTCTTGCATTGCATCCCAATAATCGGTATATCAAAAGGTGTTGTCCGAACGTTAGGCTACGCCTATCGGGAAGGTCGCATACTTGCGCGAGTGGTCTTCGGACCGATTAGCTTCGCCAGGTACCGAGTTTGGTCGTGTTTAGGTGCATTAGACCTCTAACCTTGTTAAAGTCTAGAACCTGACCTGGTGAGATTGGGTAGAAACTTGGGTTAAGTTCGTTCCTTAATCGTGTTATTATCTATTTTATTGGACCTAAGTAATCTATTTCTCGTGTAGATGTCAGCCGATCGTGCTGAATGGAGGAACCTGCAGCGCACGGTTCAAGGCCTGACTCAGGCATTACATCAGGTAGCTCAAGCTGGAGCAGCGGGTCATGGCACCGGTGACTTATACCGGAACTTTCGAGGAATGAACCCGCCAAGATTTGCTGGTTCGACTAACCCCGATGAGGCCGAGCATTGGCTCCACGAAATGGGGAGAATTTTTGAAGTCATGCAATGCATCGACCAAGAGCGTGTCCTTCTTTCTACCTTCCAATTGGAGCGGGACGCGTGTACTTGGTGGGATTCCGTCAAGGCAACTCTAGGCGATCAACAAGTCACATGGGAAGAGTTCGAGGAATTCTTCAACGACAAATATTTTTCCGATCGTGTACAAGAGAAGAAGGCAGCAGAGTTCGCGGCTCTAAAGCAGCGAAGCTTATCGGTGGCCGAATATGAAGCATAGTTCTCTCGGCTTTCGCGCTATGCTACTCACCTTATCTCCACAGAAAGGATGAAAGCTAAGCGATCTCTCAACGGGTTGAAGCTTCACTACATCAATCAACTGGCGCCGATGGAGATCTCTACTTATTCTGAGATGGTGAGAAAGGCACAAGTTCTAGAAGAAACCTTAGAAATGACGGAGAGGATCCGTGGGCAAGGCATGAAGAAGGAAAAACCAACTCCTAGACCCAGATTTGGCACTAGCAAAAAGAGGCCCATGAGTGGGTCTAGTTCATGGACCGGATCGGGAACGTGGAAAGGCAAGATGCCAAGAAATGAAGAGAAGAAACCTGGCCCTATTGTTCCATTCAAGGGCAAGTGCAAGTATTGTGATCGTCCAGGTCACAAGATGGAGGAATGCTGGCGCAAGCTAGGTGCGTGTTTACGATGTGGGAGTAGGGAACACCGTATCCCTGACTGCCCTCTTCTATCGGAACAAGCTACACCGGCAAAACCTCAAGTTATCAAGAAGCCGCAAGGAAGGCTCCAAGCTTTACATGCGGATGAAACTGGGATTTCTGATGATGGCGGACTCGTCGAAGGTACCCTTACTATAATCGACAAGCCCGCATTTGTTCTCTTTGATACTGGTGCAACACATTCTTTTATTTCTCAAAAATTTGCGAAGTCGTTATCTGTCAAACCTATTATGATGAATTCTCCATTGGTTATATCAACTCCTATTGGTTCTGGAGCGGCTATTCAATATTACTATCCTTCTAGTAAGGTTATTATTGATGAACGGAACTTTCCAGCCGACTTAGTTTGCATGGATATGAAGGATTATGATGTAATCCTTGGAGCAGATTGGTTGGCCAAGCATGAGGCCAGTGTTCACTGCAGTTCTAGCTCAGTGACTTTTACTGGACATTCTGGTTTATCTTTTATGGGGATCAAGCACCATAACCCCGTATCGCTCATCTCTTCTCTTCGAGCTGACAAGCTGATAAGGCGAGGTTGCGAGGCTTTTCTAGCCTTTGTCCATGCTACACCGGAACAGCGAGTTGAGATAAAGGACACTCCTATTGTCCAAGAATTCTCCGAAGTCTTTCCAGAGGAACTACCAGGACTTCCACATGAGCGGGAAGTTATCTTCTCCATTGATATTGTTCCTGGCGCGTCTCCTATTTCTAGAGCTCCTTACCGTATGTCCCCTGCGGAGCTAAGTGAATTAAAGCAACAGCTGATGGAATTGCTCAAGAAGGGCTTTATTCGTCCGAGTACTTCACCTTGGGGAGCTCCTGTATTATTCGTCAGGAAAAAGGATGGTTCGATGAGATTATGCATCGATTATCGGCAACTGAACCAGCTAACTATCAAGAATAAATAGCCATTGCCGAGGATCGACGAATTATTCGACCAGATAGCGGGAGCACATTATTTCTCTAAGATCGATCTTCGATCTGGATATCATCAGCTGAGGATTAAGGAAGATGATATTTATAAAATGGTTTTCTGCAGCAGGTATGGTCATTTTGAGTTTGTCGTTATGCCTTTTGGTCTAACGAATGTACCAGCAGCTTTCATGCAGTTAATGAATAATGCATTCTGGCCTTATCTTGATCAATGGGTCGTGGTATTCATTGACGACATACTAATTTATTCCAAGACTGAAGAAGAGCATGCCGAACATTTGAGGATGACATTGCAGATATTGAAAGATCATCAACTATATGCCAAATTCAGTAAATGTGATTTCTGGCTGCAAGAAGTGTCCTTCTTAGGACATATCATCACCAAAGAAGGTATTTCAGTTGATCCTTCGAAAGTGGAGGCAGTAAGGAACTGGGATCAGCCTACTACAGTGACCGAAGTGAGAAGCTTCCTAGGCCTGGCAGGCTATTATCGGAGATTTATTCAAGACTTCTCCAAGATTGCGGTACCTCTCACTCGATTGACCCGCAAAGACAACAAGTTTGAATGGTCCGAGGAATGTCAGCAGAGCTTTCAAACATTGAAGGATTGCCTCACTACTGCACCCATATTGGCTTTACCTTCTGGCGACGGTGGTTTCGTGGTCTATACCGATGCTTCTGGTATTGGCTTAGGCTGTGTACTCATGCAGCATGGTAAGGTGATTGCCTATTCTTCTAGGCAGCTGAAGAAGCACGAAGAGAATTACCCCGTTCATGACTTGGAACTTGCAGCAGTTGTATTCGCCTTAAAAATTTGGAGGCATTACTTGTATGGAGAAACATTCACAGTATTTTCAGATCATAAGAGTCTAAAGTATTTATTTTCTCAGAAAGAACTTAACATGAGGCAGAGAAGATGGTTGGAGTACTTGAAGGACTTCGACTTCTCGATTGAATATCATCCCGGTAAAGGCAATGTGGTGGCAGATGCATTAAGCCAGAAGCCTGTGGCTAAATTATCAAGTCTCATGTTACAAGAGTGGAGGCTATTAGAACAATTAGCTAGCATGGATCTAAATGTTGATAATGATCGGGTTATAATTGCACAGATTCGTCTTAAGCCCGAATTATTGATGGAGATCAAATCCTTGCAAGATAATGATCCTGAGCTGGTTGAGATCAAGGGAAGTTTGAGCAGCAGACCCGACTTCATGGTGGCTGACGATGGAAGATTGTTATTCCAGGGTAGAACTTGTGTACCTGATGAAGCTGAGTTAAAGAACAAGATTCTGGAGGAAGCACATAGATCCAAATACACTATTCATCCTGGAGGCACTAAAATGTTCAAGGATTTGAAAAGGTCTTTTTGGTGGCCAAATATGAAAAGGGAAATTACAGATTTCGTGAGTAGATGTCTGGTTTGTCAACAACTTAAGGCTGAACATTTCAGACCGGCAGGAAAGTTGAAACCACTCGACATACCCCAATGGAAGTGGGAAAGCATTGGCATGGATTTCATTATGGGTCTACCTAAGACTCGTGGTGGATTTGATGCGATATGGGTGATCGTCGATCGCTTGACAAAATCGGCTCATTTCTTACCCATTAAGTCCAAGTGGACAGTTGATGTATTGGCTGCTTTATATTTGAAGGAAGTGGTAAGGCTCCATGGTATACCTATCAGCATTGTGTCTGATAGAGACCCGAGATTTACTTCACATTTCTGGAAGGGACTGCAAGAGTCTCTTGGTACTCGTCTGAATTTCAGTACTACTTTTCATCCACAGACAGATGGACAGACTGAAAGAACCAACCAGATAGTGGAAGATATGCTGCGAGCTTGTATGATTGATTTCGGAGGCAGTTGGAGTAATCACTTGGCATTGATTGAATTCACCTACAACAATAGTTACCAATCCAGCATACAAATGGCTCCATTTGAAGCTTTGTATGGAAGAAGCTGTCGTTCCCCGTTGTGTTGGGACGAGGTGGGCGAGAAGCAATGGCTTGGACCGGATCTTGTTTCAGAATCATCACAGAACATCCGTGTTATCCGAGACCGGTTACAAGTGGCTCAGTCAAGATAGAAGAGTTATGCCGACACAAGGAGAAGAGCATTAGAATTTCAAGTTGGCGAGCATGTGTTTATGAAAGTCTCTCCTTCGAGAGGGATTCGAAGATTTGGCATTCATGGCAAGCTGAGTCCGAGGCATATTGGTCCATTCGAGATCCTAGATAGAGTGGGAGAAGTTGCTTACAGACTGACATTACCGCCTCAGTTATATGGCTTACATAATGTTTTCCATGTGTCTATGTTAAGGAAATATGTGTACGATCCCACTCACATCATTCAACATGTGGATTTTGAGTTAAAGGAAGATTTGACTTATGAAGAAAGACCTATCAAGATTCTAGACCGGAAACAGCAGCAACTCCGGAATCCGTCTATATCGATGGTCAAGATTCAGTGGAGTCGGCGTGGGACCGAAGAAGCTACTTGGGAATCGGAAGATACTATGCGGAAGCGGTATCCCGACCTATTCTAGGTGATCTATCTTTTCCCTACCTTCCGTATATAGTGCAGTGAATTTGGAGGACCAAATTCTTTAAGTAGGGGAGGGTGTAATACCCCGATTATTTATTAAGTTTTATTGAGCTTTTATTAATTAAAAATTGAATTAAAATAAATTAATGTTGAATTTCAAAATATTAATATTTAATTCATTAGAAAATAGAACCTATAAAATTCGACTACCTTAGAAAAATCTTTAAAAATAGTAATTGGGTAAAAGATCATTTTTATAGCAATTTTGTCTTCTGGACTTGACCCAAATTAATTACGTAACCTTGTCTAATTAGAGGATTAATCCTGAATTTGACTCTCACCTACCCTTTACCTAATCGTAACTTAAAACGTGAAATTCAACCTTATTACTCAACCAAATGATCTGAAATCAAGGGCAAATGGAAGGCCACGAGGTAAGGAACATTTACCCTCAATCAATTTGAGGTAAACCTAGCCCTAAAACGTGCTGTCGACATAGATTTGGTCGAGTCAAGGATTCCGGCGCCGTTTCTAACACGAAACTTGCAGCGCCAAATACTCCGAACTCCGAAGGCTCCAGAAGCTCCATGACCTATAGAAATGTAGCTTTTCGACTCTAGTTTCATTTGATAGCTGGGTCAGCCGACGAGGAGTCCAGATCTGGGAGCATTCGTCGTTTTGGTGGAGGGTGTTGGTAGTTCATCGTTCTTCATCTCTAGCTCTTTAATCCATCGATTAAGGTAGGTACCCTTAACCAAATGAGACTTGTAAATATAGTATCTTGATCAGCTCGACGAGATCTATCCAATGGGACTGAAAGCCCTAAATTTCATTAGGTATCCGTGGGGATATCGAGCTTTTTGTGAGTTGCTGTCAAGGTTGTTCTTCATTCTAGGGTTTCGAATTCTTTCTCCGATTTGAGGTAGGATCTAACAACCAAACTGTAATTAACTTACATGATGTAATCAGCATGTTGTTAGCTTTCATTTGACGAAGAAACCCCTAATTTGTATTGAGCATGTTGAGAGTATTTTGCATCGAAGTAAGAGCATCTCTAGAACATGATTCATATAGTGTTCCTTTAAGTCAGATCTTGATTTCGGGCTAATTTTGAGTCATATAACCTGATCTTCATGTAGCATATCATACATGGTTGGATTCATAATCGAGTTAGCTTTCTTTTGACGCAAGAAGCCCCAAAATTCATTGCTTATGTTGAGAGAATTGCATGATTTAGTAGAAGTAGGTCAGGAACTAGGGTTTTCATGTATTTATCATGTATAAGTTGAGATTTAATTGATTTATGTGAAAATTCATGTTTCTAAACTCATGTATCATGACCCTAGAATGTCTATTAGGATTCCTAGATCATGTGGTTTTGATTTCAACTCAATTGGACCTCAAATGGGTAAGTTTACATGTTTTCCGGAGGCCCCGGCCTTTTCTGGGCTTGCAGGGGGCGACCCCAAGGGTCGACCCATGCCCCAGCCGCAAAGGCCAGCCCGAGGGTCGACCCCTGGGGTCGACCCATTCGGCCCAGGCGCGAGGGTCGACCCTTGGGGTCGACCCATCCAGGCCCTACATGGGGGTCGACCCCAGGGGTCGACCCATTCAGCTGCCAGACCCCATTTTTACAGGGGTCGACCCCAGGGGTCGACCCATGTACCAGAAACCCAATTTTCATCGTTTTGCGACCCGTGGATCGATCCGGATCATTAGGGGATTGACCCATTGAACTTAGACCAATTGAAAATTATACTTTTGAAGAACCAGTGATCTAATCATGAGCCTTATGATTTTCAAATTGCATTGGTTCCTATATTCTATCACGATGTAAAAGCATGTCATTCATCATCTTAATTGCAATGTATACAATGGTTTAATAGAAACCCACATAATTAGTGGTTAATGGTGTAATTAAATCTCTGTTAATGAATTCTTTTTCCTTCCTGTACAAGCTTGTTCCTTTACCTTATCATCTTGAATCCGCTTTTGGCAATTATCTTAATGCAAATGATAATGGATAGTCTTTGACATATTAACTTGGTAATTAGGATTAATATGTTGATTAGCTTGTTGGATAGCTGCTGTACTACAGTAGCGCATCATGATTAACTCTTATTGTGACTTGGTTTTCGATCTTCTTGATGATTGTGCTTACCTTGAAATTCTGAAATGAATATCCTTCCTACTTGAAATTGTTATTGCTACATGGTTCAAACCTTGGAATTCTGGCCATAAATTGTGGAAGTCTAGATTCGTGGGATCTTTGATCCAAAGAAATCAATGCCTGGCAAACAATTAAGGGCTCGGTCTAGTCCTGGGAGGAGCGCCCGAACACTACGTGTACCCCCGGAGAGGTGATTGACTAGGTGTGGCATTTGGCACCAGTACTATGACATGGGTTAAATCTAGGACTGGCCACTACTCTCTACTACTCTCTACTACTCTCTACTACTTTTCACTTTCCACTCTTCACTGTTCTATACTCTACTTGTTGTTACTTACTTGCTGTTACTTGGACGTGGAAATGAAACTACACACGTGCTTGACATGACTTGAATTATCTTGATATGGCCAACTCTTTATCATTATCTCCTGTAGTAAATTCTTGTCTTTGTTATTCCTCTTAAGTATTACCATTCTGTTCCTTTATATTTCGTGACCTTGCGAGATCTTTCAATTTTGTTTCATTATATCATCATTACTCTTTTATTGCATTATCCTTTGTAGCATGATATTTTGAAAATGTAATTAAACTGCTAATCACTTATACCTATCTGTTATTTCCTACTAAGCGTTAGCTCATAGTTGTTGTTTCCCCCCTTTTCCAGGCTTTTCAGGTGACGCGCTTACCGATGGGGAAGGGCAGGAGTGATGTTTTGAGTGTATCAGTTAGTTGTGTTTAGAGTGTGTTGTGCTTCAGTTATGTTATTGTGGTTTAGAGTTGTTATCCCAGTTGTATTGAGTTGATTTGAGGATTGTTGTACCAGTTATGTTTTGTTTAATGGTCAATAAGTTATTTCCATTTCTTAGCATTTGTATATATTTAGATTAGTTCTCTCTCTTTCCAGCTCGTTTCTAACTGTACGTCCCGATATTCCGCGTCGGGGCGTGATAAGCTTGCCTCGGATGTCCTTGTCCAGATTGGCCTTCCGACTTGCTAGTGCCTGGAAGGCATTTTGTGTAGACACTGCCGAAACAATGCAATCTGACAGAACTTCAACATTGCGGCCGTTCAGATATACTCGAATGCCCCCAATCATAATAGACTTCCCAGAAGTCGAGAGTCAGCCTCGGGGAACCGCAGCATCACTTCTCCTTTGATTCTTCTTCTTCACCCCAGATGCCTTGTCGTTGGAGAAGATGACTAGGTAGTCCACATGGTGGATGAAGCAAGTGATGATGCGGAGAGGTAGAGTATCCCTCCAAGGAAGACCCGCCCTTGAAGGAGTCACGGTGATGTTAAACCACCCTTGGACCTATTTTTCAAGCATTCAAGTTGGGCAGCGGACTCACACTAGCGAGCTCACTCGCTTGGCGCACATTAGTGCCCGAAGGCAACTTGGCGATGATGGAGAGGGCCCGAGGTGGGTCCTTGAGGCTCCAAAGGTTGGCTAGCTTGGGGAGAACCCCAAATGGGCCTGGGATGCCCAAATCATGGGCGGCCAGCACACCAAGGGTGTGGGATGTAATGGTTCACTCACAACTCGCCCGCGGTGGTCACTCACGGCACTAGCAATTTAGGGCCGAGCTCTCATTCACCGTCCGATGAAACAATGGCGATAATACTATGCTAGCAATGAAATAAAACTAGCCAAGAGAGGGACCGAGGCTCACCTAGCCGGCGTGAAGACGCCGACTCCGGCCGGAAACGGGGGTGAGCGGGGAGGCGTGGGTATGCACCCGCACGCCGCGTCGACAGAGCTTCAAACCTGCGACCTAAATTAATACATGAACTACACCACTTGCAAGGGGGGGGATCTCGGGGTGGGGGTTAAATGGATACAGCCAAAACTACCTCCACGCAGGGAGGGGCCTTCAGTCGGCCAAGCGAAAGGGGGAAAATCAAGCTAGAAACAAGAAAAGGTTGCCGAAGCCGATTCTGACCATTCTCTGCGCTTTTGGACAGAGTCGATTCTCTTGACGCTGTGGCCACTCCGGATTTTTTCTGAAGACAAAACCAGTGGGAAATTGTTCGTAGCTGGACCAGGAGGACGTCGAAATTTTCTTGATTTCTTCTGGTACCGCTGTTGGACGGGGTAGGGGCATGAACAGTGTAGCAGATCCTCTGTTCGGACAGCTGCAGGTTCCCAACAACAGGAAGCAGAGGGTGCCACGAATGCTCCCGAACTCAGAATCAGGTTTCGTCAGAGCCGTTCGAACCGTTGATGGGTCTACTTCGAAGCTGAACCAACGGAGATACTAAATGATGTCAAAGTCATCCGGTAGATTCTGAACACTGAAGAAGGGTCGGTGCAGACAGAGTGGAAGCAGAACCGAGCACCTGGAGGAAGAAATCGATAACTCTTGCTACCGGGTGCCAATCGGAGTTCTGCTTCTTGATTCTGAAAGTAGACAGGTCGAAGAAGATCTTTGCAGAAGAACTTTCGTCCAGGTTCCCATAGGATCGCCGTGGTTGAGCTTCCAATCACGTTCTGGTTCTCTGCCTGAGTGATCCTGCGCAGTTGAGGGAGAATCGCTCCTACGGGCAGCTCAGTGCTTGGACGAAGATGAAACCACCTCGCCTAGAAAGCTCACTGGACGACCTTTCCATAGATATATGCCTTGACACCAGAAGATGACGGAAAGTGGCGGGGACGATGCTGCTTCCAGGGCCCAAGCTTGCTGCCAACGAACTGTTGATGTACCTGCAATCTAATAGTGTCAAATGGTGTTGGGGTGGGGCAACTTAGCAAAGGGAGGATGGCTGATGGCTGTGGGATGTGGAGGGGAGTTGCTGGAGGCCTGATGGAGGGCTGTGGGGGCAGTGGTGAGGGCGAACTTGTCTGAAGCTGGCTGGAGAGGGCAGGAAGGTGGAGGTGGATGCAATGGGACAAGCAATGGGAGAGGGAGGAGGAGGGTGACCTTGGGCTGAGTGGGGGGCTGGTTTGGGCGACCCAACCTAGTAGGGGGGTTGTGAGATGAGAGGGAGATTCAAATTTGGGGTCTTGGGAGAAGTTGTGTCAGCCTTGGGAAGGTGGGGAGATGCTTGGGGAAGGGTAGTGGGTAGTTGGGGGTTGGAGGGTGGGGTGTGGATTGGGTGGAGTTGTCTTGGAACTAGGGGGTAGTAATGAGGGTTTATGGGAAGAGTGAGGATGAGTAATGAGGGAGAGAGAGAGAGTTGATGATGTGGATGAGAGAGAGGGATGGGAGGAGAGAGAGAAGGGGGCGACCTCCTCTTGGGGGGGAGAGAGAGAGGGGAGAGGAGAGAGGGAAGGGGAATCCACCCCAATAGAGAGTGAGATAATGAGAGAGAGGTCTTATGGGATTTGGAATTCTGGATTTCAATATTCATGCACAAGTTGTTACATATGAGATGAGTGGGGGCCTATTTATAGGCATTGGACTTTTCCTAGGATGAAAATGACCCTGACTAAACAACTATTGACCAAGCACTCCAAGGGAGGGGCGCCCCTGGGCCTAGCCCATTAGTTGGGCCCAATAGCCTAACAAACCAACACAATGACACAAGACTTTGGTAGATAACCTACTAACCTAGGTACATGACTCAAATAAAGGGAAAATTACATGATGATGACTCAAATAAAATGTAAAAATTACATGACTAGACTCAAAAAATTATGACGAACACAATGGCGCACACTGATGAGCAATCCGAGCCTCAAAAGAAGTGGAGGGGGCGAGGGATGCCCCCATCATACTCCCGGGGTGGGGAAAACTCGACCCCGTCGAGTATGGGTCCACCGGGAAAGTAGTACACCAAAATGCAGCTCCGAGCGAACCACGATCTCCAAACTCATCCTTCGCTCATAGCCGGAGAAGGGCGCTTCAGCTCGTCAAAGTGGCTCGGACACACCCTCGTGCTGGCGATGGGATCTTGCTTACCTAGTATTGCCGCCGTGTGCTCACGTCGGGCTCTCAGGCAAATTTGTGGTGGCACTCCGAGGGTGTCTCTTGCAAGAATAGGTGTAAGCTCAAGGCACTCACTAGGATCCACCGCAGTGCCCTTAGAGTGTGCCGGATCCGCCACATGAGAAATGGGGGTGAATCCCAAAACCCATCGGTAAGTCCAACCCGCAAGTCGGGTTGCCAAAATCACTCGGAACTTGGCAAGGTCCAAGTCCTCGTGCCCTCAAATTGGAAGTGACCCTAGGGTAGAGCCACTCCAAAGTCATCATTGTCAAGTTACCAACTTGGAATTCCAAGTGGCGCCCATGAGTTTTTGCCCGCTTGTTGTGAATCTTACCGCTTGTTGCTTGATACTTGCTCGGATGCATATGCCATGCACTATGATGCGGTGTGAGTGGATAATGTATGGTATGCAAAGGTGGTCCAGGGCAACCACATATAGACCTATCATGCATTGATGTTATGAAGACTTTGAATGATTTGGGAGGACCGGGGCATCCATAGGTGTCCCTCTTATGAGTGAGTGTGATGAATGTTGGAGGACCCGGACACCCATGTAGGTTCCTAGCATACATAAGACCAATGGTGAATTGGGGAGGACCGTTACACCCAAATAGGGACCACTCATGCTTCCTACTTGACATGTGGGTGATGTGAATGAATGGACCCGACTTTCTAATCATGCCAAGTGGTGTGTTGTGCCAAGACTTATGCACTCCTATCCTAGAGATGACCTCCATGTGCATGGGTGTGGGGTGGCCCTTGATCTTCCATGTGAAAGGGTCGAAAGGATCTAGGAAGGTGGGTATCATGGAGAGGGGCTCTTCATTGTTTCCTAAGTGTATTTCACCCATGGTCATGATTCCCTTGGTGTGGTCCGGGTCTTGGGAGAGGTGGGCTTGGTCCAACATGGTTGGTTGGGGTAGGAAAAGGTTGGTGGTGAGTAAGGTGGGTGGGTGTAGGAAGAGATCGAAGGGGTCATGATAAGGGTCACTTAGGGAGAGGAACTCTAGATCCTCATGGTCCTCACATAGTGGTGATTCATCCTCCTCTAGTGAAATAATTGGGCCGAAGTTTTTGGTGGGATGGTCGGCTATGAATGGAGGGCTCGACATTCTACCCGAGATAAGCAACTCTAATTTATGGATAGCATCGGGCTTATCGGGTATAGGGAGGAATAAGAGAAGGTCACTAGTGTAGCAACCAATGGTGCACATTGAGGTGATGGACCCTATGCATAGGTGTAGGTGGCCAAGGCTCCTAGGTTGTTCGACCCTAGGGGTCAACATGCTAGTCATCTCTAATTGCCATGCTAAGCCCTTGAGAAGGTCCTCTAAGGTCTCCACTTGATAGGACGCTTGGATTGTGGTGTGATAGGAGAACAAGGGCACTATGGGAAGGTCTTGTTCTATGGGAGGGAAAATATGGGACATGATGGGGTGATTTGGTCTCTCCTTTAGCCATCTAGCTAGGGGCCCATCTATGATTATGGTGCCATTTGTGAAGGTTTGTGGCTCTTGAAGATCCAGACTATTTGAAGTGGTGAAGGGTTGAGGCTCTTCCTTACTATTGGTGTGAACTTGGGCTTCCTTATGGGCGGGGAGAGGGTCCGGGCTAGCAACTATTCCTATGTGAGTGGGTGTGGCCTCCTTTCTCAAGGGAATGGGAAGGTCTTGTGGAGATGGGGTGATGATGGTTGGGGCATGGTGCACCCGGGGTGGTGAGTGAGGTCGAACTTGGGTTGGGAGTGGAAGTAGTGGTGGCCTAGGTTAGGGTAGGGTTTGTTGTGCCCATGTGGTTTTGGTTTTGATGATGGTTTTAATGATGGTTTTGATGATTTATTTTTGATGTGAGTTAATCACTATGAGTCATCCTGATGTGTGAGTCATCATGCTGTTATTCAGTCTATCAAATATTCAGTCATCTTGCTGCTCAGTTTAGTTTAACATTTTTGATGTTCAGTCGTGTTAACTGATGCATAAAGCATTCATTACTACACTCTGCTTAGTTAGTATGAACAGTAGTGGGTCGACCCACTCTTGCTGATGCGTCGACTCATCAGAACACTGATTGTCTGGTTTGTCTAACTTCAAGTATACACATCATTAGTTGAACGTAAAGTGTATACGTTGCAGCGTCAACTCATTGGGCTGCAGCGTCAACTCAACAAGTATGCACATCGCCTTCAGGCCTTCAAGTCTATACACTCTATACTCATTCAAGTCTGTACACTGGTTTTCATGCATGTTAAACTCCAAGTCTATACAGCCTGCCTCTTCTACTCAGTGTACATACTTATTCATTTACTGTTTCAAAGTCCATACAATGGCTGTTGAACTGTGAAGCCTACACATTATCTGATCATTCATCTTCTTGTCTATACAACGCTAAGTCAATACATTGAACTGTTCTCCAAAGTCTGCACAATGGTCTTCACACCTGAAGTTTGTACATCCACAGTTAAACTTGAAGTATGCACATTGGTCTTCGAATTCAAAGTCTGTACATTGGGTTTTCACATGAAGTATGTACAGCCGTTCACTGTTGAAGTCCATACACTGGTCGGTGGAATTTGAAGTCTGTACACTGACTCGTTTCATTTCCTCAGAGTCTGTACATCCACAGTGAAATCCAAAGTCTGCACATTGATCTTCGAATCCAAAGTCTATACAATGGTCTTCACACTTGAAATCTATACATTCGATGTGCAGAGTTGATGTCTATACATTTGCCTCCATGATTCTAAGTCTATACATTCGCTGCAGAGATCTCTGTCAAGTCTATACATTGGTCCGTCTCTTGCAGTGTCTCATCTGGTCAAAGTCAACACATCACTTGAAGGCTTCTGCATCAAGTCTATACATCGACTGTCTTGCTTTAGCTTAAGTATGTACAGAGTCAGCGTCTCGTTGACCGTCTCTTGTTGTGTCCTCATGTTATTTCTGTGTTTGTGTCTTCGTGTTGTTTTTACGTCTTCGTGTTATTTTTGTGTTTGAGTCTTCATTATATTTCTGTGTTTGTGTCTTCGTGTTGTTTTTATGTCTTTGTGTTGCTTCTTTCTATTTTCGTCCAGGTTTCCTCTGATCGCGTGTTTTACTACCGTTTTACTCCGTGTTATTTCCTTCTCACCTCGTGCTGTTCTCATCTGACTTCGTGTCGTTTCCTTTGTAGTGTTAGCTTTCTTACTGTCGTACCGCATGTCGTTCTCTATTTACCTCGTGCTGTTCTCATCTGACTTCGTGTCGTTCTCTTTGTGGTGTTAGCTTTGTTACTGTGGTACCTCGTGTCGTTCTCTTTGTAGTGTTAGCTTTGTTACTGTGGTACCTCATGTCGTTCTCTCTTTATCTCGTGCTGTAGTCATCTTAGGTACCTCGTGTCGTTCTCTCTTTATCTCGTGCTGTAGTCATCTTATGTACCTCGTGTCGTTCTCAGTATAGTCCACCTTTTGTTGTTCCTACACACCTCGTGCAGCTTTAGCTTGAGTGTCAACCGACTTATTTCAGGTATATATATATAGAGAGAACCCTGAGTATTAATGGTTTTAATCTCTTTGCAGGAGAAGAAGAAAAAAAAACAAAAAGAAGAAGGTGGTCAGAGGAAGAATATTCCCCAGTGACTGGGCGGCACGTGATCCGAGGCTGGAAGGGCGGACAGGATTGTGACACGTGTGCTGAAGCTGGCTGAGAGACTGACACGTGGCCACAAGTTCTGGGCGGGAAATGTGGAAGCCACACGCGCCCAGTGGTGCCCTCCTGCTGGCTGCTGCTTATAAAAGGAAGCCTTCATCCAACAGATGAAGACTGATCGAAGAAGAAGCCTGGAGAGCAGAAAGCCCTTCGATCCAGAAAAAGAAAAGAGGAAGAAAAAGAGAAGAAGAAGAAATAGAAGAAGTGTGAGCCGAAGAAAATAGAGGAGCAGAGATCGAGAGAGTGAAAGAGCAGAAGAAGAAAAGAGCTGCAGTAGAAAGCAGAAGAAGAAGAGAAGAGAAGAGACAGAGAGAGCCTGCGAAAGAAGAAGAAAAGAAAGAGAAGAAGAGCAGAAGGAGAAGAAGAGAAAGAGAGAGTTAGAGAGCTCGTGAGGGTTAAGAGAAAAAGAAAGTGAGAGAGAAGAGAAGAGGAAGAGAAGCTTACCTGAAGATCTATCTACTGGACCGTGGATCAAATCCAGGCCAGTCAGCTCCATGCGAGCCACATCTGTGTTATCTTTCTTTATAGCTTTCTGATCGCTGTGTATTTTTCCTTTCTTATTTTTCCTTTTTCATTTGGTTAGCTTTGTACTTTCGATCCTCTAGATTGAGGTCGGGTCCCTCCTGGTCTGGAGGAAGAGAGGTCTGCGACCTCTAGTTTGCAAGTGGCTGGAAGTCACTTGTGTGTTCCCTCCGGTTTGGAGGAAGGGAGATCTGATCTCCGGTTCTGGGCTTGTGGGTTACAAGTCCAGGTGTCCCTCTTGGTCTGGAGGAAGAGAGGTCTTCGACCTCTGGTTTGCTGGTGACTGGGAGGCACTGGTGTGTTCCCTCCGGTTTGGAGGAAGAGAGACTGTGCGTCTCTAGTTTCCAAGTGGCTGGGAGTCACTTGGGGTGTCCCTCCGGTTGGGAGGAAGAGGGGAGGTTGTTCCCCTGGTCAAGCTGTGTGGCAGCACCTGTTGCAGACTGAGTCTGCGGTTTCTAGCGTGAGCTAGTGGAAGCCACACTCGGGTTGAGTGTGGGGTGGACGTAGGTCTGCTGGACCGAACCACCTAAAAACCCCTTGTGCACTGTGGTTTGACTTGTCTATTTGTGCTTCTGCTAGGTGATTGCATAGGGGCGCTCCATGTGTTTGGCTTCTGGTTGAGCAGAAGATTTATTAATTTTCAGATTGACTAAATCTGTCTTGTTAGCTCTCCAGTGATCTCATTGTGTGTTTGGTTAGTTCCACAACTGCCATTTAGCCTTCAAGTTTGTTTAGTTTGCGAACTAGCATTTTTAGTGAGCGAAATTTTAACTAGGCGAAAGGTTTTTTAAAAGTCATATTCATTCACCCCCCCTTCTGAATACTGCACCGAACCTAACAGTTGGTATCAGAGCGGTGTCTGCATACAAGGTCCAGCGACCTGCAGATTCGATCTTGCAGTCTTCGGTGCTAATTTATTTTTAGTGCATCAATATTCCTGTTGCATTAACTGTTTTGTTCTCATGGCTCATCCTCCACTATTCAGTAGTTCAAATATTAAATTCTGGCTATATCGTATGCACAAGCATGTTAACTCTATTAATCCACAATTGTGGAAGGTTATCTCTCACAGTCCACATGAACTTCCTAAGGATAAGTCCAAGTGGACTCATGTTCACAAGTTGAAAAATGATGATAATGTGAGAGCTCTTAACCTAATGAAGGCTGCAATTGATTCTGACGATTTTTCTTCTATCTCAGATTGTAGCACTACAAAAGAAATTTTTGATAGAGTGACTGCAACACATGTGGAACAGGAAGAAGAATGTCTCATGGTAAGAAGGAGTGATCAATCAGATGAGTCCTCATCCCAGGTAATTTCTGAGACCGAGGATATTAGCCATGATGAGTTAGCTGCCATGCATGAGCATCTTCTAGATAAATATGAAAGAGTCAAATCAGAAAAGAGAAAATTAAGAAAAGAGAAAAATGCTGAAATCACAAGTCTAAAGGCTGAAAATGAAAATCTAAAATCTAAATTGAAGGAATTGATTGAAGAATTACATTCTGATGATAATGCACAGAAAAACTTAATCACTTCCTTGAAAGAAGAAAATGATTCTCTGCTGACTCAGAAGAAGGAAATTGATAAATTAAAAGATAAGCTGATTGAAGAAAACATCCATCTGAAGGAACAAAATAAAAAGCTAATGGTCCTTAACACTTTTTTCTCTGAAAGATGGCTAACGGTAGAAAGAGAAAAATCAGCTTTGAAAGAAAAAGAAGTGAACATTGAATTGAAGTTAAATCAGGAGAATGAGATCCTGAAAAGTCTGAATGATGGGCTACAAAATCAGGTTATTCCGTGTGAAGACCACATTATGACCTTGCAAATTGAAATTGAAAATCTAAACAACTCTCTGTCAAAATTTGCCAAAGGTAAAGAAAAAATGGAAGATTCTTTGAATGTGGAAGTCACCAAATTGAATGAAGAGAAAAGGTGCAATTCTCAAGTTAAGCAAGCTGTAAGGAACAAACTATACGCAACATTTGTGAGTAGCTCAAACTTAGCTAGTACTTCTGCACCGTCTTTAAAACAGTCTGATGATCAGAAGATTCAAAAACAAAATGAAAATGTGAAAATGAGAACACTGAAGAAGAATAGTAAATTTCATGCAAACAAGCCTAAGGCTAGAAATTGTCCAATTATTCACGGAAGGAATGTTGAATGCTTCTATTGTGGAAATTCTGGCCATGTACTTGATGATTGCCTTGTCATGAAGAATGATAATGATAGATTTCATGCTGGGACCTCTTATGCTAAGAAATCCTATTCTGCTCAAAACAGGATATCTAAATGCTTTTACTGTCATGAAATGGGTCATCTCATGCATGAATGCAAGACAATGGAGTTAGATGACTTTGCGGCTACTATTGTACAAAAATATCATGCTAGAAATCATGTTCCTAGGAGAAAGAATCTGAATTACTCTTGTTGTGGGAAGCCAGGTCACAGGGCTGCAACCTGTTGGCTGGCAGGATATCAAAACCAAACTGGTTTTGGTAAACAAAATTTTTATTCTGTTAATAAAAAATTTCATGCATTTACACATGGATTTCATGCTAACAAGAATGTGCATAGATTAAATCTGAAATCTGGTGCATCTTACTATCATTATAGTAAACAGAACTCTCTCTCTGCCAATAAACTTCATGACAACAGTAATGTGCATAAGAAGAATTTGAAATCTGATAATTCATGTCATTACTCTGGTCAAATTGGTCATTCAATGAATAATTGCTACTTGATGAAATCTGATGACCATGTTGTTAGAAATGTGCTGAGAAAACCTGCTAGAAATAATACTGTCATGTCAGGACCCAAGATTTCTTGAGTGCTTGTTTGTGCAAAATAAACTTTGCCTTGCAGGTGTGCCTTGGAATGGAATAAAAAGGGGTATTAATCCAAGGCACTCAAGAAAGAAAAACCACTTCTGAACTGTTCAGGTAAATTCTCTACATTTCCTGTTGTGAAATTCATTGCATATCTTGCTTGATGTGTTCTTGCACATTTGTTATCTATTGAACACTATGAATATTCTTGTCTCTCAATGCTCATTCTGAATTGTCTGTTTAGATATTGAAATGAGAATAAACTTGCATTATGAAAAATCTGAAAAGCTGAAATTTGATCCATGTATGCATGCTCACATTTAAAAATCTGCATTGTTTCTCATGAGCACATGTTGAGATATCAGTGCATAATTCAGATTGATAATTGATTAGAAATTTGGACTGCATGTTGCATTATCATGCTTGACCTCAATGGTATATAAATGGTAAGGTACCAAAAGGCAGGGAAGTCTATCTGGAGGTTCTTACTATGTGTGAGGTGGTCTTTTAGGCCAAGTGCTCTGCCTAGTACCATGGGTCACCTTGCTGGTTAGGACAATCTGAATGTGCATGAATCAAAATCATATGCTCAGTTTCTCATGGCAAACATTGCATGTTTTAAGGGGGAGTTACTTGCATGTGTTTTTGCATACATAAAGTGCATTGCATTTCCTTAGATTGAAAATACCAAAAAGATTGTCTAAATGCATGTTGTTAGGGGGAGTCAATACATTACATGAAGGTAGTCATGTGCATACATTTATGTCAGAGTTCATTGCATGTTAACTTTGGAAATCCTGAAACTTGCCAGACCTCCTGATATCTTGTTTGTTGTGCATAACCTTTTCCTCATTGTTTTTAAGTGACAAATCTTGATCTTATTCGGAAAACACTGAGCTTCAAAAATCTCTCCTATCAATTGGTATCATTTGGCTTCAGAATTCTATCAGTCTTTCATGAAGATTTCAATGGGACTATCTCGATCATAAATCTGAAAATTCTTGAACTAGAAATCTTCTATTATATATTTTTATGAATGACTGAAATAACTCATGTGGTTTAAGTTTAATGTATTCAATGAGTTTGTCTTTAAAATCTCTTAAAAATATCTGAAGCATGTTTAATAAACCTTAACCATCTGTTTCATGCTGTGTCTTGTAAAATCTTCTAAAATCTGCATTATTGAATTCATGGCTTTATTTAGTTAAGTACATGAAATTGTTATTGTTTTGAAGCAAATGAATTTTTCTGAATTGTCTAAAGGGTAATTGTTGTCAGAGCAATGACTTTGGTCACTAAGAAACCATGTCGAAAGGACTGTGTCATGAGGTGCCTTAGTTAACTCTGCATAAAATTCATTGAAAATCAGGTAGAGCAATGGCATGCACACTGAGAAATACAGCTCACTCATCAAGAAATGATTTGCAGTGTGTCATGATGTGTAAATGCTATCTCTGTTCATATAAAGCATGACAGTTAGTCACACTAAGTGCTTAGGGATATTGGCCTCTGATCAAGATATATCCTCTAGTTACAAGGTGTGCACTGAATTAGAGTGCTCGTAAAATTTGTAGCATGAAAAATTGTTGAACAAATCTCAATATCTGAATATTGATGCTAAAATCAAATTGCTACAACCCTAGACAAAATCATATGACTTCAAAATTATTGATTTCAATACTGATGCATGTAATTCCGAAAGAATTCAATAAAGTTGATTGTGTAAGAGAAATGAAGATTTATCAAGATAAATATGAGGGTTTGGTTCATTTTTATTAAACCATGGTGTTAGATATTAATACAGAATTTTATTGAAAAACTCTACATACATCATGTTTAAACCATGCTGATCAATAAAATTCATTCATAAGCCCTTATAATGGAAGACTTTGAAATATTCTGATTTGGATTTATGAGAATGACAATTCCTTGAAAATCTGACTGAAATTCTTGTAGTTGAAGCTTCTTTATAAATCTGCTAATTGAACCTCTTCTGCTAATTGACCTGAACTTCTCCTTGTTTGCCCATGTGGTCTCCTTCTCATTCATTTCATAAGGTTCCATTTATTGAGGGGGAGCCTCCTTGTCATATGCATCATGCTGCATAGAAGGAGAAGAATTGTGCCCTTGCATTCATATTTCTGGTATTTGCATCTACATTCATACCCCTTCCCATGGTTTATTTTGATTATACCAAAGGGGGAGATTGTTTGCCTAAGAGGGAGAATATCATTCAACCAGTGCATGCAGGTTCCTTTTGATCATCTCTAACTCATGCTTTTGCTGACACTCTTAAAGGGGGAGAATCATGTTCTTGCAAGGGGGAGAAATTGACTGAATTTTTATACATGCTTTAATTTCTCAAACTATTTTCTTTTTGATGAAGTCAAAGGGGGGAATAGTTTGAGTCATCAGACTGACTCACTGTGTAGTGTTGCCATTATCAAAAAGGGGGAGATTGTTGTGCCCATGTGGTTTTGGTTTTGATGATGGTTTTAATGATGGTTTTGATGATTGGTTTTTGATGTGAGTTAATCACTGTGAGTCATCCTGCTGTTATTCAGTCTATCAAATGTTCAGTCATCTTGCTGCTCAGTTTAGTTTAACATTTTTGATGTTCAGTCGTGTTAACTGATGCATAAAGAATTCATTACTACACTCTGCTTAGTTAGTATGAACAGTAGTGGGTTGACCCACTCTTGTTGATGCGTCGACTCATCAGAACACTGATTGTCTGGGTTGTCTAACTTCAAGTATACACATCATCAGTTGAACGTAAAGTGTATACGTTGCAGCGTCAACTCATTAGGCTGCAGCGTCAACTCAGCAAGTATGCACATCGCCTTCAGGCCTTCAAGTCTATACACTCTATACTCATTCAAGTCTGTACACTGATTTTCATGCATGTTAAACTCCAAGTCTATACAGCCTGCCTCTTCTACTCAGTGTACATACTTATTCATTTGCTGTTTCAAAGTCCATACAATGGCTGTTGAACTGTGAAGCCTATACATTGTCTGATCATTCATCTTCTTGTCTATACAACGCTAAGTCAATACATTGAACTGTTCTCCAAAGTCTGCACAATGGTCTTCACACCTGAAGTCTGTACATCCACAGTTAAACTTGAAGTATGCACATTGGTCTTCGAATTCAAAGTCTGTACATTGGGTTTTCACATGAAGTATGTACAACCGTTCACTGTTGATGTCCATACACTGGTCGGTGGAATTTGAAGTCTGTACACTGACTCGTTTCATTTCCTCAGAGTCTGTACATCCACAGTGAAATCTAAAGTCTGCACATTGATCTTCGAATCCAAAGTCTATACAATGGTCTTCACACTTGAAGTCTATACATTCGATGTGCAGAGTTGATGTCTATACATTTGCCTCCATGATTCTAAGTCTATACATTCGCTGCAGAGATCTCTGTCAAGTCTATACATTGGTCCGTCTCTTGCAGTGTCTCATCTGGTCAAAGTCAACACATCACTTGAAGGCTTCTGCATCAAGTCTATACATCGACTGTCTTGCTTTAGCTTAAGTCTGTATAGAGTCAGCGTCTCGTTGACCGTCTCTTGTTGTGTCCTCATGTTATTTCTGTGTTTGTGTCTTCGTGTTGTTTTTACGTCTTCGTGTTATTTTTGTGTTTGAGTCTTCATGTTATTTCTGTGTTTGTGTCTTCGTGTTGTTTTTATGTCTTCGTATTGCTTCTTTCTATTTTCGTCCAGGTTTCCTCTGATCGCGTATTTTACTACCGTTTTACTCCGTGTTATTTCCTTCTCACCTCGTGCTGTTCTCATCTGACTTCGTGTCGTTCCCTTTATAGTGTTAGCTTTGTTACTGTGGTACCTCGTGTCGTTCTCTATTTACCTCGTGCTGTTCTCATCTGACTTCGTGTCGTTCTCTTTGTAGTGTTAGCTTTGTTACTGTGGTACCTCGTGTCGTTCTCTTTGTAGTGTTAGCTTTGTTACTGTGGTACCTCGCGTCGTTCTCTCTTTATCTCGTGCTGTAGTCATCTTAGGTACCTCGTGTCGTTCTCTCTTTATCTCATGTTGTAGTCATCTTATGTACCTCGTGTCGTTCTCAGTATAGTGCACCTTTTGTTGTTCCTACACACCTCGTGCAGCATTAGCTTGAGTGTCAACCGACTTATTTCAGGTATATATATATAGAGAGAACCCTGAGTATTAATGGTTTTAATCTCTTTGCAGGAGAAGAGGAAAAAAAACAAAAAGAAGAAGGTGGTCTGAGGAAGAATATTCCCCAGTGACTGGGCGACACGTGATCCAAGGCTGGAAGGGCGGACAGGATTGTGACACGTGTGCTGAAGCTGGCTGAGAGACTGACACGTGGCCACAAGTTCTGGGTGGGAAATGTGGAAGCCACACGCGCCCAGTACTGCCCTCCTACTGGCTGCGGCTTATAAAAGGAAGCATTCATCCAACAGATGAAGACTAATCGAAGAAGAAGCCTGGAGAGCAGAAAGCCCTTCGATCCAGAAAAAGAAAAGAGGAAGAAAAGGAGAAGAAGAAGAAATAGAAGAAGTGTGAGCCGAAGAAAATAGAGGAGCAGAGATCGAGAGAGTGAAAGAGCAGAAGAAGAAAAGAGCTGTAGTAGAAAGCAGGAGAAGAAGAGAAGAGAAGAGACAGAGAGAGCCTGCGAAAGAAGAAGAAAAGAAAGAGAAGAAGAGCAGAAGGAGAAGAAGAGAAAGAGAGAGTTAGAGAGCTCGTGAGGGTTAAGAGAAAAAGAAAGTGAGAGAGAAGAGAAGAGGAAGAGAAGCTTACCTGAAGATCTATCTACTGGACCGTGGATCAAATCCAGGCCAGTCAGCTCCATGCGAGCCACATCTGTGTTATCTTTCTTTACAGCTTTCTGATCGCTGTGTATTTTTCCTTTCTTATTTTTCCTTTTTCATTTGGTTAGCTTTGTACTTCCGATCCTCTGGATTGAGGTCGGGTCCCTCCTGGTCTGGAGGAAGAGAGGTCCGCGACCTCTAGTTTGCAAGTGGCTGGAAGTCACTTGTGTGTTCCCTCCGGTTTGGAGGAAGGGAGATCTGATCTCCGGTTCTGGGCTTGTGGGTTGCAAGTCCAGGTGTCCCGCCTGGTCTGGAGGAAGAGAGGTCTTCGACCTCTGGTTTGCTGGTGACTGGGAGTCACTGGTGTGTTCCCTCCGGTTTGGAGGAAGAGAGACTGTGCGTCTCTAGTTTTCAAGTGTCTGGGAGTCACTTGGGGTGTCCCTCCGGTTGGGAGGAAGAGGGGAGGTTGTTCCCCTGGTCAAGCTGTGTGGCAGCACCTGTTGCAGACTGAGTCTGCGGTTTCTAGCGTGAGCTAGTGGAAGCCACACTCGGGTTGAGTGTGGGGTGGACGTAGGTCTGCTGGACCGAACCACCTAAAAACCCCTTGTGCACTGTGGTTTGACTTGTCTATTTATGCTTCTGCTAGGTGATTGCATAGGGGCGCTCCATGTGTTTGGCTTCTGGTTGAGCAGAAGATTTATTAGTTTTCAGATTGACTAAATCTGTCTTGTTAGCTCTCCAGTGATCTCACTGTGTGTTTGGTTAGTTCCACAACTGTCATTTAGCCTTCAAGTTTGTTTAGTTTGCGAACTAGCATTTTTAGTGAGCGAAATTTTAACTGGGCGAAAGGTTTTTTAAAAGTCATATTCATTCACCCCCCCTTCTGAATATTGCACCGAACCTAACAGGGTTGGGGTTGGAAGTGAAAGGTGGGTTGGGCGAGGGGGTTTAGGTTGGTTGGCCTTGCGAGGTGCATCTTTCTTTGGGGGTGATGGAGGGATAGTGGTGGGGTTCAAGGGAGTTTGTGGGATATGGGTTTGGTGGGGGAATTTGGGTTGGGGGGTGGTGGTCGTCATGGGCCTAGGTGGAGGGGTGGTCATGGGGCCCAATTGGGTTTGTGGAGCTATGGTTGTGGTGAGAATTTGTAGGTAGGGTGTAGATGTGGTGGTCGGGATAGGATAGGTGGGAAGTGGTGGGGAATGGGGGATTAGGTTCTTGGGTTGGTCGGGTGGGGATGGTGAAGTTGAAATGCTCCTTGGGCTTTGGTGATCCGGGTAGGAGGGGAAACCATATCTTGCCCTAAGTTGTTCCTTCATATCCTCCCATGTGGTGAGGGGAGCTTCCCTTCTAATTATCCTTAAGCCTTCAATTTTAACTCAATGAGTTTGAGCCCTTTTGGTTAGTTGCATTTTGGCACATTGAACCTTCCTATCCTCAGACAGGGGATTCCTTTCAAAGTAATGGTCCATTATAGCTTCCCAATCTAAATATTCTCTAGGAAAGGTTCCATCAAAGGTGGGAAGTGGGAGAGGGACCATTCTATCGTCCGTCCTTGGGGCGTGCCCATTTTCTCCAAGTTGGTTGAGTCGACCCAATATGTTATCAAGATGCTCATTGGCATAGGTCAAGGCCTTCATGAGGTAGTTGACATGGCCAGGGAGGTTATGTGTGTTAGTGGTAGGCATCCCTTGGTGGTTTGGACTTATGGAGAGGGCCGATTGGTAAGGTCGGTATGAGGTGGCCATACTAGTGGACAAGAGATGCAACCGAGGACTCTAAATGCATAAACATGCCCTAGGACCAACTTGATAGAGACAAGTTGTGAACTTGCTCTGATACCACTTGATGTGAAACCACCCTTGGACCTATTTTGCAAGCATTCAAGTTGGGCAGCGGACTCACACTAGCGAGCTCACTAGCTTGGCGCACATTAGTGCCCGAAGGCAACTTGGGGATGATGGAGAGGGCCCGAGACGGGTCCTTGAGGCTCCAAAGGTTGGCTAGCTTGGGGAGAACCCCAAATGGGCCTGGCATGCCCAAATCATGGGTGGCCAGCACACCAAGGGTGTGGGATGTAATGGTTCACTCACAACTCACCCGCGGTGGTCACTCACGACACTAGCAATTTAGGGCTGAGCTCTCATTCACCGTTCGACGAAACAATGGTGATAATACTATGCTAGCAATGAAATGAAACCAGCCAAGAGAGGGACCGAGGCTCACCTAGCCGGCGCGAAGATGCCAACTCCGGCTGGAGACGGGGGCGAGCGGGGAGGCGTGGGTATGCACCCGCAAGCCACGTCGATGGAGCTTCAAACCTGCGACCTGAATTAATACATGAACTACACCCCTTGCAGGGGGGGGGATCTCGGGGTGGGGGTTAAATGGATACAGCCAAAACTACCTCCACACTGGGAGGGGCCTTCGGCCGGCCAAGCGAAAGGGGGAAAATCAGGCTAGAAACAAGAAAAGGTTGCCAAAGCCGATTCTGACCATTCTCTGCGCTTCTGGACAGAGAGTCGGTTCTCTTGACGCTGGAGCCACTCCGGATTTTTTATGAAGACGAAACCAGTGGAAAATGGTTCGTAGCTGGACCAGGAGGACGTCGGAATTTTCTTGATTTCTTCTGGTACCACTGCTGGTCGGGGTAGGGGCTTGAACAGGGTAGCAGATCCTCTGTTCGGACAGCTGCAGGTTCCCAACAGCAGGAAGTAGAGGGTGCCACAAACGCTCCCTAACTCAGAATCAGGTTCCGTCAGAGCCGTTGGAACCGTTGACGGGTCTACTTCGAAACCAAACTGACGGGGATACCAAATGATGTCGGAGTCATCCGGTAGATTCTGAACACTAAAGAAGGTTCGGTGCAGATAGAGTGGAAGCAGAACCGAGCACCTGGAGTAAGAAATTGATAACTCTTGCTACCGGGCGCCAATCAGAGTTCCTCTTCTTGATTCAGAAAGTAGACAGGTCGAAGATGATCTTTGCAGAATAACTTTCATCCTGGTTCCCACTAGGATCGCCGTGGTTGAGCTTCCAATCACGTCCTGGTTCCCTGCCTGAGTGATCCTGCGCAGTTGAGGGAGAATCGCTCCTACGGGCAGCTCGGTGCTTGGACGAAGATGAAACCACCTCGCCTAGAAAGCTCACTGGAGAACCTTTCCAAAGGTATATGCCTTGACACCAGAAGATGAGGGGAAGTGGCGGGGACGATGCTGCTTCCAAGTCCCAAGCTTGCTGCCAACGAACTGTTGATGTAGCTGCAACCTAATAGTGTCAAATGGTGTTGGGGTGGGGCAACTTAGAAAAGGGAGGATGGCTGATGGCTGTGGGATGTAGAGGGGAGTTGCTGGAGGCCTGATGGAGGGCTGTGGGGGCAGTGGTGAGGGCGAACTTGTCTGAAGCTGGCTGGAGAGGGTAGGAAGGTGGAGGTGGATGCAATGGGACAAGCAATGGGAGAGGGAGGAGGAGGGCGACCTTGGGCTGAGTGGGGGGCTGGTTTGGGTGACCCAACCTGGTAGGGGGGTTGTGAGATGAGAGGGAGATTCAAATTTGGGGTCTTGGGAGAAGTTGTGTCAGCCTTGGGAAGGTGGGGAGATGCTTGGGGAAGGGTAGTGGGTAGTTGGGGGTTGGAGGGTGGGGTGTGGATTGTGTGGAGTTGTCTTGGAACTAGGGGATAGTAATGAGGGGTTATGGGAAGTGTGAGGATGAGTAATGAGGGGGAGAGAGAGAGTTGATGATGTGGAGGAGAGAGAGGGAGGGGAGGAGAGAGAGAAGGGGGCGACCTCCTCTTGGGGGGGAGAGAGAGAGAGGGGAAAGGAGTGAGGGAAGGGGAATCCACCCCAATAGAGAGTGAGATAATGAGAGAGAGGTCTTGTGGGATTTGGAATTCTGGATTTCAATATTCATGCATAAGTTGTTACATATGAGATGAGTGGGGGCTTATCGACCTGCAGCAGGCCGACGAAGGCGATAACATGAAAATTGGGGAACCCCACCACTGGGGACAAAGTTCTGAACATAATGGGCACCACTCGGTACCCATGCTTAGCATGTGCAGCGACAACTTGGGGGCCAAAAGTAAGTCCAGCGATTCCGCAAGTCATTATTTCCTACAAAACAGAATGAGCAAACAATCAATATTTTTGGGGAAGGTCACGGGGCCTTCTACCTTGGCAAAAAGATGAAGGGAGACTTAGCCCCACCGGGAGTGTCAGCTTGTGGGAAGAGATTTTTATTTATTTTATTTATTTGGTTATTTATTAGTGGTTTTATTTAATGCGTAGGCTTGTCAGTCATGGAGTGATGGGTTTATTGTGCACACCATCTGACTTATTAGACAATAGTGGGTGATCGTATCAGGACCCTGAGCCCGCCATACCATAAAGGCTACGGGGTTAATTACGTCCTTCCGAAAGAAGAATAACACTTGATTAATCTCCAAGATAGATGAGCCCTCGGGGATGAAGGAATGCATAAAAGATATGGTCGTTTTATAAAGCTGAAGTAGGATTTAATCGCACAGGCAAGCACACGATACAGTGATATTAATTCCATTTAGCCTCGAGATAGAACCACCGCACTTGAAAAGTAGGGGTGAGCCTCCTGTCACTGGCTCAATAGGGGTCCCGCGGAACCCCAACTGAAAAACAACGGCGATAACGGAATGGAAAGTAGCTACAACTACAGCAGGAATAGCGAACCGATGGCCGGTAACAAACTCGGCACTATAGCTACTCCTAATGTACCGAAATAGAAACCAACACCCTGATCTCACAATCGAGGGACTACCAGACTAGCAGAAAAACCTCTGGCTACGCTGCCAGGAAAACTCATCACGACACCACTATCGTGAACCGGACACTGCCTAGGGGGAACCCTCGATGACGCTCACCGGAACCCTAGACTTCTACCTTAGGAACACACCCAGAATTGCACGCAAAAACCACATCTCGCAGATGGGGAACGAAACTCGACTCTCGAGAAACTCATATCAAGTGACGGGAGCACAGTCCACTAGAAGCAAGGTGTCACGCCCCGAGAGCGGAAGATACCCGGAGACGCGTGACGAGTTTATATCAATCATGTCAATCAGAGTATTAGTGTATTCGACACCAAAATCAGAGATGCGCAAAAGTAAAGATAACCCAATCCTTTATTCCTTCATAAGAATATGTCTGTTACAAACCTTTGAAGTACTAACTAAAATAAAGGAAAAATACAAGGTTGACTCAAGAAAATATGAAAAAGACTAGATAACACGGAAGAAGCTCTATCTCTTTCACTCTTGATTTTCCCCATCCGTTTGAGTTCCCTCATCGTCGGACTTACCTGAAAAGTAGGGAAACACTAAGTGAGCGAACGCTCAGTAGGAAATTATATCTCAAGAACTAGCAAGGGGTTTAAGTAATTACATCTTTCATGAATGCACTATAGCTATGTATGCTCGCATAAAACGACAAGATAGAGAGAGTGTATAACAATAAGATAGCAAGAAGAACTAGTCATGAACTTTCAAGAACTTATATCAAAAGATATCAAGATATTCAAGCAAGTGTATTTATCATGTCATGTTGGAATTTGGCTATCACGTTCAAGCACGCAAGTATGAAATTACCCCTTTTCGGGTCACACAAGTCATGTAATATCAAGTCAAGTACAAGTACAAGATTTGTGGAATGTTCAATCAAGCTAGTCATGCACTTCGGTATAATACCAATACCGTGATCAATCAACTCTCATGGGCACAAGTACTTTCGGGTGCTCCTCCTAGGACCAGATCGGGCCCTATATGCGTACGCATTAATCATGTATTTTAACATCCACTTTTGTGTATAGCCAATATGGAATTTCAAGAATAAAGCTTGTAGACATGTAGGATAAACTTGGATAGAGTAGAGTCCAAAATATGACACTTGACATAGAATGGCGATAATAACGGTACAATCACGATTATCGATAAAACTAGGTGGAATTGGTTCTCTGACTTGGGTACCATGACAAACAAGTATGGACATTCTTTATATAGAATTGAGGTCCACATGAACAGCACATCAATGGCAAGACGTCCCCATTCTTAATATAGAATTGAGGTCCACAAGAACATCATGTTGAATATAGAATTGGGGTTTACAAGAACCGCATCAAATGGCATGATAACCTCATCCCATTAAGAGAATTCCCATGATACACACTTTGCATAACATGAGTGATACATACACACTTTTCATGTTGGGCCATCAAAAATTTATTTTCACATCTTGGTACATTTTGGTAGATCCAGGATGAATCGTGTACCTTGATCTATGAGCTTCATCTAAGATCTTCTTCTTTAACTCGGGAAAATCCGATATACAAGTTCTATTCTTGAACATCAATCTTCCATCAGAAGTTAATTGGAAATCAGATTGTCCTTCCAATATGCCCTTGATTTCTACTAATGTTGGGTCATCATCCTGAAGTGCTTGTATTTCAGTTAATAGGTCTGGATGAATGCTTACATGAGACAATGTGACACATTTGAAGTTCGTGTCCATGCTTATATTGAGCTTAGAGAATTGCTCCAGCAACTTCCATTCTTGAATCATACAATTGGCTAACAGTGCTCTCGGCTTTCGACTAAGGGCATATGCTACATGATTACCCTTTCCGTAGTATATATATATTCCGTAGCAATTTTCATGGATGAATGCTTACATGAGACAATGTGAATTCAGTTACATGGTCCCCAAATTCCATAGTATATATATATGTGGAGAGTGTAGAACATATACCTTTAAAATAATTCTAGGAATCATTTTCTCATGGATTCCTCGGTCTCCCATGTGGCTTCATGATCGGAATTCTTACTCCATTATATTTTTAGCATGGGAATAACCTTATTCCTTAGGGTACGTACTTCACGATCTAGTATCTTTATGGGCTTCTGTTCATATGTGAGATCCTTCTGGATAACTAAGTCTCCATGTTCAATAATATGCGATGGATCGTGCACATACTTCTTCAACATAGATATGTGAAACATATTATGAACATCGGATAATTGAGGCGGCAATGCGATGCGATAAGCAACCTCGCCAACTCGTTCCAGTATCTCGAAGGGTCCGATGAATCTTGGTGTAAGCTTGCCCTTAACACCAAATCTCCGTATGCCACGTCCCGGCGATATCTTGAGAAATACATGATCTCCAACTTGGAATTCGAGATCTCTTCTTCTTGTATCGGCATAAGCCTTTTGCCTAGACTGAGCAACTTGCAGTCTTTCTCTAATCGATTGTATCTTCTCAGTGGTATCCCTTACCATGTCTGGTCCTAATAGTTATTTCTCTCCAACTTCGTCCCAGCATAAGGGTGATCGGCAACTCCTTCCGTATAAGGCTTCGAAAGGTGCCATTTGTATACTTGCCTGGTAGCTATTATTGTATGTAAATTCCACCAACGGCAAGTGATCATGCCAGCTTCCATCGAAATCAATGATGCAAGCTCTGAGCATATCTTCAACCACCTGATTAGTTCTCTCGGTCTGACCATCCGTTTGAGGATGAAAAGCTGTACTAAAGTTAAGCCTTGTTCCCAACGAATGTTGTAGTCCTTTCCAAAAATGAGAAGTAAAACGGGGATCTCTGTCAGACACGATTGAAATAGGAATACCGTGTAATCTGACTATTTCCTTGATGTATAATGCAGCCAAAACATCAACTGACCATCGGCTCTTTATTGGCAAGAAATGCGCCGATTTAGTCAATCGGTCAATAATAACCCATATTCCATCATGTCCTCCTTTTGATTTGGATAAACCCATGATGAAATCCATACTAATATTCTCCCACTTCCATGTTGGGCCACCAAAAATTTCATGATACATACACACATGTTATGCACCGTATAGAATGTCACCTGCTGAACTCAAGGAGTTAAAGGAGCAATTGATGGAACTCATTAAGAAAGGATTCATAAGACCAAGTACTTCCCCATGGGGAGCGCCTGTATTATTTGTAAAGAAGAAAGATGGATCCATGAGGTTATGCATCGACTATCGACAGTTGAATCATCTCACTATCAAGAACAAGTATCCACTGCCGAGAATCGATGAGTTGTTTGATCAAATTTCAGAATCCAAGTACTTTTCCAAAATTGATCTTAGGTCGGGATATCATCAGTTAAGAGTCAAGGATGAGGACATTCATAAGACTGCATTAAGAAGCAGGTACGGCCATTATGAATTTGTTGTTATGCCTTTCGGACTAACAAATGCCCCCGCTGCCTTTATGCAGTTAATGAATAGTATATTCAGGCCTTATTTGGATCAATTCGTGGTGGTCTTTATTGATGATATATTGATTTATTCCGAGACCAAGGAAGAGCATGAGGAGCATTTAAGGATTGCATTACAAATATTGAGGGCAAACCAATTATATGCAAAATTCAGCAAGTGTGAATTCTGGCTTGAGGAAGTGACTTTTCTCTGACATGTTATATCAAAGGATGGCTTATCAATAGATCCATCAAAAGTTGAATCTGTAAGAAATTGGGAAAGACCGACCAATGCTAGCGAGATCCGAAGTTTCTTAGGTCTTGCTGGCTATTACAGGCGATTCATCAAAGATTTCTCTAAGATCGCCGTACCACTTACGAGGTTAACTTGCAAGGAGATTCGTTACGAATGGAGTGAGGAATGTGAAAGAAGCTTCCAAACTCTCAAGGATCATCTTACTACAGCTCCTGTCTTAGCTTTACCAATGGAAGGAGAGAAATTCGAGGTATACACTGATGCTTCTAGCATTGGCCTCGGATGTGTTCTAATGCAACAAGGAAAGGTTATAGCTTACTCTTCTCGTCAATTAAAGAAGCATGAAGAGAACTACCCCGTCCATGACTTAGAATTAGCCGAGGTAGTACTCGCACTAAAGATCTGGAGGCATTATCTATATGGAGTACAGTTTACTGTATACTCCGATCACAAGAGTCTCAAGTATCTTTTCTCTCAAAAGGAACTAAATATGAGGCAAAGGCGTTGGCTAGAATATCTCAAGGACTTCGACTTCAATATACAATATCATCCCGGAAAGGGTAATCATGTAGCAGATTCCCTTAGTCGAAAGCCGAGAGCACTGTTAGCCAATTGTATGATTCAAGAATGGAAGTTGCTGGAGCAATTCTCTAAGCTCAATATAAGCATGGACACGAACTTCAAATGTGTCACATTGTCTCATGTAAGCATTCATCCAGACCTATTAACTGAAATACAAGCACTTCAGGATGATGACCCAACATTAGTAGAAATCAAGGGCATATTGGAAGGACAATCTGATTTCCAATTAACTTCTGATGGAAGATTGATGTTCAAGAATAGAACTTGTATACCGGATTGTCCCGAGTTAAAGAAGAAGATCTTAGATGAAGCTCATAGATCAAGGTACACGATTCATCCTGGATCTACCAAAATGTACCAAGATGTGAAAAGAAATTTTTGGTGGCCCAACATGAAAAGTGTGTATGTATCACTCATGTTATGCAAAGTGTGTATCATGGGAATTCTCTTAATGGGATGAGGTTATCATGCCATTTGATGCGCTCTTGTAAACCCCAATTCTATATTCAACATGATGTTCTTGTGGACCTCAATTCTATATTAAGAATGGGGACGTCTTGCCATTGATGTGCTGTTCATGTGGACCTCAATTCTATATAAAGAATGTCCATACTTGTTTATCATGGTACCTAAGTTAGAGAACCAATTCCACCTAGTTTTATCGATAATCGTGATTGTACCGTTATTATCGCCATTCTATGTCAAGTGTCATATTTTGGACTCTACTCTATCCAAGTTTATCCTACATGTCTACAAGCTTTATTCTTGAAATTCCATATTGGCTATACACAAAAGTGGATGTTAAAATACATGATTAATGCCTGCGCATATAGGGCCCGATCTGGTCCTGGGAGGAGCACCCGAAAGTACTTATGCCCATGGGAGTTGATTGATCACGGTATTGGCATTATACCGAAGTGCATGACTAGCTTGATTGAACATTCCACAAATCTTGTACTTGTACTTGACTTGATATTACATGACTTGCATGACCCGAAAAGGGGTAATTTCATACTTGCGTGCTTGAACGTGATAGCCAAATTCCAACATGACATGATGAATACACTTGCTTGAATATCTTGATATCTTTTGATATAAGTTCTTGAAAGTTCATGACTAGTTCTTCTTGCTATCTTATTGTTATACACTCTCTCTATCTTGTCGTTTTATGCGAGCATACATAGCTATAGTGCATTCATGAAAGATGTAATTACTTAAACCCCTTGTTAGTTCTTGAGATATAATTTCCTACTGAGCGTTCGCTCACTTAGTGTTTCCCTACTTTTCAGGTAAGTCCGACGATGAGGGAACTCAAACAGATGGGAAAAATCAAGAGTGAAAGAGATAGAGCTTCTTCCGTGTTATCTAGTCTTTTTCATATTTTCTTGAGTCAACCTTGTATTTTTCTTTTATTTTAGTTAGTACTTCAAAGGTTTGTAATAGACATATTCTTATGAAGGAATAAAGGATTGGGTTATCTTTACTTTTGCGCATCTCTGATTTTGGTGTCGAATACACTAATACTCTGATTGACATGATTGATATAAACTCGTCACGCGTCTCCGGATATCTTCCGCTCTCGGGGCGTGACAGTTTTTGTGGTATCAGAGCCTAGGGTATTCAATTCCTAGGAAAACCCAAGTCCAAGGATAGGTTCAAACCTTTAACCAGCGAGATTGGGTAGAACCAAGGGTTGAGTTAACATAAAAACTTAAAAGCCCTTAAAGCGAGTATATACTAATCTAATTATTGTAATTGTAGGACGATGGCTGCCGAACATGCTCAGTGGCGCAACATGCAGCGTACACTTCAAGGCATGACTCAGGTGCTGCAACAAGTAGCACAAGGAGGTGCACAACGAGCAGGGAGTCTCCACCAAGTCTTTAAAAACATGAACCCGCCTAAATTCACGGGTTCTACTGATCCGGATGACGCAGAGCACTGGATCAGGGAGACGGAACGTATATTCCGTGTTATGTAGTGCACGGATCAAGATAAGGTCTTATTAGCTACCTTTCAGTTGGAAAGGGATGCCCGAGGCTGGTGGGAATCAATACAAGCTACTTTAAATCAAGACCAAGTTACTTGGGAAGAATTCGTTGAACATTTCAACGCTAAATATTTTTCGGACCGAGTCCAGGAGAAGAAAGCCGCAGAATTCGCTGCACTGAAGCAACGATCTTTGTCGGTGGCTGAGTACGAGGCCCAATTTTCTAGATTATTTCGGTATGCTAAGCACTTAGTTAGCACAGAGAAGATGAAAGCTAGGAGGTTCCTAAATGGGCTTAGGCCCCAATATATCACACAGCAGGCGCTAATGGATATCTAGGTCTACTCGGAAATTGTGCGCCGAGCTCAGCTATTAGAAGACGCTACGGAACTATTAGATAGAATCCGTGGGAAGGACAAGAAAGAACAAGTTACAAGTTCGGGTTCCTTTAAACCCAACTTCAAGAAGAGGCCTAGCAATGGAGGTACTTCCTCACAAGATCAGAAGTTTAAGAAGATCAAGGCCTTCTCCATCACCACTACCCCATCAAATATAGTGTGCAAGCATTGTGACAAGGCAGAGCAGAAGAATGCTGGAGGAAACTAGGAGCATGTCTCCGCTGTGGGAGTCGCGATCATCGAATTCCCGATTGCCCATTACTTAATGATCAGGCCGGGGACGGGAAGCGCCCAGTAACCAAGAATGCTCGTCTTCATGCAATTAAGGAGACCGAACAAGAAGAAGAAGGCGGACTAGTAGAAGGTACATTGAAAGTTTGTTCCAAGTCTGCATATGTCTTAATTGATACTGGTGCTTCACATTCAATTATTTCCAAGAAGTTCGCTGATCCGTTATCCCTAGAACCGGAATGGATAAAATTAGTCGTGTATACTCCTCTAGGAAACGAGACTGATATTACACACCATTACCAGAACTGTGAAGTATTGGTTCATGGTAAGAATCTCCCTATTGATCTTATATGTTTAAATCTAAAGGAATATGATGTCATACTAGGAGCGGATTGGTTATCTAAATATCAGGCAACGGTCGATTGCCGCAATAGCAAGGTTACTTTCGAGGAATTTCCCGAACTGATCTTTACTAGCCCCAAGAGGCGAAGCAAAACCCCTCTTATTTCGACTCTCCGAGCTAGCAAGCTCATCAGGAAAGGATGTGTGTCTTTCCTTGCATTCGTCACGATTAAGGAGGCTAAGGAAACTAAGATAGAAGACATTCCGGTGGTACAAGAATTTTCGGACGTATTTCCGGAAGATTTGCCTGGATTACCCCCGCAAAGAGAAGTGACCTTCACCATCGATTTAGTTCCTGATGCGGGTCCAGTTTCTAAGGCACCGTATAGAATGTCACCTGCTGAACTCAAGGAGTTAAAGGAGCAATTGATGGAACTCATTAAGAAAGGATTCATAAGACCAAGTACTTCCCCATGGGGAGCGCCTGTATTATTTGTAAAGAAGAAAGATGGATCCATGAGGTTATGCATCGACTATCGACAGTTGAATCATCTCATTATCAAGAACAAGTATCCACTGCCGAGAATCGATGAGTTGTTTGATCAAATTTCAGAATCCAAGTACTTTTCCAAGATTGATCTTAGGTCGGGATATCATCAGTTAAGAGTCAAGAATGAGGACATTCATAAGACTGCATTCAGAAGCAGGTACGGCCATTATGAATTTGTTGTTATGCCTTTCGGACTAACGAATGCCCCTGCTGCCTTTATGCAGTTAATGAATAGTATATTCAGGCCTTATTTGGATCAATTCGTGGTGGTCTTTATTGATGATATATTGATTTATTCCGAGACCAAGGAAGAGCATGAGGAGCATTTAAGGATTGCATTACAAATATTGAGGGCAAACCAATTATATGCAAAATTCAGTAAGTGTGAATTCTAGCTTGAGGAAGTGACTTTTCTCGGACATGTTATATCAAAGGATGGCTTATCAATAGATCCATCAAAAGCTGAAGCTGTAAGAAATTGGGAAAGACCGACCAATGCTAGCGAGATCCGAAGTTTCTTAGGTCTTGCTGGCAATTACAGGCGATTCATCAAAGATTTCTCTAAGATCGTCGTACCACTTACGAGGTTAACTCGCAAGGAGATCCGTTATGAATGGAGTGAGGAATGTGAAATAAGCTTCCAAACTCTCAAGGATCATCTTAGTATAGCTCCTGTCTTAGCTTTACCAATGGAAGGAGAGAAATTCGAGGTATACACTGATGCTTCTGGCATTGGCCTCGGATGTGTTCTAATACAACAAGGAAAGGTTATAGGTTACTCTTCTCGTCAATTAAAGAAGCATGAAGAGAACTACCCCGTCCATGACTTAGAATTAGCCGCGGTAGTACTCGCACTAAAGATCTGGAGGCATTATCTATATTGTCACGCCCCGAACCGATAGCAGCGGGATGCGATGCTCGGAACGTGGCAAGAGACAAGTCACGATAACAAGAGCGGAAGATAAATAATCACAATAAAATACAAAGAGGCCAGACACACACTTGAGAAAATACGAACTCTTATTAATTGAAAAAGATATATTTTGACACCACTTACAATAAAAGATTCAAAATAAATAACAAAAAGAAATAACTAGACTAGCTAGACTCAAGAAAATGAAAGAGCAGACTCCAACTCTAGGTTCCAGGTTCTACTCGATCACACTGATCCATTTCCCAATGCACGAACCGATACTCGCATAACCTGAAAAGGGTTGGAAGTAGGGGTGAGCAAAAAGCTCAGTAGGAATTATACTCTATCATCAGGCATAGTTTAAGTGATTAACAAGTAAATTACAGTTTCATATGCCATGCTAATAAGAGAAATAAATGACGATATAAAGAAACAACGATAATAAAACAGATCTTGCAAGGTCAAGAAATATAAAGGAACAGAATGGTAATACTTAAGATGAATAACAAAGACAAGAATTTACTACAGGAGATTACGATAAAGAGTTGGCCATATCAAGACGATTCAAGTTATGTCAAGCACGTATGTAATTTCATTTCCACGTCCAAGTAACAATAAGTAAAGTAACAACAAGTAGAGTAGGGAACAGTGAAGAGTGGAAAGTGAAAAGTAGAGAGTAGTGGAGAGTAGTGAAGAGTAGTGGACAGTCCTAGATTTAACACATGACATAGTACTGGTGCCAAATGTCACACCTAGTCATTCACCTCCCCGGGGGTACACGTAGTGTTCGGGCGCTCCTCCCAGGACTAGACCGAGCCCTTAATTATTTGCCAGGCATTGATTTCTTTGGATCAAAGATCCCACGAATCTAGACTTCCACAATTTATGGCCAGAATTCCAAGGTTTAAACTATGTAGCAATAACAAGTTCAAGTAGGAAGAAGATTCATTTCAGAATTTCAAGGTAAGCACAATCATCAAGAAGATCGAAAACCAAGTCGCAATAAGAGTTATCAAGAAGGGTACACATTCGGGTATACAAGGGTGTATTGCCATTTCATTAGATTCATGATTCGGGGTTTGTATGTGTTCATTTGCAAGAGATTACAGCAATATGCAAAGATCGACGCCAAAAAGCTAATATACAAGCCACAATGATTATAGATGATAAGATTCAAAATCTAAACAGCGGGGTAAACTCGTAAAACCATGATTGCTGCAGTTTAAACAGATTCTAATTAGGGATATTAAACATGGGAGTTAATGGTAATTCCGTCGGATAGAGTTTCCGGGCATAAAATGCTATTTAACGTAGTAGCGACTTACTAGAAGTCGGGAAGTCAATCGTGTTATGCTACTGTGGTACAGCAGCTATCCAGCAAGTTAAATTGCTCATATTAATCCTAATTTCATGTTAATCCATCAAGCATTATCATTTAATTTAGTGCATAAGTTAGAAGGATGAATGAAGCTAAAAGATAGAATGAACAAGCTCGCGTACGAGCGAATGGCATGCGATTAATAGAAATTTAGTTAGATAATTAATCAATTATCATATGGGTTTTTATTTTACTAATTACCATTTATGATATGCAAATGAATCAATTAGAACATGTATTAAGTCATTTACAGCATACATAAACGGTTGATAAAGGGCCGTATAACTTCTGGGCTTAACAGGGGGCAAACGGGGCTGAACGGGGTTCATCAGGGCAGGCCAGGGGGTTGGGCGGCTCCCTGAGGGCCGCCCATGTACTTGGGCGGTTCCTGAGGGGTCGCCCAAAGGGTTGGGCGGTCCTGAGATGGCCGCCCATCCCCTGGGTTGTGCGGCCAGTTCAGGGCCGTTCAAGATGTGTGGTTGCTCCGGGACCTTATATCCTGATATGTGGTTCGTTTGGAACCGTTCATCCTGGGATGTGTGGTTCCTGAAAGACCGTTTATCTCAGGCCATGCCAAAGTCAAAAGTGGTCAACATAGATGTGCGGTCTATCGTAAGACCGTCCATCTCTGGGTCATCTCCGGTCATCCCTGCCGCGTCCGGTGAACGCCGGGAAGTGAGGGTTGCTAGGGTTATACTAAATCGCTAACAACTAATGGTAATGGACTCCAAATAAGGGGATTTGGTACCGTTGGAAAGCTAACAGAGAATACTATCTAACAGTAAGGCCAATTTCAAATTATCTTGCCGAAATCAAGATTTATTAAGGTAAGAACACATGTAACCCTAATTCTGACATGTAGTGACTAAAACGTAAAATTCTCTCAGTATACAGAACAAAAATTGGGGCTTCTTATGTCAAAAGAAAGCCACTTCGATGCTGAATCCAACCATATATGATATGGTTCTTGTGGATCAGGATTAACACTTTGAAATCAGTCGAAATCAGAAATCAACTTGGAAGAACACATCAAAACTAGGTCTAAACATGCTGTTACTACGAACAGAAATTCTCTAAACATGCTGGATGAAATTTAGGGCTTTTATAATCAATGGAAAGAGCACGAAAAACTCTACAAGATGCATGGATCAATTTCATATTTACGTCCTGAAACCAGAACTAAATCGAAGAAGGAACGAAGTTAACCCTAATCTAACATGCTTCTAACATGCTTCTACTAAACCTCGAAATACTCGCATGATACTACAAGATATTTGGGGCTTTATATATCAAAAGAAAGAGGAATTCATGCTGAATAGTTTGATATATGATTTGCTGTTTGAGCCCGAGAGAACCTACCTCAATTTGATGAAGAATAAGGAAGAACAAAGGAGGAAGAAAGAAAGAAGGAAGCCGGCACCCACGCACTCAACACAAGATATCTCCCAGATCTGAAAACCTCAGCGACTGCCGCAGTAACCAAACGAAAATAGACTGGAAGGACTTCATTTTGATAGTTTATACACGTTCTGGGATAGTCTGTGGAGAGAGGAATCGACGCCACAAGAGGCGTGTTAAACAAGGCGCCGAAATCAAGGACCAAGTCAAACTCGACCAGCCGCCTCAATTAGGGTTAGGGTTTCAAGCAATTTTTAGAGGGTTATTGAAGTTAAGATCATGGCCTTTAATTTGACACCAATTTCAGATCAAATGGTTGAGTATTAAGGTCGGATTTTATGTTTGAAGTCAAGGTTAGGTAAAGGTTGAAAGTGTGGATTTTTCACTTAAATCTTTAAATAGATCTTGCTACGGATTGTTACTGGGTTAATCTCAGAAGACAAATTTGTTACATACACTTCCAGAAATCTAATTACCATTTTTATAGATTTTTATCACGTAGAAGAATTTTGGATGGTACTATTCCAAGGAATAAAACATTATTTAATGAAACTCACTTAAACGATAAATAGATCTAATTACAGATTTTCACTGATAAAACTCAAGAAGGCAAGGTTGTTTCATAAATCATTCTCTATCAATTTATTATTTTTCTAGATTTTTGTGAGAAAGTCAAAATTACACTAGCACTATTCACTGAGGAATATAATATTAATTTCTGAAATTCATTTATCTAAATTAAAAATTCACTATTTTAATTAAATTTTAGATTTTAAAAACCGGGGTGTTACACCCTCCCCCACTTAAAGGAATTTGGTCCCCAAATTCACCGACTATTATCAATTATGTGAATGTTCGAACTAAGCTGATCTTACTTATCAAAATAATGTTAACTATACAATTGATGACGAAAGGAATTAGCTAACTAAGATGATCTTATTCATTAAAATAGCATGTTAACTATACAATTAAAAGAATTAACTATAGCTAGGGGTAAAAGAGAACGATACCATATACTAATACTACGCCTCTTCTTCTTATTACGTCGGGTTTCCTTACGACGGACTCGCCAGCCTTTCGCGGAACCGAAACTTAGCTTATCGGAATCACTCGGTTTCATTTTAAGAATTGGCTTAAAAATCTGCAAGATAGTTATATGGTTAACCTTTCATCACCCTTACGCGTAACGCAACACAATCTTGCATATATTTTATTACTTACCCCACGATACTACCCAATCTCACCAGGTCGGGTTTTAAGACTTTAACAAGGTTAGGGGTACTATGCACCTAGACATGACCAAAACTCGGTACCTGACGGAGATAATCGATCCGAAGACCACTCGCGCAAGTATGCGATCTTCCCGAGAGGCGTAGCCTAACATCCGGACAACATCTTTTGATATACCGGGTCATTGGGATGCAAGGCAAAACTTAGGAAGCCTAGAACTTAGGAAAACCTATACTCTTGGATAAAATCCAAGGGACTCAGGCAAGGAGACAACACTTGGACAAAATCCAAGCGACTCAGGCAAGGAGGCTCTGATACCAAAACTGTCACGCCCCGAACCGATAGCAGCGGGAAGCGATGCTCGGAACGTGGCAAGAGACAGGTCACGATAACAAGAGCGGAAGATAAATAATCACAATAAAATACAAAGAGGCCAGACACACACTTGAGAAAATACGAACTCTTATTAATTGAAAAGGATATATTTTGACACCACTTACATTAAAAGATTCAAAATAAATAACAAAAAGAAATAACTAGACTAGCTAGACTCAAGAAAATGACAGAGCAGACTCCAACTCTAGGTTCCAGGTTCTACTCGATCACACTGATCCATTTCCCAATGCACGAACCGATACTCGCATAACCTGAAAAGGGTTGGAAGTAGGGGTGAGCAAAAGCTCAGTAGGAATTATACTCTATCATCAGGCACAGTTTAAGTGATTAACAAGTAAATTATAGTTTCATATGCCATGCTAATAAGATAAATAAATGACGATATAAAGAAACAACGATAATAAAACAGATCTTGCAAGGTCAAGAAATATAAAGGAACAGAATGGTAATACTTAAGATGAATAACAAAGACAAGAATTTACTACAGGAGATTACGATAAAGAGTTGGCCATATCAAGACGATTCAAGTCATGTCAAGCACGTATGTAATTTCATTTCCACGTCCAAGTAACAGCAAGTAAAGTAACAACAAGTAGAGTAGGGAATAGTGAAGAGTGGAAAGTGAAAAGTAGAGAGTAGTGGAGAGTAGTGAAGAGTAGTGGACAGTCCTAAATTTAACACATGTCATAGTACTGGTGCCAAATGCCACACCTAGTCATTCACCTCCCCGGGGGTACACGTAGTGTTCGGGCGCTCCTCCCAGGACTAGACCGAGCCCTTAATTGTTTGCCAGGTATTGATTTCTTTGGATCAAAGATCCCACGAATCTAGACTTCCACAATTTATGGCCAGAATTCCAAGGTTTAAACTATGTAGCAATAACAAGTTCAAGTAGGAAGAAGATTCATTTCAGAATTTCAAGGTAAGCACAATCATCAAGAAGATCGAAAACCAAGTCGCAATAAGAGTTATCAAGAAGGGTACACATTCGGGTATACAAGGGTGTATTGCCATTTCATTAGATTCATGATTCGGGGTTTGTAAGTGTTCATTTGCAAGAGATTACAGCGATATGCAAAGATCGACGCCAAAAAGCTAATATACAAGCCACAATGATTATAGATGATAAGATTCAAAATCTAAACAGCGGGGTAAACTCGTAAAACCATGCTTGCTGCAGTTTAAACAGGTTCTAATTAGGGATATTAAACATGGGAGTTAATGGTAATTCCGTCGGATAGAGTTTCCGGGCATAAAATGCTATTTAACGTAGTAGCGACTTACTAGAAGTCGGGAAGTCAATCGTGTTATGCTACTGTGGTACAGCAGCTATCCAGCAAGTTAAATTGCTCATATTAATCCTAATTTCATGTTAATCCATCAAGCATTATCATTTAATTTAGTGCATAAGTTAGAAAGATGAATGAAGCTAAAAGATAGAATGAACAAGCTCGCGTACGAGCGAATGGCATGCGATTAACAGAAATTTAGTTAGATAATTAATCAATTATCATATGGGTTTTTATTTTACTAATTACCATTTATGATATGCAAATGAATCAATTAGAACATGTATTAAGTCATTTACAACATACATAAACGGTTGATAAAGGGCCGTATAACTTCTGGGCTTAACAGGGGGCAAACGGGGCTGAACGGGGTTCATCAGGGCAAACCAGGGGGTTGGGCGGCTCCCTGAGGGCCGCCCATGTACTTGGGCGGTTCCTGAGGGGCCGCCCAAAGGGTTGGGCGGTCCTGAGATGGCCTCCCATCCCCTGGGTTGTGCGGCCAGTTCAGGGCCGTTCAAGATGTGTGGTTGCTCCGGGACCTTATATCCTGATATGTGGTTCGTTTGGAACCGTTCATCCTGGGATGTGTGGTTCCTGAAAGACCGTTTATCTCAGGCCATGCCAAAGTCAAAAGTGGTCAACATAGATGTGCGGTCTATCGTAAGACCGTCCATCTCTGGGTCGTCTCCGGTCATCCCTGCCGCGTCCGGTGAACGCCGGGAAGTGAGGGTTGCTAGGGTTATACTAAATCGCTAACAACTAATGGTAATGGACTCCAAATAAGGGGATTTGGTACCGTTGGAAAGCTAACAGAGAATACTATCTAACAGTAAGGCCAATTTCAAATTATCTTGCCGAAATCAAGATTTATTAAGGCAAGAACACATGTAACCCTAATTCTGACATGCAGTGACTAAAACGTAAAATTCTCTCAGTATACAGAACAAAAATTGGGGCTTCTTATGTCAAAAGAAAGCCACTTCGATGCTGAATCCAACCATATATGATATGGTTCATGTGGATCAGGATTAACACTTGGAAATCAGTCGAAATCAGAAATCAACTTGGAAGAACACATCAAAACTAGGTCTAAACATGCTGTTACTACGAACAGAAATTCTCTAAACATGTTGGATGAAATTTAGGGCCTTTATAATCAATGGAAAGAGCACGAAAAACTCTACAAGATGCATGGATCAATTTCATATTTACGTCCTGAAATCAGAACTAAATCGAAGAAGGAACAAAGTTAACCCTAATATAACATGCTTCTAACATGCTTCTACTAAACCTCGAAATACTCGCAGGATACTACATGATATTTGGGGCTTTATATATCAAAAGAAAGAGGACTTCATGCTGAACATTTTGATATATGATTTGCTGTTTGAGCCCGAGAGAACCTACCTCTTTTTTTTTTGTTCCAAAAAGCCCTACCTAGGGACAGATGGGAGAGCCATCGGCCACTAGGGGGTGAATTTATTGCTGAATAAAAGGAAAAACAATTACATCTGTCGGATGCTGGGCATACCCAGCTTATCCATTCGGGCCTCTCCCTTAATAGCAGGGGGTAAATCAGTGTAGGAAAAAAAGGTATTACATTTTGAGGTGCAGGCTAGCGAGGCCAGCAGATCCGCCACTTTATTCCCTTCTCTGTAAGTGTGAACAATCTTGTCAAAATATGTGATTGATCTCCAAATCTCTCTAGCATAAGAAAGGATTGACCATGGACAGTGATATTCCTTGTTTATTGCTCGGATAAGTACTTGAGAATCACATTCAATAAAAGCAGGGTGAACTGAAATTGTATGTAAATACTTAATGCCATCAATTAGTGCTCTTGCTTCTGCAACTATACTGTTTGCCTGACCATAGAAATGGGAGAAAGCTAGTATGACGTTTCCTTTATGGTCTCTAATGACACCACCTCCACCTGAGGTTCCATCTGACTTGCAAGCTCCATCGGTATTTAGTTTTAAAGATGGCCAAGGGGGAGAAACCCATTTGATAGCTTTCAACTGAACACCTATAGAACAAGGGGGAGAAATCCCAAAAGAGTCAAGTATCCTCTGTTTACTAATATCATGCTCCTTGTAGGAAGCAATTGTGCAAACCTGTTTAACTTTAGCAATAATATGAAGGAGAACACGTCGGTTGGAAATATCACAACCGTCATATCTCATAGAATTTCTTGCTCTCCACATTTCCCAGAAACCAAAACCAAGCACTGCTAGGACTAGGAGACCATGTGCTGAATTCGGCTTTATGTGGCTGGCAGCATTGGGAATGAAAGATATAACTGAATTTCCTTCAAAAGGCAGCCCCATCGATTGGAAATAAGGCCATATATAATCTGCTAACTCACTGTGGATGAACAGGTGATTGAGGCTTTCCCCCTGATGAGCCTGACAACAGGAGCATTTAGAACACATTTGGACACCCAGCCGCTGTACATTTCTGTCAACAGGAAGACTGTTATGAAGAATTTTCCATAAATGGACTGATATTTTGGTTGGTAGCCATGGAGACCAAAGACTGGACCATTGAATGGCTTGCTGAATGGATGATGTGTCTGATAGGATTTTGTAAGTGGAAGCCACCGAGCAACGTCCTGTGGAGGACAGACTCCAAACTGGGAAATCAGTTTCAGGTTTCAGTGAGGTATGAAGAATGGCTGTTTTTAGATTAGCAGGTAAAAATCTGTCTAGAACTTCAATTTCCTCTCTTTGGGGATGCTGCAGGAAGTCATTCACAGTAATATTTGAGTTGGGAATACCATTATCAGGGATAAAGTCTGATAGACATTGCTGACCAATCCAGTGATCTTGCCAAAAATTTGTGTGTTTCCCATCTCCAATGATGATCTTGTGATATTGAAGGACAATCTGTTTTGCCTTGATCCAGCTTCTTCTTGCAGGTCCAGCCATACTATGAAAGTGTACATCTCTCAAGTGGTGCTGCCCAATGTGCTTGGCTCTGAAGTAATTTGCCCACAAAGAGTTTGAATGCAATGCTTGCCATAGCATCTTAACTCTAAGAGCAATATCCATCTGCCTAAGGGACATGATGCCTAAACCTCCCTGAGAAATGGGTCTGCATATGAGGTCCCAGGATCTCCAATGTTTTTTGTGTCCTTTAGGGGAGGAGCCCCAGAAGAAATTTGCGAATGACTTTTCCAGAAGTTGGTGTGTACTAGAATGAAAGGGAGTAGTGGACAGGGTATAATTAGGAATAGATGAAAGTACATGCTTTATCAGAATCAGCTTTGCACCTTGTGAGAGGAGAGTGGATTTCCAACCTGAAATCCTCTTTTGTATGGAGTGAAGGATACCTGCAAAATGAACTTTTCTAGTGCGGCCTATGGCCAGAGGAAAACCCAGATATTTGAGAGGGAAACTGTGTCTGATGTAACCTGTTATCCTGGATATTTTATTAGCAGTGGAATCATTTGTCTTAGGGTGTAAAAGAAATCCACTCTTACTTGTATTGATAAGCTGTCCTGATCCACATTCGTAAGCTGTAAGCAATTTCAGTAAATTCCTTACAGAGTTTATGCTAGCCTTACTGAATATCAATGTGTCATCTGCAAATAATAAATGAGTTACAGTAGGACATCTCCGAGGCCCTTGAAAGCTTTCAATTTGTCTCTTGTATTGAGCTTCTTTTAGAGTTCTGCTCAAACTTTCCTCAGCAATAATGAATAAGGAGGGGGCAATCGGATCACCCTGCCGGACACCCCTAGATGACTTAAAAAAACCTGCAGCATCACCATTCAATAATACAGAGAACCAGCAATTCTGGATAAGCTTGCCAATCAGCTGTATAAAAGTTTGACTGAAGCCGAATCTTTGCATAACAGCATACAGGAAATCCCATTCCAGTCTATCATATGCCTTGGCCATGTCTAGTTTGAATATGATATTTTTTCCTCTGGTTTTTCTGCCAAGTTCCTGAGTCAAGTCTTGAGCTAAGGCAATATTTTCAGTTATGTGCCTCCCTTTGACAAAAGTAGTTTGCTCCTGAGAAATAATCTTTGGCAGTATAGTTGCTAACCTTTTGTTTATAATGGCAGAAATGATCTTATAAAAGAAATTGCAAAGACTGATTGGCCTGTAATCTAAAATGTCCACTGCCTTTGGTTTTTTTGGAATTAAAGCAATTAATGTGGAAGAAACAAATCTCGGAAGAGGCTGTGAGTTAGTAAAAACCTCTTGAACTGCACTAACAACCACATCAGAAATAATAGGCCAAGTCTTCTGGAAGAGAGCACCAGTGAAACCATCCGGCCCTGGTGCACTGTCAGCAGAAAGAGCAAAGACAGTGTCCTTAATTTCCAAAGCAGTAGGAACATCACAAAGCATGAAGTTATCCTGCAGTGTTACTAAAGATGGGATGCAGTTTAAGGAGGTTTCCTCAATAGAATGAAGTTGAGAGGAGAAAGCTGAGTGAAAATGAGCAACAGCTATGTTCTTCATATCCTCATGATCAGAGGTAAGCAATCCTGCTGAATTTCGGAGCTGAGGAATATAATGTTTATTCCTTTTAGCTTTTGTCGAAGTATGGAAGAATTTATTGTTTCTGTCCCCCTCCTTAAGCCATCTGATCCCTGATTTCTGTCTCCAAAAATATTCCTCATGCAATAGCTTTTCAGATTCAAGGGATTTTGCCTTCTCTAATATGTTAACATTTTCCAATGATGGGTGTACATCATAATTATGTTCTGCTTTTAGAACCGCATCCTCAGCTGCCATCAAATTTGAATGAACATTCCCGAAGGTCTGCTTGTTCCAGTTTCGAAGCATACTTCTCAGGTATTTGAACTTCAGGTATAGAGTAGATATGGGAGAGGAGGCCAAAGGGCTGGTAAGCCAGCTAGTATTTACAGCCATGAGAAAATTATCATGCAAAGTCCACATTTTCTGAAAGCAAAACTGGCTCTTGGAAGTATTCTTGAGCAGTAATTTCACCAATAAAGGTGCATGATCAGAGGCTTCCCTAGATAAATGTTCAACAGAAATAGGGAGAAGGTTTTGCCAATCCGAATTTATTAGCACTCTGTCCAGCCGAGCCCATATACCATGACCTCCAGATTGGTTGTTGTGCCAAGTGTATTGAGAGCCAATGAATCCTGCATCAAATAGAGCACAGTCTGAAACACACTCAGCAAAGTCAGAGATGGCACCCATATTTGGTGGATTACCACCAATTTTTTCACCCACTGTCATAATGCAGTTAAAGTCTCCAGCAACTAACCAAGGCCCTGAGATTTGAGAATGCACTGCTCGAAGGGACATCCATAAGGCCTGCCTCTCCTGAATGGTACATTTTGCATAAACAAAAGAAAAATGGAATAGAGGCCAGACAGAACCAGTTTGAGTGATAGTGATTTGCTGTTCATCCAATTTAACAATTGAAAAATCCAGGGGATCCCTCTAGAAGATCCAAATGTGTGCCATATCATCACAGTTAGCAACACAATTACTCATGCCTAATTTTCTGCAGATTTTGGTCATTTTACTGACATGGATTTTGGGCTCCAGCACAGCAATACAATCAATTTTGTGGGTCTTGATGAAAAGTTTGACCCTCCCAATAGATATGTCATTACCTATTCCTCTAATATTCCATATGATGTAATTCATTTGGATTTGGATTGAGGAAGAGACCCAAAAGATCCTGTCCTGATCATGGATCTAGTTTTGACGCCAGAAGGTTCATTAGGCAAGGACCTGAAATTTTCAATTTCGGCTTCAGATGCAATGTTCTGTCTTTTACTAGTCAAATCCACACTATGCTGCTGTTTCTGAAAGGTAGACATTGAAGTCCTCTGATCGCTTAAGGCAAGGAAAGGATCTTGTTGTGTGTTCACAGGGAGGTGATCCACAATGGCTAATTCCGGAACTAGAGCAATGAGATCTGTACTATCATTCCTTTGTCTTGAAGGGAGCTCACTATTAGGAGCAACATTTGTTTCTGAATGGATTCCAGTGTTCCGATTCCCTGAACCCAACGGAAGTGAGGTGCCAGCCAAATTTACATCTGTGAGAGTACAGGATAAAGATTGTGCCCTTTGATCGCTGCCTTCCTTATGTGTATGCATTGGATTTTCTGGATTAGCATTTTCACCCGCAATTGTAGAGAAAGGAGCCAAATATTCTTCATTGTTTGTATTTGCATCCATATTTGCTTCAGCAACATCTCCACCCGGAGTGAGAGAACCTGCCTCAATTTGATGAAGAATAAGGAAGAACAAAGGAGGAAGAAAAAAAGAAGGAAGCCGACACCCACGCACTCAACGCGAGATATCTCCCAGATCTGAAAACTTCAGCGACTGCCGCAGTAACCAAACGAAAATAGACTGGAAGGGCTTCATTTTGATAGTTTATACACGTTCTGATATGGTCTGTGGAGAGAGGAATCGACGCCACAAGAGGCGTGTTAAACAAGGCGCCGAAATCAAGGACCAAGTCAAACTCGACTAGCCGCCTCAATTAGGGTTAGGGTTGGAGCAATTTTTAGAGGGTTATTGAAGTTAAGATCATGACCTTTAATTTGACACCAATTTCAGATCAAATGGTTGAGTATTAAGGTCGGATTTTGTGTTTGAAATCAAGGTTAGGTAAAGGTTGAAAGTGTGGATTTTTCACTTAAATCTTTAAATAGATCTTGCTACGGATTGTTACTGGGTTAATCCCAGAAGATAAATTTGTTACATACACTTCCAGAAACCTAATTAGCATTTTTATAGATTTTTATCACGTAGAAGAATTTTGGATGGTACTATTCCAAGGAATAAAACATTATTTAATGAAACTCACTTAAACGATAAATAGATCTAATTACAGATTTTCACTGATAAAACTCAAGAAGGCAAGGTTGTTTCATAAATCATTCTCTATCAATTTATTATTTTTCTAGATTTTTGTGAGAAAGTCGAAATTACACTAGCACTATTCACTGAGGAATATAATATTAATTCCCGAAATTCATTTATCTAAATTAAAAATTCACTATTTCAATTAAATATCAGATTTTAAAAACCGGGGTGTTACACCCTCCCCCACTTAAAGGAATTTGGTCCCAAAATTCACCGACTATTATCAATTATGTGAATGTTCGAACTAAGCTGATCTTACTTATCAAAATAATGTTAACTATACAATTGATGACGAAAGGAATTAGCTAACTAAGATGATCTTATTCATTAAAATAGCATGTTAACTATACAATTAAAAGAATTAACTATAGCTAGGGGTAAAAGAGAATGATACCATATACTAATACTACGCTTCTTCTTCTTATTACGTCGGGTTTCCTTACGACGGACTCGCCAGCCTTTCGCGGAACCGAAACTTAGCTTATCGGAATCACTCGGTTTCATTTTAAGAATTGGCTTAAAAACCTGCAAGATAGTTATATGGTTAACCTTTCATTACCCTTACGTGTAACGCAACACAATCTTGCATATATTTTATTACTTACCCCACGATACTACCCAATCTCACCAGGTCGGGTTCTAAGACTTTAACAAGGTTAGGGGTACTATGCACCTAGACATGACCAAAACTCGGTACCTGGCGGAGATAATCGATCCGAAGACCACTCGCGCAAGTATGCGATCTTCCCGAGAGGCGTAGCCTAACGTCCGGACAACATCTTTTGATATACCGGGTCATTGGGATGCAAGGCAAAACTTAGGAAGCCTAGAACTTTGGAAAACCTATACTCTTGGACAAAATCCAAGGGACTCAGGCAAGGAGACAACACTTGGACAAAATCCAAGTGACTCAGGCAAGGAGGCTCTGATACCAAAACTGTCACGCCCCGAACCGATAGCAGCGGGAAGCGATGCTCGGAACGTGGCAAGAGACAAGTCACGATAACAAGAGCGGAAGATAAATAATCACAATAAAATACAAAGAGGCCAGACACACACTTGAGAAAATACGAACTCTTATTAATTTAAAAAGATATATTTTGACACCACTTACAGTAAAAGATTCAAAATAAATAACAAAAAGAAATAACTAGACTAGCTAGACTCAAGAAAATGAAAGAGTAGACTCCAACTCTAGGTTCCAGGTTCTACTCGATCACACTGATCCATTTCCCAATGCACGAACTGATACTCGCATAACCTGAAAAGGGTTGGAAGTAGGGGTGAGCAAAAAGCTCAATAGGAATTATACTCTATCATCAGGCATAGTTTAGGTGATTAACAAGTAAATTACAGTTTCATATGCCATGCTAATAAGAGAAATAAATGACGATATAAAGAAACAACGATAATAAAACAGATCTTGCAAGGTCAAGAAATATAAAGGAACATAATGGTAATACTTAAGATGAATAACAAAGACAAGAATTTACTACAGGAGATTACGATAAAGAGTTGGCCATATCAAGACGATTCAAGTCATGTCAAGCACGTATGTAATTTCATTTCCACGTCCAAGTAACAGTAAGTAAAGTAACAACAAGTAGAGTAGGGAACAGTGAAGAGTGGAAAGTGAAAAGTAGAGAGTAGTGGAGAGTAGTGAAGAGTAGTGAACAGTCCTAAATTTAACACATGTCATAGTACTGGTGCCAAATGCCACACCTAGTCATTCACCTCCCCGGGGGTACACGTAGTGTTCGGGCGCTCCTCCCAGGACTAGACCGAGCCCTTAATTATTTGCTAGGAATTGATTTCTTTGGATCAAAGATCCCATGAATCTAGACTTCCACAATTTATGGCCAGAATTCCAAGGTTTAAACTATGTAGCAATAACAAGTTCAAGTAGGAAGAAGATTCATTTCAGAATTTCAAGGTAAGCACAATCATCAAGAAGATCGAAAACCAAGTCGCAATAAGAGCTATCAAGAGGGGTACACATTCGGGTATACAAGGGTGTATTGCCATTTCATTAGATTCATGATTCGGGGTTTGTATGTGTTCATTTGCAAGAGATTACGGCGATATGCAAAGATCGACGCCAAAAAGCTAATATACAAGCCACAATGATTATAGATGATAAGATTCAAAATCTAAACAGCGGGGTAAACTTGTAAAACCATGCTTGCTGCAGTTTAAACAGGTTCTAATTAGGGATATTAAACATGGGAGTTAATGGTAATTCCGTCGGATAGAGTTTCCGGGCATAAAATGCTATTTAACATAGTAGCGACTTACTAGAAGTCGGGAAGTCAATCGTGTTATGCTACTGTGGTACAGCAGCTATCCAGCAAGTTAAATTGCTCATATTAATCCTAATTTCATGTTAATCCATCAAGCATTATCATTTAATTTAGTGCATAAGTTAGAAAGATGAATGAAGCTAAAAGATAGAATGAACAAGCTCGCGTACGAGCGAATGGCATGCGATTAACAGAAATTTAGTTAGATAATTAATCAATTATCATATGGGTTTCTATTTTACTAATTACCATTTATGATATGCAAATGAATCAATTAGAACATGTATTAAGTCATTTACAGCATACATAAACGGTTGATAAAGGGTCGTATAACTTCTGGGCTTAACAGGGGGCAAACGGGGCTGAACGGGGTTCATCAGGGCAGGCCAGGGGGTTGGGCGGCTCCCTGAGGGCCGCCCATGTACTTGGGCGGTTCCTGAGGGGCCGCCCAAAGGGTTGGGCGGTCCTGAGATGGCCGCCCATCCCCTGGGTTGTGCGGCCAGTTCAGGGCCGTTCAAGATGTGTGGTTGCTCCGGGACCTTATATCCTGATATGTGGTTCGTTTGGAACCGTTCATCCTGGGATGTGTGGTTCCTGAAAGACCGTTTATCTCAGGCCATGCCAAAGTCAAAAGTGGTCAATAGAGATGTGCGGTCTATCGTAAGACCTTCCATCTCTGGGTCGTCTCCGGTCATCCCTGCCGCGTCCGGTGAACGCCGGGAAGTGAGGGTTGCTAGGGTTATACTAAATCGCTAACAACTAATGGTAATGGACTCCAAATAAGGGGATTTGGTACCGTTGGAAAGCTAACAGAGAATACTATCTAACAGTAAGGCCAATTTCAAATTATCTTGCCGAAATCAAGATTTATTAAGGCAAGAACACATGTAACCCTAATTCTGACATGTAGTGACTAAAACGTAAAATTCTCTCAGTATACAGAACAAAAATTGGGGCTTCTTATGTCAAAAGAAAGTCACTTCGATGCTGAATCCAACCATATATGATATGGTTCATGTGGATCAGGATTAACACTTCGAAATCTATCGAAATCAGAAATCAACTTGGAAGAACACATCAAAACTAGGTCTAAACATGCTGTTACTACGAACAGAAATTCTCTAAACATGCTGGATGAAATTTAGGGCTTTTATAATCAATGGAAAGAGCACGAAAAACTCTACAAGATGCATGGATCAATTTCATATTTACGTCCTGAAATCAGAACTAAATCGAAGAAGGAACAAAGTTAACCCTAATCTAACATGCTTCTAACATGCTTCTACTAAACCTCGAAATACTCGCAGGATACAACATGATATTTGGGGCTTTATATATCAAAAGAAAGAGGACTTCATGCTGAACATTTTGATATATGATTTGCTGTTTGAGCCCGAGAGAACCTACCTCAATTTGATGAAGAATAAGGAAGAACAAAGGAGGAAGAAAGAAAGAAGGAAGCCGACACCCACGCACTCAACGCGAGATATCTCCCAGATCTGAAAACTTCAGCGACTGAGGCAGTAACCAAACGAAAATAGACTGGAAGGGCTTCATTTTGAAAGTTTATACACGTTCTGGGATGGTCTGTGGAGAGAGGAATCGACGCCACAAGAGGCGTGTTAAACAAGGCGCCGAAATCAAGGACCAAGTCAAACTCGACCAGCCGCCTCAATTAGGGTTAGGGGTTCGAGCAATTTTTAGAGGGTTATTGAAGTTAAGATCATGGCCTTTAATTTGACACCAATTTCAGATCAAATGGTTGAGTATTAAGGTCGGATTTTGTGTTTGAAGTCAAGGTTAGGTAAAGGTTGAAAGTGTGGATTTTTCACTTAAATCTTTAAATAGATCTTGCTACGGATTGTTACTGGGTTAATCCCAGAAGATAAATTTGTTACATACACTTCCAGAAACCTAATTACCATTTTTATAGATTTTTATCACGTAGAAGAATTTTGGATGGTACTATTCCAAGGAATAAAACATTATTTAATGAAACTCACTTAAATGATAAATAGATCTAATTACAGATTTTCACTGATAAAACTCAAGAAGGCAAGGTTGTTTCATAAATCATTCTCTATCAATTTATTATTTTTCTAGATTTTTGTGAGAAAGTCGAAATTACACTAGCACTATTCACTGAGGAATATAATATTAATTTCTGAAATTCATTTATCTAAATTAAAAATTCACTATTTCAATTAAATTTCAGATTTTAAAAACCGGGGTGTTACACCCTCCCCCACTTAAAGTAATTTGGTCCCCAAATTCACCGACTATTATCAATTATGTGAATGTTCGAACTAAGCTGATCTTACTTATCAAAATAATGTTAACTATACAATTGATGACGAAAGGAATTAGCTAACTAAGATGATCTTATTCATTAAAATAGCATGTTAACTATACAATTAAAAGAATTAACTATAGCTAGGGGTAAAAGAGAACGATACCATATACTAATACTACGCTTCTTCTTCTTATTACGTCAGGTTTCCTTACGACGGACTCGCCAGCCTTTCGCGGAACCGAAACTTAGCATATCGGAATCACTCGGTTTCATTTTAAGAATTGGCTTAAAAACCTGCAAGATAGTTATATGGTTAACCTTTCATTACCCTTACGCGTAACGCAACACAATCTTGCATATATTTTATTACGTACCCCACGATACTACCCAATCTCACCAGGTCGGGTTCTAAGACTTTAACAAGGTTAGGGGTACTATGCACCTAGACATGACCAAAACTCGGTACCTGGCGGAGATAATCGATCCGAAGACCACTCGCGCAAGTATGCGATCTTCTCGAGAGGCGTAGCCTAACGTCCGGACAACATCTTTTGATATACCGGGTCATTGGGATGCAAGGCAAAACTTAGGAAGCCCAGAACTAAGGAAAACCTATACTCTTGGGTAAAATCCAAGGGACTCAGGCAAGGAGACAACACTTGGACAAAATCCAAGCGACTCAGGCAAGGAGGCTCTGATACCAAAACTGTCACGCCCCGAACCGATAGCAGCGGGAAGCGATGCTCGGAACGTGGCAAGAGACAAGTCACGATAACAAGAGCGGAAGATAAATAATCACAATAAAATACAAAGAGGCCAGACACACACTTGAGAAAATACGAGCTCTTATTAATTTAAAAAGATATATTTTGACACCACTTACAATAAAAGATTCAAAATAAATAACAAAAAGAAATAACTAGACTAGCTAGACTCAAGAAAATGAAAGAGCAGACTCCAACTCTAGGTTCCAGGTTCTACTCAATCACACTGATCCATTTCCCAATGCACGAACCGATACTCGCATAACCTGAAAAGGGTTGGAAGTAGGGGTGAGCAAAAAGCTCAGTAGGAATTATACTCTATCATCAGGCATAGTTTAAGTGATTAACAAGTAAATTACAGTTTCATATGCCATGCTAATAAAAGAAATAAATGACGATATAAAGAAACAACGATAATAAAACAGATCTTGCAAGGTCAAGAAATATAAAGGAACAGAATGGTAATTCTTAAGATGAATAACAAAGACAAGAATTTACTACAGGAGATTACGATAAAGAGTTGGCCATATCAAGACGATTCAAGTCATGTCAAGCACGTATGTAATTTCATTTCCACGTCCAAGTAACAGCAGGTAAAGTAACAACAAGTAGAGTAGGGAACAGTGAAGAGTGGAAAGTGAAAAGTAGAGAGTAGTGGAGAGTAGTGAAGAGTAGTGGACAGTCCTAGATTTAACACATGTCATAGTACTGGTGCCAAATGCCACACCTAGTCATTCACCTCCCCGGGGGTACACGTAGTGTTCGGGCGCTCCTCCCAAGACTAGACCGAGCCCTTAATTGTTTGCCAGGCATTGATTTCTTTGGATCAAAGATCCCACGAATCTAGACTTCCACAATTTATGGCCAGAATTCCAAGGTTTAAACTATGTAGCAATAACAAGTTCAAGTAGGAAGAAGATTCATTTCAGAATTTCAAGGTAAGCACAATCATCAAGAAGATCGAAAACCAAGTCGCAATAAGAGTTATCAAGAAGGGTACACATTCGGGTATACAAGGGTGTATTGCCATTTCATTAGATTCATGATTCGGGGTTTGTATGTGTTCATTTGCAAGAGATTACGGCGATATGCAAAGATCGACGCCAAAAAGCTAATATACAAGCCACAATGATTATAGATGATAAGATTCAAAATCTAAACAGCGGGGTAAACTCGTAAAACCATGCTTGCTGCAGTTTAAATAGGTTCTAATTAGGGATATTAAACATGGGAGTTAATGGTAATTCCGTCGGATAGAGTTTCCGGGCATAAAATGCTATTTAACGTAGTAGCGACTTACTAGAAGTCGGGAAGTCAATCGTGTTATGCTATTGTGGTACAGCAGCTATCCAGCAAGTTAAATTGCTCATATTAATCCTAATTTCATGTTAATCCATCAAGCATTATCATTTAATTTAGTGCATAAGTTAGAAAGATGAATGAAGCTAAAAGATAGAATGAACAAGCTCGCGTACGAGCGAATGGCATGCGATTAAAAGAAATTTAGTTAGATAATTAATCAATTATCATATGGGTTTCTATTTTACTAATTACCATTTATGATATGCAAATGAATCAATTAGAACATGTATTAAGTCATTTACAGCATACATAACCAGTTGATAAAGGGTCGTATAACTTCTGGGCTTAACAGGGGGCAAACGGGGATGAATGGGGTTCATCAGGGCAGGCCAGGGGGTTGGGCGGCTCCCTGAGGGCCGCCCATGTACTTGGGCGGTTCCTGAGGGGCCGCCCAAAGGGTTGGGCGGTTCTGAGATGGCCGCCCATCCCCTGGGTTGTGCGGCCAGTTCAGGGCCGTTCAAGATGTGTGGTTGCTCCGGGACCTTATATCCTGATATGTGGTTTGTTTGGAACCGTTCATCCTGGGATGTGTGGTTCCTGAAAGACCGTTTATCTCATGCCATGCCAAAGTCAAAAGTGGTCAACATAGATGTGCGGTCTATCGTAAGACCGTCCATCTCTGGGTCGTCTCCGGTCATCCCTGCCGCGTCCGGTGAACACCGGAAGTGAGGGTTGCTAGGGTTATACTAAATCGCTAACAACTAATGGTAATGGACTCCAAATAAGGGGATTTGGTACCGTTGGAAAGCTAACGGAGAATACTATCTAACAGTAAAGCCAATTTCAAATTATCTTGCCGAAATCAAGATTTATTAAGGCAAGAACACATGTAACCCTAATTCTGACATTCAGTGACTAAAACGTAAAATTCTCTCAGTATACAGAACAAAAATTGGGGCTTCTTATGTCAAAAGAAAGCCACTTCGATGCTGAATCCAACCATATATGATATGGTTCATGTGGATCAGGATTAACACTTCGAAATCAGTCGAAATCAGAAATCAACTTGGAAGAACACATCAAAACTAGGTCTAAACATACTGTTACTACGAACAGAAATTCTCTAAACATGCTGGATGAAATTTAGGGCTTTTATAATCAATGGAAAGAGCATGAAAAACTCTACAAGATGCATGGATCAATTTTATATTTACGTCCTGAAATCGGAACTAAATCGAAGAAGGAACAAAGTTAACCCTAATCTAACATGCTTCTAACATGCTTCTACTAAACCTCAAAATACTCGCAGGATACTACATGATATTTGGAGCTTTATATATCAAAAGAAAGAGGACTTCATGCTGAACATTTTGATATATGATTTGCTGTTTGAGCCCGAGAGAACCTACCTCAATTTGATGAAGAATAAGGAAGAACAAAGGAGGAAGAAAGAAAGAAGGAAGCCGACACTTACGCACTCAACGCGAGATATCTCCCAGATCTGAAAACTTCAGCGACTGCCGCAGTAACCAAACGAAATAGACTGGAAGGGCTTCATTTTGATAGTTTATACACGTTCTGGGATGGTCTGTGGAGAGAGGAATCGACGCCACAAGAGGCGTGTTAAACAAGGCGCCGAAATCAAGGACCAAGTCAAACTCGACTAGCCGCCTCAATTAGGGTTAGGGTTTCGAGTAATTTTTAGAGGGTTATTGAAGTTAAGATCATGGCCTTTAATTTGACACCAATTTCAGATCAAATGGTTGAGTATTAAGGTCGGATTTTGTGTTTGAAGTCAAGGTTAGGTAAAGGTTGAAAGTGTGGATTTTTCACTTAAATCTTTAAATAGATCTTGCTACGGATTGTTACTGGGTTAATCCCAGAAGACAAATTTGTTACATACACTTCCAGAAACCTAATTACCATTTTTATAGATTTTTATCACGTAGAAGAATTTTGGATGGTACTATTCCAAGGAATAAAACATTATTTAATGAAACTCACTTAAACGATAAATAGATCTAATTACAGATTTTCACTGATAAAACTCAAGAAGGCAAGGTTGTTTCATAAATCATTCTCTATCAATTTATTATTTTTCTAGATTTTTGTGAGAAACTCAAAATTACACTAGCACTATTCACTGAGGAATATAATATTAATTTCTGAAATTCATTTATCTATATTGAAAATTCACTATTTCAATTAAATTTCAGATTTTAAAAACCGGGGTGTTACATATATGGAGTACAGTTTACTGTATACTCCGATCACAAGAGTCTCAAGTATCTTTTCTCTCAAAAGGAACTAAATATGAGGTAAAGGTGTTGGCTAAAATATCTCAAGGACTTCGACTTCAATATACAATATCATCCCGGAAAGGGTAATCATGTAGCAGATGCCCTTAGTCGAAAGCCGAGAGCAGTGTTAGCCAATTGTATGATTCAAGAATGGAAGTTGCTGGAGCAATTCTCTAAGCTCAATATAAGCATGGACACGAACTTCAAATGTGTCACATTGTCTCATGTAAGCATTCATCCAGACCTATTAACTGAAATACAAGCACTTCAGGATGATGACCCAACATGAGTAGAAATCAAGGGCAGATTGGAAGGACAATCTGATTTCCAATTAACTTCTGATGGAAGATTGATGTTCAAGAATAGAACTTGTATACCGGATTGTCCCAAGTTAAAGAAGAAGATCTTAGATGAAGCTCATAGATCAAGGTACACGATTCATCCTGGATCTACCAAAATGTACCAAGATGTGAAAAGAAAGTTTTGGTGGCCCAACATGAAAAGTGTGTATGTACCATGTTTCTTTAGAGTGACATGGCAAAATAGTGTAATGGGTTTTTCTGGTACAACCAGCTCAGTCGGCCTTGAGGGAATCCAAGGCTACGAGGAGACTTACGGAGGTCTCTATGACTAACTCGCTAGTCCAAAGGAACGGAATGTCCAATGGAGAGCTTGTATGTCAATGAGAATTGAGGGTAGTGCGATAAAAACATCATGAAACATGGGACTATATTCACGGAGTGGAAATATAGTGTCGATATAGACATATATATATATATATATATATATATATATATATATATATATATATATATATATATAAAACCCTCCGGTTGACAGTAATCAGTGTAAAACAGTAATACAGAAAATAGCGACTTAAGCTAAGTCATTAATTATCTAATTAACGCCTTACTTAGGGGCGTTTATTCACAATTTGATGACTTATACATTAGTCGTCCCTTCAATATTTCCATTCTACAGAAAATCAATATTCTGGAATTTTAACAAAACGCGCCCTGGACAGGGGCGTTACTTTTCATTTAGCGCCCTGGTCTGGGGCGTCAGTTCAATAAGAGACGACCTTGTGCAGGTCGTTAATTCAAGAATTTACCAAATTTTAGATAATAAAATTTCAGGAAAAAGGGTACATGATCATGACAGGAAAAATAGCAGGATTTCACAGGTATACTCATGCAATATATTAGATTCATGGTTACATAGATATTAAATTTTAAACGTGGGTATTTATTAATTACATGTAATTGACGACTTCTTGGCAGGGCGTCAAAACAATAATTAGCGCCCTAGTGTGGGTCGCTTCTTTAAATTAGCGCCCTTGCCAAGGGCGTTTCTTTTTGAAATTACATAGAAAACATCTGAAATCACAATAAAACTATATGCATGTATGACAGAAGGTATTACTAGCAACTGGAGTTAGTTTGGGCTACGTTCTTGAGAAAACCTACCTTATGATTATCTGGGTGAAGATATGTGAAGAGAAACGATACTCTGTTTTGCAACAGAGTCTTCTGATCACCGGAAGAAGAAGAAGAAGATGATGTTTGATGAAGAACCCCTCGTTCTTCAGCACGTCAGGAAACGCAAGGTAGGCAACCTATAGGAGAATAAGATGAAGAAAAATTAATATTCTTCATGAGTTGATCGAAAACAGAGGCAGGAAGAAGAACACAAACCTGTTCTTCACGCACAGCAGCAGAGCGAAACCTCCTTCGACCAAATAGCTTTTAGGGTTCGAAGGACAAGGTTATTTATAGGATTTTGGAGATCCTAATAGGGTTAGAGTTATATTGGAAGTAATACTTCCATGATAGAGTCATTACCCTACTCAATCTTCCTCGTAGTTATCCAGAAACTTGCTCTGGATAGTCTCCTGGGTCGAACGGAACTCGAACTGAATTAACGTCCTAAGTGAGGGCGTTAATTTAAATTGACGCCTTGTCAAGCGTCATTTCTTATGTAAAACGGCCCAGGTATAGGGCGTCTCTTCCCACGACCCTTTTTGGTGATTCGGCATTTTGCAATTTGACGCCTTTTAGTGTGGGCGTCCTTTCTTTAATTCACGCCTTATCTAGAGGCATTTCCTTTTGAATTAGCACCTTGATAAAAGGCGTTATTTTCCTCTTTATTAATGATTTACTCATTTAGGCTCTTTGTCATCTATTTACTTAGCTTTTATTTTAATTTGATTTATTTTTAAAAATCTTGTTTTTATCAGGGTTGCTATACAAGGCCAGATGCGTCCATTGACAACTTAGTCCACAGCCTCGATCAGGAGTCTCGCTGCAACGCCCCAGGCGGAGATAGAGACACCGTACAGTAACCAAGAACACGAACAAGGACAAGCTGGGGTCGCACTCGTCAGCGCGGGTCTGATGCCCCCAGCCCAGTGTGCACACACAGACCATGCGCCCTAGGTCAGATCCTCTAGCTGGTTCTTCTCCCGAAGCCCGGACTCGGTTGCGCGTGGGGGCCCTACAGTAACCAGCCTAAAAACTGTCTCTCTCGGGTAAGCCGCTCCACCACTCCCGGGTGGGTCAGTACACGCGTGCGGTAAGAAGGCTACGACTAGTGGAAGGTCACTAACGTGAACACGGAAAGCCACTCACGAACCCATCGCGAGTAACACGGAGTAACAGGTGGCTCACGGCCACCAGACTTTGGATAGTCCACTAGACCTAATAAACCAACGGTCCTTGAGTCATGAGACTCAGGTCAAGACCGTCGTACACGATAGCACAATGCCGTCAATCTGGCCTAATCCCTATGTCTGAAACCACGGTGACATAATTCTCAAGGTAGCTCGTAAGTCGCCGAGTGGATCTCTCATCCACGGGACACATGGAAAACCTCCAGCCCCAGGCTGGTTGACTAGGCTCACAGTCCAAGGCCATACACACGGCCCACCTGGAAACCACCTCCCGGAGAAGCCTACGACGTGCGGGGAAGCCCCACCGCAGTCATACCGATATACAGCAACTCAATCTAGCAAGAACAAACACATGGGGTCACCCGGACCCACCTAACCCACGAGCATGCTAATCGAGGTAACACGGTACCTCCAGACACCCCAAAAACATGGACACAGAACCCACAGGGTGTCCGGGACATCCACGAGACCAAGGTGAACCACTGGGTCACAATTGGGTCGACCGGAGACCGACACAACGCAACAAAACACATCTAACACAGGAGACGAAATGGCGGTTCTCCCTAGACCGCCACAGTGCCTAGCGGTCTACCCCTGGACCGCAAGCTACAGCCTAGGGGTCTACCCCATGACGCAAGGCACAAACTAGCAGTCTATACCTGGACCGCAAGGGCTGGCCTAGCGGTCTATCGCGAGACCGCAAGGAACCCAAAATAAAAACCTCAAGCGGTCACCCACGAGACCGCCAGGCAGGGTGGCGGTCATCCACCTGACCGCTAGGTGGAGCCTAGCGGTCAGTTGCGTGACCGCTACCCCACCGACCTCGACTGAACGAAAACACGATCAAACGGTCACCCCTGGACCGCAAAGCAGACCCAAGCGGTCTTTCACCAGATCACATAGGGCACCAGGCGGTCCATCGCAAGACCGCATGGCTCGAACTGACAAAGGGGGGCCCTAGCGGTTTCCCCAAGACCGCTTGATGCCCCAAGCGGTCGCTGGAACGACCGCTTGGTCGTCCCGAGCTCGAAACGGGCAAAAATCATGAAAAAGTCAATTCTACCCCTGTTCACGTCCATGTGAAGGGGGAAATAAGGGGAAACTATTCCCCAACCTCTCTAGCATCGATAGGACCAATTTAAACCCCCAAAATATGATCAAAACACTGGATCAGACTCACTCCCCAAAAGCATGGATTTTCCCCAAAACGCCCAAATAAGCTTGCTCGGCTCACCATGGCCTACAAAACTCGCGGGAAATGAAGTACACGAGTTGGGGGTCCATCTCCCTACCTCCACCGAAGATTCCGCACGCCGAGGATGTCGATCCATCGTGAAACACCGCTAGAAACCCCGCCGGTGCCCCACGCTCATGAACTGGCTAGCCACGCGCCACCGCCTCGTCCCTCATCCCATCCCCGCCATCCCTCGCCCCACGAAGATCACCGCCTCGCCCCTGTCCACCTCCGTCGGCCGCCGGAGAAGAGAGGGAGAGAAAGGGATAGCGTGAGAAGAGAGAGAGTGAGGAAGAGAGAATGAGAGAAAGAGAGAGGGGTGGGGATTATATATAGGAAATCCAAAAAATTTCAAAAATACAAACAAATATGGAAAATCTACCTCTGCGATCCTCGGAAAGAGCACGGCACACTGGTACCATTCCAGAGTCGGAGAACACAACGGTTCACCCTGCACAGAGTTTCGAAGGCTCATCAGTTAAAAAATACACATGAATATCCGATAAATATCCGGAAAAAAATCCGGGGCATTACAGCCCTCCCCCCTTAAAGAAATTTCATCCTCGAAATTCAGGACAAGCGCCAAGCCACAGGGGGAGAGCACCTTAACCCACTGACAATGCTGTCAGAGCCCCAGCACAGAAAACCTTGATTCTCACGGAAGCACAGACCATTAGGGATATTGCCAGACCTTGATCACGGACAACGCTACGCTCCGTACACTGCACACATCGGTCATCAGAGCAGGCATAACACAAAAGCGCAAGTCTGGCATCACCTCAAACAACACAAAAACCAATCATGGCATCGCTGCCACCCTCTCGCCCACTAAAAGAACACAATCCTCGCCACAAGAACCAATCCACCGGTCAACTCCCATGTTCGGCGGACCAACCGAACACCAGCTTCACAACCAGCTAACTAATCGCACACCCTACCCCAGGGACGACCAACACTAGCTTCCACTAGCTCACACCTAGCAAGCCAAATGCTCACAACAGCACCGGACCAACTCTGCCAGAAGACAAACTTCGACAAAGCCCAGATCCCATCCAGAAAAGCATATCACAGGAACAGCCACCAAAGGCCTCACTGATACATGACTCTCACCATTCTCGGTGCGCAACCACCAGCATCTTCTATCTGTGAAAGACCAAATGCCGGTCACCAGACACTCGTCAATGGGGAACCTCCACCGGCCCAGCAGGCACGATTCAACTCAGGACAGGCCATCCGCTGACTCACGCACAGACTAATACAACATCTAGACCTATCATCAAGCCAACTCTACCTTCTCAGGGGAGTACAGCGTAACCAAATGACAAGGTCCGGAGTCTTCAGCCTTCACCTCACTCGACTTAGACTTACAGGGAATCCCCCCTTGCTGGTCGCAGACCAAGGATAACCATCCAACGCCAACGTCCCATCAAGGACCTCCACGCACAGGCATCGACCACCATCTTGTCTCATCAAATCCTTCATCTCAATTAATCCAAGAGGACACCTGCCAATCCCGATTCCGCTCTTACCATAGAGTCATGGGACACAACCTCTTACAATCCATGGCTCACTTCCCCAGAACCACCAAGTGCCGCCTGCTACCACAGCAAGCACGTCGATGACACCGCGACCAATGCACACGGGTCCCCAGACAATACACGTCTTACCACGGTTGACCACTCGATTAACCTGACCAGCTACTCGCAGCCACCAACCGGGACCCATAATCTCTCAGAAATCACTTCTCCAGAACACGATCTCATCCGTGAACACAACCTCCAATGCAAGAAGAGGGTACTAATATGGCAACCTCGCCTGCATATTTCCCCAATTCAACACTTGCCAGTGCCACGACCACAGTATCTCAAGCAACGGCACGGGAACAACACGTCTCACATAGCTCGAGACAATGCATATCGAGGAATCAATCCTCAACTACTCTACACTTCCTCAGAAATCCACCCACAGCAACCAACGCTACGATCCGCGCACTCTGATCTACACGCACAGCCAACCACAACGACAACTCGGGATCCTCCATCCTGACAACCCTCTGTAACTCCGCAGGATTCTATCCTCCACACCTCGAAAATAGCAACACCAACTGCAAATTCTCACGAACACCGCCCAATCGGCACTCGTCCTTTCGGAACAGCACCGACACCCTTACACAGCAGGGAACGGGCAACGCTTCTCGCAGGCAACCACCTTGCCAAAACACATGACACGTCTCACACGGACTTCATGGCACACACGAGGAGGCCAACCAATCCTGGCACACAATGCAAGACGACGAACCTTAGCCAACTACGACCTCCTCCAACCAAAGGAAAACTCAATACACTTCTGACCAACGGAAGAAAAACTCCACGCTTGACCTGACCTCAAACCTAGCGCATGCGGGGAACAACACCTTCTAACACCAAGAAAACCATCACTTTCGTCAGGTCAGCTCCTCCGACAACACTCGCCTAGTGTTCCGTCGGACCACGATAAAAGCACCTCTCGATGCACCACCGTCGCAATTCTGAGAACTACAACAAGCCACGCCAAGAGCCGCAACACGATCCATAATCGACAACCGCCAACGCTCATCCTCGAGTCTCGAACTCACCGCGGAACCTTCACATCTTAAACCAAATCCAGGGTGAACACCACCTATTCACACGCAGAAGCGCAGGAGCAAGAACATACTGGGACAACCCTACCCAATCCTACCTTGAAATCCACAAAGATAACCGAGATCGACACGTCATTTCTGACGCCATAGAGCATGACAAGGACATCGGACTCGACAAATCAGCAGCTCAACAGAAGATCCTCTGCTCGCCAGAGCATAATTCTCGACCAGAGCACCCGCTCCGACACCTCAAACCACAACCTTAACACCTCAGGGACTTGATAAATCTCAAGCTGGAGTGGCCAAACTCTATAACAGCTCCCTTAGAGCACGCTCACGGCCACTTAACCATGAACAATCCTCACCAGCCACCTGACCTCACTGTAAATTCCTCGAACGCAGCACCACTGCAACGCACCCGCCGGCAACCTCTGCCCAACGTAGCACAACTGGGGCCACAACACGTAGGGAAGAAATGTCTCCATCATGTCCCTCGGGCCCCACCCTGGCACTCCAACGAGACAGCAACCACATTCACAGTGCCAACGCCACGCACTCAAGCTCTCGCACAAGAAACCAAGCGAAAAATATGCACAAAACCCTATGCTAGCTACTGACTATATTGGACCTCACGGACTTTGATCACTGCAATATCTCGAATTCCCATGTACGTCCACAACCATGCTCTGATACCAACTGAAGCGACCCAAGATCCGGATACCGGGAAAGGAACCCAATACCATTCGAATCCTGGTCCTCCGCCCACGAGCCGGGGCTCGGAAGGGCTAAAAGGGAGTGTGGAGGTACAAGAAAATAGGAAATAAAGCAGGATAAATCAACAATTAACAGAAATAAACAACTAACTACAAAATAGTCCAGTTCAACAGAAAGTACAGTCTAAGGCAGAAGAACGTACCAAATGCCAAGTGAACACTCGGCCCGGCGCGCTGGCAACTAAGAACCTCCGTACAGCACCCTCGAACCTCGAGGCAGAACCGCCAGACCTAAAAAGTAGAGGTGAGCCACCTGTCACTGGCTCAGTAGGGGTCCCGCGGAACCCCAACCAAAAAACAATGGCGATAGCAAAAAGGAAAGCATCTACAACTATAGCAGGAACAGCGAACCGGTGGCCGGTAACAAACTCGGCACTATAGCTACTCCTACTGTACGGGAACAGAAACCAACACCCCGATCTCACAGTCAGGGGACTACCCTACCAGTAGAAAAACCTCTGGCTACGTTGCGAGGAAAACTCATCACGACGCTCCTGTCGTGACCCGGATACTGCCTAGGGGGAACCCTCAATGATGCTCACCAGAACCCTAGACCTCTACCTCGGGTACACACCCAGAACTGCACGTAAAAATCACGTCTTGCAGACGGGGAACGAAACTCGACTCATGAGAAACTCATGTCAAGTGACGGGAGCACAGTCCACTAGAAGCAAGGCCGGATGCATCCACTGACGACTTAGTCCACATCCTCAGGAGTCTCGCTGCAACACCCTAGGCAGAGACAGAGACACCGTACAGTAAGCAGGAACACGAACAAGGACAAGCTGGGGTCACGCTCATCAGCATGGGTCCAACATCCCCAGCCCAGTGTGCACACATAGACCATGCGCCCTAGGTCAGATCCTCTAGCTGGTTCTTCCCCCGAAGCCCGAACTCGGCTGCGCGTGGGGGCCCTATGGTAACCAGCCTAAAAACCGTCTCTCTCGGGTAAGCCGCTCCACCACTCTCAGGTGGGTCAGCACACGCGTGCCATAAGAAGGCTACGACTAGTGAAAGGTCACTAATGTGAACACGGAAAGCCACTCACGCACCCATCGCGAGTAACACGGACTAACAGGTGGCTCGCGGCCACCAGGCTCTGGATAGTCCACTGGACCTAATAAACCAACAGTCCTTGAGTCACAAGACTCGGGTCAAGACCGTTGTACACGACAACATAATGCCGTCAATCTAGCCTAATTCCTAGGTCTGAAATCACGGTGACACGATTCTCAAGGTAGCTCGCAAGTCACCTAGTGGATCTCTCATCCACGGGACACACAGAAAACCTCTAGCCCCATGCTGGTTGACTGGGCTCACAGTCCAAGGCCATATACAGGGCCCACCCAGAAACCACCTTCCGGAGAAACCTACAACATGTGGGGAAGCCCCACCGCAGTCATACCAATATACGGCAACTCAATCTAGCGAGAACACAAAAGCCCGAACACATGGGGTCACCCGGACCCACCAAACCCATGGGCATGCTAATCGAGGTAACACGGTACCTCCAGATACCCCAAAAACATGGATACAGAACCCATGGAGTGTCTGGGACATCCACGAGGCCAAGGTCAACCACTGGGTCACAACCGGGTCGACCGGAGACCGTCACAATGCAAAAAAAACACATCTAACACGGGAGACGAAGTGGCGGTTCTCCCTAGAATGCCATAGTGCCTAGCGGTCTACCCCTAGACCACAAGACACAGCCTAGCGGTCTACCCCTGGAACGCAAGGCACAGACTAGCGGTCTATCCTAGACCGCAAGGACTGGCCTGGCGGTCTATCGCGAGACCGCAAGGAACCCAAAACAAAAACCTCAAGCGATCACCCACGGGACCGCCAGGCAGGGTGGCGGTCGTCCGCCTGATCGCTAGGTGGAGCCTAGTGGTCAGTCGCAAGACCGCTATCCCACCGACCTCGATTGAACCAAAACATGGTCAAACGGTCATCCATGGACCTCAAAGCAGACCCAAGCGGTCATTCACCAAACCGCATACGGCACCAGGCAATGCATCGCAAGACTGCATGGCTCGAACCGACAAAGGGGAGCCCTAGCGGTCTCCCCAAGACCGCTTGACGCCCGAACGACCGCTTGGTCGTCTCGAGCCCAAAATCGGTGAAAACCACGAAAAAGTACATTCCACGCCCCGTTCACGCCCACGTAAAAGGGGAAACAAGGGGAAACTAGTCCCCAACCTCTCTAGCACTGAGAGGACCCATTTAAATCCAAAAAATATGATTAAAACACTAGATCGGGCTCACTCCCCAAAATCATGAATTTTCCCCAAAACGCCCAAATAAGCCCGCTCGGCTCACCACGACGTACAAAACTCGCGGAAAATGAAGTACATGAGCTGGGGGTCCATCTCCCTACCTCCACCTAAAATTTCGCGCGTCGAGGACGCCGATCCATCGTGAAACATCGCTAGAAAGCCCGCCGGTGCCCCACGCTCGCGAACTGGCTCGCCACGCGCCACCGCCTCGTCCCTCATCCCATCCCCACCGTCCCTTGCCCCACGAACATCGCCGCCTTGCCCCTGTCCACCTCCGTCTGCCGCCGGAGAAGAGAGGGAGAGAAAGGGAGAGCGTGAGAAGAGAGAGAGTGACGAAGAGAGAATGAGAGAAAGAGAGAGGGGTGGGGGTTATATATAGAAAATTTGAAAAATTCCATAAATATGAAAAAATATGAAAAATTACCTATGTGGTCCTCGGAAAGAGCACGACACACTAGTACCATTCCGGAGTCGGAGAACGCAATAGTTCACCCTCCACAGAGTTCTGAAGGCTCATCAGAGAAAAAATACACGTAAATATTCGATAAATAGCTAAAAAAAAATGGGGCATTACATGATTTCTTTATTCGGAATCGTATGTAGGAGTCAGGATTAGTTGAATCACGAGCATAAAGTCGATTCTGACTTAGTGCAGCTTGATTGAAAATATATATTATCATCACTTTATTTAACCATTCACTTATGTGTTTATTTGACATATTCAGGGAAGATTTCGGCAGCACCTCCCCTGTCCCGAGGAATATCTGGGAGGGTATAAGAGACTTGTCCATGAAGTGTCGAGATGATCTCCTGACAGGCGGTCATGCCTAAATGGCAATCTCGTACCCTATGATGAATGGGAAACCCAAGGGCTAGCCCGATCACTCGTAGGGCTATCAATCGATGTCTGTGTTTTATAATGAGACCATGTTTAGCATTGCGGTGCATGCATATGGGTCTGTGAATGTGGACCCACCATGACTGTGTTCGGGCGGACTCGTATATTACCTGGACAATGTATGCCAGAATGGCACTGATTATTGATTCATTCCCTTTGTTAGGTACGCGACTCTCATGATTTGGCATAGGTAGCCGTGAGGCCGTTACCTCCATAAGGGCTAGGAACCGAACGGAAGGTCGATAAAACTCGATAGGAGATAGAACATGGAATTCTATGGAAATTCCGGCAGCATCTCCCCTTTCTCGGAACATGTTGGGGGAATGTATAAGAGACCGTCCACAGCAAGTTGAGACGAACTCCGTAAAAGACAGGCATGCCAAAATGACAGCCTGTGGACCGAAGAGCAGAGAAGCTATGAGGCATTGTCCACCATCAAGGTGGTTTGTTCACTATTTCTCAAGCAAGGTTATCGAAGATCATGCCGAGATAAGTGGCGAACCTCCGTGACCCGATGGGGTAATCAAAAAACACAGAAGACATATGTAATAGAAAACATAGTGTTGGGGATAACCCCCTGATATTGTACCCCCAGTATCTGATCCATTAGGGTGACTCGACAGTACATGGCTCCCTGATTCGGTAGTCATAGAGAGAGTGGGAAGTGTTCTGTATGGGTAGAGGTTCAAACCGATAGTCAAGGATGGGGACATTGATCCGACGGGCTAAGATGGGTATAGAAATTAATATACATGGCGGCTAATGGAGGTATGTGAGGGCATCAGATCCAGTGGCTCAGTGTTGGGGATAGATAGGACACGGTGGCCTTGTCAATTGAGGATATAGACTGATCCGGTGTCTGTAGAAGTGAGGAGATTAAGAGAGAGAGCGGCGAAGAACGTCGGGTATCCGACAGCCAGCAACCCTTCTTTATACGGAGCACAAATGGTAGCTGTGGAGGATGAAATGGCGACAAAGGAGGCGGGGTCATGCAAGCTGATCTAGTGGCCAAGGAAGCTATATGGTGGCCAGGTGGGTTGGGTCATCCAGCGTGCAAAGGAGGATGGAAGAAGTGGCATAACGACCGGCCCAATGGGGGGATCTGGCGGCTAGCAGAGTAGGGGGTGTCCCGCGGCAAAATGAGAAAGAGGGATTCGGCGGCCATGGTGGGTGGTGGCCATCCACTGCTTTACACGCGCCGGATCAAGGGCATAGACATCCCACCACCCGATGAGGGGTTCTGTACCTAACGAGGGTGAAATGGAAGGCATAGAGACTAGGGAAGAGTCTCAACTGTTAAAGGGGAATGCTATGTAGAGGCAGGGTACTTCATTGAGTCCAAAGATGGGATAAACCTAGGTTCAGACTGAGCGAAGCTCAGTGAGATGGCGGCCGGAGCACTCTTTGTTTCAGACGAAAGAGGAAGGGGAAATTGCAGAGAGGCATGTCCCTCGCTCAGCCTGGGGAAGCCAGAGACCATGTTGAGGAACTCACAAGTCCCTGGTTCCTAGTTGAGAAAATAAATGATGGTCAAAACTTGATGAATCCAAAAATCCACGGGGAACTCAAACGGAACTAAACTGCCGGTAGAGGGTTATGCAAAGGTGGGAAGAACAAAATTAAGATGTACCCCTCTCTAGGGACGTTCAGGGATCACATCTAGATGTTGATGAACCCCTAGTGGCCAATGGGGGAGTAGCTACGTAGAGACTCGCGAGGAAGGAGGAAGGGGAAGTAGAACAGCTCAATCTATGGTGCCCCATGGGGCACTTCACTCAGTCCAAATGACATTTTGGCTGCCGGTCGGTTACAGAAGATTGATGGCGAGAAAGTAGTTGAAAACATGTAGCCGCGTGGGGCAAATTGTTCGGTCCAGAGTATACTCTGGCCACTATGCGATCACAAAAAGAGAGAGAAATAGAGACAGGACAACCAGAGGACCAAGTGATTCCATTCATCCATCAATTTCTCAAGAAAATCGATACACGGTGATAGAATTGCAACAGAAGAATTACAGAGTATTGCAAGCAAATGAAAACTAGAAGAGGGAATGGGAAGCTATAGCCTGGAGCGAGCCTTTCTGGTGGAAACCCACCTATACAATCGACTCTGACACAGTAGATGAGGGAGCTCTCCTTCTTTAGTTATCTCTCTATATTTTATTCTTGTTCTCCTTTCTTCGATTCGCTATGTTGTATCTATCACCCTCTCTCTGTTCTGCTGCTCTTCCTTTTCTCTTGTTCTATCTATCTCCACCTCTTGTCTCTCTTCCCTTCTATTTGAAGGAGGGGGATCTATATAGGCACATGGCAGTTTGATACGGCGGCACAATGCGGATGGGTGACCCGGCGGCAGGAAGCACCCCTGGCGATCGGATTAAGGGGTGGCCACCGGGTCCCCATGGCCCTTGGCCCATGTGCTCCCTCTTAAGCCCATTTTAATCCAGCTTTGGCCCATTTAATCTCTTTAGGCTCATTTGATCACCCTTCCTCTTTTTTCTTCTTCATTTTTTCCTCTTATTTATGAAAATAAGAACAGTAGAAATATGATATTTCCATAGAAATAAGATATTTTAGAATTATTATATTATTATTATTATTATCATTATTTATTATTATTATTATTATTCATGTGTCAACATCCCCCTACAACTATCCTGGGGTATTCCACTAACTTTTCATCATATGTTACAATAGTTATTTTCTAGGGCCAACTCTCCTGCTGATCTTGTAGAACTTAGTGGATCCTAGCGATTTTCCCAGAACCACCAATCCAACTAATTATGATCAAGCCTCAGTCAACCAACAAGTTACTCGCAGTGACTTAATTTTTTTGGTGGTTTCGTGCCAGCTAGCCTTCCAAGGGCCAGTCACCCAGCTAATTTTCATAGTATCAGCGGATCAATCAGTCACACACGGTGCCTGTTTTACAAAGTAGAAAATGCTCTTACCAACTGTCCTTCAGACATATCAACAAAGAGTAAATACAATGATTGAAATGAATGGAAGAGGAGGAAAATAGAATATCATTATAACATGATGTCTTCCTCTTTAACGCTTCATAGGATGAAGAACTTCATGGATGAGCTTTGAATGTGGTGAAGTTCTCTTGGTCATAAGTGTGTAGGAAGTAGGACCCTGAGATCACTTTGATTGTAGGAGGGCAGTTGAATGCTTCATCGTTTGTTGCTTAAAGCATAGTGTTGTGTTGCTGCAATCTTCAAGTATTTATAGGATGAAAACTTTGTGTTTGTTAGATACATCATCCTCCAATTGTTAGACCCCAACTTTCAGTATACAAAGATTTACATGGACCATTGGACCTTGAACTTCTAGCATAGATAGTTGAGTCTTGTTTAGTTTATTCCGGTCTTGTCCAAGTAGTAGTTAGGGTAAAATCTCCAGTTGTTGAACATCGTCTATCAGTTTCATTCTCCCTTGTATGCTTATATGTCTTTGCCTTCACCTAGTTATATGGCCATGTTGATGCCCAAAAAATTACTACACGGCAAGTACGCCCGAACATCCAAAAATAGCTAATCGAGGGCGGAGAAGCCGAACAAACCCCACAACTCATCCGATCTGGATTAAAGCATGCCTGATGATCCTTCGCCTCACAAGGAAGCCTCCCGGGGTGAAGAAATATATCTAGTCCCTCAAAACAGGGTGCCGAAGGTAATATCATCATAAAACTCGAGTGACCCGATCAGGGAACGCGGTATCCCGAAAAGGTCCACAGGAGGTTGAAGAGCTACCCAGTGAGGGCGAAAACACTTTGACTGGTTGCCAACTCGATGAACACGCTACCCACATAAATGGAGAAGGCTTAAGGGCACTATACACAGTGCCGAAGGACGAATCAGGAAGAAACCCGAGCAATCTGACATGGGTTTGGCACGTGTCGGAAAACCACTCGAAATTATAGACCGAAGCCTGGGAGCTCCGAAATAAACACCCCAACAGCAGCGCATTAGAACTGAGGCAGCGTTGCACGTCCAGCGCTCATCTGAGCCAGTTCGGAGTCTATGAAGCCATTAAACCGGTGCCACCCCACTTGAACCGGCGTGGTTTTGAAACGGTGTAGCCTTCCTTGAATCGACGCACTCCCCTTGGCCCTTTTAAATGGCCCAACCAAGGCCCCTTTTGGCCACTTGAAATGACAAGGCCTTGGTTCCATTAAACCGGTGCACCCCTCTTCTTTAACCCCTTTAAACCGGCATGGCCTCGACCCCTATTGCTACCTGAAACGGCGTGACTTCTTGAAAAGGTGTGGCTTAAAGTAGCGTGAGAAGTGTCCCATCGTTGACATGGAACTCTATTTCCACTGCAACGAAACTGGGGAGCAAGGAAGCGTGGAAGAGAAGCTACTCCGGCGACCTTCGGCAAGCCATTTAATGCCCGTGTGATGGACTGTCAAGGGATGATCGTGTGGGCAATTTGTCCGCCAGGTAAGAGCCCGGACCTGGCTAGGCAAACCAGTCGGAGATCCTTCCTCATGACCTCAAATGGCGAACGGTGCGGGGGCATTCAAGGGTCGTACGTCTCACTCCTATCCAAGACCGACAGTGTGACGGCAACCCGCCATCAACGCTGAGGTGGCCCATCTGACAGCGGAATAAGACTCCACTTGGATCTTCTACAGATACGTACGACCTCAAACACATCCGTACCTCGGTCCTGCACAAACCAACAGGCAACAACACATCTGTCTGTCTCTCGAACGAGGAAGAGAGTGGCAGAACTCTCTCTTGAAGACCCGGTGCTCTATATAAGCATTGGATGGACAACAGAGAAGGAGGTTGGAGGGATGATGAAGGCTACCCCCCCCCCCCCCCAAATAAAAGCTATCTGTGTCTGTAGAGTGAAGGAAGGGGAGGGAAAGTCAGAGAAGAGAGGTGAGGTTGGGGGTAACAGGGGCATGCGTATACTCTCCCTTCCCATTGCCTCTGTGTTTTTTTTTTACCTCTATGCCTCATTCGCCTCTGTAAGAAGTTGTACTCCCTTTTTGTACTCTACATTTCCTACAGAGAATGAAAGAAGTTTTTTTAGAAGAAACGAAAGGGCTTGCATCCTTTTCTTCTTTCTCCGTCCTGAGTATTGTGTCTCCCACCTAGTGATTTAGAATGTGTTGTGTTCTTCCTTACCAGCATCCTTTCTTTTTTTTTTAATCTTTTGATCACTCCGGGCCCCTAAGAAGCCAACATCTTCGTAGTATGGTGTCTGAAGGACCCATCTAGAGGGTGAACAACGATGGCCTTGTGCTGGGCAACATGGTCGGTTTACAATCCATAAGCTCAGAAATCGCGATCCGTGGGCCACTGGAACCCCTCGAAGGCTAGTACTCGGGCTTCCACACCCACCTTGGGTCACCGGGCGGCTATTCGTAGCTCATCGGAGAATTTGGGAGGCCGTATCAGAACACTATGTAGGAGGTTCTCTTTTTTATACCCTGCAAACTACGGATCTGAGGGAGGTGCTGTCGAATTTTCGCCAGGGACGCGAATGATGAAGAGGGCGAATGATCAAACAATACCAATCATAAGAACAAGAGCAAAATAAAACATGAATGAAAAGGGCCCTCCATGAACAAAAAAAATCTGCCTAAGGCCATGTTCGATGAAGAGTCAACCCCAGGGGTCAACCCTCCTATTGTGCCAGTTCTGTCTGGCCTTATTTCTACTTTGTGCGTCGACGCCAAAGGCCGCCTGCCCCGACTCCATACCTCTCCCCACGTTGTGAACCCCCCTACGTTGACGCCGAAGGCCGCCAGTGTCAACTCCACGCCTCTCCACCACACCGTGAACCCCCTTGCGTCGACGCCAATGGCCGCCTACGTCGACTCCGTACCTTTCAACCGCGCCAGTTCAACACCTTTAGCCCGCCTCATCTATTTGTCATCTCTAATAAGTCATTTGTCACCCAAACAAGCCATTTGTCACCGTCAGCAACCCATTTTTCACCCTTAGCCACCTCTTCTTCACCTTTCCCATTCATTTTTCACCCTTGTGCATGTGCTCATTACCCAATTATCAAAAAAAAAGGAGAATGAAATAATAATAACAATAATAATAATAATAATAACAAACAAAACAACAATGCAAAAAAAAAAAAATGTTTTGCTGATGGCGTAGTCGACGCCATCCTTGCCCTGCGTCGACTCCCCCCTTTACAGGGTCACCATCAGCAACCCATTTCTCCCCCCTAATAAACCATTTGTTACCCTTAGAATTTATTTTTCACCCTTAGGGTCCCCTTTGTTACCCGTAGGACCTATTTATTACCACTAGTCTACCATTTGTCACCCTTAGCGTGCATTTTTCACCCCTAGGAGCCATTTTTCACCCTTAGCGGGCGTTTGTCACCCGAAGCCATCTATTTGGCACCCCTAGGAGCCGTCGCCCTCCCTCTCTCCTGGGAGCTATCGCCATTGCCCATTTGTCACCGCTGTGCCCCATTTGTCACGGCTAAGAGCCATTTGTCACCCTTGTGTGACATTTTTCAGCCCTGATCATTCCTCTTTTAGCCGTATGAGGCATTTTCCACCCTTGCTGGCGTCCTGAGCTTAGCAGAAAGGCCTTGACCGAGTTGACTCCATAGCCACATGCAATTGACTCTCCTTCTTCATCTGCATGCTTTTGGCTTCTTTATCTATTTGTTACCCTTGTTATCCAATAACCCAAGAGAAAAGTGACTACGGAAATGATAAAAAATTATAAAGTAGAAATGATAACCAATAAATACAATAATAATAAAAATAATTGTAAAAAATAATAAAAATGATAATCAATAAATAGAATAATAATAGAATAATTTAAAAAATGATAAAAATCATGAAAATGGTAATCAATAAATACAATAAAAATAAAATATTGTATAAAATGGTTAAACCACAAAAGTGATAATTAATAAATACAAAAAAATTAATAATAATTGTAAAAATAAAATAAAATTATCATAAATAATAATGAACTCATAAAAATACCCCTATTAAAAGAATTAAGCAGTATTTAACCAAGATTTAAACGACGCAAGCCAAAACAAAAAAAATAACAATAACAAACAAAAGAAACTAAACTAAACAAGAGATATGAAAGCCCCAAAAAAAGGGGGGAAAGAAAAATGTCCATGCATTTGAGTGGATAACAGAAAATCAAACAAATCAAACAAAAAATGCAAAAAAATGAGAACGGTGGCAAATAAACAAAAGAAAATACGCACATGCATCAATGCATCAAGAAAATAATAACAACAAAACAAACAAACAAAATGAAAAAAGGGGTAATAACAAATAAACAAAATACATCCATGCACCCATCTGAATAAAAGAAAATCCAACAACCAAAATAATATTAATAATAATAAAATATGTAATAATAAGAAGAAAAACATGATAGCGTCTGCTCCGGAGCCCTCGCTTCCCCGAACCCAGTGAAAGGAATATCAATGACGCCCCGCTAAGTCAGATTCGGACCTTGGGAATCATCCTGATATGGCCATGAGCCGGCATTGCCTTGGGCCGATAGTTCATCAAACTTGACCCGTTTCTACCGAGATCTAATCCCGCACTCTTATTAAACTTGCCGAATACTCGGCAGATATTTGCGCAGTTTCATCGCCGTCTTTTATGCTGCAAACGTGAACCCCCGTCCGAACATGAAATGGTCCGCGAGTGACCGACGTATCTTTGAACGTTTACATCCCAATGCGGGGTCTATTTAAATGCAGTTTGAGATTTCATTTATTTCACTTCTTCAAATGTTAAGTCTAGGCCTTAGGCCCCCTTTTCCTTGTGACTAATCAACGATTTTCCCTCTTCAAGGAGATGTAATTAACATCATGATCTTTACGGCACGGCGAGTTTTTATCCCAACATGACACACACAATTATCTGATCAGTCAAACGGCGTGCACCAAGGGCTTCCTCGAAGTCCGAATAAATTGCCACCTACATGACTGACACGCCCAAGCACTCAATAAACTGAATAAATGAATAATAAATGAACAAATAAAAAAAAGAAGTGTTCCAAAAGTGCATCCACAAGTCTGGCACGCCCGATGGGACATGACTTCCCTTCTTCTCTTCGTCAGGATTAGGGGCCCAACAGTCTCCTCTTGAAATTCTAAACTATTTTACTTGTAAGTATAGGTCATACTTCAACGATTACAATGGCAGTCTCCTTCGGAAAGCTAGTCGTTGCAAGCCTGGCTAGGGAGGGCTACCTGGCAGTCCTAGTGCAATTCGGGAGCTTCCCTCCCGTGGTGGGTTTCTCCAACTTCTTAGGGGTGACTTTCGTCAACCTACTGGAGATTGAGGGGCCCAAGCCCGTCAAAGTCCACATCCCCACCACGGGGACTTCTACCACCAAACACGCTACTATCGGGTCGCTGGCAGCTACTGTTGGCCGTGCAGCCGTCGGGACCGTGGGCTGTTTTGTCCACCACGTCCGCTTCGACACAGACTCTGCTAGCAAGAAGGCACCATCCTACTGAAGAAGGACCCAAAAGAATGTTGCTGCTCCCAGGGTCCGGCTATCCAATACCGACAAATCGGTTCTGATCGGAGGCATCCGGGTCCACCTTAATGGCCAAAGAGCCGAAGTGATCCCAAACATCCCTGTGTGAAACTCTTTACAAGCGCTAGGGAGCGTAGAGAAGAAGAAAGGTGGGGTGGCCTGTCGACCGAGGAATGAATCGGCCCCAAGGCCGTTCGAGACTAAGCAAGTCTAGGTCCCCAAACCAACTCGAGTCCTAGTGATAACTCAACTGGAATCTGTCAAGGTTGACATGCCCAGGAAGGGAGAGAAGGAAAGAGAAAAGAAGAATGAGATGCTAGCAAGGGCGTATCGCAAGCCATTTGCCTGAGCCTATAGGCGACAGGCGAATAGCTCTTTACATGTTGAGAGTCATGGCAAGATTGCCAGACAGGGTCAGCTCGCCAATGGGTCCCCAGCACAAGCAAGGGTACCACCACCCATGGTCTACCCTGATTATGAACAAGAAGATATCACCCAGGCCTTGCACGGATACCTCCGTGGGGTTGGGAACACCTCTCTAAGGAGGCAACGGCCACTACAAGCCATCACCACCACTGAAGAGGGTCAAGAATATCCAATCGACTCGGATGAAATAGAAGATGTAGAATCGGGGTGCTATGGGCCTCCCCGCCATGAAGAAGCTGCACCGAGAGTCTCGATGTTTGAAAGATTATCTTTCCCTGGCCAGCCAACCAGGCGTGTGAAGAGAAGAAATAGAAACATGCAAGTCTATACCTGTCACATGGCCAGAGTGGGTAACTGCTATGGGGCTTTGCCTAAGGAGCCCGAACAAGTTGTCAGATTGCCGAGAGGCTATGCCCTCTCACAAGAAGAAGGAAAGTTGCTACCGATGTGTTACAGACCATCGTCGGGATAATAAATCCAGAAGAGACAATGGCGGTCCTGACCGTCAATGTCATCACAACTGAAGATGACGGTGGGGTGCCATCCACGTCATCTGAAGAAACACTAGCTGAGGACAAGGGTAGCCTCCCCAGCCCCTCTATCAACAATCCGGCTTTCTTGATGTTGCTGCATAGATACCAGCAAGAAATTGAAGCCATGAAGAAGTAGCTAAGCGAAAGGGATACACATGCTCCTGCCCTCGGGGCAGCTGAAGGTCAACTCGGAGCATCGGGAGGTGGAAGCCCTGCGTTTGAGGCCTTGTCGCAGGAAACCGCATCCCAACCGGCACCCATCTACACTAGGGGCATTCTTCCCCCGCAATAACAACTTGCGGCTACGCTGCAACCCTCAATCTTCTAGTTTCAAGGGGCCCCTGTCACTCCCCACACGGCCGTGTTAACAACGTCGCATATGCAACAAGCTCACTCTTACTTAAGCCCGGTTGATCTGGCGGTGATGAATAAGCTCATGGTTGAGCAGATGATAGAAATGAAGCTGGCAGAAAGGAGTGATGGTCACTCCGCATCATTTGATGTATATAGGGTACCATACCCATCCCATCATGCTACCAAGAGGCTGCCATATGGCATCACTAAGCCTCCGAAGTTCAAGAGGTTCAACGGGCAAGGATCCCCGCAAGAGCACATTGCCTACTACACTAATGTAATGGGCGACTTAGCTACTGATGAGTCGTACCTGCTAAATTTCTTCGGGTCCACACTAACGGGACTCGCCTTTGTGTGGTACTCAAGCTGGCAGCCCAGATCTATTATTAACTGGCCCGACATGTAGAGAAAGTTCAAAGAAAGACTCCACATCCCCAAGAGGGAGGTGACGGTGGCCGAACTATATGAAACCAGGTAAAGGAACGACGATTCCTCCCTGGAATACATCAAAAGATGGAGAAACCTCAGCATGGGGTGTAGGCGTCCCCCGCATCAGGAGGATACTGTTCAAATATGCAAGCAAAATTTGAAAAGGGAGGTGCTTGAAAGAATGATAGGCACCAAAATAAAGTCGTTTGACTGACTGAATCGAGGACATACTATCGAGGACTATCGAGGACATACTATCGAGGACTGCCCGTATCATCAAATGATCAGACATACTATCGAGGACTGCCATATCTTTAAAGACAATATTGAGTCTTTAATCAGGAAGGGAGAACTGCAAATGGGGGAGCAAAAAGTCGATCCTCCATGCCCACACGAAACGCCTACTTTAGGGGTGACAATTAACATGATATCTCTATATCAGTAGCTACCCAAAGAAGTGGCGGAGGCCTACACTCAGCATACCTACGAGGCCTACATCCTTACGCTAGCATAAGATCAAGAAAATTTGTACATCATGCCATCAAGAACAAGAAGAAGGGCAACGTCACGTCGTGACCCAGGAATTCATATACAGGGCATCACACCTTAGTCGAAACCCCCGACTGTGACCCCCGTCTGGCATGAGACAGTCCCCCAGTTGGTCATCAGAAGGTTCACCAACAATAAGAAGAAACACATCCCCATGTGGGTGCACAAAGAAGTCAATCCTACTGTTGAACGGCTTCAATAAATCATCGATGAGCTAGATGAATATGAACAGCCCGAAATCTGGCCCATCTAGCTGAAGGAATATGTCCTTGGGGAGCATTTTGAGTCCCTGGAATTAGCAGAAGAAGCTGAAGCTGAAGAACTCGGCATATGGGATGAACCTCCCCAGAAGCAGCCATCGACTATGAAGAAAAAGAATAAGAAGTCAAAGAACAAGGGAAAAGGCAATGCCGTACCTTGCAATACTCTTGCGGCCATGTTCGACACTATCCGAATTTTTGAAGAAGATGATGAAGAGATATTGTTGTGCCCCGGGCCCCTGTGGCTTGTGGTTTTGATGATTGGCTTTAGGGGTTTGTGATGATTGGTTTTAATGTGAGTTAATCACTGTGAGTCACCATGGTTTTATTCAGTCATTCTATATTCAGTCATTTTATCAGATCATAACTCAGTCATTCTTATATTCAGTCTATCATTCAAATGTTCATTCAGTCTTTCATATGTTCAGTCAGTTTATCTGCTTACACTGTGAGTCATTGCATTTGAAGTTCTGACTGTTTATCTACTACATAAAGTATTGATATGCATTTATAGAGTCTGCACATTTGCATCAGGCAGCAAGTGTGTACAACGCCCTGTGTAGGCACGACAAGTCCATACACTGGTTGCACATTGCACAGCTGCAGGCACTTCTAAGTCTACACATCGTGTAGCTTGCTGGCATAGACTGTACACTCATCTGTCTGCATGTGTCACCAAGTCCACACATTGCATCGTGTGTTTCTTCATGAAGTCTATACATCAGTTTTAACTGTAACAAGCATGTCAAATGTTTTAACTGTAACAAGCTTGGGCACAAGGCCACTGAATGTTGGGCAAGCTCTTTTAGAAGAAAGTTCCCTTTCTGCTCCCATTGTGGGAAGCATGGCCACGCAGTCAAGGACTGCAGGCATGTCCAGGGTAGAAATAAAATTTTCAAAGAATTTGATAGGAACAAACTTGTTTTTAAAAGAATTACTGTTTGCTCAAATTGCAGAAGACCAGGCCACCAAGTTGCTGCTTACAGGGTAGCTGGTCATGAAAAGAAAAAATTTCATAATAATAACGGAAACCCTCATGCTCACTCCTATAATGCTCAAGTTCATGCTAGTATACATAAGAGGAACATGAAACCTGATAGTTCATGCCACTATTGTGGACTGTCTGGGCATTCAATGCATAACTGCTTTATCATGAACTCTGATGACTATTTGGCACAGAAAAAGATGCAGGCAGTCCCAAAAGGGGCTAATTACTATGCATGACCCAAGACCACTTGGGTTCCTGCTAGTGGAAAATAGGAAGGTGCCTAGCAGGTGTGCCTTGGATGGAATAAAGGGGTAATGATCCAAGGCACTCAAGAATGAAAAACCCCATTCTCACACTTTTCAGGTAATCTCTCTGCATTTTCCATTTTGAAACTCATTGCATATCTGGTTTGATGTATTCTTGCATATCATGTTCTTAGTTTCATCTAGTGCATGCATATTAAATCTGTTCTTGCATATTCATTCATCATCTGCCAGTTGCATTATTTTCTGATCATGCACTCTGATATGTCTGAAAATATGAACTGAATGTGAATATTGTTTGAAATTTGTGTGTTGCAATAGCTCACTGAACATTCTGAATTGCACATAGGACTGCATGTTGAATTATCATGCATGACCTCAATGGTATATAAATGGTGAGGTACCAAAAGGCAGGGAGGTCTGTCTGGAGGTTCTTACTATGTGTGAGGTGGTCTTTTAGACCAAGTGCTCCGCCTAGTACCATGGGTCACCTTGCTGGTTAGGACAGTCTGAATGTGCATGAATCATTTGGTATCATATGTTCAGTTTTCAGTGCAAACATTGCATATTTTCAGGGAGAGTTAGTTGCATATCCTTGCATAGCATTCAATGTTGAGTCTTTGCATGTCCCTGCATACATATAGTGCATTGCATTTCCTTATATTGAAAATGTCAAAAAGAGAGTTTGAATGCATATTGTGAGGGGGAGTCAATGCATTGCATATAGGTTGTCAAATGCATACATGTGTCAGAACTCATTGCATATCATTTCTTACTGATTTTGTTGACAAACCTTAATCATATTCTTAAAACTTTGAGCTTCACAATCTCTCTTAACAATTGGTATTTCTCCTATCAATTGGTATCATTTGGGTTCAGAATTCCATCAGTCCTTCATGAAGATTTCAATGGACTATCTCGATCATAAATCTAAAAATTTTGAACTAGAAATCTTCTATTATATATTTTTATGAATATCTGAAATAACTCAGGTGGTTTAAGTTTAATGTACTCAAGGGTTGACTTTAGAATCTCTTAAAAATATCTGAAGCATGTTTAATAAACATTAACCATCTGTTTCATACTGTGTCTTGAAAACTTCTGAAATCTGCACTTTTGAATACATGACTTCAACTGATTAAGTACATGAAACTATTATTGATTTGAAGCAATGAATTTTTCTGAAAAGTTTAAAGGGTAATATCTGTCAGAGCAATGACCTTGGTCACTGAGAAACACATGTCCAAAGGACTGTGTCATGAGGTACCATAGTTAACTCTGATTAAGAATTCATTGAAATTTAGGTAGAGCAATGGCATGCACACTGAGAAATACAACTCACTCATCAAGAAATGATTTGGAGTGTGTCATGATGTGTAAATGCTATCTCTGTTCATATATAGCATGACAGTTAGTCACACTAAGTGCTTAGGGATATTGGCCTCTGATCAAGATATATTCTCTAGTTACAAGGTGTGCACTGAACTAGACTGCTCGTAAAATTTGTAGCATGAAAAAAAAAATGTTGAACATATCTCAATATTTGAATATTGATGCAAAAATCAAATTGCTACAACCCTAGACAAAATCATATGACTTCATAATTGCTTGATTTCAATAATAGTGCATGTAATTCTGAAAGAAGTCAATAGATTTGATTGTGTAAGAGAAAGGGAGATTAATCAAGATAAATATGAGGGCTTGGTTCATTTTTATTAAACCATGGTTTTAGATATCAATACGGAATTTTACTGATAAACTCTGCATACATTATGGTTAAACCATGCTGAACAATAACGCTCATTCATAAGCCCTTATAATGGAAGACTTTGAAAACTTATGTTTTGGATTTATGAGATTGCTCTCTTTAAAAATCTGACTGAATTTCTAGTGATTGGAGCTTCTTTGAAAATCTGCTAGTTGAAACTCTTCTGCTCAATATTATTGATTCATTGACCTGAACCTCTCCTTGTTATCCATCTCATAAGATTCCACCTATTGAGGGGGAGCTTCCATGCCATATGCATCATGCTGCATAGAAACTCTTAAAGGGGGAGCATTGTGTTCTTGCATTCATATTTTTAGGGGGAGCTCTTTATCAAAAGGGGGAGATTTTTTCCAAAGGGGGAGAATTTTATTCAATCATTGCATGCTGGTTTGCTTTCACTTCTCAAACTATTTTCTTTTTGATGAAGCAAAAGGGGGAGAATAGTTTGAGTCATCAGAATGACTTTTATAAGAATGTCTTACATCATCAGAATGACTCAGTGTGTATTGTGTGTATTGTTGCCATCATCAAAAAGGGGGAGATTGTTGTGCCCCTGGCCCCTGTGGCTTGTGGTTTTGATGATTGGCTTTAGGGGTTTGTGATGATTGGTTTTAATGTGAGTTAATCACTGTGAGTCACCATGGTTTTATTCAGTCATTCTATATTCAGTCATTTTATCAGATCATAACTTAGTCATTCTTATATTCAGTCTGTCATTCAAATGTTCATTCAGTCTTTCATATGTTCAGTCAGTTTATCTGCTTACACTGTGAGTCATTGCATTTGAAGTTCTGACTGTTTATCTACTACATAAAGCATTGATATGCATTTATAGAGTCTGCACATTTGCATCAGGCAGCAAGTGTGTACAATGCCCTGTGTAGGCACGACAAGTCCATACACTGGTTGCACATTGCACAGCTGCAGGCACTTCTAAGTCTACACATCGTGTAGCTTGCTGGCATAGACTGTACACTCATCTGTCTGCATGTGTCACCAAGTCCACACATTGCATCGTGTGTTTCTTCATGAAGTCTATACATCGTTTGATTGAGTAAGTTTGTACAGCATGCCTTGTTGTTCACAGCCTTTAAAGTCTGTACATCGGCTTAGCATATGCAAGTCTGTACATTGGCTTCATATCATAAAGTCTGTACATTGGCTTCGCATCTGGAAGTCTGTACATCGGTTTGATATCAACAAGTCTGTACATTGGTTTCAACTCTCCAAGTCTGTACAGCCACATTTAATAGGTAAAGTCTATACATTCTTCAGCTGGAACTGTGCAAGTTTGTACATCGTTACTTGCCAAAGTTTGTACATTAGCATATGTTCCAACGTTGCACTTCCAAGTCTGCACATTGGGTTCTTTACCTACGTTCAGCTTTGAAAGTCTGCACATTGGTAGTCTTACCAACGTTGCCTTGCCAAAGTCTATACACTGTGTTTGTTCAAGTCTGTACAGACTTAGCCTTGTTCTAGTCTGTACATCGACCAGCTATAATTGGCAAGTCTACACATCGTGATGTCATCATGTCTGTACAGCCTCTTCATTGAAAGTCCACTCATCACTCAAGTCTATACTATGCACACTTGCTTTCTTGCATAAAGTCCATACACTGCACTTGGCTTGTGTTCTTCACACCAAGTATGTACAGCCTGTGCTCGCAGCAGTCAAGTCTATACACTCGATTGCCTTGCTTTGTTTCAAGTCTGTACAGTCTCTCCCTCAGCAAGTCTATACACTGGGGTCGTCAGCTGCAAGGACAGGATGTCTGTACACTGGGTGCTCATGCATTGCTCTCATCGAAGTCTACACATTCGATAGGCTTGTTACAAGTCTGTACACCGAGGACGCTTGAAGGTTTTCAAGTGTATACACTCTACACACTTGGTTAACTAATGCATTTAACCTCAAGTCTATACACTGCATGCTCACTCAACTAACTCTATACACTCGTGAGTGTCTCATCAAGTCCATACACTGGCCTTGAAGTAAAGTCTATACAACCATTGCTTGCGTCGCCTTACACGACCAAGTCTGTACAGAGTTTGCATTGCATCTCATTAAGTCTACACATCGTGGGCTTCATTCCTTCTAGTATGTACATCCTTCAAGGGCCAAGTGTATACATCGCTCACAGGTCATACGTCCAAGTCTGAAGTCCATACAGCCTTGGTTTCTGCATTGAAGTCTATACACTAGTTGAGCTTCATGAAGTCTATACAGTGGCTGAGCTTTGTGAAGTCTACACATTGGTAAAGCTAGTGCATGCATTGTTCATCACCTGTCTTGTTCAATGCGTCGACACTGACACTGGATGCGTTGACGCATTGGCCAGTTGCCAAGGGTGTGAGCATCTCGCTTGAGGAGCTGAGCCGACGCTGCACGTTGGAAGCGTTGACGCCTTGGGCTGATGTCCAAAGGTCTTTTGATCAACATCAAGTCTGTAAAGCATGAAGTCTGTACATTGGTTTTTGTCTTGAACAGAAGGCCTAAGTCTACACACTCTCCTGTTCTGATAATGCATTCGTCCTCACAAGTATATACATTGCTTTTGCTTTATCTGCTCAAGTCTATACAGTCTGAAGTCTATACAATGCTTTGCATTCACAGAGTCTGTACAGGGTGTTTAGACTTAAACTGATGACTTATTCGATGCTCTGTCTGACAGGGATTCTTACCGAGATTGATGACCTGGCTCGTGATCCCAGGAGGACGAGGTATGCAGATGCTGACAGCTGGATGAAGCTGCCTCGGATCTGGCGAATTCCATGGGCGGGAAAACTTGGAAGCCACGCGCCCAGGGGCTGCTGCTGCTGCTGCTATATATACGAGCCTTCTTCCACTAAAGAAGACTGATCGAAAGAAAATGAGCAAAGTATATACATCTAGTCTGAGAGCAGCAGAGTATTCTCGATCCAGTGAGTAGAGAAGAAGAAGAAAAAGAAGAGTGGCAGAGTGAGAGAAGCAGTAGAAGTAAAAAGAGAAAGAGAGAGAGCTCGCGAGTGAGAGAAGGAAGTAGAGAAGAAAAAGGAAGAGAAAGAAGAAGCTTCATCTGAAGACTAGTTCCTACTGGACCGTGGATCAGATCCAGGCCAGTCAGCTCCGTTGAGAGCCACATCTGTGTTTTCATCTTTTACAGCCTTCTGATTGCTATGTTATTTTCGTTTATTGCTTTCCTTTATTTTCTGATTACCTTTGTACTTCCGATCCTCTGGACTGAGGTCGGGTTCCTCCTGTGGACTCAGGAGAAGGGAGATCTGATCTCCAGTACTGGGCTTGTGGGTTACAAGTCCAGGGGTCCCTCCTGGTCTGGAGGAAGAGAGGTCTTCGACCTCTAGTTTCCAAGTGGTTGGGATCACTTGGGGTGTCCCTCCGGTTGGGAGGAAGAGGGGAGGTTGTTCCCCTGGTCAAGCTGTGTGGCAGCACCTTGTTCGCAGACTGAGTCTGTAGGTTTCTAGCTTGTGCTAGTGGAAGCCTCACTCCGGTTGGGAGTGAGGGGTGGATGTAGGTCTGTGGACCGAACCACCTAAAAATCTCTTGTGCAGTGGTCTGATTGTTTGCTTTGCTTCCGCTAGATGCTTGAATAGGCGCGCTCCAAGTGTTTGTATTTGAGTTGAATCGAATTGGTTCTATTCTGTGTCTATCTCTAGCATCCAAGTTTTTATTTGGCCATTATTCATAGCAGGATACATTCACCAGTTACTCATAGTAACTGGTAGGCCACTTATCCCGAGGTAGGCTTAGGGCCTGGCCTACCATTACTCTTGTGCAGTTATTCATAGTAACTGGTAGGCTTAGGGCCACTTATCCCGAGGTAGCCCTAAGCCTACCAGTTACTCTCGGCACCCCACCCACAACTGTTACGGTTATGGTGGACTTCATAGTGATCAAGGGTATGATAGCATACACCGCAATCTTCGGCCGAGGAATCCTTAGCCGAACGAAACCGGTGCCCTCTACCTATCACCAAAAGATGAAGTTCCCCACTAAAAATGGGGTGGGGGGAGTCTGGGGCAACCAGGCGATGGTCGGAAGGTGCTATAATATCTCGGTTGAAGCCACGAGGCCGGACGGGAAAAATAAGGGCCCCCGAGAAGTCGAGGAAAAACCCGCAACCTCCGAGCCTGGAGGCGAGCTGCTAACGGTTTTCCTAAACGACAACCCGACCCTAGGACTAAAAATTGGAGCCAACCTACCATCTGAGGTTCAGCAGCAATACTAAGATTTTCTTTCCGGGTACATCCGAGTCTTTGCATGGTCTGATGACCAACTCCCTGGGATACCGGGAGAGACGGTAATACATAAACTCAACCTCGACCTGACCATGAAGCCCGTACAACAACGTAGAAGGAAGCACACGCCAGAGAAGCAGGCGATCATCAAGGAGCAAGTCACCAAAGGGTAAAAGACTGGTCTTTTTAGATCGGTCATGTACCCGACGTGGCTGGCTAACGTCATCCTGGTGCCAAAAACATCAGGAAAGTGGCGAATGTGCGTGGACATCACCGACTTGAACAAAGCCACACCAAAGGACTGCTTTCCATTGCCGAGCATCGACCAACTGGTTGATTCAACCTCGGGCAACGAGATACTCAGCTTCCTGGATGCCTATTCGGGCTACCACCAGATCAGAATGGATCTAGAAGACATCGAGAAGACCGCCTTCATCACAGACTTCGGCGTATACTTCTACACCCGGATGCCTTTCGGGTTGAAGAACGCTGGGGCCACATACCAGAGGCTGGTCAATCATATGTTCGAGGGACAGCTCGGCCGGAACGTCGAGGCCTATATCGATGACATGCTCGTCAAGACCCCCAAGGCCGAGGACCACTTCGCCAACCTAGTAGAAACCTTTGGCACCCTCCTGAGGTACAATATGAACCTCAACCCCACCAAGTGTGCCTTCGGAGAAAGATCCGGGAAATTTCTGGGCTTCTTGGTGAGCCAACGTGGGATCGAGGCCAACCCCAACAAAGTGCGCGCCATCTTGGACATGTGCCCACCCACCTGCATCAAGGATGTTCAACGCCTTACCGGGCGCATTACCGCGCTCAGCAGATTCCTATCCCGTGCAGTCGAACGATGCCTACCCTTCTTCAAACTGTTGAGGGGGTCCAAAATGGCATCTGCTACGTTCACATGGGATGAGGAATGCCAAAGAGCTTTCGCCGAGCGTAAGGAGTTCTTGGCTTCACCCCCGGTGCTTTCCAAGCCTGTCCCAAGTGAAGCCTTACATCTTTATCTCTCGGCAACTCCATCCACAGTTAGCTCGGTCCTGGTCAGAAATGACTCGAGAGTCGAGAGATCGGTCTACTACACCAACAAGGTGCTCAACGAGGCTGAAAGAAGGTACCCCGCAATCGAGAAAATCATGCTAGCGTTGGTTACCTAAGCCAAGCGCCTCCGACCCTATTTCCAAGGGCACTCCATCATCGTGTTGACCAGCGAACCACTGAAGAGGATCCTTGCTCACCCTGAAGCCTCGGGACGCCTCGTCAAGTGGGCCATCATGCTCGGGACCTACGATATATCGTATCGACCACGCTCGGCTATCAAAGGACAGGCACTCACTGACTTCATTGCCGAGAGCACCATCCCGACAGAAGAAAAATCTCCGTCTACGCCCGGGCCAACCTGGGAATTGTTCATCGATGGATCCTCCAACTCGGCGGGGAGCGGTGCCGGCATCCTCCTTAAGTCCCCCGAAGGAGCAGAGCTATAATACGCCTTGAAGTGGCATCCAATAACGCCTCCGAGTATGAAGCCCTTATCTCGGGAGACCGCATGGCCCGGCGGCTGGGGGCTGAGCGAGTTAGAATTCACACTGACTCCCAACTGGTCGCTAGCCAGGTCAACGACGAATATGAAGTTCGAGAAGCATCGATGGTCAAATATCTACAGCTGGTCAGAGCCATGGCACAAAAGTTCGAGAGTTTTGAGGTAGTACAAATAGCTCGGGAAGAAAACTCTCGAGCGGACGCCCTCTCTCGGCTGGCCTCCTCTCTTGACCTCGAGGGTACTTGATCGGTCCTTCTCGAAGAGCTAGAGCGACCGAGCATTGATTCGGAGCTCCTGGATGTTGACTAGGCCTCCCCAAGCGACTGGCGTACCCCCTACATGTCGTGTCTCCAAGACTCCCAAGAACCTCCCGACCCCCGGGAGGCCCGGAGATTGAAGTACCAAGCTCGGCGATTCGTCATTCTGGACAACACTTTTATACCGAAGATCCTTCTCTGGTCCTCTCCTGAAGTGCCTCAGTACTGACGAAGCCAACCAAGCGATTCAAGAGGTTCACGAAGGCCTATGCGGTGCGTATTTGGGAGGGAGGTCGCTCGCCAGGATCTTGCCACGGCAAGGTTACTGGTGGCCCACTCTGTAGCGTGACTACTCGAACTACGTACAACACTGTGACCGATGCCAACGATTTGACCACTTGGTCCATCAGCCGGCAACGGAGCTCGTCACCCTTGCCGAGCCTTATCCTTTTGCTCGGTGGGGAATCGACATCCTCGGGCCGTTCCCTACATCTTAGGCCCAGAAGAAGTTCATCATCGTTGCCATCAACTACATCACCAAGTGGATCGAGGCCGAAGCCACAGCTAGGATCACCGAGACAGTCGTCTGGAGTTTCGTTTGGAAGTTGATCATCTGTCGCTACGGCATCCCTCGGGTGATAGTGAGCGATAACGGTCGACAATTTGATTCTCGTTATTTTCGAGGCAGATGCGTCGACCTAAACATTTCCAATCACTTCACCTCGATCGCCCACCCTCAGGCTAACGGGCTGGTCGAAAATGCCAATAAGACTACCTTAAAAGGCATCAAGGCCAGGCTCGGCAAAGCCAAGGGCAGCTGGCTTGAGGAATTACCGAACGTACTTTGGTCACACAGAACGACTCCCAGAACGGTAACCGGTGAAAGTCCCTTTCAGTTGGTGTACGGCACCGAGGTCGTGATCCCGTTGGAGATTGCCAATCCCTCCCTCCGAGTAATCTGTTTCTCGCCCGAGGTAAACGACCAGAAACTGCTCGAAAACCTTGACCTAGCGGATGAACTCCGAGAGATTGCCAGCATCCGAGCAATAGAATATCAACGCCGCCTCACTCGATACTACAACGCCAAAGTCCGAGATAGACACTTCCAGTCGGGAGACATCGTTCTCAGAAAAACCGAAGCTTCTCAACCACTTGAGGCGGCGGGCAAGTTATCCCCTAATTGGGAAGGCCCCTACCGAGTGGTCGAGACGCTAGGGAAAGGAGCGTACTGGCTATCTACTATGGAAGGAGAACCCGTCCCTCGAACGTGGAACGCGACTACACTACGCAAGTTCTACTTCTGAGCGCCGATCATTGTGTAAGCAGTATGAAATAAAATAAAAGTTTCCTTTCCTCTTTTATTCAAACAACTTGCTTGTACATCAGAAAAGGCGAAGCTAAGACAATACATGTCAAAAAAGCAAAAATCCATCTGGCGCCGCCGTACGAGCCCATCGCTCGGCTGACTCGGTTAGCCTTCCCGCATCTAGCCACTGACTCTACTTCGTGCAGAAACTGGCTCGGATTAAGGGTAGTCGATCCCGTTGGCTCGGGTAACTCGGAACAAAGGTGACAGAGGGATTAGGAGGAAGAAGGCTACCTTCCAAGTTGACAGAGATGGAGGAAGGGGAAGAGGGAATACAAAGGAAGGCCTCCTCTCTGCAAACTCTTTGGAAGGAAGAGAGTGCATGCACCCTCCAAAGAGTGAAAAGGGGGAGAAGAAAAAGAAACCAGTAGAGCTGGACGAGGAGGCAGGGGAAGGCCCGGAAAGGAGGGAGCTTAATTGGCTTCCTCCTCCCCTCAGGATGGAGACGGCGAGGCAGAGACAGGAGTTTGACATGCCCCAGCATGCCAAACCTTCTGCCCGAGCAACCTCCCCGCAAGCGCCGGCCGGAGTTGATAAAAGAGGGTGACGTGCTTCCACACGTCGAGCCCCCTTCAAATCCTCTCGCTGGCCGTCGAACTCCCTTCAAATCCGAAGCAACAAGGACACTCTGCCCTCCATCATCGACAGCTTCATCTTCCAGAACGTCTTCCATGCTTAAAAATCGACGGCACAACACTTTGTGAAGAAGGAGAGAGGGAAGACTGTCATAGAAAACCCTAAGCGATGGAGAGGGAGAGACGCCCTTCAGACCTTTTATAGGCGAAGGGAGGTTACTTGCCTCAAATGATTCTCCCCTCGAAAACACGCTAAAGGGACTTCTCCTTACGGACGGTCACCTCAGACTCCTCGGTTCCATCCTAACGGGACACACGAAGCAGCCGGGCAATTAAAGCATGAGGAAATGGAAAGACACCCTGTCAGACGATCGTCCAACCATCATGTAATATCCGCGCAGAAAGTATCGACACTTTCCAACTACTACAGATACGCTGATCAAACTACGGCAAAGGCGGTACAAAAGAGTTAAGTCTTCATCATAACGCTACTGCCTTATGTTCTTTACACACAAAAAAAGAAGCTTTTCTTCGAAAAAAGGAAAATATACAAGGAGAAAAAGCAAAATAGATACATTATGCCCCTGGCCCATCCCGAGGCTCGAAAGTAGGAGGCTCGGATGGGTTGCCCCTGGCACCCTCGACGACGGCCGACCCTGGCACTGACCCCACCGGCGTGGGAACTTCGGTTGCGCGCCCTCCCGAGGGATCCGGAGTTGGCGACCCCTCGGACGAAGAGTCCCCCTGGTCTCTTTCCTCCGACGTCGAACCAGAAGAACCGGAGGATGATAAATCCGAGTCATAGCATTACCCGGACGGGAAATTGATTGTCTCGCACGCCTGCTCCTCCGCGTAAGAGATGGCCCGGTCATAGCCTTGCTTGAATCCCTTGCGGATGCCCCAGCGAAGTGCTGACTCATAGTAGGGGAGGGTAGCCTCCTTAAGGTCGACCCGGTAGACCTCCGAGCGTCTGTATTGCTCGAGTGCCTTCGCCCCGGCCGATTCCAACCTACCGACGAGTTCGGCCTTCTCCCGCTCTGCCTCAGATAACCTCCGCTCGGCATCGATCGTCTGCTTCTCCTCCTCGGCCCGATCAGCCTCGGCCTCCATTCGAAGATGCACGGCTTCCTCGGATCGATCCACCAACTCGACGCTCTCAGCCTCCCACCGGCCATCTAGCTCGACGCGGTTCAAACACTCCTCCTCCAGAAGCTTGCTCTTCCTCTCGAGCGACTCGCGGGCCCGAGCCAATTGTTCGGACATCGTTCGGGCCTCCACTTGGCTCGCCCGCGCCAGCTCTTTAACTGAGGAGATCTCCCGTCGAAGCCCGTCACGCTCCTCGATGAGCTAAGCCACCTTCCTGTCTGACCCACCAAGGGTCCAGGCAAGGGTCGACGGCTCCGGCTCCGACCAAGCGTAAGGTTCAGCCAGAGTGGCCCCCATCTGGGCCAAGACCAAGCCGCCCTCCATAACTAGCTCGAGGGCCGCGGGCGGGGAGTGCTGCCTATCTCCCCCCTTCACCACCTTCGCAGCTATGCTGCGACATACCTGATACAGAGGGCCTTGGATGCCCAGCCTCTCCAGAGTTTCCGAAATAAGGGCCCCACCTCCGAGCGGCATCTCCTCAAGAGCCCCACCGGTCGACCAGGATCGAGCCGCTGCTTCATCCGCCCCTCTTGCCTTGGTCGGTGGGGGCTATGTCGCCGCTCCTCGTGACCCCCTAGCCACGACCGGCTCGGCACCTGCACCGCCACCCGGAGCGTCGCCCTCCTCAATCGACGCCCTAGTCTCGGCCGTAGTCTCAGCCTCATCTGCTTCAAACCCGGCCCCCTCGGTTCCCGCTGAGGGGAGAGATGATCTAGCGACGTCGTCGCCCCTAGAAGCAGTCCTAGCCTCCTCGGCTCCCTCTCGCTCGACGGATAGGAGAGCCGGCCCAACAGCGTCGGCCCTATGTCACTCGGAAGAGGGGAGAGCAGCCGAGCCAGAGTCCCCTTCGACAACAGGGTCGAACCTGGCCTTCTTGGCCCGCTTCTTGGCCTTCACGGCGTCCCGTATCATGCCCTCTATGGGATCTTTGCGCTTGGACCCCCGCGGCCTGGAAGTCCCCTCCTGGGCCGTTCCCTGACCCTTGTCTCAGGCTCAGAAGCGCCCCTCGGGAGCTCGCGGCTCGTCGGTAGCTGAATCATCGCCGAGATCAATCACCGCCCGCTTGGCTGCAGGCTCCTCCTCCACAGCCGGTCGCCTGACATCTGCGCAGAAGAAGATATGGTAAGGAAAAGAAAATGGTCTCGTCATCCAATGAAGAAGCTGATCCGTAGCACCCGAACCTGTCAGATGTAGCCGTGTGAGGAGGCACCGCTCGATGTTCTCCGGGGTGATCAGCTCCTCCGTGGACTGGCGATGCTTCAGCAAAATGGCCGCATACTTCTCCACATCCGAAGAAAACTCATCCTGCCTCGGAGGGATGTTCAGATGAAAATTGGGGATTACGGGACACCTCCAAGTCTCCTCCACTGAAGAAATCCCCACCCAGAAGAACTGAGTTTTCCATCCCTTGTGCGAAGAATCCTTCGCGGCCAAGGAGACACAGCTCCTATTCCGCCTCGATTGGATGAAATAGAAGCCCTTCCCGGCCGAGGGGTGCGCCTTCAACTCGAAAAAATAATGGAAGAGGTCCAAGGAAGGAGGAACCTCGTATTGGCGACAGAGGATGCGAAAGGCGGAAAGAAGAAGATAAGAGTTGGCTACCAACTATACGGGCGCCAACCGAAAGAAATCGAGAAGCTTAAGAACAAAGGGCTCGAAGGGAAGGCAGAACCCACCGTTCCACGATAGAAGGAAGGTGCAGATATGGCCCGTACGAGAATCCAAGCTCGTCTCGTGCGGGGTAGCCGCAGTGAAGTAAAACTTATAGGGCAGGTGAAACTGGTGCTCCAACCTTTTCACCTCTGCCTCCCCCAGCTCGCTATAGTTTGGAGCCGGCGGTATCACCGTCGCCCTCACCGCAGGCTCGCCCTCCCACTCTTCGACCTCCATACGCTGATCCGCCATGGAATCTGGAGAAGAACTTGAAGAAAAATGCTCCCGAGACTCCGAAGATTCTGGAGGAAGAGGAAGCTGTCGGACCGCCTCCGCGGTTATCTCCGCCAACTCTGCGAACACCGCTGTAAGCCTTTGCTCTTCCGCCGTGTCCTCACGACGCATCAAGGAGCCCCAAAGCAAGCACGAAGGAGAGCCAAACCCTAAAGCGGAGGGAGTCTGGAGCGTCGATAAGCGCATACCGCCTATATTCCCACGAGGAAGGAGGCGCGTCGTTCCGAACTCTACGAAAAGGGGGTCCCTTCCGTTCAAATCTATCAGGATCATCATTATTACGGGCCCAGGTGACCATAACACGTGGCTTCTTAACACCGCCAGATCTCCACCCACCCGAGCCACGCTGGTCCAAAACCCTAACGGCTACTCTTCCGAGCTTACCAAGGCTCGGGAGTAGGAGGGGGACAAGTGGAGAAGGGGATTTCTGTAGCCCATATAAGAGAGGCCGAACTAGGACCATCAGGACCAAACGAGGCCCAACTCATCTAAGTGACAGCCCCGCAGGGCCCACTTAGCATCAAAGCCCAATAAGATCACTCAGGGTCAAGCCGTTCCTCGGTGGCCATTAGGCTCGGAAGGCTCGAGCGTCGATCCGGTCGGTGGAAGACTCAAGCCCAACCTATCCCCTCGTTGGGATAAAGGCTAGCGCTCCGCGCCCACTCCGACCGAGCCTTATCCGAGCTATGCCTATCGCCCGGACAGGATTGGCACTCTTCATGCTTGGGTCTAGCGACGATTGCTTATCCACGCTGCCGTTGAGAGCCCTTTATGAGCAGGAGTTCACAAAGATAAGGGACCCATGACTCCTCAAGGCTATAAAGATCTCGCGATGAGGACGTAAAGAGCCCACGTTGAGGACGTAACTCCAGCCTGAAACTCCTCAGCTTACGGGACTCATGAGACTAGTGCACTATTTAAAATCGGGGACTCCCTCTAGCAAATGGTAAGGCCAACACACGCCTAAAACTCCCTAAGCAGGAACCACTTCACCACCTTCGTGGAGAGGGATCTCGTGCATCTCCCCACTCCTCCTTTCATAGCTTCCACCACTGCTCTACTGACTTAGGCATCGGAGGGTTTACCCCAGTGAACCACCTCTGGGCCCCCTGATCCGTTTCTCTTCCTTACAGTTCACTGATCGGTGATCATCTCCCCAACTCAGGACCAGCGCGAGATCGCCCCTCTTCATAGGTAATGAGCACACTTGCCCAGTAGGTATCTTCGCATCGACATGAAGACACTATTAAAGTAATTAGCATTTTAGCTCTAAAGAATAAGGTAAAATCATGCGAATGCGATCAATCATGCGATTAAACCAAAGTCACAAAGATGATCATGTAAGATAGAATGAGCAAATATGATATAGCAAGAATGTATCAAGAACATGATATGGCCTTTCATGAATGAGAATGTACTAGAAAGTCATGTAACAATCAAGAATGTACTCTTCACTTAGTAGCAAGTACTTCATGAATTTCTGTGGAATATCATGTAACAAGCTAGAAAGTCTTGTACGTGTATATATCGTGCCGTGGATTTTCACTTCACGAGTCGTAGATATTTCACTTATTTATAAAGAAAATACTCTCAACGCAATGCGACCCCAGTAGCATCATACCCCATGGTTTATAATAGTATGTTTCCGACAATCAGCCGAGGGGACTAGCATAGAGCATTTGAACACAATCAGTGCTCGATCCGCATCTTCAAGTATAAATCAAGCTACTTCCACGCATGTAAACAATATGGCCTAGAATGTGCAATTTCAACAATAGGTTCATGATAAAGTAATCCATCATAAGAATGCTTTTATTTTAAATAAAGATATTCAATAAAGATATTTAAACTAGGTTATGCCATGGAAATAAATCGGCAGCATAACGGTACATTTCTTAACTTTCATAATTTAAAATCAAGTACTTTGAACAATATGACAAGTCCTAGACCATCAATAATTCATCTAGGAACTTTAGAATATCAACCCTTGGGTCAAATCTCGGGTTGAAGTACTACATGAACGTGACAGTCAATTAATGGGCCATTACATGAATGTGACGGTCTATTATTAGGCCGTTACAACGGGCTGAATCCAGAAAGAATAAATTGGACTCAATAAATGTGACAGTTGTATACTGGACCGTTATATGAGCTTGACGGTCGAGTAATAGGCCGTTACATAGATAGAATTCAAAACTTCGGTAGTGCTTTTCTAGATAATTGGGCTTTAATGGTACAACCAACTCGGCGTCCTAGTGGGAATCACAGTCTTGCGGAGAATTATGGAGGCCTTGAAACAAGATTTTCTAGTCCATTGGAAGGAATATCCAATAGAGAGGTCCTCAAGTTCAAGATGATGTTCCTATTGTGCAAAAGTGTGAACTAATAGTCATATACCGAAATATACGCCATGTACTTAGAGAAATTGACCCTATAGATGAGATAGAATGTGTAACGATGTGAAACCATGATAAACTCCGTCAATACAACATTGAAAATCATAATTTAAATATAAACTATAGAGTTTTTGTAAATGAAATTAACATATGTTTAAAATAACTCAAGGTTCTTTGTAAGCATGTAATTACTATCATGAATCAATAAATAAACCCAAAGTCATGAAAACAAGTCAAAACTCAGATATCTAGGCTTATTTATAAGCTAATTTGACTGTTCTCACTTCTGTTCCGAATAGATAGAACACATCACTCTGGCGGTCTAAGATAGGCGTGTCATATCGCTGTGACGGTTTATCATGGAGCCGTCAGAAGACTGTGACGCACTACTTCTGGTCCGTCAGAGATTACAGAGAACTTAAGTGTGACAGACGGTCTGAAGGTCTATCGCAAGGCCGCTAGAGTCATGTGACGGTCTAACTATAATCCATCAGAGCACTGCTGACAGTAAAAAAAAAAGAACTTCGGTTTAAAACCTTTCATGCAAGGAGAATCAAAATAAATAACTACGCTAGTCATGACAAGACGAAGAATAGGCCATCTAGATGCATAGGTTGAAGTGAATTAACAAGATAATACCTTTTATCTTTAATTTAGGCTAAAGATATGCATGTACGTATAGACCGAACTAAAATAAAATCAAATAAAATCAGAGGACTTTTACTCCTAAGATATGCACTACAGATTCATGGTTTATAGTGCATGAAATCAAACAAAATCAGAGGGCTTTTACTCCTATCATGTTGTTCTTTCCATTCATGAGATAACCTACCACTTTACTGGGCTTTCAACTTCTAATTTGGGACTGCAAGACACGCCCTAGTTCTTCCCTTCCTATGAGTTTTCAGCAAATTCACATCGCTCTAACTCCGTAATCCCTTGACCTAAAGATGTGAAATTTGGAGGGTAAGAAGATGAAACTAAGGGGAACAAAAAGTTCTAAAGAACCAAACTCTTAATACATCGTTTAGGCATGCTAATCTCTTGATCTTCAGCAGACTTTTGCTCAGATTCCGGGGTTGCTATGATCGAACCAACAACTTTGTAAGGTTCTAGCTCTTTGTGTAGTCGATCACCTAGCACAAAATTTTGAGGAAGATTAGTCCTATGTATAAGGAATAAAAACCTCTAAAGAACCTACCTGAAATAAGGTCATCTTACCTTAGTTCCACGCGAGCCAATGTAAGGGTCGCGCAAGTCAAAACTAGGGTCTATTTATAGGTTCTAGGTAGGGTTTGAGGATTAGATCGATTCTAGAGTCCTTGTTAAAGCTTAGATCGACTTACTTTAGAGAGTCCTTAACACGTTTACTAGTCCTCCCATCGCGATCCCTAAGAGATAGACTAGCAAAAATCCAATCTTTTTGCTCTTTCTTCACTTCACGGAACTGACAGAGCGTAACGGTCGATCCCTGGAGCGTCACATGGCTGTGGCGGTCACACGATAGACCGCTACAACTACTGTGCGCAGAGTTCAAATTCAATAAAACTCTTTTATTATTTTATCTATATAATTATCTATAAAAGGGTATTTATCCTTATAATTCGTGAATAGACTAAATAACCTTCTAGAATATGGGCCAAACTTCATGGGCTTGGTCCTTAAACCTTTTGGGCTTCTATTAAATAGGCTAGATTAATCGTTTACCCTAATTGGGCCTTAAAAAATTTCTAATAAATTCTAGAAAATCATTAAATAATTCCCAAAATAATATAAATATTCTAGGTCATTACATCATCCCCCACTTAAAAGAATTTGGTCTCCAAATTCAATACATGGATTAGATGGAGAGTGTACTTACAGTTGAATAATTCTGAAAATCTTTTCCGCATGGCTTCTTCTGTTTCCCATGTCTCTCCTGACTTTGTCCACTGGATTTTAACCACGAGAATAGTCTTGTTCCAAAGTTGATGTACTTCCCGTTCAAGTATTCTGATTGGTTTTTGTTCGTATGTCAAATCCATCTTAATTTTTTGATTGTCGTAAGTGATGATATGAAAAGGATCGGGTACATACTTCTTGAGCATCGAGATGTGAAATACATCATGAACCTCAGATAATTGTTGAGGTAAAGCAATCCGATAAGCCACTTCACCAATTCTTTCCAGAATTTCAAAAGGACCAATAAATCTTGGAGCAAGCATTCCCTTAATACCAAATCTTCGAATACCTCGACCTGGAGAAACTTTAAGAAATACATGATCTCCTACTTGAAACTCCAAGTCATGCCTTCGATTGTCTGCATAGGATTTCTGTTGGACTTTTGTGACCTCCCTAGTGTTTTGATGATGAGCATCACTATATTAAATATTATTATTTTTAATCAGATATCATGAGTAATGTTATGCATTCGAACTTTCCATGATTAACAAGAAAAACTGCTATGAGATAATACCCTGCATGTCCGTACTGTTCCTTTCATACTTCGTGTTGGTTGTGTTCACTTCACTTCGTGTTGTCTTTTTCAACATCATGTTGTTCCAACAATGTTTGTTGGTTGTCTTCGTGTCGTGTTTTGTTCCAGCACGTGCTGAACACTGCAGCACCTCGTGCTGCTTTCTGTGCCACTTCGTGTCGTTCCATCTGTGTCACCCCTTTGTCTTCGAGTCTCTTGGTTTGGCCAAGTCTATACAGCCTCATCTTTACCTTCGTTTCAAGCCAAAGTCTACACATTGGCTTAGCGTCATGCATCAGTCTTCAAAGTCCATACAATGCACTGTAGCATGTTCGAAGCTAAGTCCATACATTGGTTTAAGCTTCCAAGTCTGTACATTGGCTTTCAAGCTTTCCAAGTCTATTCATTGGCAGCTGAACTTTGAAGTCTATACATTGGTCTTCACTTCAAGTATGTACAGCCATTGTCTTGCCAAAGTATATATACGTTGTGAACCCTCAAGTCTGTACAGACTTTGCCTTGTCCAAGTCTATACATCGTCCAGTTCTTTGGCAAGTCTATACCTTGTTTCAGTCCATGTTGTTTTCATGTCGTTTTCGTCTTCGAGTTGGTTTCAGTCCAAGTTGTTTTCGTGTGTATTCAAGTCTTTTTAGTAAAGTGTCGTTTCACCTCGCACCGTTCTCTTTGCTGTTTGTTATGTCGTGTTGTTTTTGTATTCGTGTCTTCGTGTTATTCTTGTGTTTATGTCCTCGTGTTGTTTCTTTCTATCTTCGTCCAGGTTCCTTCTGATCGCGTGTTTGTCTACCTTTTCACTCCGTGAGACTTCCTTCTCACCTCGTGCTGTTCTCTTCTGACTTCGTGTCGTTTTCTTTGTAGTGTTAACTTTATTATTATGTATCTCGTGTCGTTCTCTTCGTAGTGTTTGTTTTGTTACAGTGATACTTCGTGTCGTTCTCTTTGTAGTGTTAGCCTTATTAGTATGTATCTCGTGTCGTTCTCTTTTTACCTTGTGCTGTTTTCATCTGACCTCGTGTCATTCTCTCCTTGTCTCGTACTGTAATAATCTTGTGTATCTCGTGTCGTTCTCAGTAAAGTGCATCTCGTATTGCTATCACATACCTCATGCAGTTTTAGTTCTTGTGGCCCTCAGTGTTAATGGTTTTTATCTCCTTGTAGGTCCGAGGAAGAACATTCACCGGTGTCTGGGCTGCACGTGATCCAATGCTAAAGGAACCAATGCTATAAAGGCACGTGGCAAGAAGGTTCTGGATGAAGTGTGGGAGGCACACGCATTCTGCACCTCATCCACCTGCTGCTGCTGCTATATATTGAAGCCTTCGTCCACAGATGAAGGTTGATCGAAAGGAAAAAGTAAAAAAGGAGAAGTGCAGAGAGTTCGATCTAGAAGAAAAGAAAGAGAAGAAGAGCAGAATGAAAAGAAGAGAAAGAGAGAGTTAGAGAGCTCGTGAGGGTTAAGAGAAAAAGAAAGTGAGAGAGAAGAGAAGAGGAAGAGAAGCTTACCTGAAGATCTGTCTACTGGACCGTGGATCAGATCCAGGCCAGTCAGCTCCGTTGAGAGCCACATTGTGCATTTCATTTTTCAGCGTTCTGTTTGCTGAAGTTATTTTCATTTCGTGTTTCTGTTTTTCCCCTTCTTATTTGGTTATCCTTGTTCTTCCGATTCTCAGTAGTGAGGTCGGGTTCCTCCTGTGGATCAGGAGAAGGGAGATCTGATCTCCGGTTGCAAGTAGCTGGGAGCTACTTGTGGGTTCCCTCTGGTCAGAGGAAGGGAGACTTGTCTCCGGTTCTAGGCTTGTGGGTTGCAAGTCCAGGGGTCCCTCTGGTTGGGAGGAAGAGGGGAGGCTGTTCCCCTGGTCAAGCTGTGTGGCAGCAACTGTTTGCAGACTGAGTCTGCTTGTCTAGCATTGGCTAGTGAAGCCTCACTCCGGTTGGGAGTGAGGGGTGGATGTAGGTCTGGAGGACCGAACCACCTAAAAAGTCTATTGAGCAATGGTTTGCTTTGTGTGCTTGCTTCCGCTAGATGCTTGTGATGCGGGACGGGACTGAAAGGGCTAAGACCTACGACTACAACGAAGTGCGGCCAGCACTCGCACGCCAAAGGCAAGCCGGGCGGCTGACCTCCGTAGCGTTCCTCCGGGTGGAGGCGTCTCTCAACAAGAAACTCAAGCCCAACGACCGTCCCTATGAGGGAAGCGCGGGGATCTCAGCGGCTAAGGAACCGCCGTACGACTAGGGGAGTCTAGTCCGAGCTCGACGCTCGACTAGGGCCATGGGACGGGTGCTCTCAACTCACAGTCACGCGGTGACTAAAAGACTAGCTAGGATCCTAAACACTCACGCGGCATACTAGAAAGCATACTAGTAAAGCAAATGCCAACAAGGGGAGCGTCGCACGTACCTCCACGCCTAGGCATGGGGAAGAAACCCCGGCCGAGATCAACAACCCCGATACACAAGGTGAATAATAATACAACTCCAACCAAAAATGCCCACTCCTCACAGGGAGATAACAGGCTACAACATATGGATTCGGGGCTGCCAATGCACGGGCTGACGGGCGGCACTCGGTGAAGGGGTGGCCGCGAGGAGGACCCGGGCGGCAGTCGGCAGGTTCGCAGCAATGCGCGACTCGGCGGTGAACGCTCCCACGGCCTGGTCCGGCATCCGATTGAGGCACCGTCAGCGAGGGCGCGTAGCTAGGTCACGGGAGGAAGCCTCGGCCAAAGGGGGCGCTCAGATTCGCACCGAGGTGGCCGTGAGGTCATCTGCAAGTCATGACTGGTTTCCTGCACACAGAACAGCGCACTCGAGCGGGAAAATTGAGAACTCATTGTTCCGATGGGCGAACGGGACGCCGCTTGAGGGAGGACGTCGGGGACGCAGAGCAGCAGGTCCCGACAGAAGGGCTCGGTCAGATCTGGTCGAGGTTGACCGGGAGAACCTCTGTAAGTCGTTGCTGATCCTGGGGTCGGACTGCACAGGATCAGTCTGCGCGGTCCCACGAGAATGAACGGCACGCACAGCACGATCGTCGAAATGAGGCGAGACTTGCGGCGTTGGAAAGAGGACAAAAAGTTGTTCGAACCATCAGAAGATGAGCCTCATCACGTCACCAGGCTGGGCGCAGTCGCAACAGTGGTAAGCTTCTGTCCTCTGGGCAAGCAGTCGGACAGAGGTACGATGGCCATGGTGAAATTTTCTGAAACAAGGTCGGAATCCGACGAAACCACCTGGGTTGGTTCCGGGACGCCGTGGGCTACAACTTTGAAGAAGAAGACTTGGGCAGAAAGCTGATGTAGAAATCGTGACAAGAACAACACCCAACTGCACCCTCTGGGCGGGTTGATTCGAATGGATTCTGCGCAGTCGTGGGAGAATGGATGCCACAAACAGTGCCGAAGTCGAAACAAGGCGAGACCACCTCTGGATCGAAGAGGACTCGGGGAGGAACAAACTCACAGAAGAACTCTCGGCCTGATTCGCACTGTGGACGTCGGGGTCGCCTCTGCAATTAGGGATTCAATTCTGCCTCGGATCTGCAGGGTGCAGATTATCTTGATCTTCAAGCTTGATGGTGGAGATGAAGACGAGGGCTTGCGAGGGCGGCATGGAGGAACATGGAGGATGGATGCCTTGGCGTCGCACCAAGGGGATGGGGAGTTGCACCGCAGGTTGATCCCGTCGCAGGAGCAAGGAGGAAGAGAGGGGGAACCTCGGCGTCGCACCGAGGGGTGGGGAGTCACAACCCGGGCTTGATCCCGTCGCAGGAGCAAGGAGGAAGAGAGGGGGAACCTCGGCGTCGCACCGAGGGGTGGGGAGTCACACCCCGGGCTTGCTCCCATCACAGGAGTAAGGAGGAACAGGGAGGAGGGCGCAGCCACCTTCAAGGAGAATCAGCAATTTTTTTTCTTTCATTCATAATTATGCTCCAAAGAAAAATACAAACCTTATATATGGGGGAGGGGGAATGCTAGGGTTGAAACCCTAGCCAAGGGGGAAAGGGGGGGTGCGCAAGGTGCTAGGGGGGGAAGGGGGTGCGCACCACTCCTAGATTCTAGGAGGAGATTGGGGGATGGGGGCGGCCAAAGGAGGGAGGGGTGGTCGGATGGGGAAGGGAAAGGGGGGAGGCCGCACCCTTCTTCCTATAATCTAGGAGAGGGGCGGCTGCCACCTTCCAAGTGGAGAGAAAAAGGGGGTGGGCGCCCAAAACCCTAACCCTAGGGGGGGGGCGCAAATCCCTAGGTGGGCCAAGCCTTGGTTGGCCAGCCATGCCAAATGGGCCAAGGCTTGAACCAAGAGAGTGGCCCAATAGCCCTATCTCCTACCTAATAAGCATAAAAATGACCCAACGAAAGCCTAATTGGCCCCAATTGGCCTACAAAGGTCCACACAAATAATAAAAGTGTCCACGCAGGGACTAATCCAAGGCCCAACATGGCCTAAAGTATAGAATAAGTGAAGGTAACTCCGCTAGTCTGCCAAGTGATCGCCGAGCCAAAGGGATGCCGGCGTGCTCCGTGTGCTCCGTCGAGTAATGCGGCGCGTGTCCTCACCAGCTTGGATAGGCGCGCTCTATGTGTTTGCTCATAAGTTTAATTGAATTCGTTTCATTCTGTGATTGCATCTAGAATCTGACTTTTTAATTGGCCATTATTCATAGAAGGATACATTCACCCCCCTCTGTATCCGGGACTAGCACCCTAACACTTGGTATCAGAGCGGGTATTTCCCAACATGTGGTCCAACGGCCAGGGAAACGGATCCGCTGGTCCTCGCAGCTACATTGCTGAAGGGCAGTCAATCACCCATCCCCCTTTCTTCGATGGTAATAACTATTTTTTCTGGAAGAACAGGATGGAAGTCTTTATCAGCGCCCAAAGCCACAAGCTCTGGAGAGTAATTACAGATGGTCCGTACCAACTTCCACCGAACGAAGACATATGGACAGAGGAACAGGTAAAACTCTCTGCACTGAATTGGACAGCTCTTAGCATCATACAGTGCGCCGTCCACCCTGAAGAGTACTTGAGGATTTCAGCGTGCAAGACTGCAAAGAAAATGTGGGATGAATTGTAGTTAATTTATGAGGGCACATCTCAAGTGAAAGCTACCAAGATCAATATGCTTACAACTCAGTATGAGTTGTTTAAGATGAACCCAGAGGAGCCGATCACAGAAATGTATGCTAGATTGTCTGTGATCATCAATAGTCTGAGAGGATTTGGAAAGGAGATTCAGAAAGAAGACATTTTCAGGAAGATCCTTAGGTCCCTAACTCCCATCTGGGATACTAAGGTGACCGTCATAGAGGAATCAAGAGATTTATCCACCATGTCAGTAACCCAGTTGATTGGGTCTCTCATGACCCACGAAATGAACTTCAGACAAGGGAATGATGGACATGACAGAAAAGGAAAGAATGTTGCTCTGAAGGTCTCACGACATACTAAGAAGAGCAGCAGCAACAGCAACAGTGGTGGTAGCAGCAAAGACTCTGACGGATTCTCAGACCTGGACAAGAGCGAGTAGGCCATGCTCACCAGGCAATTCAGAAAGTTCCTGAGGACTAAAGGGAAATTCTACAGGAGAAAGAGATTCAATGCTGCAAGGAAGTCTCCTGAACGAGAACTTGAGAAGAACCGGTTTGTTAAGAAGGTTACATGCTACCATTGTCAGAAACCTGGTCACATGAAAAGTGAATGTCCAGAGCTGCAAGCTAAGGCTCCCGGATACCAGAAGAAGATGGTGCACAAGAAGAAGAAAGCCATGCTGTGCACATGGAGCGACGAGGAGGAGGATCCAGAAGCCACCTCGTCTAGTGAAGATGAAGAAAAGACTTGTCTCATGGCCAATCATGAGGAAGAGGTAACGAACTTATTTGAGAATTTTACTTTGGATGATTGGGAGGACGCCTGTGGCGACCTGTTAGCTAAATATAATTTTCTAACCAAGGAGCACAGAATGCTTAAACGAAAGTTTCACTCAGTTTCTGAGGAACACTCTATTGCTGTTACGGACAACATGAAAACCAAGGAGATGGCCATTGAGCTAGATCAGGCTAGAAGTGAGATCGAGAAGTTTAGAATGGAAAGAGAGGAAAATCTAGCTAGGATGAATGAGCTGAAGAGTAAAACTGAAGAGAGTAAAAAGGAGTTTAGACTGATTGCAGAAAAATATGAGGCGGTTAGAAAAGTTAATCAGGAACTCCTGGACCAATGTAATGAACTTCAGAAGGAGATTGAGGACAAAGGAAAAATACTAGAAAAATTTACAGAGGGGAGAAACAATCTGGATGTCCTTCTGGGGTCGAGGGTAAACTTCAACAGGGAGGGATTAGGATATAATCCCACAAGTAAAAAACCCTTTGAATTCAAAACTGTCACGTTCTGCCCCGCCAAGGGCAAAGAAACACTGGAAACCCCATCCAGTTCCAAATCTGTCTCTACATTGAAGGTTTCGACCAGCAAATCTATTCAATCCACTGGTCAGCAGACTAAGTCAGGAAATCCTGAGACTAGAACTGTTCCTGTGCAACAGGTGTGGAACAAGGGTTTTCACACGACCATTCCTATTGATGTCACTAGAAAGGTGAACAGTTTCGCTAAGAAAATTCAGCATGATAGTTATCAAGGAAAGCATGCGAACATGCATCACCTTCAGCATAATTTTCATTTGAATAAAAATGGCTACATGAATTATGCTCAGCACACACGTGTTTCCTCTAAGAGGCCAAACAACAATTTCTCTGCTCGAAAACAACATAATTTTAATAGGAATAGGCTCATTCAACACCCATTGAGAAATGCCAAGAAGGAAGAATCAATCTACATGAAATCTCTGAAAAGAACAGTAAAACAAATGTGGGTTCCTAAGTTAAATTTGGATAAATTGAAAACTGTCTTTGGACCCAATTTCAATTGGGTCCCACATCACTTTGTCTGAACTTTTGCAGGTTAGCCTGGCAGCCGAGCATAACAAGTGGTATCTTGACAGCGGCTGTAGCAGGCACATGACAGGAGACCGGTCCAAATTTAGCAAACTGAAAATGAAGTTTGGGGGCTTGGTCAAATTCGGTGGAAATAACAGAGGAAGAATAATTGGAATTGGTACAATTGGTAAGTCCTCTACTAACTCCATTGAAGATGTGTATCTTGTAGAAGGACTTCAGCACAACTTGATAAGTATAAGTCAACTCTGCGACAAAGGACACAAGGTACTCTTTGACCACAATTCCTGTACTATTTTTCAGCTGAATTCTGATAACGTCATGTTCAAAGGTCATAGAGTAAACAATGTATACATCGTAGACCTGGATGATAATCCTGAAACTCACTTGTGTATGTCTGCTAATTCTGAACAGGTTGCGTTTGACTGGCATAGGCGTCTAGGCCATGCTAGTTTGTCTACAATGAATAAATTGTCTAAGCATAACCTAGTTAGAGGTTTGCCCCGAATAAGATTTCAGTTAGGGTCCAAGCTATGTGATGCTTGTGCACTAGGTAAACAGACTCGTGCGGTTTTTAAGTTGAGAACTGAGAGTCTTTCATCTAAACCGCTGCAGCACTTACACATGGATCTCTTTGGTCCTACTCGCATACAAAGTTTGTCAGGTAAGAGATATGGATTAGTCATAGTGGATGACTACACTAGATTTTCTTGGTTGTTTTGTTTAGCAAATAAAAATGATGCTTTTGTTCACGTTGAAGAACTTTTCAATAAAATCAAACTGCAAGGTGAACATAATATCATTACCATTCAGTCTGACCACGGAGGAGAGTTTGAGAACTCTTCAATTTCTAAAATTTTGCTCAAAAGAGGGAGTGACTCACAGATTCTCTTCTCCCAGGACACCGGAGCAGAACGGAATTGTTGAGAGAAGAAACAGGTCAATAATTGAAATGGCCAGGACTATGCTGATTGAGAGTGGACTTCCAAGGAGATTTTGGGCTGAAGCTGCGAATACTGCATGCTACATTCTAAACCGAGCCTTGGTAAGACCTACTCATAGGAAAACTCCATATGAACTTCTCAAGGGTAAGCAGCCAAACATTTCTTACTTTAAAGTTTTTGGTTCCAAATGTTTTATCCACAATAATGGTAAGAATGGTTTGGACAAATTTGAAGCTAGGAGCTCTCCTGGAATTTTTCTCGGATATTCAGAAACTTCAAGGGCTTATAGAGTTTTCAATAAAGCTGACCAAACTGTTGAAGAAACACCGCATGTAGTGTTTGATGAAAATGATTTCTCTAACAAAGTGATGGATGATGACAGGGAGCCATCTAATGAGAGAGATTTCTTGGAGAGAATTGAAGAAGAAGAAATGCAGCCAGCTGCTAAACCAGAAAACTCACAGCAAGAAGGAGCAGCTGAGGTAGGTGAACCCTCAGGTGAGATAATATTTCACAAAGACCACCCTAGTGAAAATGTCATAGGAAATTTGCATGATCCTCCTAGGACTAGGTCTCATTTTAGAATTGTCCAAGAACATGACTTAGTTGCATTGGTATCTCAGGTGGAACCCAAATATGTGGAAGAAGCCTTAAAACATGATTCTTGGGTATCCGCCATGTGTGAGGAATTAAATCAATTTGAGAAAAATATTGTATGGGAACTAGTTCCCAGACCTGATAACACTCATGTCATTGGCACTAAATGGATTTTCAAGAATAAAGTTGATGAGAATGGAGCTATCTCTAGAAACAAAGCAAGACTTGTAGCTCAAGACTACAGTCAGGAATTTGGTGTGGATTTTGATGAATCCTATGCCCCAGTGGCTAGGATGGAAGCTATATGAATTCTTCTTGCATTTGCATGCTCTAGGAACATTCGGCTGCAGCAGATGGATGTCAAAAGCGCATTCTTAAATGGGGTATTGAAGGAAGAGGTATATGTTGAACAACCTCCAGGTTTTAATTTCTCTGTTCAGCCTAACATGGTTTTTAGGTTGAATAAAGCCCTCTATGGATTGAAGCAGGCTCCCCGAGCCTGGTATGAGAGACTTTCTGAATTCCTCCTGAGCAAGGGCTACACTCGAGGTAAGGTTGACCAAACCCTCTTCACCAAAAATCTCAGAAAGGATTTAATAGTGGTCCAGGTATATGTTGATGATATCATCTTCGGATCTAACAATTCAACATTGTGTAAAGAATTTTCTGAATCTATGTCTCATGAATTTGAAATGAGTTTAGTTGGCGAACTAAAGTATTTTCTTGGGCTGCAGGTCAAACAAATGGAGGATGGGTGTTTCATAAATCAAACCAAGTATACTCTGGAGATGCTGAAAAGGTTTGGAATGACCAACCTCAAGACTATCTCAACACCCATGGGCACCAACTCCTCACTGGATTCAGACGAAAAAGGTAAAGAAGTGGATGCTAAATTATATAGAGGTATGATCGGTTCACTCCTCTACTTAACAGCATCCAGGCCTGATATTCAATTTAGTGTAGGGATGTGTGCCTGCTACCAGTCTAGGCCTACTGAATTGCATTTGGCAGCTGTAAAAAGAATCTTTAGATACTTATCTGCTACCCATGATCTAGGTCTTTGGTATCCTGCATCATGTAGTTTAGATCTCATTGCATATACAGATGCAGATTATGCATGATGTAAATTAGACAGGAAAAGTACTAGTGGTCACTATGAATTTTTAGGAGGGTGCCTAGTCTCTTGGGGATCCAAGAAGCAACACTCTGTGGCTCTTTCTACTACTGAAGCTGAGTATGTGGCAGCAGGGAGCTATGGCACACAGGTTATATGGATAAAACACCAGCTTCTGGATTACTCAGTTGAGCTAGGTTGCACTTCCATCTTTTGTGACAATACTAGTGCAATAAACATTGCAAAGAATCCTGTACTTCATTCTCGAACTAAACACATCGAAATCAGGCATCATTTTATTCGTGATGAAGTAGCTAGGAAGACCTTTGAATTGATCCATGTTGGCACTAACTCACAAATTACAGATATTTTCACTAAGCCACTGGATACTGAAAATTTTAGCACATTGCGCAGAGAATTAGGTATTTACAGAATTTCATGATTGAATAATTGATCTCTAAATAATCTGTCATGTGCTCTTATGCTTATCTTTGCTCATTATCTGTTGCTGAAAATAACCTCATTATGGGTGTTTGCTGATTCACTCGTACTGATTGATACCACTTTGTTTTCTTTGAGGTGTTTTGAGGTTTGTCTTGGTTAAGTCTGAGTTGGAGTCAAGGTCTCAGGGGGAGCTAGATTAATAATTGGTGTCATGCACTTTTGGCCAAATCTGAACATACTTTGAACGGACTTTTGCTGACCTTAGAAGAGAATCAGTTTGAGTAGGTGGATAAAAGAAATTTTTGAATGTTTTATCCGTTAAGACTGTTCATCTAATTTCTTGTTGGAATTTCGGCTGTTAGTCCCACTGAGATCAAAATCTGAATTCAAGACTATCTTCCTACACTGTAACTGACTTCTGATCTAGCCAGTACATCATACCTACTTAGTCTAAGTTGAGTCCGAAATGAGGTATATAGTGTTTTTGTCTGAAAATCTTTGGAACTGGTGTATTGTTCTCAAACTGAATCAAGACTAATTTACAAGGCTTAAAGTGCAGTTTAATGAAAAATTCATGAAAGAAGTTTTACAAATCTTGTTATCTGTTCATTGAGAAACTGGGACTTTCATCAATGAAGTGAAAGAATTCCATGTCATGAGATGGCAGTAAATCAGGCTTAATTAGCTGTCTTGATCATACAGAGCTATGGTATATATCTGGTTAGTAACTGGGGTGTCTGGCCTCTGGTAAAGGTGTCACCTTAATGTCAACACCAGTTAGAATACTATCTCTGTCCTCTTGTCAGAAGGGGTAATGTGATCTTGCCACCAAGTAACTGGGGATTCCTGCCTCTAAACAAGGTGTCTCCCTAATGTCAAAGGTGTACTTGACAGATTTATCTTTGATCTTGACCATCTTTGAAAAATCTTTCTCCCTCTTGGTATCCAGATTCTGTTCACTTGGCATTTAGGTCTTGGTTTGTTTGTTTTCAATACCACAGGTCTTTATTTTTTCCTGACTTCCTTGCTTTATACTCTCTGAGTAAAGACTTACTCTGACCATACTGGTATCTTGTACCTTACTTGTTTGGAATCTGGTTCTGTGTATGGAGCAAATCTTCATTCACCATTTTGCACGCAGTCTGACTAACTGATCCTCAAAATCCTCACATGAAATTAATGGCTTTCTTAATTGCTTAAACATCTCAATAACTCTCCTTTATCAGCCATACTCTCTATTGTTTTCTCTCCAATGTCAGCAATTTTCTTTTCGTGATATCTTCAGACCTGCCCCTAGTTTTTCATGATGTCAAAGGGGGAGAGTGTCTTGCTTGTGCTTTTGTGCTTTGCTGAGGGGGAGCGAAAGATAAGTGCCCTGAGTTATCTAGTCAGAGGAAAGTGGATGTTGTGTTCAGGGGGAGCTCTTGGGAGTCATCAGAGGAGGCGAGTGTGTTGTGTGTCTGCATTGCTTATTTTCACAGCTTATCTTCATGCACTTCATCTTTGTTACTTAATATAGTGTTGCGATCATCAAAAAGGGGGAGATTGTTGGACTTTTGTGACCTCCCTAGTGTTTTGATGATGAGCATCACTATGTTAAATATTGTTATTTTTAATCAGATATCATGAGTAATGTTATGCATTCGAACTTTCCATGATTAACAAGAAAAACTGCTATGAGATAATACCCTGCATGTCCGTACTGTTCCTTTCATACTTCGTGTTGGTTGTGTTCACTTCACTTCGTGTTGTCTTTTTCAACATCGTGTTGTTCCAACAATGTTTGTTGGTTGTCTTCGTGTCGTGTTTTGTTCCAGCGCGTGCTGAACACTGCAGCACCTCGTGCTGCTTTCTATGCCACTTCGTGTCGTTCCATCTGTGTCACCCCTTTGTCTTCGAGTCTCTTGGTTTGGCCAAGTCTATACAGCCTCATCTTTACCTTCGTTTCAAGCCAAAGTCTACACATTGGCTTAGCGTCATGCATCAGTCTTCAAAGTCCATACAATGCACTGTAGCATGTTCGAAGCTAAGTCCATACATTGGTTTAAGCATCCAAGTCTGTACATTGGCCTTCAAGCTTTCCAAGTCTATTCATTGGCAGCTGAACTTTAAAGTCTATACATTGGTCTTCACTTCAAGTATGTACAGCCATTATCTTGCCAAAGTATATATACGTTGTGAACCCTCAAGTCTGTACAGACTTTGCCTTGTCCAAGTCTATACATCGTCCAGTTCTTTGGCAAGTCTATACCTTGTTTCAGTCCATGTTGTTTTCGTGTCGTTTTCGTCTTCGAGTTGGTTTCAGTCCAAGTTGTTTTCATGTGTATTCAAGTCTTTTTAGTAAAGTGTCGTTTCACCTCGTGCCGTTCTCTTTGCTGTTTGTTATGTCGTGTTGTTTTTGTATTCGTGTCTTCGTGTTATTCTTGTGTTTATGTCCTCGTGTTGTTTCTTTCTATCTTCGTCCAGGTTCCTTCTGATCGCGTGTTTGTCTACCTTTTCACTCCGTGAGACTTCCTTCTCACCTCGTGCTGTTCTCTTCTGACTTCGTGTCGTTTTCTTTGTAGTGTTAGCTTTATTATTATGTATCTCGTGTCGTTCTCTTCGTAGTGTTTGTTTTGTTACAGTGATACTTCGTGTCGTTCTCTTTGTAGTGTTAGCCTTATTAGTATGTATCTCATGTCGTTCTCTTTTTACCTTGTGCTGTTTTCATCTGACCTCGTGTCATTCTCTCCTTGTCTCGTACTGTAATAATCTTGTGTATCTCGTGTCGTTCTCAGTAAAGTGCATCTCGTATTGCTATCACATACCTCATGCAGTTTTAGTTCTTGTGGCCCTCAGTGTTAATGGTTTTTATCTCCTTGCAGGTCCGAGGAAGAACATTCACCGGTGTCTGGGCTGCACGTGATCCAATGCTAAAGGAACCAATGCTATAAAGGCATGTGGCAAGAAGGTTCTGGATGAAGTGTGGGAGGCACACGCATTCTGCACCTCATCCACCTGCTGCTGCTGCTATATATTGAAGCCTTCGTCCACAGATGAAGGTTGATCGAAAGGAAAAAGCAAAAAAGGAGAAGTGCAGAGAGTTCGATCCAGAAGAAAAGAAAGAGAAGAAGAGCAGAAGGAAAAGAAGAGAAAGAGAGAGTTAGAGAGCTCGTGAGGGTTAAGAGAAAAAGAAAGTGAGAGAGAAGAGAAGAGGAAGAGAAGCTTACCTGAAGATCTGTCTACTGGATCGTGGATCAGATCCAGGCCAGTCAGCTCCATTGAGAGCCACATTGTGCATTTCATTTTTCAGCGTTATGTTTGCTGAAGTTATTTTCATTTCGTGTTTCTGTTTTTCCCCTTCTTATTTGGTTGTCCTTGTTCTTCCGATTCTCAGTAGTGAGGTCGGGTTCCTCCTGTGGATCAGGAGAAGGGAGATCTGATCTCCGGTTGCAAGTAGCTGGGAGCTACTTGTGGGTTCCCTCTGGTCAGAGGAAGGGAGACTTGTCTCCGGTTCTGGGCTTGCGGGTTGCAAGTCCAGGGGTCCCTCTGGTTGGGAGGAAGAGGGGAGGCTGTTCCCCTGGTCAAGCTGTGTGGCAGCAACTGTTTGCAGACTGAGTCTACTTGTCTAGCATTAGCTAGTGAAGCCTCACTCCGGTTGGGAGTGAGTGGTGAATGTAGGTCTGGAGGACCGAACCACCTAAAAAGTCTATTGAGCAATGATTTGCTTTGTGTGCTTGCTTCCGCTAGATGCTTGGATAGGCGCGCTCTATGTGTTTGCTCATAAGTTTAATTGAATTCGTTTCATTCTGTGATTGCGTCTAGCATCTGACTTTTTAATTGGCCATTATTCATAGAAGGATACATTCACCCCCCTCTGTATCCGGGCCTAGCACCCTAACAATTTCTGTCTGTCTTGGGCCATTTGAAGTCTTTCCCGAATGAGTTTTATATTTTCCGTAGTATTCCTAATAATATCAGGACCAAGAAATTGCCTTTCTCCTACTTCATTCCAACAGAGAGGGGAACGATAACTCCTTCCATAAAGAGCTTTAAACGGTGCCATCCATATGCTGGCCCGATAACTGTTGTTATATGCAAATTCTACCAGAGGCAAGTGATCATGCCAACTTCCTCCGAAATCAATAGCACAAGCCCTGAGCATATCTTCTACTACCTAATTTGTTCTTTCAGTCTGACCATCAGTTTGTGGATGAAATGCTGTGCTAAAATTCAATCTAGTCCCTAGTGAATGTTGTAGACCCTTCCAGAACTGTGATGTGAATCTACGATCTCTATCAGATATAATAGTGATAGGGACACCATGTAATACGACAATTTCCCTCATGTATAATGCTGCTATAATATCGATAGACCATCGACTTTTTATTGGTAGAAAATGTGCAGACTTAGTCAATCGGTCTATGATTACCCATATATCATTATGTCCTTCTCTGGCCTTAGGTAAACCCATGGTAAAATCCATCCCCATACTCTCCCATTTCCATTCGGGAATATTCAAGGGGTGTAATTTACCTGCAGGTCTAAAATGCTCTACCTTTACTTGTTGACAAGTGAGACTGCGGGATACGAAATCTACCACTTCTCTTTTCATGTTAGGCCACCAGAAATTCCTTTTAAGATCTTGATACATTTTGGTACCACCTGGATGAATGGTGTACTTGGACTTATGTGCTTCTTCTAGGATCAATTTCTTCATATCCTCATGACTTGGTACATACACTCGGCCCTTAAATAGCAATCTTCCGTCATCAGAAATAGAAAAATCTTGCCTTTGCTCAATATTGGCTTTGATTTCCAGTAATACGGGATCATTATCTTGTAGCTTGACCAGATCTTCCATTAATGTAGGTTGAGCTTGAATATTAGCTATGAAACAATCTTCTTCTTTCATATCAAAATCTAAGTTCAACTGAGCAAATTGAGGAATAAGATTAGTCATACTAATCATAAGACTTGATAGTTTTCCCATTGGTTTTCTGCTGAGTGCATCGGCTACAGCATTAGCCTTGCCAGGATCATATTGAATAGCAAAATCAAAGTCTTTGAGATATTCTAACCATCTCCTCTGCCTGATATTTAGCTCCTTTTGAGAGAATAAGTATTTCAAGCTTTTATGGTCCGAGTAGACTGTGAACTTCTCTCCATAGAGATAATGACGCAAATTCTTTAAGGCGAAGATAACAGCTGCCAATTCCAAATCATGCACGGGATAATTTTCATCGTGACGTTTCAATTGTCTTGAAGAATAACAGATTACCTTTCCATTTTGCATGAGGACGCACCCTAAGCCAATGCCAGACGCATCCGTATATACTTCGAATCCACCACCTTCCACCGGTAGTGACATAACAGGAGCTGTAGTAAGATGGTTCTTGAGAGTTTGAAAACTCTTCTCACATTCCTCTGACCAGATAAAATGATTTTCTTTTCTTGTGACTCTAGTTAAAGGAACAGTAATTTTTGAGAAGTCCTTAATGAACCTCCTATAATAACCAGCTAGACCCAGAAAACTTCTTACTTCTGAGACAGTCGTTGGCCGGCTCCAGTTTCTGACAGCTTCTACTTTAGAAGGATCCACAACGATACCTTCTTTTGAAATAATGTGGCCGAGGAATGAAACATCCTTGAGCCAGAATTCACACTTGTTAAGTTTGGCATAAAGTTTATGTTCTCTAAGTGTTTGCAAAGCTATTCTCAAATGCTCTTCATGTTCCTCTTTTGTCTTGGAATATACCAGGATGTCATCGATGAAGACGGCGATGAAATGATCCAGATATGGCTGGAAAATAGTGTTCATAAGTTGCATAAATGCTGCTGGGGCATTTGTTAACCCGAACGACATCACCACGAATTCATAGTAGCCATAACAACTTTGAAAAGTCGATTTATAAATGTCTTCTCCTTTAATTCTAAGCTGATGATAACCTGATCTGAGGTCTATCTTGGAAAAATACTTTGCTCCCGAAAGCTGATCGAAGAGCTCATCAATACGCGACAACAGATACTTATTTTTGATTGTAAGCTGATTCAGTCACCGGTAGTCTATGCGTAGCTTGAGAGAGCCATCATTTTTCTTGACAAATAGAACTGACGCACCCCAGGGGGATGTGCTAGGTCTGATGAAACCCTTATCTAATAGTTTCTGTAGCTTCCTTTTTAATTCCTTAAGCTCCGTGGGGGACATCCTGTAAGGGGCTATAGAAACAGGTGATGCTCCCGGAATGAGTTTAATAGTGAAATTTACTTCCCTCTCGAGTGGTAAACTGGGTAATTCGGGTGGAAACACATCTGGGAACTCATTTACAATAGGAATATCTACTAGGATGATTTCCTTGGACTTGGTAACAATGACAGAAGTAAGGGAAGCTTCACATCCTTGCGAGATAAGTTTGCAAGCGTGAAGAGAGGATATGATAGTGGGATGTTTCCTATACTTGATGCTAAGGAAAGAAAATCTTGGAAGATCGAGTTTTCGAAAGGATATAATCCTATTTCGGCAGTTAATATCAGCATCATGATCAATAAGCCAATCTACCCCTAAAATGGCATCATAACCCTTCATGTCAAGGCACACTAAGTTTGCGGGGAGATTGTGACCTTCTACTATCACTTCGCTATCAGGATAATAGTCGGTAAGCTTTGTTCCAGAACCTAAGGGTGTGCTAATAGCGAGATCTGAAGGTAAGGGGACTGATGCAATTGATAATATTTTTACAAAAATAGTGGAGATAAAAGAATGAGAGGCACCAGTGTCAAATAGCACAAATGCAGGATGAGAACAAATTTGAAGAGTACCTTCCATAAGCCCACCATCCTTGGGCGCTTCCTCTTCTTCTAAGACGGCATTGAGGTGAGCCTGCCACCTACGTCCCCCACCAAACGATTGATCTTTCATAAGGGGGCAATCTGGCATGCGATGCTCCCTGCTTCCATAACGTAAACAAACGCCGAGGCGCTTCCAGCATTCCTCAGCCGAATGGCCAAATTTTTCGTAAAACGTTTAAGCTGTAGCAACTTACTCCTTCTCCTCCTTGACTTTCTTTTGCTTTTGGAAACTTCCACCATTCCCGCTCCTGGATCTTTTCTTACTATCACGACTTTTGTGAGGTTCCGTGATGCTAAACTTTTCTTTCTTATAATGCTGATCAGATCGTCGGCTGGACTCTTCTCCTTTTCCCTTCGATTTCTCGACCTTCTCCAAGGTCCTCTCACATAAATATGCCCGCTGGACCATCTTTGCATAAGTACGGATGTTTTGGGTTCCGAGCTGCTGAATGAGACCGGGTCGTAACCCGTCCATAAACTGATTAGCCTTCAATAAATCGGGACTGATTAAATGCGGTGCATAGGGTGCTAGTTTGGAGAATTGAAGTTCATACTCCGTGACTGTCATCATTCCCTGACGAAGAGAGGCGAACTCCATGGCCTTTCTTTCTTTAACATGCTCAGAAAAGTACTTAGCACGGAATAGGGTGAGAAAACCGTCCCATGTATGAGGTGCATCTGCCGGAGGTGTAGGTACTGATATCCACCATGTGCGTGCATCTTTATTAAGTTGAAAGGTTGCAAGATGCACTTTTTCTTGATCCGTGCATTGGATAACATCAAAGATACGATTCATTTCATCTATCCAGTGTTCTGCCTCATCCGGATTAGAAGAACTGTAGAAACGCGGAGGGTTTAAGCTCCGAAAATTACGATGCAAGTCACCAGCCCTCGCCCCTGCGCCTGCCTGGGCCATAGTTTGTAATGCCTGAGTAAGGCCGGCAACCGTTTGTTGCATGCCACCCCAATGTACGCGATGAGCCATTATAATAATGAGGTACCCGAGAGAAATAACAAATTGTTAATTCTCGTGGAATTAGAAAGAGACTAATCTTAAAACTAATTAACTATCTTATCATGGGCTCTACCCAGTTCTCACATAGGTGAGGAAATTTTTTCTTTAGTTCATAGGTAGGGGTCCTTAAGCTTTGGACTTATCCTATGACGTGACTCTTTTCCTTAAGTCTTGAGACTTAGGCTCCAATACCAACTTAACTGTCACGCCCCGGGCCTTTATTACAGTAGAAGACTAGCTCGAGGAACGTGAACAGCCGGCATGGTAAGCCTCTTGCAAGCAAGAACGATCAGAGTGCAAGATAATCACACATAAAAATGCAATTTGTACAATAATTTAATCAAACTCCAACTTTATTTCATTAATAAGAAAAATATTCCAATACAATAACTTTTCAACCTCCTTCAATCCATCAGACTCAAGGAAAAAGGAAAATTACAAAGACTCGATCTAAACAAGATTGACTTCTTAGGTCTTCACTCTCATTTTGATATGACTTTCATTCGCTCTCGGACCCGCTACTTGTATAACTCGAATCCGAATCACTTCCATCTCCTGAAAAGATTAGAAATAGGTAATGAGCACACTTACCTAGTAGGTATCTTCGCATCATCATGAAGGCACTATTAAAGTAATTAGCATTTTAGCTCTAAAGAATAAGGTAAAATTATGCGAATGCGATCAATCATGCGATTAAATCAAAGTCACAAAGATGATCATGTAAGATAGAATGAGCAAATATGATCTAGTAAGAATGTATCAAGAACATGATATGGCCTTTCATGAATGAGAATGTACTAGAAAGTCATGTAACAATCAAGAATGTACTCTTCACTTAGTAGCAAGTACTTCGTTAATTTCTGTGGAATATCATGTAACAATCTAGAAAGTCATGTACGTGTATATATCATGCTGTGGATTTTCACTTCACGAGTCGTGGATATTTCACTTATTTATAGAGAAAGTACTCCCAACGCAATGCGACGCCAGTAGCATCATATCCCATGGTTTATAATAGTATGTTTCCGGCAATCAGCCGAGGGGATTAGTATAGATCCCTTGAACACAATTAGTACTCGATCCGCATCTTCAAGTATAAATCAAGCTACTTCCACGCATGTAAACAATATGGCCAATAATGTGCAATTTCAACAATAGGTTCATGATAAAGTAATCCATCATAAGAATGCTTCTATTTGAAATAAAGAATTTCAATAAAAAATTTAAAACTAGGTTATGCCTTGGAAATAAATCGGCAGCATAACGGTACGTTTCTTAACTTTCATAATTTAAAATCAAGTACTTTGAACAATATGACAAGTCCTAGACCATCAATAATTCATCTAGGAACTTTGGAATATCAACCCTTGGGTCAAACCTCGGGTTAAAGTACTACATGAACGTGACAGTCAATTAATGGGCCGTTACATGAACGTGACGGTCTATTATTGGGCCGTTACAACGGGCTGAATCCAGAAAGAATAAATTGGACTCAGTAAATGTGACGGTTGTATACTGGACCGTTAGATGAGCCTGGCGGTCGAGTAATAGGCCGTTACATAGACAGAATTCAAAACTTCGGTAGTGCTTTTCTAGACAATTGAGCTTTAATGGTACAACCAACTCGGCGTCCTAGTGGGAATCCCAGACTCGCGGAGAATTACGGAGTCCTTGAAACAAGATTTCCTAGTCCATTGGAAGGAATATCCAATAGAGAGGTCCTCAAGTTCAAGATGATGTTCCTATTGTGCAAAAGTGTGAACTAATGGTCATATACCGGAATATACGCCATGTACTTAGAGAAATTGACCCTATAGATGAGATAGAATGTGTGACGATGTGAAACCATGATAAACTCCATCAATACAACATTGAAAATCATAATTTAAATACAAACTATAGAGTGTTGGTAAATAAAACTAACATATGTTTAAAATAACTCAAGGTTCTTTGTAAGCATGCAATTACTATCATGAATCAATAAATAAACCCAAAGTCGTGAAAACATGTCAAAACTCAGATATCTAGGCTTATTTACAAGCTAATTTGACTGTTCTCAATTATGTTTTGAATAGACAAAACACAGCACTCTGGCGGTCTAAGACATGTGCGTCATATGGCTGTGACGGTTTATCGTGGAGCCGTTAGAAGACTGTGACGCACTGCTTCTGGTCCGTCAGAGATTATAGAAAACTTAAGTGTGACAGAAGGTCTGACGGTCTATCGTAAGGCCGTTAGAGTCATGTGACGGTCTAACTATAATCCGTCAGAGCACTGCTGACAGTAAAAATAAAAGAACTTCGGTTTAAAACCTTTCATGCAAGGAGAATGAAAATAAATAACTACACTAGTCATGACAAGACGAAGAATAGGCCATCTAGATGCATAGGTTGCAGTGAATTAACAAGAGAATACCTTTTATCTTTAATTTAGGCTAAAGATATGCATGTATGTATAGACCGAACTAAAACATGAAATTCATGGTCTATAGTGCACGAAATCAAACAAAATCAGAGGGCTTTTACTCCTATCATGATATTCTTTCCATTCATGAGATAACCTACCTCTTTACTAGGCTTTCTACTTCCAATTTGGGACTGCAAGACACGCCCTAGTTCTTCCCTTCCTGTGAGTTTTCAGCAACTTCACGTCGCTCTAACTCTGTAATCCCTTGACCTAAAGACGTGAAATTTAGAGGGTAAAAAGGTGAAACTAAGAGGAACAAAAAGTTATAAAGAACCAAACCATAAATACCTCGTTTAGGCATTCTAATCTCCTGATCTTCAGCAGACTTTTGCTCAGATTCCTGAGTTGCTATGGTCGAACCAACAACTTTGCAAGGTTCTAGCTCCTTGTGTAGTCGATCACCTAGCACGAAATTTTGAGGAAGATTAGTCCTATGTATAAGGAACAAAAACCTCTAAAGAACCTACCTGAAATAAGGTCATCTTACCTTAGTTCTACGCGAGCCAATGTAAGGGTTGCGCAGGTCAAAACTATGGTCTATTTATAGGTTCTAGCTAGGGTTTGAGGATTAGATTGATTCTAGAGTCCTTGTTAAAGCTTAGATCGACTTCAGAGTGTCCTTAACACGTTTACTAGTCCTCCCATCTCGGTCCCTAAGAGATAGACTAGTAAAAATTCAATCTTTTTGCTCTTTCTTTACTTCACGGAACTAACAGAGCGTAACGGTCGATCCCTGGAGCGTCACATGGCTGTGGCAGTCGCACGATAGACCGCTACAGTTACTTTGCATAGAGTTCAAATTCAAAAAAACTCTTTTATTATTTTATCTATATAATTATCTATAAAAAGGTTATTTATCCTTATAATTCGTGAATATGCTAAATAACCTTCTAGAATATGGGCCAAACTTCATGGGCTTGGTCCTTAAACCTTTTGGGCTTCAATTAAATAGGCTAGATTAATCGTTTACCCTAATTGGGCCTTAATAAATTTCTAAAAAATTCCAAAAAATTATTAAATAATTCTCAAAATAATATAAATATTCTGGGTCATTAAAGCCACCTATCAAAAGGAAATGACGTAAATCTTCAACGAGTTGCTCTTCAGTAACGTCGAATGCTATATTGATGACTTAGTCGTCAAAACAAAGAAGTGGGAGGATCACCTGGCTGACCTCAGAATTATATTTGAAAGGTTGCAGCTGCATGAGCTGAGGATGAACTTGATGAAGTGCGCTTTTGGCGTCTCCAACGGAAAATTCCTGGGCTTCGTCGTCAGTTACAATGGAATTGAAATAGACCCTGCAAAAAGCAAATCTATTCAGAAGCTACCTCCTCCTAGAAACCTGACAGAATTACAATCATTGCAAGGTCGGCTAGTCTACATCTGTAGGTTCATCTCCAACTTGTTTGGGCGGTGCTAGCCGTTCCATAAATTGATGACGAAGGATATCCCGTTCCAATGGGGTGAAGAATGTCAAAAAGCTCTTGACCAGTTGAAAGAATACTTTAAGACCCCGCCTGTGCTGGGGGCACCTATCAAAGGGCAGCCACTAATCCTATACATGGCTGCCACCGAATACTCTTTGGGGGCAATGCTGGCCCAAAGCAATGAAGACGAAAAAGAACAAGCCCTCTACTACCTTAGCCGAAGATTGGTTGGGGTTGAAGCAAAATATACACCTATTAAAAAGGTCTACCTCGCACTGGTCTTCGCAACTAAGAAAATGAGGCATTACATGCTATCGCATGAAATCAAGCTGATATCTCAGGCCGACCAGATCAAATATATACTCTCTCAGCCAGTCCTGAAAGGGCAAATGGGCCATCATCCTCATGGAGTTTGACATCACCGATATGCCGTAAAAGGCCAGGCCATTGCAGACTTCTTTGCAGCACACCTAGTGCCTGAAGATTCTCCATTGATCAGGGAGCTCGTCGAAGACGAGACTCTAGAAGTGGGACAAGTCCAGCAACCACCTGACAACTACACTTTGACAGTGCTTCAAGAATAGAAATGTCCCCACAAGGGCGAACAAGACTAAGAGCGAGGGCAGGAGTCGTCCTCAAATCTCCCGAAGGAGAGGTCCTGCATACCTCCTACTCAATCAACAAAGCATGTACAAACAATGAAGCAAAATATGAAGCTCTTATTATCGGTCTCCAAGTCGCTCTCCACATGGAGATCTGCATGCTATAAGTGTTTGGGGATTCAATGTTAATCATCAAACAGATCCAGGGATAGTATGAAGTCTGAAAATCTGAATTACTCCCCTACCATGCTAAGGCAAAGCAACTCATGGAAAAGTTCTACTTTATTGAAATAAACCATCTCGGTCGAGGTCAAAATGCACAGGCCGATGCATTAGCAAAGCTAGCAAGCTCACTGGCAATCTCGCATGATGAATCATTCAACATATAGGTGATTAACCGGCAGCAGGTCCCCAGCATTATAGAAGAGGAACCAGGTGAAGAAGAACTTGAAGTAGCAATCGCGGAACTGGTCGGCTCACCTGACTGGCATGAGCCCCTCGTGCAATGGTTTAAACACCAGTAGCTTCCCAAGCAAAGAGAAGAGAAGATAAGTCTGATCTGAATGAAAGACTCCTATGAAGTCAGAAATGAAATTCTATTCCGAATTATGGCAGACGCCAAGAAGAAAATACTCCTCCGATGCCTCTCTATGGAGGAAGCCTAGAGAGTCATGAAAGAAATTCATTTCGGGTAGGCTAGAGCACACCAAGGAAGGCCAAAGGTGAAGATCAAAATCAAGAAGTTGGGCTATTATTGGCCAACAATGTTTGATGACTACTACAAATACGCTAAGCCATGTCAAAAGTGCCAAGAGCATGCAACGGTCCCCATGAGATCTCCAACACATCTACATCCGACAATACCCAGTTGGCCCTTCGCCCAATGTGGAACAGATGTCGTGGGCCCATTGCCCCTATCCTCTTCGGGATGCAAGTATATCCTGGCAATAACAAACTATTTCTCCCACTGGGCAGAGGCTATATCCCTAAGAAAAGTGACAGGAGAAATCGTGGCCCGATTTATCTGACAAAATGTAATATTCTGATTCGGCATCCCCAACCGAATCATCTCAGATAACGGGAGCCATTTCTAGAATCAAAAGGTCTATAGATTGGCCGAAGAGTACAAGATTGATTGGAGAACATCCACTCCACACAACCCGCAGGAAAATGGGCTGGCAAAAGCATTCAATAAAACCCTCTGCACCCTCCTGGCAAAGACTATCAGTTCTAACAAAAAGGACTAGAAAAACAAGATGTATGAGGCACTGTGGGCGTACCGTACCATCTATAAAACCCCAACGGGCTGTTCGTACTACTCGGAAGCACTCATCCCCATTGAACTAGAAGTACCCTCACTTCGGGTTGCAATCCAGCATGAATTGGTCCAGGATGACCGAACAAACATAGAATGAAGACTGGAAGAGCTCTCTGATCTAGAAGGGAAGCGACTCCAAGTTCGGCAAAACATACAGGTCTATCAGGCCCGTATAACCCTCGCCTTTGACAAGCTAGTTAAAGGGCATGAATTCAAGAAAGGTGATCTCGTGATGGTCAAAAGAAGAGAGGTCATGGCTGCCAACCCTAAAGGCAAGCTGAATGAAAACTGGCTCGGGCCCTATGTTGTCCGAAAAGTCTACGAAGGAGGTGTGTATGTAGTTGTCAACCATAGGGGGGAGACTCAATTCTCACCCCTTAATGTAAAACACTTGAAACTATATCACGCATCACTTGCCCAATTCGATGAACAATCAAATCCTGTGTCTTACGCGGAGCAAGAATGTTTCTTAGATCTCCCGTGAGACTATGCAACATCCATTGAGAAAAAAAAGGAAGAAGAAGAAAAAAGAAGAAGAAAAAAGAGAGAGAAAGAAAAAAAAGAGAGAAGAAAAAAAAACTCATCAAATTCATCAGGGGATGTCGATTCATCAAGTCCCAACGGGATTTAAAATTCCCTCCTCCGGCTCAAACCATTTCATCTTGGCCGAATAACCAAACAGCTGCATCTCGTGTAGTAGCAAAAAAAACTCTCATACGTAGCTCAACACTACTTCATCCTATCCCACCAACACATAAATCGCTGGCTCGGACCTTCCGTCCAAGTCGGTAAACAAAGACCCTTGTTTTGACTCGGACCTTCCATCCAGGTCAATGAATGAAAAGATATCCTTCCTTCGGCGTAGATCTCCCATCCAAGTCAACGAACAAAAAGACCCCTGCTTGGCTCGGACCTTCCGTCCAAGTCAATGAATAAAAAGATCTCTTTTGCCTTGACACTAATCCCATGTCATCGAATAAACCACCTCAACATTACAATCCTTGCCCCACCGGCGAATAAACCTATGACCCGAACCTTCTGTCCAAGCCCACGAATAAAAAGACCCCTTTCCCACTCTGTATCGGAACTTTCGTCCGGCTAGAGAATTAAAAGACCCTTTCACTCTGGATCAGACCTTCCGTCCGGCTAGAGAATAAATAGACCCCTCATACAGTTGGCACTCCCGGCACATTAAAGAATAAAAAGACTCCTCCTTGCTTGGCTCGGACCTTCCATCCTGGTCAATGAATAAAATGACCCCTTGCTTTGGCTCAGACCTTCCGTCCAAGTCAATAAATAAAAAGATCTCTTTTGCTTTGGCACTCATCCCGTGTCGATGAATAAACTACGACAGCTCCCAGCACCCTATCGGCACTGGCGAATAAACCTTTGTCTCAAACATCCCACTCAAATACACCAACTAGCACACAAACTCCTCACATTCCATTGGGCCCCTTACAAAGTCTTTGGCTTAGACCTCCCGTCCGAGTCGATGAATAAACAACTTTCCTTAACCCAGCATGAGTCACTAGTCCTCCCTCGGGATTGGCCTCACCCAGTCGGCTTAGGCCTTTCATCTACGTCGATGCTTAAAATCCTATCTCGTTGCTTCGCATTAACCCCATGCTGATGACTGAGCTCCTCTAGAGCCAAATTTCTCGGCTCGCGTGCTCTCTGTGGTGAAGGGAACTCCCCATCCCTTATTTGAGGGGGTGAGTGCTTACCCGTGAATTCACACCGGACCGACGATCTATAGGCTCGGAGAATGAAATAATATGTTGAAGAGCTCCACACCCACGTGCCCCGTGCACTCGTCCCTAGCTTGCGTCGTACGTGGGTGGGGGGCATTTGTTGACGTCCAAAAATTTCTACACGGGAAGTGCGCCCAAGCAACCAAAAATACCTAATCGAGGGCGGGGAGGCCGAACAAACCCCACTACTCATCCGATCGGGACGAAAGCACGCCTGGTGGTCCATCACCTGACAATGAAGCCTCCCGGGGTGAAGAAATATATCTGGTCCCTCGAAATAGGGTGCCGAAGGCAATATCAGCATAAAACCCGACTGACCCGATTAGGGCGCGCGGTATCCCGGAAAGGCCTGCAGGAGGTCGAAGAGCTGCCCAGTGAGGGCGAAAACACTTTGAGTGGTTGCCCACTCAATGAAGATGTTACCCACATAAATGGAGCGGGCTTAAGCGCACGATACACAGTGTCGAAGGCCAGATCAGGAAGAAACCCGAGCAATTTGACATGGGCTCAGCACGTGTCAGAAAATCACTCGGAATTCCAGATAGGAGCCTGGGAGCTCCGAAATAAACACTTCAGTAGCGGCGCATTAGAAGTGAGGCAGTGCAACATGTCAAGTGCCCATCTGAGCCAGTTCAGAGTCGACGAAGCCATTAAACCGGCGCCACCCCACTTGAATCGATGTGGTTTTGAAATGGCACGACCTTCCTTGAACCCGCGCGCTCCCCTTGGCCCTCTAAAACGGCGCGACCACGGCCCCTTTAATCCACTTGAAACGGCGTGGCCTTGGTTACCCTTAGGACCTATTTATCACCACTAGTCTACCATTTGTCACCCTTAGCGTGCATTTTTCACCCATAGGAGCCATTTTTCACCCTTAGCGGGCGTTTGTCACCCGAAGCCATCTATTTGTCACCCCTAGGAGCCGTCGCCCTCCCTCTCTCCTGGGAGCCATCGCCATTGCCCATTTGTCACCGCTGTGCCCCATTTGTCACGGCTAAGAGCCATTTGTCACCCTTGTGTGACATTTTTCAGCCCTGATCATTCCTCTTTTACCCGTATGAGCCATTTTCCACCCTTGCTGGCGTCCTGAGCTTAGCAGAAAGGCCTTGATCGAGTTGACTCCATAGCCACATGCAGTTGACTCTCCTTCATCTGCATGCTTTTGGCTTCTTTATCTATTTGTTACCCTTGTTATCCAATAACCCAAGAGAAAAGCAACTACGGAAATGACAAAAAAACTATAAAGTAGAAATGATAACCAATAAATACAATAATTGTAAAAATAATTGTAAAAAATGATAAAAATCATAGAAATGATAATCAATAAATAGAATAATTTAAAAAATGATAAAAATCATGAAAATGGTAATCAATAAATACAATAAAAACAAAATATTATATAAATTGGTAAAACCACAAAAGTGATAATTAACAAATACAAAAATATTAATAAAAATTATAAAAATGAAAGAAAATTATCATAAATAATAATGAACTCATAAAAATAGCCCTATTAAAAGAATTAAGCAGTATTTAACCCAGATTTAAACGGCACAAGCCAAAACAAAAAAAAAATAACAATAACAAACAAAAGAAACTAAACTAAACAGGAGATATGAAAGCCCCAAAAAAAGGGGGAAAAGAAAAATGTCCATGCATGTGAGTGGATAAAAGAAAATCAAACAAACCAAACAAAAAATGCAAAAAATGAGAACGGTGGCAAATAAACAAAAGAAAATACGCACATGCATCCATGCATCAAGAAAATAATAACAACAAAACAAACAAACAAAATGAAAAAAGGGGTAATAACAAATAAACAAAATACATCCATGCAGCCAACTGAATAAAAGAAAATCCAACAACCAAAAAATAATAATAATAAAATATGTAATAATAATAAGAAAAACATGATAGCGTCTGCTTCGGAGCCCTCGCTTCCCCGAACCCGGTGAAAGGAATATCAATGACGCCCCGCTAAGTCGGATTTGGACCTTGGGAATCATCCTGATATGGCCTTGAGCCGGCATTGCCTTGGGCCGATAGTTCATCAAACTTAACCCATTTCTACCGGGATCTAATCCCGCAATCTTATTAAACTTGCCGAATACTCGGCAGATATTTGCGCGGTTTCATCGCCGTCTTTTATGCTGCAAACGCGAACCCCCGTCCGAACATGAAATGGTCCGCGAGTGACCGACGTATCTTTGAACGTTTACATCCCAATGCGGGGTCTATTTAAATGCAGTTTGAGATTTCATTTATTTCACTTCTTCAAATGTTAAGTCTAGGCCGTAGGCCCCCTTTTCCTAGCGACTAATCAACGATTTTCCCCTCTTCGAGGAGATGTAATTAACGTCATGATCTTTACGGCACAGTGAGTTTTTATCCCAACATGACACACACAATTATCTGATCAGTCAAACGGCGTGCACCAAGGGCTTCCTCGAAGTCCGAATAAATTACCACCTACGTGAATGACACGCCCAAGCACTCAATAAACCGAATAAATGAATAAATAAATGAACAAACAAAAAAAGAAGTGTTCCGAAAGTGCATCCACAAGTCTGGCACGCCCGATGGGACATGACTTCCCTTCTTCTCTTTGTCGGGATTAGGGGCCCAACAGTCTCCTCTTGAAATTCTAAACAGTCTCCTTCGGACCGCTAGTCGTTGCAAGCCAGGCTAGGGAGGGCTACCTGGCAGTCCCAGTGCAAATCGGGAGCTTCCCTCCCATGGTGGGCTTCCCCAACTTCTTAGGGGTGACTTTCATCAACCTACTGGAGACTAAGGGGCCCAAGCCCGTCAAAGTCCACATCCCCACCATGGGGACTTCTACCACCAAACACGCTACTGTCGGGTCACTGGCAGCTATTGTTGGCCATGCGATGGTCAGGACCGTGGGCTGTTTTGTCCACCACGTCCGCTTCGACACGGACTCTGCTAGCAAGAAGGCGCCATCCTACTGAAGAAGGACCCAAAAGAATGTTGCTGCTCCCAGGGTCCGGCTATCCAATACCGATAAATCGGTTCTGATCGGAGGCATCCGGGTCCACCTTAATGGCCAAAGAGCCGAAGTGATCCCTGTGCGGATCATCCCAAACATCCCTGTGTGCAACTCTTTCCAAGCGCTAGGGAGAGTAGAGAAGAAGAAAGGTGGGGTGGCCTATCGATCGAGGAATGAATCGGCCCCAAGGCCGTTCGAGACTAAGCAAGTATGGGTCCCCAAACCAACTCGAGTCCTAGTGACAACTCAGCTGGAATCTGTCAAGGTTGACATGCCCAGGAAAGGAGAGAAGGAAAGAGAAAAGAAGAATGAGATGCCAGCAAGGGCGTATCGCAAGCCATTTGCCCGAGCCTATAGGCGACATGCGAATAGCTCTTTACAGGTTGAGAGTCATGGCAAGATTGCCAGATAGGGTCAGCTCGCCAATGGGTCCCTAGCACAAGCAAGGGTACCACCACCCGTTGTCTACCCTTATTATGAACAAGAAGTTATCACCCAGGCCATGCACGGATACCTCCGTGGGGTTGGGAACACCTCTCTAAGGAGGCAATGGCCACTACAAGCCATCACCACCGCTGAAGAGGGTCAAGAATATCCAATCGACCTGGATGAAATAGAAGATGTAGAATCGGGGTGCTATGGGCCTCCCCGCCATGAAGAAGCTGCACCGAGAGTCTCGATGTTTGAAAGATTATCTTTCCCTGGCCAGCCAACCAGGCGTGTGAAGAGGAGAAATCGAAACATGCAAGTCTATACCTATCACATGGCCAGAGTGGCTAACTACTATGGGGCTTTGCCTAAGGAGCCCGAAGAAGTTGTCAGATTGCCGAGAGGCTAGGCCCTCTTACAAGAAGAAGGAAAGTTGCTACCGACATGTTATAGACCATCGTCGGGATAATAAATCCAGAAGAGACAACGGTGGTCCTGACCGTCAATGTCATCACAATTGAAGATGACGGTGGGGTGCCATCCACGTCATCTGAAGAAACACCAACTGAGGACAGGGGTAGCCTCCCCAGCCCCTCTATCAACAATCCGGCTTTCTTGATGTTGCTGCATAGATAATAGCAAGAAATTGAAGCCATGAAGAAGCAGCTAAGCGAAAGAGACACACATGCTCCTGCTCTCGGGGCAACTGAAGGTCAACTCAAAGCATCGGGAGGTGGAAGCCCTGCGTTTGAGGCCTCATCGCAGGCAACCGCATCCCAACCGGCACCCAGCTACACTAGGGGCATTCTTCCCCCGCAATAACAACTTGCGGCTACGCCGCAACCCTCAATCTTCTAGTTTCAAGGGGCCCCTATCATGCCCCATGTGGTCGTGTTAACAACGTCGCATATGCAACAAGGTCACTTTTATCTAAGCCCGGTTGATCTGGCGGTGATGAATAAGCTCATGGTTGAGCAGATGATAGAAATGAAGCTGGCAGCAAGGAGCGATGGTGACTCCGCCTCATTTGATGTATACAGGGTACCATACCCATCCCATCATGCTGCCAAGAGGCTACCCTATGGCATCACTAAGCCTCCGAAGTTCAAGAAGTTCAACGGGCAAGGATCCCCGCAAGAGCACATTGCCTACTACACTAATGTGATGGGTGACTTAGCTACTGATGAGTCGTACCTGCTAAAGTTCTTCGGGTCCAAACTAATGGGACTCACCTTTGAGTGGTGCTCAAGTTGGCAGCCCGGATCTATTATTAACTGGCCCGACATGTAGAGGAAGTTCAAAGAGAGGCTCCACATCCCCAAGAGGGAAGTGACGGTGGCCAAACTATATGAAACCAGGCAAAGGAATGACGAGTCCTCCCTGGAATACATCAAAAGATGGAGGAACCTCAGCATAGGGTGCAGGTGTCCCCCGCATCAGGAGGATACCGTTCAAATATGCAAGGAAACTTTTAAAAGGGAGGTGCTTGAAAGAATGATAGGCACCAAAATCAAGTCGTTTGACTGACTGAATAATGTTTTGGCAGAAGTCGAGGCATTCCTCTTGAACTATTCCACCGCTCCTGCCACTTCAGGCCAGAAGGCCAGGGCGACAAACAAATGACCGGCATCTTAAGAGGTGCACAAGGTCGACTTCAAAGCCTTCGAGTAGCAGAAAGAAAAAGACAAAGGGGTAGTTGAGCCTCCCCTGTGCAAGACCGTGGATTGGCGAGATGGTCCGTCCCTACGGGATAAAATGAAAAAGCCATATTTGTTCCCTCAAGATAAGACTCGAGTCTTGTTCGAGTGGGCTACAAAATTTAACAAGATCACTCTCCTAGAGCCAAAGAGGCTGGGTGATCTCAGAAGAAAAGATGACCCCCATTTCTGCCCGTATCATCAAATGATCAGACATACTATCAAGGACTGCTATATCTTTAAAGACAATATTGAGTCTTTAATCAAGAAGGGAGAACTGCAAATGGGGGAGCACAAAGTCGATCCTCCATGCCCACACGAAACGACTAGTCAAGGGGTGACAATTAACATGATATCTCTATATCAGTAGCTACCCGAAGAAGTGGCGGAGGCCTGCACTCAGCATACCTATGAGGCCTACATCCATGCGCTAGCAGAAGATCAAGAAAATTTGTACATCGTGCCATCAAGAACAAGAAGAAGGGCAACGTCATGTTGTGACCCAGGAATTCATATACAGGGCATCACACCTCAGTCGAAACCCCCTACTATGACCCCCGTCTGGCATGAGACAGTCCCCCAGCTGGTCATCAGAAGGTTCCCCAATAATAAGAAGAAACACATCCTCATGTGGGTGCACAAAGAAGTCAATCCTACTGTTGAACGTCTTCAATAAATCATCGATGAGCTAGATGAATATGAACAGCCCAAAATCTGGCCCATCCAGCTGAAGGAATATGTCATTGGGGAACATTTTGAGTCCCTGGAATTAACAGAAGAACCTGAATCTGAAAAACTCGGCATATGGGATGAACCTCCCCAGGACCAGCCATCGACTATGAAGAAAAAGAACAAGAAGTCAAAGAACAAGGGAAAAGGCAATGCCGTACCTTGCAATACTCTTGCGGCCCTATTCGACACAGTCTGAATTTTTGAAGAAGATGATGAGGAGATATGCCTCGCGCTAGCAGAGGCAAATCAGGCTGAAGCTTCCACCTCCCAACATGCTACTAGGTCCGGAAGAAAATGGGGGCATCTCCCCCAGGCTAACCACAACATCATGTTACGTGGTGAGAAATCATACCAGGTTTCCCAGCCTGAAGTCAAAGGCGCAGAAATACCTCCTCTGTCGGGGCTCTACCCGGAGCCTCCAAGCAGCCAGGGGGTCTCCTCCCTTGTTGAATTTCTATCCTCTCGGGAGGGCAACCGATCATGCCCGCATCCACAATGTAGGGTCAAAGGTGCTCCCACCTTACCCTTAGTGGTCTCTTATCTAGCAAATAAAGACTACGCGGGCATTCCAAGCCTCACCAAATTTATGTCAGGGAAGGAGTCGGTCGAACCAGCACAACAAGTTCGGGCAGAACTTGAAGAAAAAGATGAACTGTCTCCCGAACCATCTCCTCAAGAATATCCTGAGGGCAGGCATACCGAAGAGCTGAGGTTGACCAACGTCAGAACTACCAGCAGAATAGTGAAGCAGCTAAAAAGAATCCCTGTAAGTTTCTCTATCTAGGATATACCCTCCCTCGATGAAGAAACAAGACAAGCTGTTATCACGGCCCTACAAACTCTGGCATACTTTAAGAGCTATTTTGCCAAGGCACAGTCAGGGGTGGCTATGACATTCACGGAGGAAGACATGCTTTTGCCCCCCCTCAACCACTAAGACCGCTGTACATGAGGGGGCAACTAAATGGCCAGCCAATAGGCAGAATTCTAATTGACCCGAGGGTGGCGGTAAGCATACTCCCCTATCGGGTATATCAGAAGTACTATTTTAATGTACATCTGATTGAGGTCAGGGATATAAGAATTGCTGGCTTCAACAAGAAATTTGAAGTCCCCATGGGCCTGGCGGAGTTTGAGCTCTCACTCGACGACTTCACTACCAAAGTGTAATTCCATGTGATAAACTCTGATACGTCATGCAAGGCGCTGCTAGGCCGCCCGTGGCTACACCAAAACCAGGAGGTGGCCTCCACCCTCCACCAATGCATAAAATACCATCTGAACGGGAAGGAAGAGAGAGTGTTTGCCGACTTACACCCATTCAAGGTGTTCAAATGTCACTTGTTAGATGCTTCTCTATATCTAGAGAAGCCGAAGAAGCCTATCCCTCCAGCCCAGGATAAAGGGAAGAAGAAGCTAGAATACGGCGATTGGTTCCCTCCATCGCAGCCTAACTACGTGGCTCCCCCAAAGGTGTCACTTATATCTGAGGAAGGAGAGCTCAAAGCAATTCAACTCAGCATTTACCCTAAACCGGGGGCATTAAAACTTGAAGAGTTACTAGGGGATATCAAGGTCCCGCCAGGGATCATCAGGCCTCTAGGTGATGCAGACTGCCAAACAATCGAAGTATTGAAGATCCTCGAGATCCCCAATCCTGATGGCCAACCCACCATATTTTATGTGGCCAAGGAGCATCCTGCAAAAGGGGATGATGATTGTGATCCACCCATCCCGATCATGGGACTACAATATATAACTGGTCATGCTATCAAGCTGGCCCGGAAGCAACAGATCTCCTTCTGCCAACCTTCCAGTCAAACGAAGATGTTCAAAGAACTATGGTATCTACCAAACATGGACAGAAGATTGCTACAAATTACTTAGCACCCGGGACTGGGTTTCTGTATAGAAGACTACCAAAAAATCGACATCATTTCTACCTACACTGTAATGGGTGAAGACCCCCTAGGGGCAATTTATGATGAATATGTAGGAGACTATGAACTAACTAAGCCATCTACTAAATTGAGAGGCTCAGGCCCATCTTGGCCACGGGTGCATAATGATCATGGAGTTGCTACTCCATGTAGGTGCTGGGAGTCCATCTCTAGGGTGACAACTACAATCCTCAACAATGACTCACAAGAGTCAAAAGCTGAAGAAAGTCGTCTCGCCATTGAGAGCGCTCCACCCATAAGCTGGCTTCCAAGCTGCACAGAACCTACGCCATCAGCACCAGGGCTACTTCTCCAACACAGTAAACATGCAATTGACTCAGAAAAAGGCAAACCCGAAGCCCCGCCAATAGGCGAAATGAGACAAGAACATGTCTACGAGGCCCTATAAGTTGAAGAACATCATAAAGGCTTCGTCGACCTATAGCCGGCTCCTTCGAAAATAGAAGATGGTGGCCAAGCCACTGTTGATGAATTGGTCGAAATAAACCTCGGCACGAAGGATGATCCTAGGCCGACCTTTCTCAGTGCTCTCTTCTCACTTGAAGAAAGGGGGGAATACATGAAGCTGCTTCAAGAATTTTGAGACTGCTTTGCTTGGAATTACAAAGAGATGCCAGGCCTCATCCCCGCTACTGCCCAGCATATCCTGGCCATTGACCCTCAAGCCGAGCTGGTTAAGTAATCACCTCGATGAATGAGGCCATAATTAATAAGCCAAGTCTGCAAGGAGGTCGACAAGCTGATAGATGTTGACTTCGTGGCTAAAAATTAATACACTACAAGGCTGGCCAACATTGTGCCAACCAAGAAGAAAAATGACCAGATCTAGATTTGAGTGAATTTCTGGGACCTGGATAAGGCTTGTGCGAAGGATGATTTTCCGGTGCCAATCACCGAAGTCATGATCGACGTTGCTACCAGTCATGAGGCCTTGTCGTTCATGGACAGACCATCCTACCACAATCAAATGTGGATAGCTGAGCATGATAGAATCCACACAGCTTTTCGGTCACCTAAAAAGATTTTCTATTACAAACGAATGCCCTTCGGCCTTAAGAATGCTAGCGTCACTGTCACATCCCGGGCCTTTATTACAGCGGAAGACTAGCTCGAGGAACGTGAACAGCCGGCATGGTAAGCCTCTTGCAAGTAAGAACGATCAGAGCGCAAGACAATCATAAATAAAAATATAATTTGTACAATAATTTACTCAAACTCCAACTTTATTTCATTAATAAGCAAAATATTCCAATACAATAACTTTTCAACCTCCTTCAATCCATCAGACTCAAGGAAAAAGGAAAATTACAAAGACCCGATCTAAACAAGATTGACTTCCTAGGTCTTCACTCTCATTTTGATACGACTTTCATTCGCTCTCGGACTAGCTACTTGTATAACTCGAATCCGAATCACTTCAATCTCTTGAAAAGATTAGAAATAGGTAATGAGCACACTTGCCCAGTTGGTATCTTCGCATCGACATGAAGACACTATTAAAGTAATTAGCATTTTAGCTCTAAAGAATAAGGTAAAATCATGCGAATGCGATCAATCATGCGATTAAACCAAAGTAACAAAGATGATCATGTAAGATAGAATAAGCAAATATGATCTAGCAAGAATGTATCAAGAACATGATATGGCCTTTCATGAACAAGAATGTACTAGAAAGTCATGTAACAATTAAGAATGTACTCTTCACTTAGTAGCAAGTACTTCATGAATTTCTGTGGAATATCATGTAACAAGCTAGAAAGTCATGTACGTGTATATATCGTGCCGTGGATTTTCACTTCACGAGTCGTGGATATTTCACTTATTTATAGAGAAAGTACTCCCAGTGCAATGCGACGCCATTAGCATCATACCCCATGGTTTATAATAGTATGTTTCTGACAATCAACCGAGGGGACTAGCATAGAACCCTTGAACACAATTAGTGCTCGATCTACATCTTCAACTATAAATCAAGCTACTTCCACGCATGTAAACAATATGGCCAAGAATGTGCAATTTCAACAATAGGTTCATGATAAAGTAATCCATCATAAGAATGCTTCTATTTGAAATAAAGAATTTCAATAAACATATTTAAAACTAGGCTATGCCATGAAAATAAATCGGCAGCATAACGGTACGTTTCTTAACTTTCATAATTTAAAATCAAGTACTTTGAACAATATGACAAGTTCTAGACCATCAATAGGAACTTTGGAATATCAACTCTTGGGTCAAACCTCAGGTTAAAGTACTACATGAATGTGACGGTCAATTAATGGGCTGTTACATGAACGTGATGGTCTATTATTGGGCCGTTACAACGGGCTGAATCCAGAAAGAATAAATTGGACTCAGTAAATGTGACGGTTGTATACTGGACTGTTAGATGAGCCTGACAGTCGAGTAATAGGCCGTTACATAGACAGAATTCAAAACTTCGGTAGTGCTTTTCTAGACAATATGGCTTTAATGGTACAACCAACTCGGCGTCCTTATGGGAATCCCAGGCTCGCGGAGAATTACGGAGGTCTTGAAACAAGATTTCCTAGTCCATTAGAAGGAATATCCAATAGAGCGGTCCTCAAGTTCAAGATGATGTTCCTATTGTATAAAAGTGTGAACCAATGGTCATATACCAGAATATACGCCATGTACTTAGAGAAATTGACCCTATAGATGAGATAGAATGTGTAACGATGTGAAACCATGATAAACTCCATCAATACAATATTGAAAATCATAATTTAAATACAAACTATAGAGTTTTGGTAAATGAAATTAACATATGTTTAAAATAACTCAAGGTTCTTTGTAAGCATGCAATTACTATCATGAATCAATAAATAAACCCAAAGTCGTGAAAATAGGTCAAAACTCAGATATCTAGGCTTATTTATTAGCTAATTTGACTGTTCTCAATTCTGTTCCGAGTAGATAGAACACAACACTCTGGCGGTCTAAGACAGGCGCGTCATATGGCTGTGACGGTTTATCGTGGAGCCGTCAGAAGACTTTGACGCACTGCTTCTGGTCCGTCAGAGATTACAGAGAACTTAAGTGTGACAGAAGGTCTGACGGTCTATCGTAAGGCCGTTAAAGTCATGTGACGGTCTAACTATAATCCGTCAGAGCACTGCTGACAGTAAAAATAAAAGAACTTCGGTTCAAAACCTTTCATGCAAGGAGAATCAAAATAAATAACTACGCTAGTCATGACAAGACGAAGACTAGGCCATCTAGATGCATAGGTTGCAGTGAATTAACAAGAGAATACCTTTTATCTTTAATTTAGGCTAAAGATATGCATGTATGTATAGACCGAAGTAAAACATGAAATTCATGGTCTATAGTGCACGGAATCAAACAAAATCAGAGGGCTTTTACTCCTATCATGATGTTCTTGGCATTCATGAGATAACCTACCTCTTTACTGGGCTTTCAACTTCTAATTTGGGACTGCAAGACACGCCCTAGTTCTTCCCTTCCTGTGAGTTTTCAGCAACTTCACGTCGCTCTAACTCCGTAATCCCTTGACCTAAAGACGTGAAATTTGGAGGGTAAGAAGATGAAACTAAGGGAACAAAAAGTTCTAAAGAACCAAACTCTAAATACCTCGTTTAGGCATTCTAATCTCCTGATCTTCAGCAGACTTTTGCTCAGATTCCTGGGTTGCTATGGTCGAACCAGCAACTTTGCAAGGTTCTAGCTCCTTGTGTAGTTGATCACCTAGCACGAAATTTTGAGGAAGATTAGTCCTATGTATAAGGAACAAAAACCTCTAAAGAACCAACCTGAAATAAGGTCATCTTACCTTAGTTCAACACGAGCCAATGTAAGGGTCGCACATGTCAAAACTAGGGTCTATTTATAGGTTCTAACAAGGGTTTGAGGATTATATCGATTCTAGAGTCCTTGTTAAAGCTTAGATCGACTTCAGAGAGTCCTTAACACGGTTACTAGTCCTCCCATCTCGATCCCTAAGAGATAGACTAGCAAAAATCTAATCTTTTTGCTCTTTCTTCACTTCACGGAACTGATAGAGCGTAACGGTCGATCCTTGGAGCGTCACATGGCTGTGGCGGTCGCACGATAGACCGTTATAGCTACTATGCGCAGAGTTCAAATTCAATAAAACTCTTTTATTGTTTTATCCATATAATTATCTATAAAAGGGTATTTATCCTTATAATTCGTGAATAGGCTATATAACCTTCTAGAATACGGGCCAAACTTCATGGGCTTGGTCCTTAAACCATTTGGGCTTCAATTAAATAGGCTAGATTAATCGTTTATCCTAATTGGGCCTTAATAAATTTTTAATAAATTCTAGAAAATCATTAAATAATTCCCAAAATAATATAAATATTCTGGGTCATTACACCCTCCCCCACTTAAAAGAATTTGATCTCCAAATTCAATACATAGATTAGATGGAGAGTGTACTTACAGTTGAATAATTTTGAAAATCTTTTCCGCATGGCTTCTTCTATTTCCCATGTCTCTCCTGACTTTGTCCACTGGATTTTAACCACGAGAATAGTCTTTGTTCCGAAGTTGACGTACTTCCCATTCAAGTATTCATATTGGTTTTTGTTCGTATGTCAAATCCTTCTTAATTTTTAGATTGTGGTAAGTGATGACATGAAAAGGATCGGGTACATACTTCTTGAGCATCGAGATGTGAAATACATCATGAACCTCAGATAATTGTGGAGGTAAAGCAATCTGATAAGCTACTTCACCAATTCTTTCCAGAATTTTAAAAGGACCAATAAATCCAAGAGTAAGCTTTCCCTTAATATCAAATCTTCGAATACCTCGACCTGGAGAAATTTTAAGAAATACATGATCTCCTACTTGAAACTCCAAGTTGCGCCTTCAATTGTCTGCATAGGATTTCTGTCTGTCTTGGGCCATTTGAAGTCTTTCCCGAATGAGTTTTATATTTTTCGTAGTATTCCTAATAATATTAGGACCGAGAAATTGCCTTTCTCCTACTTCATTCCAACAGAGAGGGGAACGACAACTCCTTCCATAAAGAGCTTCAAACGGTGCCATCCGTATACTGGCCTGATAACTGTTGTTATATGCACATTCTACCAAAGGCAAGTGGTCATGCCAACTTCCTCCGAAATCAATAGCACAAGCCCTGAGCATATCTTCTACTACCTGATTTGTTCTTTGAGTCTGACCAAGAGTTTGTGGATGAAATGTTGTGCTAAAATTCAATCTAGTCTCTAGTGAATGTTGTAGACCCTTCCAGAACTGCAATGTGAATCTAGGATCTCTATCAGATATAATAGTGACAGGGACACCATGTAATTTGACAATTTCCCTCATGTATAATGCTGCTAGAATATCCACAGATTATCAACTTTTTATTGGTAGAAAATGTGCAAACTTAGTCAATCGGTCTATGATTACCCATATATCATCGATTCCTCCTCTGGTCTTAGGTAAACCCATGATGAAATCCATCCCTATACTCTCCCATTTCCATTCGAGAATATTCAAGGGATGTAATTTACCTACGGGTCTAAAATGCTCTGCCTGTACTTGTTGACAAGTGAGACAGCGGGATACGAAATCTGCCACTTCTCTTTTCATGTTAGATCACCAGAAATTCCTTTTAAGATCTTGATACATTTTGGTACCACCTGGATGAATGGTGTACTTGGACTTATGTGCTTCTTTTAAGATCAGTTTCTTCGTATCCTCATGATATGGTACACACACTCGGCCCTTAAATAGCAATCTTCCATCATCAGAAACCGAAAAATCTGACCTTTGCTCAATATTGGCTTTGATTTCCAGTAATACGGGATCATTGTCTTGTAGCTTGACCAGATCTTCCATTAATGTAGGTTGAGCTTGAATATTAGCTATGAAACAATCTTCTTCTTTCATATCAATATCTAAGTTCAACTGAGCAAATTGAGGAATAAGATTAGTCATACTAATCATAAGACTTGATAGTTTTCCCATTGGTTTTCTGCTGAGTGCATCGGCTACAGCATTAGCCTTGTCAGGATGATATTGAATAGTAAAATTAAAGTCTTTGAGATATTCTAACCATCTCCTCTGCCTCATATTTAACTCCTTTTGAGAGAATTAGTATTTCAAGCTTTTATGGTCCGAGTAGACTGTAAACTACTCTCCATAGAGATAATGACGCCAATTCTTTAAGGCGAAGATAACAGCTGCCAATTCCAAATCATGCACGGGATAATTTTTCTTGTGACGTTTCAATTGTCTTGAAGAATAACATATTACCTTTCCATTTTGCTTGACAAATAGAACCGACGCACCCCAGGGGGATGTGCTAGGTCTGATGAAACCCTTATCAAATAGTTCTTACAGCTGCCTTTTTAATTCCTTAAGCTCCGTGGGGGACATCCTATAAGGGGCTATAGAAACAGGTGATGCTCCCGGAATGAGTTGAATAGTGAAATTTACTTCCCTCTCGAGTGGTAAACTGGATAATTCGGGTGGAAACACATCTGGGAACTCATTTACAGTAGGAATGTATGCTAGGATGATTTCCTTGGACTCGGTAACAATGACAGAAGCAAGGAAAGCTTCACATCCTTGCGAGATAAGTTTGCAAGTGTGAAGAGAGGATATGATAGTGGGATGTTTCCTATGCTTGATGCCAAGGAAAGAAAATCTTGGAAGACTGGGTTTTTGAAAGGATATAATCCTATTTCGACAGTTAATATCAACATCATGATCTATAAGCCAATCTACCCCTAAAATGGCATCATAACCCTTCATGTCAAGGCATACTAAGTTTGCGGGGAGATTGTGACCTTCTACTATTACCTCACTATCAGGATAATACTCGGTAAGTTTTGTTCCAGAATCTATGGGTGTGGTAATAGCAAGATCTGAAGGTAGGGGAACTGATGCAATTGGTAATGTTTTTGCAAAAGTAGTGGAGATAAAAGAATGAGAGGCACCAGTATCAAATAGCACAAATGTAGGACGGGAACAAATTTGAAGGGTATATTCCATAAGCCCACCATCCCTGGGCGCTTCTTCTTCCTCTAGAACAACGTTGAAGCGAGCCTGGCTCCTACGTCCACCACCAGACGATTGATCCTTCATAAGGGGGCAATCTGGCATACGATGCTCCCTGCTTCCACAACGTAGACAAGCACTAAGGCGCTTCCAACATTCTTCAGTCGAATGGCCGAGCTTCTCGCAAAATTTGCAAGCCGCCACGACTTACTCCTTCTCCTCTTTGACTTTCTTGTTATTTTTCTTACTATCACGGCTTTTGTGAGGTTCCATGATGCTAAACTTTTCTTTCTTATAACGCTGATCAGATCGTCGGCTGGACTCTTCTCCTTTTCCCTTCAATTTCTTGACCTTCTCTAAGGTCCTCTCACATAGATATGCCCGCTGGACCATCTCTGCATACGTACGGATGTTTTGGGTCCCGAGCTGCTGAATGAAAATAGGTCGTAACCCATCCATAAACTGATTAGCCTTCAATAAATCGGTACTAATTAAATGCGGTGCATATGGTGCTAGCCTGGATAATTGAAGTTCATACTCCGCGACTGTCATCATTCTATTACGAAGAGAGGCGAACTCCATGGCCTTTCTTTCTTTAACATGCTCAGAAAAGTACTTATCACGGAATAGGGAGAGAAAACCGTCCCATGTATGAGGTGCATCTACCGGAGGTGTAGGTACTGATTTCCACCATGTGCGTGCATCTTTATTAAGTTGAAAGGTTGCAAGATGCACTTTTTATTGATCCGTGCATTCGATAACATCGAAGATACGATTCATTTCATCTATCCAGTTTTCTGCCTCATCTGGATTAGAAGAACCGTAGAAACGCGGAGGGTTTAAGCTCCAAAAATTACGATGCAAGTCACCAGCCCTTGCCCCTGCGCCTTCCTGGGCCATAGTTTGTAATGCCTGAGTAAGGCCGGCAATCGTTTGTTGCATGTCACCCCAATCTACGCGATGAGACATTATAATAATGAGGTACCTGAGAGAAATAACAAATTGTTAATTCTCATGGAATTAGAAAGAGATTAATCTTAAAACTAATTAACTATCTTATCCTGGGCTCTACCCAATTCTCACATAGGTGAGGAAATTTCTTCCTTAGTTCATAGGTAGGGGTCCTTAAGCCTTGGACGTATCCTATGACGTGACTCTTTTCCCTAAGTCCTGAGACTTAGGCTCTGATACCAACTTAACTGTCACGCCCCGGGCCTTTATTATAGTGGAAGACTAGCTTGAGGAATGTGAACAGTCGGCATGGTAAGCCTCTTTCAAGCAAGAACGATCAGAGCGCAAGATAATCACACATAAAAATACAATTTGTACAATAATTTACTCAAACTCCAACTTTATTTCATTAATAATCAAAATATTCCAATACAATAACTTTTCAACCTCCTTCAATCCATTAGACTCAAGGAAAAAGGAAAATTACAAAGACTCGATCTAAACAAGATTGACTTCCTAGGTCTTTACTCTCATTTTGATATGACTTTCATTCACTATCGGACCCTCTACTTGTATAACTCGAATCCGAATCACTTCCATCTCCTGAAAAGATTGGAAATAGGTTGGAGAAGGGGATTTCTGTAGCCCATATAAGAGCGGCTGAACTAGGTCCATCAGGACCAAACGAGGCCCAGCTCATCCAAGTGACAGCCCCGCAGGACCCACTTAGCATCAAAGCCCAATAAGATCACTCGGGGTCAAGCCCTTCCTCGGCGGCCATTAGGCTCGAAAGGCCAGAGCGTCGATCCGGTCGAAGGAAGACCCAAGCCCAACCTATCCCCCCATCGGGATAAAGGCTAGCGTTTTGCGCCCAACTCCGACCGAGCCTCATCCAAGCTTTGCCTATCGCCCGGATAGGGTTGGCACTCTTCATGCTTGGGTCGAGCGACGATTGCTTATCCACGCTGCCGTTGAGAGCCCTTTATAAGCAGGAGTTCATAAAGATAAGGGACCCACGACTCCTCAAGACTATAAAGATCTCACGATGGGGACGTAAAGAGCCCACGTTGAGGACGTAACTCCCTCCTGAAACTCCTCAGCTTACGGGACTCATGAGGCTAGCCCACTATTTAAAATCGCGGACTCCCTCTAGCAAACGGTAAGGTCTACACATGCCTAAAACTCCCTGAGCAAGAACCACTTCACCACCTTGGTGGAGTGGGATCTCGTGCATCTCCCCACTCCTCCTTTCATAGCTTCCACCACTGCTCTATTGACTTAGGCATCGGAGGGTTTACCCCAGGGAACCACCCCTGGGCCCCCTGATCCGTTTCCCTTCCTTGCAGTTCACTGATCGGTGATCATCTCCCCAGCTCAGGAGCAGAGCGAGATCGCCCCTCTTCATCTGGTGCTGTCTGTGGGAAACGATTAAAGAGCCAGCATGGTGCGAAGAAGTATAGGGAGGAGATTCATCGACGATAGGGGGAAGGCCATGGTAGTGGGGGGAGAAGGCCCTTCTCAGGCCGTGCAAGAGCCCCCCTCCAACACCAGCACCCCAGCTGAAGAACTACCTCCGCCCGTGGCAGAAGGGCAACCATCCAACGAGGGCGCTAACGCTTTCCAAGCCCTCAATGCAAAACTGGATGTCCTCGTGGAACTCATGAGGACCCAGGTGGCCTGGGAAGGAAGGTCACACGCCCCTCCGGAAAGCCCTCCCCGCGGAGACGCATCCCGACACACTGCCGGAGGTTGCTTCACCCTCCGAGGGTGGCAGCTTATTCGCAACAGGTCAGAAGGACCTTCACAAGCCCCCCATCCGGAGCAAGAGGCCTCCTCCACACCGAAACTGGGGAAACCTGGGGCACGTCATCTGCACCCAGAGACCGAAGTCCCTAGGGAGCGCCAGGACTGCCTACATCATGCCCCCTATCCCCACGGTGCAATGACAGCCAGAGTTATCCCTCCATCTGCGAGAGTTCGAGAGGCACTTCGTAGAGCAAGAGCACGCCTTACGCGCCTTACAGAAGACCTCTCCGCCAGAGGATGAGGAGAGATCCCCATTCTCTGACTATATCTTGAAGGCAGAGGTATCTCCCAGAACCTCCATCCCGACCTTCAAGCCGTACAACGGCCAAGGTGACCCGGTCGACCACTTCGACAGCTTCGACGCCCTGATGACTCTTCACGGGGTGTCCGACGCCATCAAATGCCGAGCCTTCGCGACCACCCTAGTCCAAGGCGCCCAAGTGTGGTTCCGGGCCCTCGCCCCCGGATCCATCCGAGACTTCAAGCAATTTGGGTGAGTATTCAAGGAGAGTTTCACCAGCAGTGGCCCCCCGAGGTTGGTAGCAGGGCTATTGGCTCTCAAACAGGCGAAAGGGGAGAGACTCCGGGCTTACATCAACCGATTCAAATTGGAAGCCCTGAGAATCCCCCGCCTGGATGTAGCCTAGGCCATAACCGCACTGACCGGAGGCACCCGGGATGAGAACCTCCGTCGCGAACTTGTCCTCCACCCTTCCTCGACCCTTTCCGAGCTAGTGACTCTGGCCTTACGCCATGCTGAGTGTGAAGAAGTTCTCAGCGCATGCCGACGCGCAACCGGCTCGAGTTGGGAGGGGGACAAGAAGCGAGCACCCGAGTCAAGCTCGGGCCAAGGAAAGAGGCGGAACCGAGATGGGGAGCACAAAGAACCATCCCAGAAGTACGAGTGGTACACTCCCTTAACCGCTCCAGTGTATGAGATCTATGAAGACATCAAAGGCTTGGGCCACCACCGCCAACCCAAGCCAATGAGGTCGAAAAGCCGCAATCGCAGCAAACACTGCCTGTTCCACAGCGACCACGGGCATCACACCGGCGATTGCCACCAGCTCCAGGATGAGATCGAGCGCCTCCTCTGCCAGGGACACCTATCCCGGTTCATGGCCGGGCATAAGGAAGACAGAGGTGCCCCAGAGGAAATCGACAATGCCCCTCGCGGGGTCCATATCAACGTCATCGTTGGAGGAGCTGCATTAGGAGGAGACAGTGGCCGAGGAAGGAAGCATCATGCTGAGCAGGTGAGCCGAGCCATCGAGCCCCCCAAGGCCCCTCCAAGTGAGCCCCCCAGGTCATAGTTTTCTCGAACCTAGACCTGGAAGGGCTGACCACCCCACATGACGATGCCCTAGTCATATCGGCCACGATAAACCATTGTAACGTAGACATGATTCTAGTTGACAATGGAAGTGCCCCTGATGTACTGTCTTACGAGTGTTTCCTTAAGATGAGAGAGAATCCGTCTAAACTCCACCCGATCTGAACCCCCCTTTGCGGCTTCAATGGCCAGGCCACTTATCCCGAGGGAGCCCTAAGCCTTCCAGTTACTCTCGGTACCCCACCCAAAACCGTTACGGTTATGGTGGACTTCATAGTGATCAAGGGTATGATAGCATACAACGCAATCTTCGGCCAAGGAATCCTAAGCCGAACGAAAGCGGTGCCCTCTACCTATCACCAAAAGATGAAGTTCCCCACTAAAAATGGGGTGGGGGAAGTCCGGGGCAACCAGGCGATGGCCAGAAGGTGCTATAATATCTCGGTTGAAGCCACAAGGCCGGACGGGAAAAATAAGGGCCCCCGAGAAGTCGAGGAAAAACCCGCAACCTCCGAGCCTGGAGGCGAGCTGCTAACAGTTTTCCTAAATGACAACCCGACCCTAAGAGTAAAGATTAGATCCGACCTACCATCTAAGGTTTAGCAACAATACTAAGATTTTCTTTCTGGGTACATCCGAGTCTTTGCATGGTCTGATGACCAACTCCCCGGGATACCGGGAGAGACGGTAATGCATAAACTCAACCTCGACCCGACCATGAAGCCCGTACAACAACGTAGAAGGAAGCACGCGCGAGAGAAGCAGGCGATCATCAAGGAGCAAGTCACCAAATGGCAAAAGACTGGTCTTTTTAGATCGGTCATATACCCGACGTGGCTGGCTAACGTCGTCCTAGTGCCAAAAGCTTCAGGAAAGTGGCGAATGTGCATGGACTTCACCGACTTGAACAATGCCACACCAAAGGACTGCTATCCATTGCCGAGCATCGACCAACTAGTTGATTCAACCTCGGGCAATGAGATACTCAGCTTCCTGGACGCCTATTCGGGCTGCCACCAGATCAGAATGGATCTAGAAGACATCGAGAAGACCGCCTTCATCACCGACTTCGGCGTTTACTTCTACACCCGAATGCCTTTCGGGTTGAAGAACGTTGGGGCCACGTACTAGTGGCTGGTCAATCATATGTTCGAGGGATAGCTCGACCGGAAGGTCGAGGCCTATATCGACGACATGCTTGTCAAGACCCCCAAGGCCGAGGACCACTTCGCCGACCTAGCAGAAACCTTCGGCACCCTCCTGAGGTACAATATGAAGCTCAACCCCACCAAGTGTGCCTTCGGAGTAAGATACGGGCAATTCCTGGGCTTCTTGGTGACCCAACGTGGGATCGAGGCCAACCCCGACAAAGTCCAAGCCATCCTGGACATGTGCCCACCCACCTGCATCAAGGATGTTCAACGCCTTACCGGGCGCATTGCCACGCTCAGCAGATTCCTGTCCCATGCGACTGAACGATGCCTACCCTTCTTCAAACTGTTGAGGGCGCCCAAAATGGCATCTACTACGTTCACATGGGACGAGGAATGCAAAAGAGCTTTCGCCGAGCTTAAGGAGTTCCTGGTTTCACCCCCGGTGCTTTCCAAGCCTGTCCCAGGTGAAGCCTTGCATCTCTATCTCTCAAAAACTCCATCCACAGGTAGCTCGGTCCTGGTCAGAAATGACACGGGAGTTGAGAGACAGGTCTACTACACCAGCAAGGTGCTCAATGAGGCTGACAGAAGGTACCCCGCAACCGAGAAACTCGTGCTAGCGTTGGTTACCTCAACGAAGCGCCTCCGACCCTATTTCCAAGGTCACTCCATCATCATGCTGACCGGCGAACCACTGAAGAGGATCCTCGCTCACCCTGAAGCCTCGGGACGCCTCGTCAAGTGGGCCATCATGCTCGGGGCCTACGATATATCGTATCGACCTCGCTCAGCTATCAAAGGACAGGCGCTCGCTGACTTCATCGCCGAGAGCACCATCTCGACCGAAGAAAAATCTTCGTCCACGCCCTGGCCAACCTGGGAATTGTTCGTCGACGGATCCTCCAACTCAGCGGGGAGCGGCGCCGACATCCTCCTGAAGTCCCCCGAAGGAGCAGAGCTACAATATGCCTTGAAGTTTAACTTCCAGGCGTCCAATAACGCCTCCGAGTACAAAGCCCTTATCTCGGGAGCCAGCATGGCCCGGCGGCTGGGGGCTGAACGAGTCAGAATTCACACTAACTCCCAACTGGTCGCTAGCCAGGTCAACGGCAATTACGAAGCTCAAGAAACACCGATGGTCAAATACCTACAGCTGGTCAGAGCCATGGCACAACAGTTCGAGAGTTTTGAGGTAGTCCGAATAGCTCCGGAAGAAAACTCCCGAGCGGATGCCCTCTCTCGGCTGGCCTCCTCTCTTTACCCCGAGGGTACTCGATTGGTCCTTCTCGAAGAGCTAGAGCGACCGAGCATTGATTCGGAGCTCCTGGCTGTTGACTCGGCCTCCCCAAGCGACTGGCGTACCCCCTACCTGTCGTGGCTCTAAGACTCTCAAGAACCTCCCGACCCCCGGGAGGCCCGGAGATTGAAGTACCAAGGTCGGCGATTCGTCATTCTAGACAACACTTCATATCGAAGATCCTTCTCCGGTCCTCTCCTGAAGTGCCTCAGTACAGACGAAGCCAACCGAGCGATTCAAGAGGTTCACGAAGGCCTATGCGGAGCGCATTTGGGAGGGAGGTCGCTCGCCAGGATCTTGCTACGGCAAGGTTACTGGTGGCCCACTCTGTAACGTGACTGCTCGACCTACGTACAACACTGTGACCGATGCCAGTGATTTGACAACTTTGGTCCATCAGCCGGCAACGGAGCTCGTCACCCTAGCCGAGCCTTATCCTTTCGCTCGGTGGGGAATCGACATCCTCGGGCCGTTCCCTACAGCTCAGGCCCAGAAGAAGTTCATCATCATCGCCATCGACTACTTCACCAATTGGATCGAGGCCGAAGCCACAGCTAGGATCACCGAGACAGTCATCTGGAGTTTCGTCTAGAAGTCAATCATCTATCGCTACGGCAGCCCTTAGGTGATAGTGAGCAATAACGATCGATAATTTGATTCTCGTTATTTCTGAGGTAGATGCGCCGACCTAAACATTCGCAATCACTTCACCTCGGTCGCCCACCCTCAGGCTAACGGGTTGGTCGAAAATGCCAATAAGACTATCTTAAAAGGCATCAAGACCAGGCTTGACAAAGCCAAGGGCAGCTGGCTTGAGGAATTACCGAACGTACTTTGGTCACACAGAATGACTCCCAGAACGACAACCGGTGAAAGTCCCTTTCAGCTGGTGTACGGCACCAAGGCCGTGATCCCATTGGAGATTGCCAATCCCTCCCTCCGAGTCATCTATTTCTCGCCCGAGGTAAACGACGTGAAACTGCTCGAAAACCTCGACCTAGCGGATGAACTCCGAGAGATTGCCAGCATCCGAGCAACGGAATATCAACGCCGCCTCACTCGATACTACAACGCCAAAGTCTGAGATAGTCACTTCCAGTCGGGAGACTTCGTTCTTAGAAAAATCGAAGCCTCTCGACCACTTGAGGCGGTGGGCAAGTTATCCCCTAATTGGGAAGGCCCCTACCGAGTGGTCGAGATGCTCGGGAAAGGAGCGTACCGGCTATCTACTGTGGAAGGAGAACCCATCCCTCGAATGTGGAACGCGACTACACTACGCAAGTTCTACTTCTGAGCGTCGAGCATTGTGTAAGCAGTATGATATAAAACAAAAGTTTCCTTTCCTCTTTTATTAAAACAACTTGATTGTGTTAGCGCAACAAGAGTGATATAGAAGGGGGGGATGAATAGATCACTCCCAATTTGTAAAAACTTAGGCGGAAAATTAATTCTATTGCTTACGCCCCTCCTGAACCCGCACACAGAGAAATGCAAATGCAGTCACTAAACAAGACAGTATACGTGAATGAGAATGAAGAACTGATCACATGGAAGCAAAGAGACAAGCAGATGGAGAGTGCAGATAATAACAGCAAACCACAGACGAGGCACTCGGTTTTTAGGTTGTTCGATTGCAGTCCGCAATCTACATCCACCCCTCACTCCAACTAGAATGAGGATTCCACTAGATGATGCAAGAACACTGCAGACTCAGTCTGCGAACAACATGCTGCCACACAGCTTGAACAACCAAGGGAGACAAATCCCTCAACCAAGCTCTGCTACCCACAGAACTTGAAACCTGTTCTAGCTATCAACTAGAACAGACCCGGAGATACCTCTCCCTTCCTCCACACACTGGAGGGAAACCAATTCGAATCAGAAGAATGAACAAAATAAAAGGAAACGAAATAGAAACAAAGACAACGAAGAAGTAGTCGGTTCTGAAAACCAATACAAATGTAGCTTCAAAGGAAGCAATTCATCAAACCATAGACACTGCTCTCTCTCTCGAACAAACTCCTCTCAGATCTGGACAATATAGGACTCTCTGCTCTTTCTCCTTTCTGGATCGTGCAGCCTCACACAAAAATGCTTTCTGCCTTTTTCTTTTCATGATCAAGCTTCTACTGAAGGACGAAGCTCTATATTTATAGCAGATATTGGGCGTGTGGCTGCCAGGTTCCCGCCCATGAACTTTTTGCCAGATCATTTGAATTTCGACCACATGGCAGCATCCTGACTAGGTTGCCATCCACGTGTCATGTTCCTGGTTTCTTGGATCACATGCCAGGTGCCAACCTCGGTTCACGTGCCCAATCATCAGCCTGAATCGCCTGCAGACAGAGACAGAAGAAATGTACATACTTAGTCAGTTCAGGCTATTCACAAGAATGTATATACTTCAGAAACATCAACTGAGTAAGTGTGTACAACGTGAGAGAGTGTATAGACTTGAAACAATAGTTAACCAAGTGTGTGTGTCATGTGAGAATGTATATACTTGGAGGTCTTTCAGCGAACTCAGTGTATAGACTTAAAACAATAGTTAACCAAGTGTGTGTGTCATGTGAGAATGTATATACTTGGAGGTCTTTCAGCGAACTCAGTGTATAGACTTAGTTAGTTCAGGGCTATCCAAACCAATGTATAGACTTAATGGATAAGCTCATGAAAGGTAGTGTATAGACATGTGATGTACAATGCAAACGAGCCTTACCAATGTGTAAACTTAACAAAGCTTCAGCCACTGTATAGACTTCACGAAGCCTAACCAGTGTACAGACTTGGAACCAGTGTGAGACTCTTAATAAGACTGTGAGCAGTGTGTAGACTTGATGCCCAACGGTGTTGTATAGACTTCGACAAGCTTGAGCCAGTGTATATACATTGCCAGAGTGAGACGATGCATGAGACACTCGGCTGTACAGACTTGCAAAGTTCTGAATGAGACGATCGGCTGTAGGGCCGATGTACAGACTCTGAATGTGAAGGCAGTCTGTATAGACTTGAATCACTTGAAGCGATGTACAGACTTGGTGAACCACTGTGGATGTATAGACTTGATGAACCACTGTGGATGTATAGACTTGAGCGAATGAAGCCGATGTACAGACTTGTTAATTTGAAGCCTCTGTACAGACTTTGAAGAGCAGTTCAATGTACAGACTTGAAAGCCCCTGAGCTAATGTATAGACTTCACGCTGTACAGACTTTGAGGCTTTGAACGTTTGAGCAGAATGCAATGTACAGGCTTATCGATGTATATACTTGGCCAGGAAAGCGTAGGGAAATGTATGAGTGTATAGACTTGGCCAAGCGTAGGAAAAGATATGGAATGTACAGACTTGGTGAAACACAGTCCAGTGTATAGACTTGAAGAAATGAAGTCCAGTGTATAGACTTGGAGAAACAGTTCAATGTATTGACTTGGCGTTGTATAGACTTGGCTTTGAACGCTTGAGCTGAAGACAATGTGCAGACTTAGGGATGTATAGACTTCGCCCAAGGAACTGAATGTATAGACTTTGCCACAGTCTAATGTACAGACTTTGCAAAAGTGAACGAGCCAATGTATAGACTTCAAAAGAAGCAGTCCAATGTACAGACTTCAAGAATTCTAGACAGCGGACGCTGTACAGACTTGGACTCAAGGAATGTATATACTTAGCATGAAGACTGCCAGTCGATGTGTAGACTTGGCTGAAGCTATCTCTGAAACAATGTTCAGACTTTGCTGAGGATAATGCATGAGGCGATGTTCAGACTTTGTGCAATGTATGAACTTTAGTGTGTGCGAGCCTGCTGACATGCAATGTGTAGACTTTGAGTGAGTGAGGCAGGCGTTGTACAGACTATGCACGCAAGACACTGGGCGATGTATAGACTTACACTATCGGATGTGTAGACTTCATGAGAATGCAGCAGCCAATGTATAGACATGAAGCTTGACACTCCAGTGTATAGAGTTGAGGCTTGGAAGGATGTATAGAGTTGAGCTGTACTGACTTTGGCAATGTGCAGACTTAACTGATCGGGCAGTGTGCAGACTTAGATTATTAGGACCAGTGTATAGACTTTAGTTAGAAGGTGCCCGATGTACAGACTTGAAGAAGTTATGCCAATGTATAGACTAAATAGATCAAGCTGGTGTATAGACTTTGGTACCCAGACTATCAATGTTCTGATGTGTCGACCCACCCTTGCTGATGAGTCGACCCACTACTATCCATATTAACCAAACAGTGTAGATAGATGAGATAATGAAACAGCATATGAACTGTACTCACTTAGGTGATGAACCATCATTAATCTAGAGATAGAAGATTGATTTATAGTGTGAGACATCATCAAAACCATAGGGAAGCAACAATCTCCCCCTTTTTGATGATGGCAACACTATGAATCAAGCAATATCAAAGTTCAACAAGAAGTTAATATCAGATGCAACAAACAGAGTAAATTCAAGGCATGCTCATGCAAATGAATTAAACATTCCCTACCATAAACTCTCATCTCCCCCACAACTCATAAACTTATCTTCCCCGAAGCAACATGACTCCCCCAAAGCTCAAGACAAATCCAAGACTCACTGATATTACAGAACTTCTCTCCCCCTTTGACATCAGCAAAAAGAAATACAGGATGTATGACAGTGCTGGAAACATGAAGAATAAGGGCAGTAATTTCTTAGTGCAGACAGTCACCAGTAGATCTTAAGAGAATAAGTGAGTTTCTAACCTCAAGAGCAGATTCTTTAAACTCTAGTACACAATAGAGAAGTAGAATGATAGACAAGTTTATCAGCATACATAGTGGATGATTTAGAGCAGGAGTTCACAAGTATGGCCAGATATAGCTGATCATTCAACTATCCCACAAGACAGCAAGAGACGAAATTAGAGAGGTGTTCTCAAGGTATTGAAGACAAGCAATCCATTAGTTACATAACAACAAGGAATTTTTTCTTTTTGAGATGATTTTCAAGAAGATCAATGAGTAAGTTGGTAGTTCAAACCTTTAACATTAGGGAGACACCTTGATTAGAGGCCTGAATCCCCAGTTACTCAGAGTGAGTACCTCATTACTTCCTTTTTTGTTATATTAAGGAACAGAGTTAGTAACTGTGGTTTTTGACATGAGGAAACACCTTGATTAGAGGCCAGAGTCCCCAGTTACTCACCAGCAAGCCACCATTGCTATGTCATCTCTTTTCATTCATTTTAAGCATTTGACACCTCATGACTTGGGAGAAATATTCATTTCATTGATGAAGCTCCCAGTTTCTCAGTGATCAAGATAAAACATGTTAAGCCCTTGAGTTAAAGAGATAGAATGATTGAAAACAATACCAAAAAGGACTATTTCTTGAATTGAGTCTTGAAGTCTAGATTTTAAGTTGATTGGGTCAGATATCAAGACATATAGGTTTTGGCCTGAGCCAGAATCAATGACAATGTAGGAAGATATACTTTATTCAATTACTCCAGATCTCTGAAGGAGTACCAAAGGAAAAATTCTAACTGGAGATTAGAGTCACTGACTTATAGACTTAAGAGATAAGTGACACTCTACTGTCTGAGAGAACTACACTAGATCAGTCATGCAAGACCAGCAAAGTTACACATCTGGACAGTCCTTTTGAATCTGTCAAAGAACTTCTCTTCTCACATGACAACTCAGCTCCCCCTCAGACACAGCATTCCTCATTAGAACAATCCAGCATAATCTCAAAGCTTCCCCTTACTCAAAGCATTCCTATAAGCTAACCAGTAAGCATTCTGAACTCCCCCTTAAACCAGCATGAAAGAAGGCTAAATATCAGACAAACACAACTCCCCCTCACAACAAGAACAGGCTTCATAATTAAGACAATTTATATAAGCCTAATTCTCTTCTCAATGTGGTGAATTTTTCATTATCCAGAGGTTTTGTGAATATGTCAGCAATCTGATTATCTGTGCCTACATGAATCAGTTCAAAATTATTCTTAGACACCTCATCTCTTATAAAATGATGTCTTATCTCTATGTGTTTGGTTCGTGAATGCAAAACAGGATTTTTAGCAATATTGATGGCACTGGTATTATCACAGTAAATTGGTGTGCACCCCAGGTCTACTTGGTAGTCCTGAAGCTGGTGTTTAATCCATATTACTTGTGTTCCACAACTCCCTGCAGCCACATATTCAGCTTCTGCAGTGGAGAGGGCCACAGAATGTTGTTTCTTGGAGCCCCAAGACACTAAACACCCACCCAAAAATTCACAATGGCCACTAGTGCTTTTCCTGTCTAGTTTACAGCCTGCATAATCAGCATCTGTGTATGCTACTAAGTTAAGTGTGTGAGATGCAGGAAACCATAAACCAAGAGAATGAGTAGCTGACAAATATCTGAAGATTCTTTTAACTGCAGCTAAGTGTAATTCAGTAGGTCTAGACTGATACCTTGCCCACATTCCTACACTGAATTGTATGTCTGGTCTAGAGGCTGTCAAGTAAAGAAGTGATCCAATCATACCTCGATAAAGTTTGGCATTTACTTCTTTACCTGTCTCATCTGCATCCAATGAGGTATTGGTGCCCATGGGTGTTGTAATGTGCTTTAAGTTTTCCATACCAAACCTCTTGAACAGTTCCATTGTGTATTTGGTTTGGTTGATGAAGCACCCATCCTCTAGCTGCTGTACCTGCAATCCAAGAAAGTATTTTAGTTCACCAACCAAGCTCATTTCGAATTCAGCAGACATCATTGTAGAAAATTCATCACATAGTTCATGCTTAGTTGATCCAAATATAATGTCATCTACATATACCTGAACTATGATGAGATCTCTGTTTAAGCCCTTGGTGAATAAAGTTTGATCAACTTTACCTCTTTTGTAGCCCTTGCTGATCAGAAATTCAGACAATCTTTCATACCATGCTCTTGGAGCCTGCTTTAGACCATACAAGGCTTTGTTTAACCTGAAAACTTGGTTAGGTTGAGGAGAGTATTGAAATCCAGGAGGTTGTTCAACAAAAACTTCTTCTTTAATGACTCCATTTAAAAAGGTACTTTTAACATCCATTTGTTGGAATTTTATATTCTTTGAGCATGCAAAGGCAAGCAACAATCTTATAGCTTCCATCCTAGCCACAGGTGCATAGGATTCATCAAAGTCTACACCGAATTCCTGACAGTAGCCTTTGGCTACTAATCTGGCTTTATTCCTCGAGATGATTCCATCTTCATTCATCTTATTTTTGAAAACCCACTTGGTTCCTATGACATTAATACCATCTGGTCTTGGGACAAGCTCCCAGACATTATTCCTTTCAAACTGACATAATTCCTCACACATAGCATTGACCCAAGCTTGATCAGCTAAAGCCTCTTCTACTGTTTTGGGTTCAATTTGTGAGACTAAAGCAATTAAGTCATCATTGCTCACATTTCTAAAATGAGACCTAGTCCGAAGAGGATCTTCAGGATGGCCTATGACATTATCTAATGGATGGTCTTTAAGAAATCTAATATTTGTTGAAGACTCACCTGTTTCTCTTGGCCCTTCCTGATTGGGGGAATTTGTTTCTCCACTCGGCTGAGTCTTCTCTTCTTCTTGTTGCTCTTCTAGAAAATCCCCACCATGATTGGAATCCCTGTCAAGATTTTCAACATTAGAAACATCTTTCTTTTCACTAAAAAGGATGTGTGGAGACTCTTCCACTTTCTGATCTGATATGTTAAATACCCTATATGCTCTTGACACCTCAGAGTAACCCAAGAATATTCCAGGTGAGCTTTTGGCTTCAAACTTGTCTAAATCTTTCTTATCATTGTTATGAATAAAACATTTTGCTCCAAAAATTCTGAAATGAAACAAGTTTGGTTTCTTACCTTTTAGACGCTCATATGGTGTTTTCTTATGTATGGGTCTTACCATGGCCCTGTTGATTATGTAAGTTGCTGTATTGGCTGCTTCTGCCCAAAACCTTCTAGGTAATTTACTTTCAATCAACATGGTTCGGGCCATCTCCACCACATTTCTATTTCTTCTCTCCACAATCTCATTCTGTTCAGATGTCCTGGGAGAAGAAAACCTGTGAGTTAGTCCCTCTTTTTCACAGAGATCAGTAAACATGGAGTTTTCAAACTCACCTCCTTGGTTAGATTGAATAGAACATACCTTATATTTCCCTTCTTGTTTGACCTTCTTGAAAAATAGATTAAATTTTTGAAATGCATCACTCTTATTTGCTAAGAAAAATATCCATGAATATCTAGAGAAGTCATCTATGATGACATAGCCAAACCTGTTTCCATTAAGACTCTGAGTTCTAGTGGGACCGAAAAGGTCCATATGAAGAAGTTCCATTGGTCTAGAAGATAATGGCTCAGATCTTAATTTAAAAGAATTTCTGGTCTGTTTGTGTAAGACCCCAAATTCTTTAGAAATTTATTTAGAAAGTTATTTGTAATTATTTGAAATTTATTTGAAGTTATTCAAATTAATGAGAATTATCCAAATTAATTAGATTAATTAATTAATTAATAGAATAAGTCATTTTTCTACTATTTTCTAAAAATACCCAAAAATCACATCTTGTAGAATTAATTTTATTTATCAACTTTGTCTTCTACAATTAAGCCTAATAAAATCGTTTATTAAGCCGAATTAGCGAACTAATTCTTCCGAACTTAATATTTAATTAATTACGGAATAGTAGAAGAGGAATTTTATCTACCATATAAAAATTCATAAAAATAGTAATTAAATAATAGATGCTTCGACTAACACTTTTATCTTCTTGGAGTAAACCTAATTAAATCATTATCTAGGCCTAATCAGTGGATTAAGCCTGACTTACAACCCACCTAACCCAAATTCGTATTCACTATTCACCCAAACTTTGAACATCAAATTCGAGCTTGTTTCTCAACCAAATGGGGTGATTCCAGAGGCAAATGAAAGGTATTACATAAAGGAACATTTACCCTCAATCAATTTGAGGTAAACTTAGTCCCAAAACGTGCTGCCGACATAGTTTGGTCAAGTCAAGGATTTCGGCGACGTTTCTAAACACGTAGCTTGCAGCAGCAAATACTCCCAATTCAGAAGGCTCCAGAAGCTCTATGAGCTATCAAAATGAATCCCTACGAGTCTTCTTTCATTTGGCTGCTGTGGGGTTTGCTGAAATTTTGGATCTGGAGAGATCTAGTTCGATTTGTGGAGGTGGGTCAGCAGGCCGTTGGATTCCCTTCATCCTTCTTTGATCCATCGATTGAGGTAGGAATTCTAAACCAAATCTTGATCATGAATATAGAAAATTGTACCTCTCATCGAGCTCTTTTCATTGGTGGCAAAAGTCCCAATTTTCATTAGGTATCCGTGGAGATATCGAGGTTTTAGTGAGGTGCTGTCAAGTTGTTCTTTATTCTAGGTTTCGAGTTCCCTCTTCAATTTGAGGTAGGTTATAACAGCCCAACTTCTAATTAACATACATGAATGTAATCAATAGCATGTTAGCTTTCTTTTGACATCAAAATCCCCAATTTTTATAGATCATGCCTAGAGTATTTCGTGTGTTATTAAAAGCATGCTAGCAAGCTAGACTTTTCTTGTGTTCTTCATAGAATAGGTTGTATTTCATTGGATTCCTATCGAAATTCGTGATTTAAAATTGTGTTTCATGACCCTAGGATGCATATTAATAACCCTAGAGTATATAGTTAAGATCACAATACATTTAGACCCCAAATCATGGAGTTTTTCATATTTTACGGAAGCCCATTCGGGTCTGGAAACCCATGGGTCGACCCCATGGGTCGACCCATACCACCCAGCAAGCAGAAATTTTCTGCCTTGCATGGGTCGACCCATGGGGTCGACCCACAGCTTCAGGGGTCGACCCATGGGGTCGACCTATCACCAGACTGGCTCCTGGAAGCCCCAGGGGTCGACCCAATGGGTCGACCCATACCTGGAATTTTTCCAGGGGTCGACCCAAAGGGTCGACCCATGCCTTGTAAACCCGTTTTTAATGATTCTTTGACCCGGGGATCAATCCGGATCACCGGGGAATCAATCCATTCAACCTAATCACATTGAAAACTACATTTTTGAGGAACTAATGACCTATTCATGTACCCTTTTAGTTTCAATTAACATTGGTCCATACATGCAAACTTAGTGTAAAAACACACCGTTTATCATCTTCATTTCAATGCATACAAGATTAAATAGAAACCCACATAATTAGTGGTTAATGGTGTAACTAAATCTCTGTTAATGCATTCTATTTCACTCCTGTGGGAGTTGTTCTTTGCCTTATCATCTTGAATCAGCTTATTGGCAATTGTCTTAATGCAAATGATAATGGTTAATCATGATATCTTAACTTGGTGATTAGGATTAATATGTTGATTAGCTTGATTGATTGCTGCTGTTTTACAGTAGCGCAACACGATTAACTCTTGTTGTGACTTGGTTTCGATCTCCTTGATGATTATACTTACCTTGAAATTCTGGAAATGAAATCTCTTTCCTACGTGAAGTTGTTATTGCTACTTAGTTTAAACCTTGGAATTCTGGCCATAAACTGTGGAAGTCTAGATTCGTGGGATCTTTGATCCAAAGAAATCAATACCTGGTAAATAATTAAGGGCTCGGTCTGGTCCTGGGAAGAGCGCCCGAACACAACGTGTACCCCCGGGGAGGTGAATGACTAGGTGTGGCATTTGGCACCAGTACTTGACATGTGTTAAATCTAGGACTGTCCACTACTCTCTCCACTACTCTCTACATTACTTTATACTACTTTTCACTTTCCACTCTTCACTGTTCTATACTCTACTTGTGGTTACTTTACTTGCTTATTACTTGGACGTGAAAATGAAATTACATACGTGCTTGACATGACTTGAATTGTCTTGATATGGCCAACTTTTTATCGTTATCTCCTGTAGTAAATTCTTGTCTTACTATTCTATTCATTATATTTCTTGACCTTGCAAGATCTTTGAATTCTGTTTCGTGATATCACCGTTATCTTTTTATTATTTTTATCATTTGTAGCATGACATTTTAAAATGCAATTAAACTGTTAATCACTTATACCTGTCTGTTATTTCCTACTGAGCGTCAGCTCATAGTTGTGTTTCCCCCCTTTCCAGGCTTTTCAGGTGACGCGCTTACCGATGGGGAAGGGCAGGAGTGATGTCTTGAGTGTATCAGTTCTAGTGTGTTAGTAGTGTGTTATCTTTCTTTAGTTGTGTTTTGGAGAGCTTTTAGTCTCAGTCATGTTATTGAGTTTTAGTGGTTGATTATTCTAGTTGTATTAAGTTGAACTTGAGGTTATTGTATCAGTTGTGGTTTGTTAATGATCATTTAATATTTCCATCTTGTAGCACTTGTGTATCATTTTAGATTTAGTTCCCTCTCTTGCCAGCTTGTCCCTAACTGTACATCCCGATATTTCCGCTTTGTTCGGGGCGTGACAGTTTAGTTGGTATCAGAGCCCTAGGTTTCACATTCCTAGGTTTCCTAAGTTTAAGTTTTCTTGCATTGCATCCCAATAATCGGTATATCAAAAGGTGTTATCTGAACGTTAGGCTACGCCTATCGGGAAGGTCGCACACTTGCGCGAGTGGTCTTCGGACTGATTACCTCCGCCAGGTACCGAGTTTTTGGTCGTGTCTAGGTGCATTAGATCCCTAACCTTGTAAAAGTCTAGGACCTGACCTGGTAAGAATGGGTAGAACTTGAGTTAAGTTCGTTCCTTAATCGTGCTTTATCTATCTTATTGAACCTAAGTAACCTATTTCTCGTGTAGATGGCAGCTGATCGTGCTGAATGGAGGAACCTGCAGCATACGGTTCAAGGCCTTACTAAGGCCCTTCAGCAAGTAGCTCAGGCAGGAGCGGCACAGCATGGCACCGGTGATCTATACCGGAACTTCCGCGGAATGAACCCGCCTAGATTCGCTGGTTCGACTGACCCCGACCAAGCCGAGCACTGGCTAGATGAGATGGGGAGAATCTTTGAAGTTATGCAATGCACCAACCAGGAGCGTGTCCTTTTGTCCACATTTCAACTGGAACATGATGCACGTACTTGGTGGGATTCTATCAAGGCAACTCTCGGTGATCGGTAAGTTACGTGGGAAGAGTTCGAAGAATTCTTCAACATCAAGTATTTTTCTGATAGAGTGCAAGAGAAGAAAGCGGTAGAGTTCGCGGCCTTGAAACAGCGAGGTTTGTCCATGGCAGAGTATGAGGCTCAATTTGCACGGCTTTCTCGATATGCTACACATCTCATTTCCACCGAGAAGATGAAGGCGAAGCGCTTTCTCAATGGTTTGAAGCTTCATTATATCAACCAATTGGCACCGATGGAGATTTTCACTTATTCCGAGATGGTAAGGAAAGCGCAAGTTCTGGAGGATACTCTTGAGATGACGGAGAGAATCCGTGGGAAAGGCACCAAGAAAGAATTACCTACGGGTTCCGGGAGTGTCAAACCCGGGTATGCCAAGAAGAGGCCTGTTAGTGGACCTGGTTCGTGGAGCGGGTCCGGATCGTGGAAGGGCAAGATGCCGAGGCATGAAGACAAGAAGCCTAGCCCTATTGTTCCATTCAAGGGCGTGTGCAACTATTGTGATCGTCCGGGTCACAAGATAGAAGAGTGATGGCGCAAGCTAGGCGCCTGTTTGCGATGTGGAAGCAAGGAGCACCGTATTCCCAATTGTCCTCTCATATCGGAACAAGCTACACCGGCAAAACCTCTAGTCTTCAAGAAACCACAAGGCAAGCTTCAAGCTTTACATGCAGAAGAAACTGGGATTTCTGATGATGGCGGACTCGTCGAAGGTACCCTTACTATAATCGATAAGCCCGCATTTGCTCTCTTTGATACTGGTGCAACACATTCATTTATTTCTCAGAGATTTGCTAAGTCATTAGTTGTGGAACCTGTTTTGATGAATACTCCGTTAGAGATTTCAACCCCTATTGGCACTAGATCAACAATCCAGTATTTCTATCCTTCTAGTAAGGTTATGATTGGTGAACAATACTTTCCAGCAGATTTGGTTTGCATGGACATGAAGGATTATGATGTAATCCTAGGTACAGATTGGTTGGCCAAGTATGAGGCCAATGTTCACTGTAGTTCTAGCTCAGTGACTTTTACTGGACATTCTGGTTTATCTTTTACGGGAGTCAAGCACCATAACTCAGTACCGCTCATCTCGGCTCTTCGAGCTGATAAGCTTTTGAGGCATGGGTGTGAGGCATTTCTAGCCTTTGTTTGTGCAACCCCTGAGCAACAGATTGAGATCAAGGACATTCCTGTTGTCCAAGATTTTCCTGATGTCTTTCCAGAGGAACTACCAGGACTTCCGCCTGAGCGGGAAGTTATCTTTTCTATTGATCTTATTCTTGGCACAGCTCCTATTTCTAAGGCTCCTTATCGTATATCTCCTGCGGAACTGAGGGAACTGAAGCAGCAACTGATGGAATTACTTGAGAAGGGTTTTATTCATCCTAGTACTTCTCCGTGGGGAGCCCCTGTACTATTTGTCAGGAAGAAAGATGGTTCGAAGAGGCTGTGCATTGATTATCGGCAATTAAACCAGCAGACTGTCAAGAACAAATATCCCTTGCCGAGGATTGACGAGTTATTTGACCAGATAGCGGGAGCTCAATATTTCTCTAAGATCGATCTTCGATCTGGATATCACCAGTTGCGAATTAAGGAAGAGGACATTTATAAAATAGCTTTCCGCAGCAGGTATGGTCATTTTGAATTTGTCGTTATGCCTTTTGGTCTAACGAATGCTCCAGCAGCTTTCATGCAGTTGATGAACAATGCATTTCGGCCCTATCTTGATCAGTGGGTCGTGGTATTTATTGATGACATCCTGATTTATTCTAAGAATGAGGAGGAGCATGCTGAGCATCTTAGAATGGCATTGCAACTGTTGAGAGATCATCAACTATATGCTAAGTTCAGTAAGTGTGAGTTCTGGCTGCAAGAGGTGTCCTTTCTAGGACATATCATTACGAAGAACAGTATTTCTGTTGATCCTTCGAAGGTTGAGGCAGTGAAAAATTGGGAACAGCCTACCAGTGTGACAGAAGTTAGAAGTTTTCTAGGCCTGGTAGGTTATTATCGAAGATTTATTCAAGACTTCTCTAAGATTGCGGTACCTCTTACAAGATTAACCCGCAAGGAAAATAAGTTTGATTGGTCAGATGATTGTCAGCGAAGCTTTCAGACTCTGAAGGAGTGTTTGACTACTGCACCTGTTTTGGCTTTACCTTCTGGTGAAGGAGGATTTGTTGTTTATACTGATGCTTCAGGTATTGGCTTAGGCTGTGTACTCATGCAGCATGGGAAGGTGATTGCCTATTCCTCTAGGCAGTTGAGGAAGCACGAAGATAATTATCATGTTCATGATTTAGAACTTGCTGCAGTCGTGTTTGCTTTGAAGATATGGAGGCATTACTTATATGGAGAAACCTTTACAGTATTTTCAGATCATAAGAGTTTGAAGTATTTATTTTCTCAGAAGGAACTCAACATGAGGCAGCGGAGATGGTTGGAGTACTTGAAAGACTTCGACTTCTCGATTGAGTATCATCCTGGCAAAGGTGATGTTGTGGCAGATGCATTAAGCCGGAAGCCGGTAGCTAGATTGTCAAGTCTCATGTTACAAGAATGGAGATTGTTGGAACAATTATCTAGTCTGGATCTCAATATTGACAATGATCGGATCTTGATTGCTCAGATTCAACTTAAACCTGAATTATTGATAGAGATCAAGTCCTTACAAGATAATGATCCCGAGTTGGTAGAGATCAAGGGAAGCTTGAGTAGCAGACCTGACTTCATGTTGGCCGATGATGGTAGATTATTATTTAAAGGCAGAACTTGTGTTCCGGATGAGGCTACAATAAAGAATAAAATCTTTGAGGAAGCTCATAGATCCAGATATACCATTCATCCTGGAGGCACTAAGATGTACCGAGATTTGAAAAGGTCCTTTTGGTGGCCGAATATGAAAAGAGAAGTTACAGATTTTGTGAGCAGATGTTTGGTATGTCAGCAAGTTAAGGCCGAACATTTCAGACCAGCAGGGAAATTGAAACCACTCGACATACCCCAATGGAAGTGGGAAAGTATTGGCATGGATTTCATTATGGGTCTACCTAGGACTCGTGGTGGATTTGATGCGATATGGGTGATTGTTGATCGTTTGACAAAGTCGGCTCATTTCTTACCAATTAAGTCCAAGTAGACGATTGATGTATTGGCTGCTTTGTATATAAAGGAAGTGGTGAGATTGCATGGTATCCCAGTGAATATAGTATCTGATCGAGACCCCAGATTTACTTCACATTTCTGGAAGGGACTGCAAGAGTCTTTGGGTACTCGTCTGAATTTCAGTACTGCTTTTCATCCACAGACAGATGGACAGACTGAAAGAACCAATCAGATAGTGGAAGATATGATGCGAGCTTGCATGATTGATTTCGGTGGTAATTGGAGTGAGCATTTGGCATTAATTGAATTCGCCTACAATAACAGCTATCAGTCTAGTATTCAGATGGCTCCTTTTGAAGCACTATATGGTAGAAGTTGTCGTTCCCCGTTGTGTTGGGACGAGGTAGGTGTGAAACAGTGGCTTGGACCAGATCTTGTTTCGGAATCATCACAGAACATCCGTGTTATCCGAGACCGGTTACAAGTAGCCCAGTCAAGACAGAAGAGTTATGCCGACAACAGGAGAAGGGCATTGGAATTTCAGGTTGGCGAGCATGTGTTCTTAAAGGTCTCTCCAACGAGAGGGATCCGAAGATTTGGCATTCATGGCAAGCTGAGTCCGAGGTACATTGGTCCATTCGAGATTCTAGATAGAGTGGGAGAGGTGGCATACAGACTGACTTTACCACCGCATTTGTCTGGCGTACATAATGTTTTCCATGTGTCTATGTTGCGGAAATATGTGTACGATCCCACTCATATCATTCAGCAGGTGGATTTTGAACTGAAGGAAGATTTGACTTATGAGGAAAGACCTGTCAAGATTCTGGACCGGAAGCATCAGCAACTCCGGAATCGTTCGATACCGATGGTCAAGATTCAGTGGAGTCGGCGTGGGACCGAAGAAGCTACATGGGAGTCTGAAGAGACTATGCGAAAGCAGTATCCCGATCTATTCTAGATGAGCGATCTTTTTCTACTCTCAGTTTTAGTGCAGTGAATTTGGAGGACCAAATTCCTTTAAGTAGGGGAGGGTGTAAGACCCCAAATTCTTTAGAAATTTATTTAGAAAGTTATTTGTAATTATTTAGAATTTATTTGAAGTTATTCAAATTAATGAGAATTATCCAAATTAATTAGATTAATTAATTAATTAATAGAATAAGTCATTTTTCTACTATTTTCTAAAAATACCCAAAAATCACATCTTGTAGAATTAATTTTATTTATCAACTTTGTCTTCTACAATTAAGCCTAATAAAATCGTTTATTAAGCCGAATTAGCGAACTAATTCTTCCGAACTTAATATTTAATTAATTACGGAATAGTAGAAGAGGAATTTTATCTACCATATAAAAATTCATAAAAATAGTAATTAAATAATAGATGCTTCGACTAACACTTTTATCTTCTTGGAGTAAACCTAATTAAATCATTATCTAGGCCTAATCAGTGGATTAAGCCTGACTTACAACCCACCTAACCCAAATTCGTATTCACTATTCACCCAAACTTTGAACATCAAATTCGAGCTTGTTTCTCAACCAAATGGGGTGATTCCAGAGGCAAATGAAAGGTATTACATAAAGGAACATTTACCCTCAATCAATTTGAGGTAAACTTAGTCCCAAAACGTGCTGCCGACATAGTTTGGTCAAGTCAAGGATTTCGGCGCCGTTTCTAAACACGTAGCTTGCAGCAGCGAATACTCCCAATTCAGAAGGCTCCAGAAGCTCTATGAGCTATCAAAATGAAGCCCTACGAGTCTTCTTTCATTTGGCTGCTGTGGGTTTCGCTGAAATTTTGGATCTGGAGAGATCTAGTTCGATTTGTGGAGGTGGGTCAGCAGGCCGTTGGCTTCCCTTCATCCTTCTTTGATCCATCGATTGAGGTAGGAATTCTAAACCAAATCTTGATCATGAATATAGAAAATTGTACCTCTCATCGAGCTCTTTCCATTGGTGGCAAAAGCCCCAATTTTCATTAGGTATCCGTGGAGATATCGAGGTTTTAGTGAGGTGCTGTCAAGTTGTTCTTTATTCTAGGTTTCGAGTTCCCTCTTCAATTTGAGGTAGGTTATAACAGCCCAACTTCTAATTAACATACATGAATGTAATCAATAGCATGTTAGCTTTCTTTTGACATCAAAATCCCCAATTTTTATAGATCATGCCTAGAGTATTTCGTGTGTTATTAAAAGCATGCTAGCAAGCTAGACTTTTCTTGTGTTCTTCATAGAATAGGTTGTATTTCATTGGATTCCTATTGAAATTCATGATTTAAAATTATGTTTCATGACCCTAGGATGCATATTAATAACCCTAGAGTATATGGTTTAGATCACAATACATTTAGACCCCAAATCATAGAGTGTTTCATGTTTTACGGAAGCCCATTCGGGTCTGGAAACCCAGGGGTCGACCCCATGGGTCGACCCATACCACCCAGCAAGCAGAAATTTTCTACCTTGCATGGGTCGACCCATGGGGTCGACCCACAGCTTCAGGGGTCGACCCATGGGGTCGACCCATCACCAGACTGGCTCCTGGAAGCCCCAGGGGTCGACCCATACCTGGAATTTTTCTAGGGGTCGACCCAAAGGGTCGACCCATGCCTTGTAAACCCGTTTTTAATGATTCTTTGACCCGGGGATCAATCCGGATCACCGGGGAATCAATCCATTCAACCTAATCACATTGAAAACTACATTTTTGAGGAACTAATGACCTATTCATGTACCCTTTTTAGTTTCAATTAACATTGGTCCATACATGCAAACTTAGTGTAAAAACACACCGTTTATCATCTTCATTTCAATGCATACAAGATTAAATAGAAACCCACATAATTAGTGGTTAATGGTGTAACTAAATCTCTGTTAATGCATTCTATTTCACTCCTGTGGGAGTTGTTCTTTGCCTTATCATCTTGAATCAGCTTATTGGCAATTGTCTTAATGCAAATGATAATGGTTAATCATGATATCTTAACTTGGTGATTAGGATTAATATGTTGATTAGCTTGATTGATTGCTGCTGTTTTACAGTAGCGCAACACGATTAACTCTTGTTGTGACTTGGTTTCGATCTCCTTGATGATTATACTTACATTGAAATTCTGGAAATGAAATCTCTTTCCTACGTGAAGTTGTTATTGCTACTTAGTTTAAACCTTGGAATTCTGGCCATAAACTGTGGAAGTCTAGATTCGTGGGATCTTTGATCCAAAGAAATCAATGCCTGGCAAACAATTAAGGGCTCGGTCTGGTCCTGGGAAGAGCGCCCGAACACTACGTGTACCCCCGGGGAGGTGAATGACTAGGTGTGGCATTTGGCACCAGTACTTGACATGTGTTAAATCTAGGACTGTCCACTACTCTCTCCACTACTCTCTCCACTACTCTCTACATTACTTTCTACTACTTTTCACTTTCCACTCTTCACTGTTCTATACTCTACTTGTGGTTACTTTACTTGCTTATTACTTGGACGTGGAAATAAAATTACATACGTGCTTGACATGACTTGAATTGTCTTGATATGGCCAACTTTTTATCGTTATCTCCTGTAGTAAATTCTTGTCTTACTATTCTATTCATTATATTTCTTGACCTTGCAAGATCTTTGAATTCTGTTTCGTGATATCACCGTTATCTTTTTATTGTTTTTATCATTTGTAGCATGACATTTTAAAATGCAATTAAACTGTTAATCACTTATACTTGTCTGTTATTTCCTACTGAGCGTCAGCTCATAGTTGTGTTTCCCCCCTTTCCAGGCTTTTCAGGTGACGCGCTTACCGATAGGGAAGGGCATGAGTGATGTCTTGAGTGTATCAGTTCTAGTGTGTTAGTAGTGTGTTATCTTTCTTTAGTTGTGTTTTGGAGAGCTTTTAGTCTCAGTCATGTTATTGAGTTTTAGTGGTTGATTATTCTACTTGTATTAAGTTGAACTTGAGGTTATTGTATCAGTTGTGGTTTGTTAATGATCATTTAGTATTTCCATCTTGTAGCACTTGTGTATCATTTTAGATTTAGTTCCCTCTCTTGCCAGCTTGTCCCTAACTGTACGTCCCGATATTTTCGCCTTGTTCGGGGCGTGACAGTTTGCCTAGAGCACAGGCATCACATGCTTTTGATATCGAGTTGAATTTAATTCTAGGCATGCCTCTAACTAAATCATGCTTGACCAATTTATTTAAAGTTGTAAAGCTAGCATGACCTAGACGTCTATGCCATTCAAAAGCATCATTTTCAGAGTTGGCAGATAAGCAAATAGTAGATTCAGATTCCTCATCTAAGTCTACAATGTAGACATTATTAATCCTGTTGGCTACAAATTTAACCACATCAGAATTTGTTTCAAGGATTTTGCATGAACTATCATCAAGTACAACCCTGTGACCCCTGTCACATAACTGACTAATGCTAATCAGGTAGTGTTGAAGCCCTTCCACAAGTAAGACTTTTTCAATGGAGTTTGTGGAAGACTTACCTACTGTACCAACTCCAATTATTTTACCTTTGTTCTTTCCTCCAAACTTGACCAGACCCCCTGGTTTCATCTCTATCTTGCTAAACTTGGATCGGTCTCCTGTCATATGCCTGGAGCAGCCATTGTCGAGGTACCACTTGTTGTCTTCAGCTGCCAGGCCGACCTACACAAATACATCAAGCAGAGTGATTTGGAACCCAAGATGAGTTGGGTCCAAGCACATTGTTCAAATCTCTGATCAAGTGTTTAGGTATCCAGATTTGCTTCAGCATGATTTTCTCTGGCACCTTCCTTTCTGATTTATTAAAGTTGAATCCAGTTGGACTGGAGAATTGAGTTCTATTCCATTCATTAGTCTTCCTATTCCTAGGAAATTCCCTGTAAGCTTGTTGATTAACATATTTTTTACCATGAAAGTTATTTCTCCAGTAGGTCCTGTTTGGACCCATCTGATTGTTGTAATTCCAGCTTTTATTCTGATTCACTTTCTTGGTCCATCTACCATTTGTGTTCTGGTGAGTGGGCTTAGTGTTATTCTTCATAAAATTCATTCCCATCTTAAATGATTGTCCAGTACTAGTTTTTATGTTTTCTTTAGGACTTTGAATTCCCTTAGAGCTGTTTGAGCTGGATGGTGTGTCCAGCTTCTCTTTTCCCTTCTCTGGGCAGAAGGTGATGGTCTTGAACTGCAAGGGTCTCTTGTTGGTTGGGTCATAGCCTAGACCCTCCTTATTGAAATTGACCCTAGTCCCTAGTATAGCATCTAAACTAGTCTTTCCTTGGACAAACTTTTCTAAGACTTTCTGTTTGTCTTCCAGCTCCTTTTGAAGGGACTCAGAATTTTTCAGGAGTTCAGCATTTACTCTCTTCACAGCTTCATATTTTTCTAAGGAAGCGTCTTCAGGGTCTTCTTCTTCCTCGCTCCATGTGCAGACCATCGCCTGTGGCTTCTTCTTCTTCTGCACCTTTATGTTTTTCTTCTGAAGATAGGGACCCTTCTTCTGGAGGTCTGGGCATTCGCCTTTCATATGTCCATGTTTGTTACAATTAAAACAAGTCAGTCTCTTAGGATTTCTATCCCTGTAACTAGTAAATTCAACACTCTTGTTGAAAGAGTGTGGCTTCTTCTTCCTAAAGGTCTTTCCCTTTTTCTTCAAAAATTTTCTGAACTATCTAGTGAGCATTGCCTACTCCTCCTGGTCGGGATTTGAAAAACCTTCAAGCTCGGACTCAGACTCGGGGCTACTGCTTGCTGCTCCCGCTGTTGCTACCCTTGTTGCGGGATGCCCTTAGAGCCACATTCTTAGCCTTCCTATCACTTCCTTCTCCACCTCCTTTGAAATTCATCTCATAGGTCATAAGAGATCATATGAGTTCATTCATAGTCAAGATAGTCAGATCTTTTGACTCCTCAATCACAATGGCCTTAGTGTGCCATGCCGAGGATAAAGATCTAAGGATTTTCCTGACTATATCTGCCTCAGCAAGATCCTTCCCTAGCCCTTTAAGTGTGTTTGTGATCAAGGACAACCTGGCATACATTTCAGTTATATTCTCATCTGCATTCATCTTAAACATTTCATATTTAGAAGTGTAGAGGTTTACCTTCGAGGCTTTCACTTGAGCTGTACCTTCATAGATCAATTGCAGCTCATCCCACATTCGCTTGGCAGTCCTGTATGCAGATATACAGGCATATTCCTCTGGATGAACAGCACACTGCATGATGTTCAGCGCCGTCCAGTTGAGTGAAGAGAGCTTGACATGGTCTTCTGTCCAAGCGTCCTCGTTTGGTGGCAGATCATATGGCCCAACAGTAATTACTCTCCATAGTTTATGGCTCTGAGCTCTGATGAACACTTCCATCCTGTTCTTCCAAAACAAATAGTTACTACCATCAAAATACGGAGGGTGACTAATGGATTGACCTTCGGCCATGAAGGTTCTAGGACCACCAGCATTTCCTTGACCGTTCGTCCACATGGCGTAAACCTGCTCTGATACCAAATGTTAGCGCAGCAAGAGTGATATAGAAGGGGGGGATGAATAGATCACTCCCAATTTGTAAAAACTTAGGCGGAAAATTAATTCTATTGCTTACGCCCCTCCTGAACCCGCACACAGAGAAATGCAAATGCAGTCACTAAACAAGACAGTATACGTGAATGAGAATGAAGAACTGATCACATGAAAGCAAAGAGACAAGCAGATGGAGAGTGCAGATAATAACAGCAAACCACAGACGAGGCACTCGGTTTTTAGGTTGTTCGATTGCAATCCGCAATCTACATCCACCCCTCACTCCAACTAGAATGAGGATTCCACTAGACGATGCTAGAACACTGCAGACTCAGTCTGCGAACAACATGCTGCCACACAGCTTGAACAACCAAGGGAGACAAATCCCTCAACCAAGCTCTGCTACCCACAGAACTTGAAACCTGTTCTAGCTACCAACTAGAACAGACCCGGAGATACCTCTCCCTTCCTCCACACACCGGAGGGAAACCAATTCGAATCAGAAGAATGAACAAAATAAAAGTAAACGAAATAGAAACAAAGACAACGAAGAAGCAGTCGGTTCTGAAAACCAATACAAATGTAGCTTCAAAGGAAGCAATTCATCAAACCATAGACACTGCTCTCTCTCTCGAACAAACTCCTCTCGGATCTGGACAATATAGGACTCTCTGCTCTTTCTCCTTTCTGGATCGTGCAGCCTCACACAAAAATGCTTTCTGCCTTTTTCTTTTCACGATCAAGCTTCTACTGAAGGACGAAGCTCTATATTTATAGCAGATATTGGGCGTGTGGCTGCCAGGTTCCCGCCCATGAACTTTTTGCCAGATCATTTGAATTTTGACCACATGGCAGCATCCTGACTAGGTTGCCATCCACGTGTCATGTTCCTGGTTTCTTGGATCACGTGCCAGGTGCCAACCTCGGTTCACGTGCCCAATCATCAGCCTGAATCACTTGCAGACAGAGATAGAAGAAATGTACATACTTAGTCAGTTCAGGCTATTAACAAGAATGTATATACTTCAGAAACATCAACTGAGTAAGTGTGTACAACGTGAGAGAGTGTATAGACTTGAAACAATAGTTAACCAAGTGTGTGTGTCATGTGAGAATGTATATACTTGGAGGTCTTTCAGCGAACTCAGTGTATAGACTTAAAACAATAGTTAACCAAGTGTGTATGTCATGTGAGAATGTATATACTTGGAGGTCTTTCAGTGAACTCAGTGTATACACTTAGTTAGTTCAGGGCTATTCAAACCAATGTATAGACTTAATGGATAAGCTCATGAAAGGCAGTGTATAGACATGTGATGTACAATGCAAACGAGCCTTACCAATGTGTAAACTTAACAAAGCTTCAGCCACTGTATAGACTTCATGAAGCCTAACCAGTGTACAGACTTGGAACCAGTGTGAGACTCTTAATAAGACTGTGAGCAGTGTGTAGACTTGATGCCCAACGGTGTTGTATAGACTTCGACAAGCTTGAGCCAGTGTATATACATTGCCAGAGTGAGACGATGCATGAGACACTCGGTTGTACAGACTTGCAAAGTTCTGAATGAGACGATCGGCTGTAGGACCGATGTACAGACTCTGAATGTGAAGGCAGTCTGTATAGACTTGAATCGCTTGAAGCGATGTACAGACTTGGTGAACCACTGTGGATGTATAGACTTGATGAACCACTGTGGATGTATAGACTTGAGCGAATGAAGCCGATGTACAGACTTGTTAATTCGAAGCCTCTGTACAGACTTTGAAGAGCAGTTCAATGTACAGACTTGAAAGCCCCTGAGCTAATGTATAGACTTCACGCTGTACAGACTTTGAGGCTTTGAACGTTTGAGCAGAATGCAATGTACAGGCTTATCGATGTATATACTTGGCCAGGAAAGCGTAGGGAAATGTATGAGTGTATGGACTTGGCCAAGCGTAGGAAAAGATATAGAATGTACAGACTTGGTGAAACACAGTCCAGTGTATAGACTTGAAGAAATGAAGTCCAGTGTATAGACTTGGAGAAACAGCTCAATGTATTGACTTGGCGTTGTATAGACTTGGCTTTGAACGCTTGAGCTAAAGACAATGTGCAGACTTAGGGATGTATAGACTTCGCCCAAGGAACTGAATGTATAGACTTTGCCACAGTCTAATGTACAGACTTTGAAAAAGTGAACGAGCCAATGTATAGACTTCAAAAGAAGCAGTCCGATGTACAGACTTCAAGAACTCTAGACAGCGGATGCTGTATAGACTTGGACTCAAGGAATGTATATACTTAGCATGAAGACTACCAGTCGATGTGTAGACTTGGCTGAAGCTATCTCTGAAACGATGTTCAGACTTTGCTCAAGATAATGCATGAGGCGATGTTCAGACTTTGTGCAATGTATGAACTTTAGTGTGTGCGAGCCTGCTGACATGTAATGTGTAGACTTTGAGTGAGTGAGGCAGGCGTTGTACAGACTATACACGCAAGACACTGGGCGATTTATAGACTTACACTATCGGATGTTTAGACTTCATAAGAATGCAGCAGCCAGTGTATAGACATGAAGCTTGACACTCCAGTGTATAGAGTTGAGGCTTGGAAGGATGTATAGAGTTGAGCTGTACTGACTTTGGCAATGTGCAGACTTAACTGATCGGGCAGTGTGCAGACTTAGATTATTAGGACCAGTGTATAGACTTCAGTTAGAAGGTGCTCGATGTACAGACTTGAAGAAGTTATGCCAATGTATAGACTAAATAGATCAAGCTGGTGTATAGACTTTGGTACTCAGACTATCAATGTTCTGATGTGTCGACCCACCCTTGCTGATGAGTCGACCCACTACTGTCCATATTAACCAAATAGTGTAGATAGATGAGATAATGAAACAGCATATGAACTGTACTCACTTAGGTGATGAACCAGCATTAATCTAGAGATAGAAGATTGATTTATAGTGTGAGACATCATCAAAACCATAGGGAAGCAACAGATTGTACATCAGAAAAGCCGAAGCCAAGACAATACATGTCAAAAAAGCAAAAATCCATCTGGCGCCGCCGTACGAGCCCATCGTTCGGCTGACTCGGTTAGCCTTCCCGCGTCCAGCCACTGACTCTGCTTCGTGCAGAAACTGGCTCGTATTAAGGGTAGTTGACCCCGTTGGCTCGGGTAGCTCGGAACAAAGGTGATAGAGGGATTCAGAGGAAGAAAGCTACCTTCCAAGTTGACAGAGATGGAGGAAGGGGAAGAGGGAATACAAAGGAAGGTCTCTTCTCTACCAACTCTTTGGAAGGAAGAGAGTGTAGGCACCCTCCAAAGAGTGAAAAGGGGGAGAATAAAAAGAAACCAGCAGAGCTGGATGAGGAGGCAGGGGAAGGCCCGGAAAGGAGGGAGGTTAATTGGCTTCCTCCTCCCCTCAGGATGGAGACGGCGGGGCAGAGACAGAAGTTCGACATGCCCCAGCATGCCAAACCTTCTGCCCGAGCAACCTCCCCACAAGCGCCGGCCGGAGTTGATAAAAGAGGGCGACGTGCTTCCACACGTCGAGCCCCCTTCAAATCCTCCCACTGGCTGTCGAACTCCCTCCAAATCCAAAGCAGTAAGGACTCTCTACCCTCCATCATCGGCAACTTCATCTTCCAGAACGTCTTCCATGCTTCAAAATTGACAGCACAATGCTTCGTGAAGGAGAGAGGGAATACTGTCAGAGAAAACCCTAAGCGATGGAGAGGGAGAGACGCCCTTCATACCTTTTATAGGCGAAGGGAGGTTACTTGCCATAAATGATTCTCCCCTCGAAAACACGCTAAAGGGACTTCTCCTTATGGATGGTCACCTCAGACTCCTCAGTTCCATCCTAACGGGACACACGAAGCAGCCGATAGTTAAAGCATGAGGAAACGGAAAGACACCCTGTCAGACGATCGCCCAGCCATCATGCGAGATCAGCGTAGAAAGTATCGACACTTTCCAACTACTACAGATACGCTGGTCAAACTACGGCAAAGGTGGTGCAAAAGAGTTAAGTCTTCATCATAACACTACTGCCTTACGTTCTTTACACACACAAAAAGAAGCTTTTCTTCGAAAAAAGGAAAACATACAAGGAGAAAAAGCAAAATAGATATATTAGGCCCCTGGCCCATCCTGAGGCTCGGAAGTAGGAGGCTCGGACGGTCTGCCCCGGCACCCTCGGTGACGGCCGACCCTGGCACTGACCCCACCGGTGTGGGAACTGCCTCGGTTGCGCACCCTCCCGAGGCATCCGGAGTTACGACCCCTCGGACGAAGAGTCCCCCTGGTCTCTTTTCTCCGACGCCGAACCAGAAGAACCAGAGGATGATAAATCTGAGTCATAGCATTGCCCGGACGAGAAATTGATTGTCTCGGACGCCTGCTCCTCCGCGTAAGTGATGGCCCGGTCATAGCCTTGCTTGAATCCCATGCGGATGCCCCGATGAAGTGCTGACTCATAGTAGGGGAGGGCAGCCTCCTTAAGGTCGACCTAGTAGGCCTCCGAGCTTCTGTATTGCCCGAGTGCCTCCGCCCCGGCTGATTCCAACCTACCGGTGAGTTCGGCCTTCTCCCGCTCCACCTCGGATAACTTCCGCTCGGCCTCGACCGTCTGCTTCTCCGCCTCGACCAGATCAGCCTCAGCCTCCATTCGAAGACGCACGGCTTCCTTGGCTTGGTCCACCAGCTTGGCTCGCTCAGCCTCCCACTGGCCATCTAGCTTGACGCAGGTCAAACGCTCCTCCTCCAGAAGCTTGCTCTTCCTCTCGAGCGACTCGCGGGACTGAGCCAGTTGTTCGGACATCATCCGGGCCTCCACCTGGCTCGCCCGCGCCAGCTCTTTTACTGAGGAGAGCTCCCGTCGAAGCCCGTCACGCTCTTTAACTGAGGAGAGCCACCGTCCTGTCCGACCCACCAAGGGTCCAGGCAAGGTCGACCACTCCAACTCTGACCGAGCGTAAGCTTCAGCCAGAGTGGCCGCCATCTGGGCCAAGACCAAGCTGCCCTCCATAACTAGCTCAAGAGCCGCGGGCGGGGAGTGCTGCCTATCTCCCCCCTTCACCACCTTCATAGCTATGCTGTGACATACCTAATACAGAGGGCCCTGGATGCCCAGCCTCTCCAGAGCCGCCGTAATAAGGGCCCCACCTCGAAGCGGCATCTCCTCGGGAGCCCCACCGATCGGGCCGGATCGAGCCGCTGCCTCATCCGCCCCTCTTGCCTCGGTCGGTGGGGGCTGCGTCGCAGCTCCTCGCGACCCCCCGGCCTCGACCGGCTCGGCACCTGCACCACCACCCGGAGCATCACCCACCTCAATCGACGCCCCAGTCTCGGCCGTGGTCCCAGCGTCATCCGCTTCAAACCGGGCCCCCTCGGTTCCCGCTGAGGGGAGAGCTGATCTAGCGACTCCATCACCCCCAGAAGCGGTCCTAGCCTCCTCGGCCCCCTCTCTCTCGATGGATAGGAGAGCCGGCCCAACAGGGTTGGCCCTATCTCGCTCGAAAGAGGGGAGAGCCACCGAGCCAGAGTCCCCTTCGACAACAGGGTCGAACCCGGACTTCTTGGCCCGTATTTTGGCCTTCACGGCATCCCGTATCATTCACTCTACGGGATCTTTGCGCTTGGACCCCCGCGGCCTGGAAGTCCCCGCCTGGGCCGTTCCCTATCCCTTGTCTCGGGCTCGGGAGCCCCCCTTGGCAGCTCGCGGCTTGTCAGCAGCTGAATCATCTCTGAGATCAATCACCGCCCGCTCGGCCGCATGCTCCTCTTCCACAGCAAGCCGCCTGACGTCTGCGCAGAAGAATATATGACCAGAAAAAGAAAATGGTCTCGTCATCCGACGAAGAAGTTGATCCGTAGCACCCGAACCTGTCGGATGTAGCCGCGTGAGGGGGCATCGCTCGATGTTCTCCGGGGTAATCAGCTCCTCCGTGGACTGGAGATGCTTCAACAAAATGGCCGCATACTTCTCCACATCAAAAGAAAACTCATCCTGCCTCGGAGGGATGTTCGGATGGAAATTTGGGATTACGGGACACCTCCAAATCTCATCCACCGAAGAAATCCCCACCCAGAAGAATTGAGTTTTCCATCCCTTGTGCGAAGAATCCTTCACGGCCAAGGAGACACAGCTCCTATTCCGCCTCGCCTGGATGAAATAGAAGCCCTTCCCAGTCGAGGGGTGCGCCTTCAACTCGAAAAAATAATGGAAGAGGTCCAAAGAAGGAGGAAGCCCGTATTGGCGACAGAGGATGCGAAAGGCGGAAAGAAGAAGATAAGAGTTGGCTACCAACTGTACGGGCGCCAACCGAAAGAAATCGAGAAGCTTAAGAATAAAGGGCTCGAAGGGAAGGCGGAACCCACCCTTCCACGATAGAACGAAGGTGCAGATATGTCCCGTACGAGAATCCAAGCTCGTCTCGTGCGGGGCAACTGCAGTGAAGTAAAACTTGTAGGGTAGGCGAAACTGGTGCTCCAGCCTTTTCACCTCTGCCTCCCCCAGCTCACTGCAGTTTGGAGCCGGCGGTATCACCGTCGCCCTCGCCCTCGCCACAGGCTCGCCCTCCCACTCTTCAACCTCCAGATGCTGATCCGCCATGGAATCTGGAGAAGAACTTGAAGAAAAATGCTCCCGAGACTCCGAAGATTCTGGAGGAAGAGGAAGCTGTCGGACCGCCTCCACAGTTATCTCCGCCAACTATGCGAATGCCGCTGCAAGCCTCTGCTCTTCCGTCGTGTCCTCACGACGCATCAAAGAGCCCCAAAGCAAGCACGAAGGAGAGCCAAACCCTAAAGCGGAGGGAGTCTAGAGCGACGACAAGCGCACAACGCCTATATTCCCATGCGAAAGGCTGTGCGTCATTCCGACCCCCGAGAAAAGGGGGCCCCTTCCGTTCAAATCCGTCAGGATCATCATTATTACGGGCCGAGGTGACTACAACACATGGCTTCTTAACACCGCCAGATCTCCACCCACCCGAGCCACGCTGGTCCAAAACCCTAATGGCTACTCTTCCGAGCTTACCAAGGCTCGGGAGTAGGAGGGGGACAAGTGGAGAGGGGGATTTCTGTAGCCCATATAAGAGTGGCCGAACTAGGTCCATCAAGATCAAACGAGGCCCAGCTCATCAAAGTGACAACCCCGTAGGGCCCCCTTAGCATCAAAGCCCAATAAGATCACTCGGGGTCAAGCCCTTCCTCAGCGGCCATTAGGCTCGGAAGGCCCGAGCGTCGATCCGGTCGGAGGAAGACCCAAGCCCAACCTATCCCCTCGCCGGGATAAAGGCTAGCGCTCCACGCCAAGTCCAACCGAGCCTCATCCGAGCTATGCCTATCGCCCGGACAGGGTTGGCACTATTCATGCTTGGGTCAAGCGACGATTGCTTATCCACGCTGCCGTTGAGAACCCTTTATGAGCAGGAGTTCACAAAGATAAGAGACCCATGACTCCTCAAGGCTATAAAGATCTCGCGATGAGGACGTAAAGAGCCCACGTTGAGGACGTAACTCCCGCCTGAAACTCCTCAGATTATGAGACTCATGAGGCTAGCGCACTATTTAAAATCGGGGACTCCCTCCAGCAAATGGTAAGGCCTACACAAGCCTAAAACTCCCTGAGCAGGAACCACTTCACCACCTTGGTGGAGAGGGATCTCGTGCATCTCCCCACTCCTCTTTTCATAGCTTCCACCACTGCTCTACTGACTTAGGCATCGGAGGGTTTACCCCAGGGAACCACCCCTAGGCCCCCTGATCCGTTTCCCTTCCTTGTAGTTCACTGATCGGTGATCATCTCCCCAGCTCAGGACCAGCGCGAGATCGCCCCTCTTCATAGGTCATGAGCACACTTGCCCAGTAGGTATCTTCGCATCGACATGAAGGCACTATTAAAGTAATTAGTATTTTAGCTCTAAAGAATAAGGTAAAATTATGTGAATGCGATCAATCATGCGATTAAACCAAAGTAACAAAGATGATCATGTAAGATAGAATGAGCAAATATGATCTAGTAAGAATGTATCAAGAAAATGATATGGCCTTTCATGAACGAGAATGTACTAGAAAGTCATGTAACTATCAAGAATGAACTCTTCACTTAGTAGCAAGTACTTCGTGAATTTCTGTGGAATATCATGTAACAAGCTAGAAAGTCATGTACGTGTACATATCGTGCCGTTGATTTTCACTTCACGAGTCGTGGATATTTCACTTATTTATAAAGAAAGTACTCCCAGCGTAATGCGACGCCAGTAGCATCATACCCCATGGTTTATAATAGTATGTTTCCGGCAATCAGCCGATTGGACTAGCATAGAGCCGTTGAAGACAATCAGTGCTCGAAACTCATCTTCAAGTATAAATCAAGCTACTTCCACGCATGTAAACAATATGGCCAAGAATGTTCAATTTCAACGATAGGTTCATGATAAAGTAATCCATCATAAGAATGCTTCTATTTGAAATAAAGAATTTTAATAAACATATTTAAACTAGGTTATGCCATGGAAATAAATCGGCAGCATAACGGTACGTTTCTTAACTTTCATAATTTAAAATCAAGTACTTTGAACAATATGACAAGTCCTAGACCATCAATAATTCATCTAGAAACTTTGGAATATCAACCCTTGGGTCAAACCTCGGGTAAAGTACTACATGAACGTGACGGTCAATTAATGGGCCATTACATGAACGTGACAGTCTATTATTGGGCCGTTACAACGGGCTGAATCCAGAAAGAATAAATTGGACTCAGTAAATGTGACGGTTGTATACTGGACCGTTAGATGAGCCTGACGGTCGAGTAATTGGACGTTACATAGACAGAATTCAAAACTTCGGTAGTGCCTTTCTAGATAATTGGGCTTTAATGGTACAACCAACTTGGCGTCGTAGTGAGAATCCCAGGCTTACGGAGAATTACGGAGGCCTTGAAACAAGATTTTCTAGTCCATTGGAAGGAATATCCAATAGAGAGGTCCTCAAGTTCAAGATGATGTTCCTATTGTGCAAAAGTGTGAACTAATGGTCATATACCAGAATATACGTCATGTACTTAGAGAAATTGACCCTATAGATAAGATAGAATGTGTAACGATGTGAAACCATGATAAACTCCGTCAATACAACATTGAAAATCATAATTTAAATACAAACTATAGAGTTTTGGTAAATGAAATTAACATATGTTTAAAATAACTCAAGGTTCTTTGTAAGCATGCAATTACTATCATGAATCAATAATAAACCCAAAGTCGTGAAAACATGTCAAAACTCAGATATCTAGGCTTATTTATAACCTAATATGAATGTTCTCAATTCTGTTCCGAATAGACAGAACACAGCACTCTGGCGGTCTAAGACATGCGCGTCATATGGCTGTGATGGTTTATCGTAGAGCCGTCAGAAGACTGTGACGCACTGTTTCTGGTCCGTCTAAGATTACAGAGAACTTAAGTGTGACAGAAGGTCTGACGGTCTATCGTAAGGCCGTTACAGTCATGTGACAGTCTAACTATAATCCGTCAGAGCACTGCTGACAGTAAAAATAAAAGAACTTCAATTTAAAACCTTTCATGCAAGGAGAATCAAAATAAATAACTACGCTAGTCATGACAAGACGAAGAATAGGCCATCTAGATGCATAGGTTGCAGTGAATTAACAAGAGAATACCTTTTATCTTTAATTTAGGCTAAAGATATGCATGTATGTATAGACCGAACTAAAATATGAAATTCATGGTCTATAGCGCACGAAATCAAACAAAATCAGAGGGCTTTTACTCCTATCATGATGTTCTTTCCATTCATGAGATAACCTACCACTTTACTGGGCTTTCAACTTCCAATTTGGGACTGCAAGACACGTCCTAGTTCTTCCCTTCCTGTGAGTTTTCAGCAACTTCACGTTGCTCTAACTCTGTAATCCCTTGACCTAAAGACGTGAAATTTAGAGGGTAAAAAGGTGAAACTAAGGGGAACAAAAAGTTCTAAAGAACCAAACTCTAAATACCTCGTTTAGGCATTCTAATCTCCTGATCTTCAACAGACTTTTGCTCAGATTCCTGGGTTGCTATGGTCGAACCAGCAACTTTGCAAGGTTCTAGCTCCTTGTGTAGTCGATCACCTAGCACGAAATTTTGAGGAAGATTAGTCCTATGTATAAGGAACAAAAACCTTTAAAAAACCTACCTGAAATAAGGTCATCTTACCTTAGTTCCACGTGAGCCAATGTAAGGGTCGAGCATGTCAAAACTAGGGTCTATTTATAGGTTCTAGCTAGGGTTTGAGGATTAGATCGATTCTAGAGTCCTTGTTAAAGCTTAGATCGACTTCAGAGAGTCCTTAACATGTTTACTAGTCCTCCCATCTCGATCCCTAAGAGATAGACTAGTAAAAATCCAATCCTTTTGCTCTTTCTTCACTTCACGGAACTGACAGAGCGTAACCGTCGATCCCTGGAGCGTCACATGGCTGTGGCGGTCGCACGATAGACCGCTACAGCTACTGTGCACAGAGTTCAAATTCAATAAAACTCTTTTATTGTTTGATCCATATAATTATCTATAAAAAGGGTATTTATCCTTATAATTCGTGAATAGGCTAAATAACCTTCTAGAATATGGGCCAAACTTCATGGGCTTGGTCCTTAAATCTTTTGGGCTTCAATTAAAAAGGCTAGATTAATCGTTTACCCTAATTGGGCCTTAATAAATTTCTAATAAATTCCAAAAAATCATTAAATAATTCCCGAAATAATATAAATATTCGGGGTCATTACAGCCACCTATCAAAGGGAAATGACGAAAATCTTCAACGAGTTGCTCTACTGTAAAGTCGAATGCTATATTGACGACTTAGTCGTCAAAACAAAGAAGTGGGAGGATCACCTGGCTGACCTCAGAATTATATTTGAAAGGTTGCGGCTGCATGAGCTAAGGATGAACTTGATGAAGTGCGCTTTTGGCGTCTCCAACAAAAAATTCCTGGGCTTCGTCGCCAGATACAATGGAATTGAAATAGACCCTGCAAAAATCAAATCTATTTAGGAGCTGCCTCCTCCTAGAAACCTGACAGAATTACAATCATTGCAAGGATGGCTAGTCTACATCTGTAGGTTCATCTTCAACTTGTTTGGGTGGTGCTAGCCGTTCCATAAATTGATGACGAAGGATATCCCGTTCCAATGGGGCGAAGAATGTCAAAAAGCTCTTGACCAGTTGAAAGAATACTTTAAGACCCTGCCTGTGCTGGGGGCACCTATCAAAGGGCAGCCACTAATCCTATACATGGCTGCCACCGAATACTCTTTGGGGGCAATACTGGCCCAAAGTAATGAAGACGAAAAAGAACAAGCTCTCTACTACCTCAACCGAAGATTGGTCGGGGTTGAAGCAAAATATACACCTATTAAAAAGGTCAACCTCGCATTGGTCTTCGCAACTAAGAAAATGAGGCATTACATGCTATCGTATGAAATCAAGCTGATATCTCGGGCCGACCCGGTCAAATATATACTCTCTCAGCCAGTCCTGAAAGGGCAACTGGGCAAATGGGCCATCATCCTCATGGAGTTTGACATCACCGATGTGCCGCAAAAGGCCAGGCCATTGCAGATTTCTTTGCAGCACACCTAGTGCCTGAAGATTCTCCATTGATCAGGGAGCTCCCGTAAGATGAGACTCTAGAAGTGGGACAAGTCTAGCAAACCACCTGACAGCTACACTTTGACAGTGCTTCAAGAATAGAAATGTCCCCGCAAGGGCGAACAAGACTAAGAGCAAGGGCAGGAGTCGTCCTCAAATCTCCCGAAGGAGAGGTCCTGCATACCTCTTGCTCAATCAACAAAGCATGTACAAACAATGAAGCAGAATATGAAGCTCTTATTATCGATCTCCAAGTCGCTCTCCACATGGAGATCCGCATGCTATAAGTGTTTGGGGATTCGTTGTTAATCGTCAAACAGATCCAGGGACAGTATGAAGTCTGGATATCTGAATTACTCTTCTACCATGCTAAGGCAAAGCAACTCATGGAAAAGTTCTACTTTATTGAAATAAACCATGTCGGCCAAGGTCAAAATGCACAGGCCAATGCATTAGCAAAGCTAACAAGCTCACTGGCAATCTCGCCTGATGAATCACTCAACATACAGGTGATTAACCGGCAGCAGGTCCCCAGCATTATAGAAGAGGACGGAACCAGGTGGAGAAGAACTTGAAGTAGCAATCGCGGAACTGGTCGGCTCACCTGACTAGCATGAGCCCCTCGTGCAATGGTTTAAACACCAGCAGCTTCCCAAGCAAAGAGAAGAGAAGATAAGTCTGATCCGAATGAAAGACTCCTATGAAGTCAGAAACAAAATTCTATTCCGAATTATGGTAGACGCCAAGAAGAAAATACTCCTCCGATGCCTCTCTATAGAGGAAGCCTAGAGAGTCATGAAAGAAATTCATGTCGGGTAGGCTAGAGCACACCAAGCAGGGCCAAAGGTGAAGATCGAAATCAAGAAGTTGGGCTATTATTGGCCAACAATGTTTGATGACTGCTGCAAATACGCTAAGTCATGTCAAAAGTGCCAAGAGCATGCAACGGTCCCCATGAGATCTCCAACACATCTACATCCGACAATACCCAGTTGGCCCTTCGCCCAATGGGGAACAGATGTCGTGGGCCCATTGCCCCCATCCTCTTCGGGATGCAAGTATATCCTGGCAATAACAGACTATTTCTCCCACTGGGCAGAGGCTATATCCCTAAGAGAAGTGACAGGAGAAATTGTGGCCCGATTTATCTGACAAAATGTAATAATCTGATTCGGCATCCCCAACCAGATCGTCTCAGATAACAGGAGCCATTTCTGGAATCAAAATCTCTATAGATTGGCCGAAAAGTACAAGATTGATTGGAGAACATCCACTCCACACAACCCGCAGGCAAACGGACTGGCAAAAGCATTCCATAAAACCCTCTGCACCCTCCTAGCAAAGACTATCAGTTCTAACAAAAAGGACTGGAAAAACAAGATGTATGAGGCACTGTGGGCGTACCGTACCGTCTATAAAACCCCAACTGGCTGTTCGCACTTCTCCTTGGTGTACAACTCAGAAGCAGTCATCCCCATTGAACTAGAAGTACCCTCACTTCGGGTTGCAATCTAGCATGAATTGGTCCAGGATGACCGAACAAACATAGAATGAAGACTGGAAGAGCTCTCTGACCTAGAAGGGAAGCGACTCCAAGTTCCGCAAAACATGCAGGTATATCAGGACCGTATAACCCTCGCCTTTGACAAGCTAGTCAAAGGGCATGAATTCAAGAAAGGTGATCTCGTGATGGTCTAAAGAAGAGAGGTCATGGTTGCCAACCCTAAAGGTAAGCTGAATGAAAACTGGCTCGGGCCCAATGTTGTCCGAAAAACCTACGAAGGAGGTGTGTATGCAGTTGTCAACCATAGGGGGGAGACTCAATTTTCACCCCTTAATGGAAAACACTTGAAACTATATCACGCATCACTTGCCCAGTTCGATGAACAATCAAATCCTACGTCTTACGCGGAGCAAGAATGTTTCTTAGATCTCCCGTGAGACTATGCAACATCCATTGAGAAAAAAAAGGAAGAAGAAAAAAAAGAAGAAGAAGAAAAAAGAGAGAGAGAAAAAAAAGAGAGAAGAAAAAAAACTCGTCAAAGTCATCGGGGGATGTCGATTCATCAAGTCTCAACGGGATTTAAAATTCCCTCCTCCGGCTTAAACCATTTCATCTTGGCCGAATAACCAAACAACTGCATCCCGTGCAGTAGCAAAAAAACTCTCATACGTAGCTCAACACTACTTCATCCTGTCCCACCAACACATAAATCGCTGGCTCGGACCTTCCGTCCAAGCCGGTAAACAAAGACCCTTGTTTTGACTCGGACCTTCCGTCCAGGTCAATGAATGAAAAGATCTCCTTCCTTCGGCCTAGATCTCCCGTCCAGGTCAATGAACAAAAAGACCTCTGCTTGGCTCGGACCTTCCGTCCAAGTCAATGAATAAAAAGATCTCTTTTGCCTTGACACTAATCCCATGTCATCGAATAAACCACCTCAACATTACAATCCTTGTGATGAGGGCATCCCTTGCCCCTCCACTCTTTTTCCAGACTCGGATTGTTCGACGGCAAGCACCATTATATTTGTCATGTATTTTTGAGACTAGTCATGTAATCTTCACATTTTCTTTGAGTCATTATCATGTAATTTTCCCTTTATTTTGAGTCATGTACCTAGGTAGTTGAGTCATTTTCCTAAGTATTGAGTCATTATGTTGGTTAGATAGGTTAATGGGCCCAATCCATTGGGCTAGGCCCAGGGGCGCCCCTCCCTTGGACTGTGTGGTCTTTAGTTAGTTTGTCAGGGTCAGTTTGGTCTTAGGAAAATTATGGAGTCTATAAATACCCCACCCCTCTCTCATTTGTAACAACTTTTGATGAATATTGAAAAGCATTTGCCATCTCCCTCTCAATATCTCCCTCTCTCTCTCTCTCTCTTACTATCACTCTCTCTAAGTGGGTTGTACCCCCTCTCTCTCTCTCCTCCCCACCCCAATTTCGAAATTCACTCTCTCTCCTCCCCATTCACCCCTCATTAAGGCCCCTTCCCCTTCCCCATGCACTCATTCAACTCCCCCTCAAACCCCTAGGTGGAAACCCCTTCTCCTAGGCACCTTTCCACTTTCCAAAGCACCCCACCACCTTCCCAAGGCTGAATTAACCCCTCCCAAAGCCCAAATTCGAATTTCCCTCTCCCTAGGGCTGTGCCCCTCCATCTCCCCCACCCCCAAGCTCCCAAATTCGTCCCCCACCTCCTCTTGGTCAAACCAAGTTCACCCCCTCTCTCCCTTGCTCTCCCCTTGCACATCTCCTCATTCTATCTCTGTTTCAGGCAGCAGAACTACAACGAGTTGCAGAAGCAGCCACGACCGTTACTTGAAGATTCAAGTAGCAAGGCCTACATCTCTGGAAAGGTCTTCCAGAGAGCTTTCCAGGCGAGGTGGTTTCGTCAGCATCCGAGCTCCGAGCAGTCCGCAGCATCCATTCTCCCTCGACTGCGCAGGAGACCCCAGGCAAGGAACCAGAACGTGATTGGAAGCTCAACCACGGCAAACCCTTTGGGATTCAGATCAAGTGTTCTTCAGAAGAAATCTTCCCTCTCAAGTCCTCTTTAATCCTCAAGAAGCAGAGCTGCATTTGGATATCGGCATCAGAAGTTACGAATTTTCTACTCCAAGGCATCAGGTCAGTTTTCAGGAGCCAGAACCGACATCCCTCTGCTCATCTGTTCGTCCCGGTATACTCCAACATCTTCCGACATCGCCGTCAAGTCCGAAAGAAAGAAGACTTGACCACGGTTCCAACGGTTCAAGTCTCGCCTCAATCAGAGCTCGGTAGCAATCGTGGCACCCCCTGCATCCAGTCACATGGTTCTGCACCAGACAGAGGCAGAACCAACCATCCCGGTTCCAGACTCTGCCACAGCCAGCTCGTGAAGGCTCTGAGCGCCATTTTTGGAGGGGAGAAACTACTTCCCGCTAGCCGCCACCTCCAAGAAGAAGGGACTCAATCGACCTCTGGAACCCTCTGTTCCAATTTTCTTCGTCGGAGAGCGCAGACTGCCCCTGTGGTCCCAGGTTAGATCAGTCTTCATTTCTCCGGTCACTCCTCTCTCCACTGACATTGGATTGCATCCCCGTCAACTCCTGCTCGAAGCTACTCCGACCAAGTTCGCGTCACCGCTAGTTTCATTCCAATCGGAGTCCGGGAGAGCCCACAGTGACTTCTGCAACCTACTGCTTCAGCCCGATACCAGCCAGAGACCAGACGGTGGTGTCCTGTTCCAGTCGCCGGTGCAGTCAGCCCCGAGACTCAAAGCTTCCCCAAAAATTCAAGCTTCATCCCCTGTCAGCTGAGGAACTTTTGGCAGTGGTTTCGTCAAGTTTGGAGCCCCGTGGAGCCCGTGGCAGTGTCAACAGCGACACCCTATCCTGCAGACCTGCAGATTGGCAGAACCGGCGGACTCGGAAGATCGGCTTTTCCTTTGCATAAAACCCCACCCCGCTTGGCCGGCTGAAGGCCCCTCCCTGCGTGGAGGTAGTTGTGAATGTAATAAGAATAATCCCCACCCCAAGTTCATCCCTCCTGCGTGAGGTGTAGTGGTGTAATTCTTTCAATTTCAGGTTCAAGCTACATCGCCGCGGCGATCGGGTGTATACCCTCGCCTCCCGGCTCGCCCTCGTCTCCGGCCGGAGTCGGCGTCTTCACGCCGGCTAGGTGAGCCTCAGTCCCTCTCTTGCTTGGTTTAATCACTTGCTTAGCTTAGTATTATTGCTAGTACTGCGTCGGACGGAGAGTGAGAGCTCGGCCCAACTTGCTAGTTCCGTGAGTGACCACCGCGGGCGAGTTGAGAGTGAACCCACTAAACCCACACCCTTGGTGTGCTGGCCGCCCATGGTTTGGGCATCCTAGGCCCATTTGGGGTTCTCCACAAGCTAGCCAACCATTGGAGCTTCATGGTCCCGCCTCGGACCCTCTCCCACATCGCTTAGTTGCCAACGGGCACAAGTGTGCACCAAACGGGTGAGTTCGCTAGTGTGAGTCCGCTGCTCAACTTGAATGCTTGAAAATAGGTCCAAGGTTCGGTGTCACATCACCTTGCCCCACCGGCGAATAAACCTATGACCCGAACCTTTCGTCTGAGCCCACGAATAAAAAGACCCCTTTCCCACTCTATATCAGAACTTTCGTCCGGCTAGAGAATAAAAAGACCCTTTCACTCTAGATCGGACCTTCCGTCCGGCTAGAGAACAAATAGACCCCTCATACAGTTAACAAATAGACCCCTCATACAGTTGGCACTCCCGGCACATTAAAGAATTAAAAGACCCCTCCTTGCTTGGCTCGGACCTTCCATCCAGGTCAATGAATAAAAAGACCCCTTGCTTTGGCTCAGATCTTCCATCCAAGTCAATGAATAAAAAGATCTCTTTTGCTTTGGCACTCATCCCGTGTCGATGAATAAACTACGACAGCTCCCGGCACCCTATCAGCACTGGCGAATAAACCTTTGTCTCAAACATCCCACTCAAATACACCAACTAGCACACAAACTCCTCACATTCCATCGGGCCCCTTACAAAGTCTTTGGCTTAGACCTCCCGTCCGAGTCGATGAATAAACAACTTTCCTTAACCCAGCATGAGTCACTAGTCCTCCCTCGGGATTGGCCTCACCCAGTCGGCTTAGGCCTTTCATCTACGTCGACACTTAAAATCCTGTCTCGTTGCTTCGCATTAACCCCATGCTGATGACTAAGCTCCTCTAGAGCCAAATTTCTCGGCCCGTGTTCTCTCTATGGTGAAGGGAACTCCCCATCCCTTGGCTGAGGGGGTGAACGCTTACCCGTGAATTCACACCGGACCGATGATCTACAGCCTCGGAGAATGAAATAATATGTTTAAGAGCTCCACACCCGTGTGCCCCGTGCACTCGTCCCTAGCTTGCGTCGTACGTGGGTGGGGGGCATTTGTTGACGTCCAAAAATTTCTGCACGTCAAGTACGCCCAAGCAACCAAAAATAGCTAATCGAGGGCGGGGAGGCCGAACAAACCCCACTACTCATCCGATCGGGACGAAAGCACACCTGGTGGTCCATCACCTGACAATGAAGCCTCCCGGGGTGAAGAAATATATCTGGTCCCTCGAAATAGGGTGCTGAAGGCAATATCAGCATAAAACCCGACTGACCCGATCAGGGCGCGCGGTATCCCAGAATTGCCCGCAGGAGGTTGAAGAGCTGCCCAGTGAGGGCGAAAACACTTTGAGTGGATGCCCACTTAATGAAGACGTTACCCACATAAATGGAGCGGGCTTAGGAGCACGATACACAGTGCCGAAGGCCAGATCAGGAAGAAACCCGAGCAATCTGACATGGGATCAGCACGTGTCAGAAAATCACTCGAAATTCCAGACAGGAGCCTGGGAGCTCCGAAATAAACACTTCAGTAGCGGCGCATTAGAAGTGAGGCAGCGCAACATGTCAAGCGATCATTTGAGCCAGTTCAGAGTCGACGAAGCCATTAAACCGGCGCCACCCCACTTGAATCGGTGTGGTTTTGAAATGGCACGGCCTTCCTTGAACCCGCGCGCTCCCCTTGGCCCTTTGAAACGGCGCGACCATGGCCCCTTTTGTCCACTTGAGACGGCGCGGCCTTGGTTCCATTAAACTGGCGCACCCCTCTTCTTTAACCCCTTTAAACATGTGTGGCCTCCACCCCTATTGCTATCTGAAATGGCGTGACTTCTTGAAATGGCATGGCTCAAAGCAGCATGAGAAGTGTCCCGTCGTGGGCACAGAACTCTATTTCCACTGCAACGAAACTTGGGAGTAAGGAAGCGTGGAAGATAAGCTACTCCGATGACCTCCGACAAGCCATTTAATGCCCATGTGATGGACTGTCAAGGGATGATTGTGTGGGCAGTTTGTCCGCCGGGTAAGAGCCTGGACCTGGCCAGGCAAACCAGTCGGAGATCCTTCCTCGTCACTAGGGCTGTCAATGGGCCGGGCCCGGGCCGGGCCGGGCTTAGATCGGCTGGGCCCGGGCCCGACTTATCAAGATTAAGGCCTGAGCCCGGCCCGGGCCCGACTTATGTCCGACCGGGCCGGTTGGGCCCGACATTATTTAAAAAATACGAAGCCCGACTAAAGCTCGGCCCGGCCCGACAACTTAAATAAATATATTTAATAATATAAAACCTATAATCTCACTAAATTAATTAAAGTTTTGATATTAATTACATAATTTATGTGAAAAGAGAGTTTTAAAATTTCTAATTAAGTAAAATAACATAATCTTAACTAATTAGTTTTTAAAATTTGAAGTGGGAATTAAAAAAGACATCAGGCCTGGCCGGCCCGCGGGTCGAACTCAAAGTCTGAGCCCGGCCCGCGGGTCTAGTCGGGCCGGGCTTTTTGGCCCGAGTAAAAACCCGCGGGTCAAAAAAGACCTTGCAGCCCGATCGAAATCGGGCCAGGCCCGCGGGCCTGTCGGGCTGGCCAGTCCCATTAATAGCCCTACTCGTCACCTCAAACAGCGAACGGTGCGGGGGCATTCAAGGCTCATACGACTCGCTCCTATCCAAGATCGACAACACTATGGCAACCCGCCATCGACGCTGAGGTGGCCCATCTGACAGCGGCATAGGACTCCCCTGGGATCTTCTGCAGATACGTCCGACCTCGGACGCGTCCGTACCTCGGTCCTGCACAAACCAACAGGCAACACGTCATCTGTCTGTCTCTCGAACGAGGAAGAGAGTGGTAGAACTCTCTCTTGAAGACTTGGTGCTCTATATAAGCACCGGCTAGACAACAGAGAAGGAGGTTGGAGGGACGACGAAGGCTACCACCAAAAAAAAAGAAAAGCTACCTGCATCTGCAGAGTGAAGGAAGGGGAGGGAAAGTCGGAGAAGAGAGGTGAGGTTGGGGGTAAGAGGGGCATGCGTCTGCTCTTCCTTCCCATTGTCTCTGTGTTTTTTTTACCTCTGTGCCTCATTCACCTCTGTAAGAAGTTGTACGCCCTTTTTGTACTCTGTATTTCCTACAGAGAATGAAAGAAGTTTTTTTAGAAGAAATGAAAGGGCCTTCATCCTGTTCTTCTTTCTCCATCCTGAGCATTACGTCTTCCACCTAGTCATCTACAATGTGTTGTGTTCTACCTTACCATCATCCTTTCTTTTTTTTTTAATCTTTTGATCACTCTGGGCCCCTGAGAAGCCTATTTCTTCGTAGTATGGCGTCCGGGGGACCCATCCAGAGGGTGAACAGCGATGGCCTTGTGCTGAGCAACATGGTCGATTTACGATCCATAAGCTCAGAAATCGCGATCCGTGGGCCACTAGAACCCATTGAAGGCTAGTCCTCAAGCTTCAACACCCACCTTGGGTCACTGGACGGCTATTCGTAGCTCACCGGAGAATTTGGGAGGCCGTATCAGAACACTCCGTAGGCGGTTCTCTATTTTATACCCAGCAAACTCCGGGTCTGGAGGAGGTGCTGTCGAATTTTTGCCAGGGACGCGAATGACGAAGAGGACGAATGATCAAACAATGCCAATCATAAGAATAAGAGCAAAATAAAACATGAATGAAAAGGGCCCTCCATGAACAAAAAAGATCTATCTAAGGGCCTGTTCGATGAGGAGTCTACCCTAGGGGTCGACCCTCCTACTGTGTCGGTTCTATCTGGCCCTATTTCTACCCCGTGCGTCGATGCCAAAGGCTGCATGTGTCGACTCCATACCTCTCCCCCCGCCGTGAACCCCCCTGCATCGACGCCGAAGGCCGCCTGCGTCGACTCCATGCCTCTCCACCATGCCGTGAACCCACTTGCGTCGATGCCAAAGGCTGCTTGCGTCGACTCCATACCTTTCAACCGTGCCGATTCAATACCTTTAGCCCGCCTCATCTATTTGTCATCTCTAATAAGCCATTTGTCACCCATACAAGCCATTTGTCACCGCCAACAACCCATTTTTCACCCTTAGCCACCTCTTCTTCATCTTTCCCATTCATTTTTCACCCTTGTGCATGTGCTCGTTACCTAGTTATCAAAAAAAAAGAACCACATAATAATAACAATAATAATAATAACAAACAAAACAACAACGCAAAAAAAAATGTGTTCTGCTGATGGCGGATTCGACGCCATCCTTGCCCTGCGTCGACTCCCCCCTTCACAAGTTCACCTTCAACAACCTATTTCTCCCCCTAATAACCCATTTGTTACCCTTAGAATTTATTTTTCACCTTTAGGGTCCCCTTTGTTACCCTTAGAACCTATTTGTCACCCCTAGTCTGCCATTTGTCACCCTTAGCGTGCGTTTTTCACCCCTTGGAGCAATTTTTCACCCTTAGCGGGCGTTTGTTACCCAAAGCCATCTATTTGTCACCCCTAGGAGCCATCGCCCCCCCCTCTCTCCTCGGAGCCATCGCCATTGCGCATTCGTCACCGTTGTGCCCCATTTGTCACGGCTAAGAGCCATTTGTCAGCCTTGTGTGATATTTTTTAGCCCTGATCATCCCCTTTCAGCCGTATGAGCCATTTTCCACCCTTGCTGGCATCCTGAGCTTAGCAGAAAGGTCTTGATTGAGTTGACTCCATAGCCACATGGAGTTGACTCTCCTTCTTCATCTACATATGCTTTTGGTTTCTTTATCTATTTGTTACCCTGTTATCCAATAACCCAAGAGAAAAGCGACTACGAAAATGACAAAAAAATATAAAGAATAAATGATAACCAATAAATATAATAATTGTAAAAATAATTGTAAAACATGATAAAAATCATAAAAATGATAATCAATAAATATAATAATAATAGACTAATTCAAAAAATGATAAAAAATCAAGAAAATTGTAATCAATAAATACAATAATAATAAAATAATTGTATAAAATGGCAAAACCATAAAAGTTATAATTAATAAATACAACAATAAAAATAAAAATGGTAAAAATCAAAGAAAATTACTATAAATAATAAGGAACACATAAAAATACCCCCATTAAAAGAATTAAGTGGCATTTAACCCAGATTTAAACGGCACAAGCCAAAACAAAAAAAACAACAATAACAAACAAAAGAAACTAAACTAAACAAGAGATATGAAAGCCCCAAAAAAGGGGAAAATGTCCATGCATTTGAGTGGATAAAAGAAAATCTAACAAACAAAAAAAATGCAAAAAATGAGAAAGATGGCAAATAAATAAAAGAAAATACGCACATGCATCCATGCATCAAGAAAATAATAATAATAATAAATAGACAAAATGAAAATAGAGGTATAAACAAATAAACAAAATATATCCATGCACCCAAATGAATAAAAGAAAAATCCAACAACCAAAATAATAATAATAAAATATGCAATAAGAAGAAGAAAAACATGATAATGTCCGCTCCGGAGCCCTCGCTTCCCCGAACCCGAAGAAAGGAATAACAATGACACCCCGCTAAGTCGGATTCGGACCTTGGGAATCATCCTGATATGCCCATGAGCCGGCATTGCCTTGGGCCTATTGTTCATCAAACTTGACCCGTTTCTACCGGGATGTAATCTCGCACTCTTATTAAACTTGTCGAATACTCGACAGATATTTACGCGGTTTCATCGCCGTCTTTTATGCTGCAAATGCGGACCACCGTCCGAACATGAAATGGTCTGCGAGTGGCCGACATATCATTGAACGTTAACATCCCAATCCGGGGTCTATTTAAATGCAGTTCAAGATTTCATTTCTCTCACTTCTTCAAATGTTAAGTCTAGGTCGTAGGCCCCGTTTTCCTAAAGACTAATCAAGAGTTTCTTTCTCTTCGAGGGGTTATAATTAATGTCGTGACCTTTACGGCACGGCGGATTTTTGTAGCGTCCCAAGATCCGGATACTAGGGAGAGCCCGATAGCATTTGAATCCTGGCCCGCCGCCTATGAGCCGGGACTCGGAAGGGCTAAAAAGGAGTGTGGAGGTACAAGAAAATAGGAAATAAAGTAGGACAACTCAATAATTAATAGAAATAAACAATGTTACTACGACAGAGTCCAGTCCAACAGAAGTACAATCTAAGACAGAGAACGTACCCAATACCGAGTGAACTCTCAGCCCGGCGAACTGACAACTAAGAACCTCTGCACAGCACCCTCGAACCTCGAGGAAGAATCGCCGCACCTGAAAAGTAGGGGTGAGCCTCCTATCATTGGCTCAGTAAGGATCCCACTGAACCCCAACCGAAAATAAACACAGTAATGGAAAGCAGCAACAATGACAGGAATAGCAAACCGGTGGCCAGTAAAAATTGGGCACTAGCTAATCCTACCGGAACAGAAACCAACACCCCGATCTCATAGTCGGGGAACTACCAGACCAACCTAGAAACCCTGGCTACACTGCCAGAAGAAACATCGCAACAACTCTACCGTGAACAGGACATTGCCCAGGGAAAACCCTTGGCAACGCTCACCGGAAACCTTAGACCTCGACCTCAGGAAACCACCCGGAATCTACACGCAAAACTACATCTCGTAGACGTGAAACGAAAACTCGAGTCACGAGAAACTAACGTCAAGTGACGGGAGTACCTGCCCACCAGAAGCAAGGCCAGATGGGTCCACTGATGACGTAGTCCGCAGCCTCAGGTGTCTCCTTACAACGCCCCAGGAGGAGACAGAGACACCGTACAGTAACCAGGAACACAAAACAAGGACTAGCTGGGGTTGCACTCATCAGCGCGGGTCTGACTGCCCCTAGCCACGTGTGCACACATAGACCATGCGTGGAGGTCAGGCCCTCTAGCTGGTTCTTCCCCCAGCCCGGACTCAGGCTGCAAAGACGAGGGGCCCTATGGTACCAGCCTAACAACCGTCTCTCTCGGGTCATATTCTCCACCACTCTCAAGTGGGTTCGCACATGCGTGTGCAGGAAAGCTACGTTTAGTGGGGGCTCACAAAACATGAACACTGAAAATCACGCGTGCACCCATCGCGAGTAACGTAGAGTAACAGGTGGCTCGGAGCCACTCGACTCTGGACAGTCCACTAGACCAACTAAACCCAACGGTCCTTGAGTCACGAGACTCAGGTCAAGACCGTTGTACAAGGACAACATAGCGCCGCCAATCTAGCCTAATCCCTCGGTCCGAAACCACGGCACGATGACTCACGAGGCAGTTCACAACTACTAAGAGCATTCCCTCACAAAGGGAACTCAAGAGACCCCCAGCCCCAGGCTGGGAGATTGGACTCGTAGTCCAAGGCCAATCTCACGGCCCACTCAAAAATCACCATCCGGAGAAACCAATGACGTGCGGGAATAATCCACCGCACACAAACTGATACACAGTAACTCGTTCTAGCGAAAGCATGGAAGCCTGGAACACACGGGTCACCCGGACCCTCCAAACCCACGGCCACACTAATCGAGGGTAAACAGAACCTTCGGACACCCAAAAACACGGTCACGGTACCCACGCGGTGTCCGGGACACTCATGAGACCAAAGGTCGACCACTGGGCCCCAATCGGGTCGACTGGGGGCCGACATAGCACAACCAAAACCCAAGAGGGTCGCCCGGACCCTTAAACCCATGGGAACACTAATCGAGGTAACACAATACCTCCAGGATCACGAAGAATCACACGGACACTCATTCCACAAAACCGTATCGCATACGGACACCTCAGGACAAGAAAACATGGAACATGGTGGCCCGAGGGCTAATTGGGCTGGGCGGCCAACCCTTTGGCCGCCCAGAGGCCTGGGCAGCCACACCAGTGGCCTCCCAGCACCTGGGCACCTCCCCTGCCTGGGCGGCCACACCTTGGGCCGCCCAGAGGGCTGGGTAGCCATCGTCTTGGCCGCCCAATCCAAGGCCTTAATGGGAGAGGGCGGCTAGGGTCCTGGCCACCCAACACCCCCTGGGCGGCCAGACCTGTGGCTGCCCAGTGACCTGGGCGGCCAGCGTCTTGGCCGCCCAGACCAGGGCATGGACGGCCACAAAGGTGGCCTCCCCCTACTAATTTCGACAGACGCATCGAGCTCCGCTGTGAGCTCGGTTCCACGTCCCACGAGCCATGCCGCCCCTCCCTCGCTGCCTCCGTCGGCTGCCCGTAGTGAGAGGGGGAGAGGAGAGAATGTGAGAGAGAAGAGAGAGGAAAAAGGGAGGGAAATAAGAGATGGGGAGAGAGGAAAAAAGGGTTTAATATATATAGAAAATCTAAAAATTCTATAAAATATCAAAAATAGGAAAAAATACTCCTTGTGATACTCAAAAAATACACAACGCAGTGGTAACGTCCCAGAGTCGGAGAATGCAACGGTTCACCCTACACGGGGTTCCGAAAGTTCGACAGATAAAAACACATGTAAACCGTGAAACTCAATCCGGGACCCACAAAAGTAATCCAAAACCCACGGATTCTAATCCAAAAAATATCCAAAAAATCCGCGACGTTAAAGCCCTCCCCCCTTAAAGAAATTTCGTTCTGAAAATTCAGGACAAGTGCCAAGTCACAGGGGGAGAACGCCTTAACCAACTGACAACGTCGTCAGAGCCCCAGCATAGAAAATCTTGATTCTTACGAAAGCACCGATCATGAGGGACGTGGCCAGATCTTAATCACAAACAACACTTCACTTCGCACACCATACACATCGGTCATCAGAGCAGGCATAACATAAAAGCACAAGTCTGGCATCACCTCTGAAAACATGAGAACCAACCACGGCATCGCTGCCACACTCTCGCCCACCGAGGGAACGCAATCCTCGCCACAAGAACCAATCTATCGGTCAACGTCGATGCTCGGCGAACCAACTGAATGCCAGCTTCGCAACCAACTGACTAAACTCACGCCTTGCACCAGGGACGACCAACACTGAGCTTCCACCAGCTCACACCTGGCAAGCCAAACACTCACAACAGCACCCGACCAACTCTGCCAGATGACAAACTTCGACAAAGCCCAGATCCCATCCAGAAAAATAGATCACAGAAACGGCCACCAAAGGCCTCGCTTGCACACGGCTATCGCCATTCTCATTGCGTAGCCACCAACATCTTCTGTCTGTGAAAGACCAATCACCGGTCACCAGACACTCGTCATCGGGGAACCTCCACTGACCTAACAGGCATGATCCAACTCATGACAGGCCATCCACTAACTCACGCACAAGCCAACACCACATCCAAACCTATCATCATGCCAACTCTACCCCCACAAGGGAGTACGATGAAACCAAATGACAGGATCTCTCCTTGATCCTCACGTCACTCGACTCAGACTTACGGGGAATCCTCCCTTGCTGGTCACAGACCAGGGATAACCATTCCAACGCCAACGTCCCATCAAGGACTTCCATGCACAAGCATAGACCACCGTCCTGTCTCATCAAATCCTATCTCATCTCAATCGCTCCAAAGGAACGCCTGTAACTCTTGATTCCGCTCTTACCACAGAGCTACAGGACACACAACTTCTTACAATCCACGGCACACATCTCCAGAACCGACAAGTGCCACCTGCTACCACAGCAAGCAGGGCGATGACGCCGTGACCACTGCACATGGGTCCCTAGACAATACACATCTTACCATGGTCGACCACTCGGTCAACCCTACCAACCGCTCGTAGCTATCAACTGGGACCCATAATCTCTCAGAGATCACTTCTCTAAAACACAATCTCATCAATGAACACAACCTCCAACGCAAGAACAGGGCATTCATGCGGCAACCTCGCCCGCCTATTTTCCCAACTCTCCACCTACCTGTGCCATGAACCACAATATCTCAAGCGATGACACGACAACAACACGTCTCACATAGCCAGAGATAACGCATATCGAGGAACTAATCCTCTACTGCTCTACGCTAATCTTAAAAAATCCACCCGCACAACCAACGCTGCGATCCGCGCTCCCTTATCCACACACACAGCCACCACAACGACAACTTGGGATCCTCCATCCCGACAATCCTCTGCAACTCTGCAGGCGTCGATCCTCAACACATTTGGAACCGTAGCACCAACCACAAATTCTCACGAACACTATCCAGCCGACACTCGCCCTTCTGAAACAGTGTCAACACTGCTACACATCAAGGAACGGGCAACGGTTATCACAGGCAACCACCTTGGCAAAACACGGGACGCGTCTCGCACGGACTTCATGGCACACGATGGCCAACCAATCCGAACACACGATGCAAGATGACAAACTTTAGCCAAATGTGATTCTCTCCAACCAAAAGAAAACTCAATACACTTCCGACCAATGGAAGGAAAACTCCACGCTTGACCTGACCTCGAACCTCGTGCACACTGGGAACATCACCTTCCAGTACCAAGAAAACCAGCACTTCGGTCAGGTCAACTCCTCCGACAACACTTGCCAAGTGTTCCGTCGGACCACGATCACAACATCTCTCGATGCACCACCGCTGCAATTCCTTGAACTGCAACACACCACGCCAAGAGCCGCAACACAAGCCATAACCGGCAACCGCCAATACTCATCCTCGAGTCCCGAAACTCATTGCGGAACCTTCACTTCTCAAACCAAATCCAGGGCGAACACCACCCATTCGCACGCAGAAGTGCAAGAGTGAAAACTTACTGGGACAACCCTGCCAAATCCTGCCTCGAAATCTGCAAAGATAACCAGGACCGACACGTTATTCCTGACGCCACAAAGCATGACAAGAATATCGAGCTCGATAAATCAGCAGCTCAATAGAAAACTTTCGGCTCACCCGAGTATAATTCTCGACCAGAGCACCCGCTCTAACACCTCAAACCACTACCTTAACACCTCAGGAGCTGGATAACCTCAAGCCAGGGTGGCCTAAACCAATAATAGCTCCCTGAGAGCATGCTCATGGCCACTTAATCATGAACAATCCTTGCCAGCCACTTAACCTCGCTGCAAATTCCTCGAACGCAGCACCGCAATGACACACGCTTGCCAGCATCCTCTGCTCAACGCAGCACAACCGGGGCCACCACCCATTGGGAAGAAATCTCTCCATTACCTCCCTCAGGCGTCGCACTGGCACACCAACGAGACAGCAACCACATTCACAGCACCAACGCCGCGCACTCAAGCTCTTACACAAAAAACCAAGCGAAAAACATGCCTATGCCAGCAGCCAACTGTACTGGACCTTACGGACTCTAATCACTGCAATATCTTGAATTCCTATGTACGTCCACAACCACGCTCTGATACCAACTGTAGCGACCCAAGATCCGGATACTAGGGAGAGTCCGATACCATTCAAATCCTAGCCCACCGCCTACGAGCCGGGACTCGAAAGGGCTAAAAAGGAGTGTGGATGTACAAGGAAATAGGAAATAAAGCAAGATAACTGATGTGAAACAACCAAGGGGTATGCAGCAAACAAACGGGAAACCTAGGACCTATTCTGCAATCACAATCACATAGCAATCAAGTCCTAGATTGGGGCCAATTTGCCGCCGCACACACACGAGCCCGGGGTGACCAAATGATGCTAAGGGGAGGTGATGGATCAAGACCCTTGCTGGTAGAGTGCCAGCAAGGCTAGGGTTGCCCTCCCAAGGGTACGTAGCCCACACTTAAGGGGCTGGCCGGTGCCAATTGGGGCACTAGGTCCCACTCTTTCACTGCCCATGATGACCGCTCGTAAGTGGAGCACGTGGGGTCGGGCACTCTCTCTCTTGCTCAACGGAGCAATTTCTACGGATATTAAATGAACAAACTCCAGAAAGGAATGGAGCAAAGGTCAGAGCTCACCTGGTTGGTTTGAAGAAACCAACTCCGTTCGGAGACGAGGGCGAGCGGGGAAGTGTGGATTCCCGCACACTGCGCCGATGAAGCTTGACCTGTTTTAAACGATTACAATCACTACGTCTCACACAGGAGGGTGGACTTGGGGTGGGGATTTTACTGCTACAATCAAACACTACCTCCACACAGGGAGGGGCGTTAAGCCAGCCAGGCGGGGAGGGGAGATTTGCTGAGAAACCCAAGAGAAGGAGCCGCTGCCGAATAGCCTTGCTTGCTGTGAAATGTGACAGTCAGTTGGTGTAGCGGCCGTAGATCCCGATCAGGAAATTTTCCGATGACAAAACCAGGGGGAATCTCTTTGTACAATGAACCTGAACGCCCCAGAATTATGTTGATTTCTTCTGATGTCGTCGCTGGCCGCGGCGGGGGTTCGAACAAGGCGATAGGATCTGGGACTGGAAGATACTAATCTGATGCAGCAGGTTGCAGAGAGTGCTCCGGCCGCTTCTGGACTCCGAATAACGAACCGCCAGAACTTATGGAACCGTGGACGAGCTCTCTTTGCAGAAAAACTGGCGGCGAAGCCGTCTGATGTCGGATAAGACCGGGGGGTTCAGAAGAGTGCAGGCAGGTCGCTGTGGACTGTGGGAGGCAGACTCGCGTAGCCGAGGGAGAAAAATGGTAACTTTGGCCTCTGGATGCCGAACGCGGTTCTGCTTCTTGATTCTGACAGAGGACTGGAGGAGGAAGATCTTTCTAGAAGGACTCTTGGCCTGAATCTTCCGCCATTGGTCGTGGTGCAGATTCTAACCGGGTTCAGGCACTCTGCAGAGGGAGCCCAGCGCAGTCAGGGGAGAATGGTTCTCCCGGACAGCCCCAAACTCAGAATGGGACGGGATCACCTCGCCTGCAAAGCTAACTGGACGACCTTTCAAGAATGGTATGATACGCCTTCAGACGATGCCGTATGAATCCGTGGATGCTCCTTCAAATCCACCCTTTCTCTGCCACCTGCAGACTTGGGCAAAGTGAAAGAGATGGTGGTGGAACTAGGCTAATGGAAGTGGTAGTTAGCAATAGTGGGAGTGGTGGGGTGATGGTTGATGGGGGAGGGATGTTTAGGAATGGTGAGAGGGGTGGAGCAGGGAATGAGGAGGTCCAAGAGGGTGGAGGGGTGAGAGGGCCGCAGCTAGGAGAGGGGTGATGGAGGGGGTCGGCCAAGGCAAGGGGAATGGGTAGATGGGGAGGGGGGTGCGCAACTTGTGGTGGGAGTGGGGTTTGATTCCCCTAGGGATATGAATGGGGGTGTGGGGGAGTGGAATGGTTGCTTGGGGAAGAGGGAAGGGTGCCTTGGAGGTGGGGAAGGTGTATGGGGAATGGGAAGGGTTGCTTGGGGAAGTGGAGGTATTGATGGGAGTGATTGCTCTTGGGGAGGTGAAAGGGTGGAAGGGTGAGTTGGCTGATGATGTGGCAAGGGGGGGGGAAGGGGAAGGGGTAGATTCGCCCAAGGGAGAGAGAGAGAAGGGGGAAGAGAGAGAGAGGGGTTCGCCCCCCTTAAGTGAGAGAGAGAAGAAGAGAGAGAGAAAGCTAGAGAGAGAGGGAGAGGTGCACTAATGCTCAAATTCTTCAAACTTTCATTAACCATCTCAAGTGGAGTTGGGGTCCTATTTATAGGGATCCCAACAATTACATAGAAGTCCCTGAGATAAGTGCTAAAAGCAAATAAGCAAGGGGGTGGGGAAGGAAGAGGGCGCCCCTGGGCCAGGCCCATCTAATTGGGCCTATACGACACTCTAGCCTAACATGTAGATAAAAACATAGGTAAATAACATGATGACCTAGGGACGTGACTCAAAATAAAGGCAAATACATCAAAATGACTCAAGAAAAGGGGAAAATATATCAATATGATCCAAGTAGTAAGCCCCAGTGTCGCCGTGGACCCATCAAGTCGTGAAGTCGCATCCTACCCTGTCTCCGGGAGGGAGAGAGGTGTCGAGCCAAAGGGAACCCTGGGTGATGTCCCCATCAACTCCCCCGGGCTGTGAAGAGCTCGACTCTATCAAGAAAGGGTCCACTCGACTGCAATAATGCTCCAGGAGGTCGGGGTCTAGCTGCTGAAGATTCTCCATGCTCACCCATGAATCATCTGAAGGGGGCCGGCCCTTCCACCTGACCAAGTATCGCTCGTATGCTTTGCTCCGGGTGACAGTGACCTGTTCATCCAATATCCGCTCTATTTGCTCCCGTTGGCCCCTCTAGACTGGTGGAGCTCTCTCATGGGTGGTGGCTCTCTCAAGAGGTGGAACAGGCTCGATTTCCTCACTAGGTGTCACCATGGGACCCCTGTATGGCACCAAGTCAGCCACATTGAATGTGGGACTTACTCTGTACTCCTCAGGGAGGTCCAACACGTAAGCATTTGTGCCAATCCTCCTCAGAACCTGGAAGGGGCCTGATCCACGCGACCTCAGTTTTGAGACAATCTCAGTCCTCACCATCACAAAATCACCGACATGGATTTCTTGGTGGCGACAATGGGAATCGGCTAATTCCTTAAGAACCTTGCTGCTCTTGTTGTTGTGTTTGCGAATGTTACCATGCAATGTCATGAATGATGATCCTATAGGGATGAAGGGAGGGCCTAGACAACCAAATTCAGCCCTATCAAGTGTTAGATTGGTTTTGACAGACTTAGGAGGACCAAGGCATCCATGAATTGACCTATCATGCTTAGAAACCATGTGGACCTTGATGCACTTAGGTGGACCGGGGCAGCCACAAGTGGCCCTATCATGCATGAGACGGATGAAGAGTGGGGGAAGATCAGCTTGTCCAAATGCAAACCTGTCGTGCACTGGACCTAGTGTGTATGTGACACCAATGACATGACTAGCCTTACTACATTATGCAAAATGATGTGACACAATGACGTGACTAGCCTCACCATATGATGAATGTTGTGACACATGCATTCCTATCAAGATGGTCCCATCTTTAGGTGGGGGTTGATTCGGGGGTTTCCACTCATGGGGGTCGAAGGGGTCCAAGAAGGTGGATATTTTGGGATAGGTCACTTCCTCATTTCCTAGGTGGATGTCACCCTCGGTCATGGCTCTCATAGTGTGAACTAAGTAGTGGAATGGGTGGATTGGGTTCAACATGGTGGGTGAGGGTAGGAGGGAGTGGGTGGTGGGTAAGGCGGCTAGGTCCCATGGGTTTAATGTCTTTCATAGGGAGGGATCAAAGGGGTCATGGAAGGTGTTACCAAGGAAGGGGTATTCTATCTCCTCAAGGTCTTCATATGATGGTGAGTCCTCCTCCTCAAATGAAGTAATTGAACCGAAGTCCTTGGCGGGTTGGTTGGCCATGAATGGAGGGCTTGGTATCCTACCCGAAATAAGCAACTCTAATTTGTGAATAGCATCGGGCTCGTCGGGTGTAGGGAGGAGTAACAGAAGGTCACTAGTGTAGCAACCCACAGTGTAAATGGAGGAGATGGATCCGACACATAGGTGTAGGAGGTCAAGGCTCCTAGGTCGGTCGGCTATTGTAGTCATTATGCCAGTTAGTTCCATTTGCCAAACTATACCCTTAAGAAGATCCCCTAATGTTTCCACTTGATAGGATGATTGGATTGTGGTGTGATAGGTGGATAAGGGTACAATGGGAAGGTTTTGCTCCATGGTGGGTAAATATAGGACATGATGGGGTGAAGTGGTCTCTCCTTTAGCCATCTAGCTAGGGGCCCCTCTATGATTACGGTGCTATTTGTGAAGGCTTGTGGCTCTTGGGGGTCCAAGCTATGTGAAGGGGACATTTGTGATTCTTCCTCACCATAGATATGAACTTGGATTTCCTCAAGGATGGGGATGGGTTCCGGACTACCATCTACTCCCATGTGGATGGTTGTGGTCTCCTCTCTCAAGGGAATGGGAAGGTCTACTGGGGGTGGGGTGATGACGGTTGGTGCATGGTGTACCCGGGGTGGTGAGTGAGGCCGGACTTGGGTTGGGGTTGGGAGTGGAAGTAGCGGGGGACTAGGTTTGGGTAGGATAGGAGTTGGAAGTGGAAGGTGGGTTGGGTGAGTAACTTTGGATTGGGGAATGGTGGCTGTCACGGGCCTAGGTGGAGGGGTGGACATGGGGTCCACGTGGGTTTGAGTGGTGAGGGTGGAGTGAGCCATAATGCTTCTTCCACCTGGGATGGGAACTTCTCGGCCTAACCCATGACACTGTGATTCATATTCTTCTTCCAAATCTAGTGGAGCCTCATAGTCTTCGGTCACCTCCTTAAGTTCCTTTTGGAAAGGGGTGGAAGGAGGATTTTTGGAAGTTTGTGGGGTGTGGGTTTGATGGAGAATTTTTGGTTGGGTGGTGGAGAAAGAAGGAGTGGGAGTGCTCCTCGGGTTATGGTTCTCAAGGTAGGAGTGGGAAGGTTGGGGAGTGAAGATCTTCCTAATCTCAATCCTTATCTCTTCCAACAAATCTAGGGGTCCTTTGGGTGGTGGGGTTTGGGTCCTAATGGAGGTCTTGGGTTGACTGGGAGGGAAAGGGGGAGTGGGAGTGCTCCTCGGGTTATGGTCCTTACGGTGGGAATGGGAGGGTCGGGGAGCGTAGATCTTCCTAAGTTCCTCCTTCATATCATCCCACGAAGAAATGGGCTCTTGCCTCCTAACCCTTCTTAATCCCTCTATGTGTTCCCACTTACTCTTGGCTTGACCCCGAAATCGTCCCTTGGCCTTGCGGACTCTTGCGGGTCCATATACCCAAGTCCTTTCAAAATATCTTTCCATGGTAGTCTCCCACCTAAGATAATCACTAGAATGTGATCCATCAAAGGTAATGTCCTCATCTAGAATGAAATCCATGGGTGGTGAGTAGGCTAAGTAGGTGGCCAAGATGATCGGGGGAATCAATGCAAGGGTCGGATTGATGATGACTCCAATGCAAGCATGCCCTAGGACTTGACTTGATAGAGACAAGTTATCAGAGCAAGTTCTAGACTTGTCGCTACTAAGTCTTGTCCTAGGGCCATTGCATGCATCACTCTTGTCCACCATCATGACTACCTCATACTTGGCATATTCGCCACTCTTAGGCCCATTAGAAGCCTTTGTGTTTGACGGAACCCACCCTAGTATATATCTAGAGTGGGAGGACTCCATAGATCGACACTTTGGGAGGTTCACTCTACCAGGGCCTATGCAAGTCAACTATGCCAAGAGTTTGCTCTGGCGCCAAGCTAGGAAAGAATGGGAGAACATTGTAGGTTTGAGAGAAGCCAAAGGGGAAGCACCCATTGAATCTTGGGATGAAATGAGGACCGATCTTAGAAAGATCTACGCACCCCAACCCAAACCTCTTCAACCAACTGATCTTCCACCCCCGACCCCAACTCCAACCCAAGAACTTCCCCGACCAAGCCCAACCCAAGTCCACCCATGTTCACCACCCCGAGAGTACCATGCACTTACCATTATCACTCCACCCACCATAGACTATCCTACCCCATTATACTTGGAAGTTGTGGCCCACACACATACCCAAGTGGAGATGGATGCCAATCCAGATCCACCTCCCACCATAGAGAACATCCTAGACCCCCCACTTCCACCCACCTCTCCTAGTCCGGGTCCTCATGAGCCGCACACCGTCACCATAGATGAGTCCATACTTCAATGGCTCAAGCAAAGTCCCACCCTCCTGAGCTCACCACCATTGGGATATCAATCCCAAATTGTTCCCACTCGGTCTCCTCATGTCACTTTACAAACCTTCTACTTCGCGGGAGACTTGGGAGACCTTGTGGATTGCCTATATTGGCAAGTCCACTTGACCGGCTTGCTTGCCATGGGACCTTCGGAGCCTAGCACCATTAACTTTGCCCACCCCACCATTGGCTCCATCACTTCCGTTTGCACGAGTGGGCATTGCACTATTGAGATTCTTCTATTTCTCCCCAAGGATGAGAAACCCATCTTGGCCGACTCCCCACCCATTGAGGTTCCAATTGATTTGATTGGCCAACCCACTAGAGACCTTGGCCCAATTACCTTGGAGGAGGGTGACTCACAATTTGAGAACCCTGAAGACATAGAGTGCCTCCCTCTAGGAAGACCTTTCCACGACCCCTACGATCCCTTCCTAAACCCACCCACCAAAAACTTTGACCCAATCATTTTACTAGAGGAGGAGGATCCACCACCATACTGTGAGGACCATGAGGGCCTAGAGTTCCTCTCCCTAGGTGACCCTTACCATGACCCCTTCGATCCCTTCCTATACCCACCCACCTTACTCACCACCAACCTTTTCCTACCCCAACCAACCATGTTGGACCAAGCCCACCTCTCTCAAGACCCGGCCCACACCAAGGGTACCATGACCATGGGTGAAATACACCTAGGAAATAATGAAGTGCCCCACTCCATGATACCTACCTTCTTTAATCCCTATGACCCTTTTGAGTGGAAGCTCAAAGGCCACCCCACCACCCCACACAAGGAAGTCACATATGGGAAAGGAATTCCTATGTCTTGGCACATCACACCACTTGGCATGAATAGAAAGTCGGGTCCTTTCATACATGACACCCACATGTCAAGTCGGATGCATGATTGGTCCAAAGGTCCCCCCACATTCATCATTGGTCTTAAGCATGTTACGAACATTCACGGATGTCCGGGACCCCCGGCATTTGCTATACACATGCACAATAGACTCCCCTACGGATGCCCCGGCCCTCCAACCATTGTTATGAAGACCATGCATGATAGGGCCACTTGTGGCTGCCCCGGTCCACCTAATTTCATCAAGGTCCATATGACATCAAAGCATGATAGGTCAATTTATGGTTGCCCCGATCCACCTTTCACACTACCCACTTTCACAACCACTCACCGCATCATAATGCATGGCATGAGCACACACGCAAGCAAATCGCAACGAGCGGTGAGGTTCACAAAGAGCGGGAAAAGGCTCGCGAGCGCCACTTGGAATTCCAAGTAGGCAATCTATCGATGGTGGCATTGGAGTGGCCCTACCCTAGAGTCACCTCCAACTTGAGGGCACGAGGACTTGGACCTTGCCAAGTTCCGAGTGACTTTGGCAGCCCGGTTTACGGGTTGGACTTGCTAATAGGTTTTGGGATACACCTAACTTTTGGTGCGACGGATCTGGCAGCCTATATGGGCACCGCGGTGGAACCCAGTGAGCACCTTGAGCCTACCCCCACCTTTGTGAGTGATACCCTCGGAGAGCCTCCACATATCAGCCTGAGAGCCCGACGTGTGCACACGGAGGCAATACTGGGCAAGCAGGGTACCATCGCCAGCAAGAGGGTGTGCCCAAGCCACCGTGAGAGGATGAAGGACCGTCCCCTGGTTGCGTATGTAGGGTTGAGTTTGGAGGTTGAGGTTCACCCCGAGCTGCTTTAGAGGACCACTTCCAACCCCTCCATTAACCCCACATTCAAACCAAAGGAGAGTTCTCTCCCCCCTCTCTCCTTCTCAACCCAAATTCGCAGCTCCCCCTTCCTCCACTTGCTAGATCACCTCCCAGCCCCCTTTCTGCCCCTCCCACACCTTGTATCACCCCCTAACAGACCCCCACATAGTCAGGTGCCATCCCCACACCCATCCACCCCATTTCCCACCCCATCTACTCCGTCTCCCATCACCTTTCACCACCCTATCCATCTCAGTTCGCAGGCAGCAGTTGGAGCCCGAATTTCAGAACCTTCCCCGAGGTCATTCGGCGTCTTCTGGAGGCGTACCATACATCGACGGAAAGGTCATCAAGATAGCTTCGCAGCCGAGGAGGTCTCGCTGGCATCCGACATCCCTGCTGTCTGGAGCGTTCATTCTCGTCCGACTGCGCAACCAGGACTTGAACCAGGACCAGAGCTGCAGTGCAGAAGCTTCCACGGTCTCATCCTTCCGTTCCAAGGCACGCCGCTTGTCTGGGTCGAAGATCCACCAGTCCTCTGTCCAACACAGCAAGCGGGACCTCGTTCGGAGTCCGGGACTGCCCGTTCCGAATTTTCTCCCCCAGGTGTGCTGAACAGGCCACTCAGGACCTGTCCAGACCCTTCTTCACTCAACGGGCTTCCCTATCTGCCCCGACATCTTCTGGTGTCCCCCCTGGCTGCTGCTCTAAGAGGACTCGTCCACGGTCGTACTCGTCCTGGTCCTGCTGCATTTCGACATCGGGAGCGGGCGTGGTGACTACTTCCACCTGCTGCTGCACCCTGGGACCAGTCCGAACCAGAGCACAGGGAACCTGATCCAGAGCCCGCCCCCGCCGGTGTCGATGTCGGGATCGTCCATAAAAATTCACAGGAATTCTTGGGTCTGTCAAAGATGTTTTGGAGCCCGTTTCGTCAACTTCCGAGTTCGGAGGAGTGCGTGGCAGCATTTACATCAACCCCCTGTCCGGGTATTCCAGAATAGGGCAGATCGTTCGGCACTAGCTAGTTCACCACCCCACCCCGCCTGGCCGGCTTAACGCCCCTCCCTGTGTGGAGGTAGTGTTTGTTTGTAACTGAAATTTCCCTTTCCCTAGTCCAGCCCCCCTGCGTGGGAGTAGTGCATGTAATATTTGAACAGGGGAAGCTACACCGACGCAGTGTGCGGGGAACCCACACTCCCCCGCTCGCCCTCGTCTCCGGCCGGGATCGGTGTCTTCACACCGATCAGGTGAGCTTCAGACCACTCTCCTCTGTTGGTTTCTTACCTTTGCTTAGCTTAGTATAATCTCTAGTTGCGCTGTCGGAAGTGAGAGAGGGCTCGTTCCAATTTTCCATCTAATCGAGTGCCACCGCGGGTGAGTTATGAGGGAGACACTACATCCCACGCCCTCGGCGTGCCGGCTGCCGTTGAAATTAGGCATACCAATCCCATCGGGGTCCATCCCCAGCCAGCCATACCCTTGGAATCCCAAGGTCCAGCTTCGGACCCTCACCATCATCGCCGGTCCGCCTACGGACCCAGGTGCGCGCGACGCGGGTGAATCCGCTTGTGAGATATCGCCGTTCGGCCCGGTTGCTTGCAAATTCAGGTCCAAGGGGTCATGTCACATCAATAACTCAACAATTAACAGAAATAAACAATGTAACTACGATAGAGTCCAGTCTAACAGAAGTACAGTCTAAGGCAGAGAACGTATCCAATACCGAGTGAACACTCTGCCCGGCGAACTAGCAACTAAGAATCTCCGCACAACACCATCGAACCTCGAGGAAGAACCGCCGCACCTGAAAAGTAGGGGTGAGCCTCCTATCACAGGCTCAGTAGGGATCCCGCGGAACCCCAATTGAAAATAACGGCGGTAACGGAAAGCAGCAACAATGGCAGGAACATCAAACCGGTGGCCGGTAAAAACTCGACACTACAGCTACTCCTACCAGAACAGAAACCAACACCCTGATGTCACAGACGGGCTTTGTTGGTGTTGCTGGCAGGAGTCTCGCCTCTCCTACTGGGCTTGTTTATGGAAAAGGAAAGGCTTTGGCTACTGCAGTAGTCCCTGCTGCTAATGATTTTATGCCTCCCACCTCTGCTATTATCCCTACAGCTTCTTCTTCAGGTACTCCTAGCCACCCATCCTCTGCAGACCTCTGTCTATCGTGCTCCCTGACAGACTTGCCTGCTGCTCCTCAGTCCTTTGCACAAGCTCTGAGATCTCTCACACTTGATGGTGCGAAGGGAGCCATGGTTTCTTCTCCGGCTGCGGTCTCTGCCCAAGCTAGCCTTGACGTCTTTGATGGCTCGACTGATGATCAAGATTGGGAGCCATACGACCACCATCGCAGACAGACTAGGATTTCTCATCACTGACCTTATTATTCTTAGTCTGCCTCCTTTGCTGGTGTCATTCCCCTGCCTTGGTGTAGGGGTGGTTGTTATCTTTTTGTCATGTTTGTAGATCTTCTTGTTATCTGTGAGCCGCTTGTTTCACTTTTTTGACCCCTCTACGTAGGATGTCCGTTTCTCAGCTCTGGTCTTGTTGTTCCCCCTTTTTCTTCTTGCTTTATTAATAAAATCTACCTAGCTGATCTTTGGATTTGCCTAAGTATTACTTTAGTTAAAAAAAAATCTCACAGTCGGGGAGCTACCATACCAACAGAGAAACCCTAGCTACACTGCCAGAAGAAACATCGCGACAACTCTGTTGTGAACCAGACATTGCCTAGGGAAAACCCTCGACGATGCTCAGACCTCAACCTTGGGAAACCACCCAGAAACTACACGCAAAATCATGTCTCACAGACGTGAAACGAAAACTCGAGTCACGAGAAACTTACGTCAAGTGACGGGAGTACCTGCCCACCAGAAGCAAGGCCGGATGCGTCTACTGACGACTTAGTCCACAGCCTCAAGTGTCTCGCTGCAACGCGCCAGGCGGAGACAGAGACATCGTACAGTAACTAGGAACACAAAACAAGGACTAGCTGGGGTCATGCTTGTTAGTGCGGTTCTAACTGTCCCAGCCACGTGTGCACACATAGACCATGCGCTCTAGGTCAAGCCCTCTAGCTGGTTCTTCCTCACAGCCTGGACTCAGGCTGCAAAGACGAGGGGCCCTACGGTAGCCAGCCTAACAGCCGTCTCTCTCAAGTCACGCTCTCCACCAATCCCAAGTGGGTTCGCACACGCGTGCGCAGGAAAGCTACGTCTAGTGGGGGCTCACAAAACGTGAACACTGAAAACCACGCACGCACCTATCACGAGTAACGTAGAGTAACAGGTGGCTCAGAGCCACCTGACTCTAGACAGTACACTAGACTTACTAAACCCAACGATCCTTGAGTCATGAGACGTGGTCAAGACCGTTGTACAAGGACAGCACAGTGCCGGCAATCTAGACTAATCCCTAGGTCCGAAACCACGGCACTATGACTCACGAGGTAGTTCACAACTGCCGAGACCATTCCCTCACAAATGAAACTCAAGAGACCTCCAACCCCAGCCTGGGAGACTGGACTCACAATCAAAGGTCAGTCTCATGGCCCACTCAAAAATCACCATCCGGAGAAACCAATGACGTGCGAGAATAACCCACCACACACGCGTCGATACATGGCGACTTGTTCTAGCGAAATCACGGAAGCCTGGAACACAAGGGTCACTCAGACCCTCCAAACCCAAAAGCACGCTAATCAAGGGTAAACATAACTTCCAGACACCCAAAAACATGGTCACTGTACCCACGGGGTGTCCAGCTCACTCACGAGATCGAAGGTCGACCACTGGGTCACAACTGGGTAGACCGGGGGCCTACACAGCACAACCGGAACACAAGAGGGTCGCCCGGACCCTTAAACCTATGGGAACACTAATCGAGATAACACAATACCTCCAGGATCATGAAGAATCATGCGGACACTCATTCCACGAAACCGTATCGCATACAGACACCTTGGGACAAGAAAACGCGGAACACGGCGGCCCGGGGGCTAATTGGACTGGGCGGCAAACCCTTTGGCCACCCAGAGGCCTGGGCGGCCACACCAGTCGCCGCCCAGCACTTGGGCACCTCCCCTGCCTGGGCGACCACACCAGAAAAAGCGGGATTTCAGACGTCCACAGGCCTACAGTTTTACTAGCAATATTTCTGCCATGCTGACCTTTAAATATGACGTGAGATAAAGTGAAAATTTGAGAAATAAAATGTAATATAAGTTTTCTACCTTTTGTTAGAAGAAACAACATGCATTTAAATTCATAGTAAAATACATTATATAACATGCCTTGATAATATGTGAGTATCTTCAATAGATATTGAGTAATTAATGTGAGTGTGTAATATACATACACCTGTTGAAAAAGTATCCCAATGCATACACAGTAATAAATGCAGATGCAAGAGCAAGTCAAGTGATCAAATATGATTTTCTGCATAGGATATTTGCCCTTAAGGTGTATGTATGTATAAAGAAATTATATATTTCCTTTTGTGTAAGACTCTATTCTTTAAAATATTTTACATTCATGCCTTAAAGGTGAATATTATGAAATTATTTTCTTATCTTATGACATGTGGACGGTGCACCAGAAATAAGCAATCTTTTCTTTTCAGTATCTTTATAAATCGTTTGCATGCATGGCACTACAGCATGTAAGTATTATGTAGGCACCATACTATGCATTCTATCGTTTAGTGTGGTCAAAGAGTTAAACACTATATTCGTGGATCGCTTTTGTATATTTCCATTTAGGATTAATGTATCTTTAAAGAGGAGAGGCCAAATATCACATTTCCATGAATTAAAGTGTAAATACACAATTATTTTGTCATTTTCTATTAAGATGAAGTATCTGGGTTTACTTTGCCTTTTGAAGGAAACAAACATGAATAGTTCCACCTTGTCTTAAGTCTTTGTTAGTTTGCGTTGAGGTAGAGTGTCGGTTATTATTTCGCCTTATGAGTAATTTGTTATTTTCTTTTGAGGTGAAATATATTCATCTTATTAGAGTGCTGAGGTGAATACTCTTTGATGAGATGAATATTTTACCTTTTCAATTTACTAAGTTGAATGCTTCACCTTCTAGAGTTTTATCATTTTGTATTGAGGCGAATGCTTTAGCTTGTTATCCTGCTAAACTGAATGCTTTGCCTTACAAGGAGCTAAGGATGATGTCAGTCTGCGTGACGTGATTTTGGAATGTGTCTCCTATTCTTGACATATTTTAATCATGATTGGCGTCTTCCATTATTGATGTGATTCTTTTTCTAGTTAAGGTGGAAGCTTCGACTAAGGTGAATGCTTCGCCTTATCTAGTTGTTTTATTTTTTTGTAGTTGTAGAGAAAACGTTTCACCTTCTAAAGTGGATGGTCTGCCTTATCTGGATTTTTGTCATTATGTGCTAAGGCGAATACTTCAAATAAGGTGAATGATTCACCTTCCTGAGTACTAAGGTGAATGCTTCGTCTTCTCTTAGGTGTGCTAAGACAAATGTTTTACTTTCTATAAGTCTTAAGATGAATGTTTTGCCTTGTCAACAATTTTGTTGTTATGTGATGGGGTGGAAGCTAAGGCAAATACTTCAACTTCTTAGATTTTAAGTTTTTTAAATGAGTTAAGGCAAATACTTCACCTTCTAAATCACTAAGGCAAATGTTTCACCTTATGAATCTTTTTGTCCTTTTCTATGAAGGCGAAATACAAGATTATGTTTCGCCTTTCTATTAAAAATTTTCACTTAGGCAATATTGAGTAGTTATCCCAGAAATTAGTGAAGACTTGTATTTAGGTTAAACATGTAATAATTACTAAGATAAATATTTATTTATTTTATCACAATTTAAACTAATAAATTTTATGGAAAAGGCTTTCTTCAACCGTCTACATGTGTCGATAGGTGCGTATGTTTCTCGACATGTGGTTTTCGATGAAGGGTGCTTCCCTTTCACAGTTTTTGGCTCTTCTCTTGCTGAAGAGGCATCCCATACCATTCTTCTCAGGACTTGCATCTTTGGTCCAGGTCTTGTGTCGATAGTTCCTCCTCTTAACTTCCTAGGACTTGCTTTGGGCCTCTTGTTGTTGATCGGTTAGGTCTAGCCTCTTTTTGATATTCTTAGCTGGGGTGGTTAGCTTTCTTGTTTTGGGTGATGTTGTCTGTTATCTCTCAGGGGTATGCCCCGTTGATCATGTATTTTTCATTCTATCAATAAAATTTTTTGGGCCGCAAAAAAAAAGGTCTTGTGCCGATAGTTGCTCCCAACACTACATCTCTTCCTCTATACCTATCACTGTTTCGATGAGACTTATTTATTTTATTTTATTTTTATTAAAAATTAATTTTATTGGTGTTTATTTTGTTTATTTACGCGTCGATCAACTAATTAATTAACCGGTAATTAACTGACTGATTGACTGCGTAAGCGTGCCAGTCACGTAAGTGACGAGTTTATTATGCGCTCATTCTGACTCGTGTCGGGCGAGAGTGAGATTCGGTCGGGACCAGCAGTCCGCCATATCATAAAGACTATGGCGTTAATTACATCCTCGCGAAGAGGGAAAACCTTTGATTAATTGCCGAGATAGTGGGCTGTCGAGGCCGAAATAAGGAATGTAAATGATGCAGATGGTCATGCAAGATATTCTAGTATATCATGCACAGTTCATTAGGGAGAAACTCTCAATACTTGGCGGAAGACTTAGGCCCGGAGACCATCATCACGCATGACAAGAGATTCCGGTCGGGCATTGCCCGGCTTTCCGCTAATGCCATTTGATATGCCAAGGGCTCACGCACTCAAGCATACGTTGATGCAATGTGAATGCTTAAACTCAATCATGACGATGAAGCTATGAAGCTAATTAATTCAGGTTCAGATAAACCAATTTATTTCGCTTATTAATTACAGGATTCATTTAATTCTATTATTAACATCGAAAGTCACCCCGGAGACGAGGAGAGTATCGAAACGGCACAACGATGCGATTCGGAGCGAAACCAGCGCGGTACGCGTAGATGTGGAACTTGAAACGGCGCAGGAAGCGTAGGTAAAAGCCTAAAACGGCGCCGTTGGAACGTAGGTATAAGGGATGGGTTAAAATGGCGCGGCACTTATCCGAATGTTAAAACGACGCGGTGGCCAAATGGGTCAAACTGACGTGACGGTTAGCTGAGGCTAATACGGTGCGATGGTAAATTAGGGCTTAATACCGCGCGATAACCAAAGGGGAGGTGAATACGGCGTGCCCCGGGCGCGCCGGACAGGGGCTCATTAAGTTCAAGGAACTTATGAGTCTAATGTTAAAACGGCGCGAGGGGGGGCGCGCGCCGGAAATTGGCGCGCCAGATTTGGGCCGCACCGGATTATGGGGGTTTAAGGTTTATTCAAGTCTGATTGAAACTTATGCATATTTATTGAGACCTTGTTGATGTTTTTAGAAGATTTGAAGATTTATTTGGGTACAGAAGCACTGTAATTGAGACAGTCATGGACTTATGCGAGGTTCCTACTCAATCATAGTCTTTGATAAATGTGTCATAGCAAATTTGACTAAGTTACCAGTCCGAATTTTGGCAGCTCCTCCCCATGATTGGGGGGTTTGCAGGGGCGAATCGGAGAGTCCCACTAGTTAGGGGTACGCTCCTTCAAGGCCGAGAATGACAAATGGTGACCGGCGGACTTCATCGGAGAGGAAGGACCCAGAGGACTAGCCTGCTAGGGATATCCAACTCCACAAGTCAAAACAATTAAGGGACGGCCAAGATGAGATATCACCTCGAGGGCCAGCCTACGAGAGGTGATCTTCTCACAGCCACCACCCCTCCCTCTAGAAGAAGGTGGATTTGATGTTGGGTTAGGGTCAACCCTATTGATGTTCATTATATGAAACATAGAGTGCATATCATCGGGGGATATGACTCCGTGCCCCGATGATGATCGAAGATGATGGGGATGTCCCCCTCCCTGGGCAGCGAATCCCTCGAAAGGATAAATCACTAAGGAACACTATGATTGGAATGCATTTAGTTGGGGAACGAGCATTAGATGACTATATACATACGCGTTCGTTGAAGGGGCAGGTTAAAAGAGGAGCCAACAGACTGGACTTAAGACCGGGAGGTCAGCCAACAGATTGAGCTTCTGGAAGAGGCACAAGGTCGAATAGTTCGACAGCATCTCCAGTACGCACAACTATATGATAAGAACGGCGGAGATGTTCATTCTCCCAACCCTGAATCGTGAACAGGAACGGACTGAGGAGCCATCCCCTGGGGCGAAGGATGTTGTAATGGTAAGCATCCCTCCGGCCAGGGAGGAACTTGTGAGCACATTGGCTCATTCAAATCATCTATTCGACAGCGGAAGAAAGAACCCCATGGAGGGGGATTATTATAGCCTCGAGGATCTGAGGCGTCTTCGGCGGTAGAAAACCCAAACGAATAACATACACGGGGTTGCGGAGATAGACTACGAGGCAGCAACAAACACACCCTTTCATTAATTCAGTCACATAATGAAAACATTACAACCCTTTCGGCTCAGCATTATCGCCTGAGAACGATTTCATTCTCGAAAGGAAAAAAGAAAAGAAACAGAGGCGATTAGAGTGAGGGGGTTCGAGAAAAGCCCCGGGCTCATATCATCACCCTTTGGGGATAATGCTCCGTGGAGCTACATTAGCAGGGAAAGAGAAGAAGTGGCAGAGGCGGATGCCGTCGGGCTCTCCAACCAACCTTGAAACTTCGCAGCAGATGGCGGGAGGAAGAACATTATATCGGTGCGAGACGGGCACTCTGCTCTCCTTTCTTCTTCTCCAAGCTCTCTCTTTCTTTTTTTTTCTTCTGAGGTTCTGCTCTTCGATCCCTTTCTTCTGTTTGATTCCCTTTCTTGTTTTTGATTCCTTCTCTTCCCTTTATCTCGAACATGAGGCCTCCTTATATAGAAAACCCCTCGAACAAGCTTAATCCGGCGTGAGGTGTAGAGCGTCGGTTTACCATTAGTTGGCGCGCCGGATTCGAGCCAAACGGGGCGTGCAGGCTGCCCAAGGTTAAGAAGGCGCGCCAGATTTGAGAGGCACGCTGGTTTAGCAGGAGCGCGCCGTATTCGAGCCATTTGGTCACCTTGACCCGGTACGGGCCCGATAACGGGCTTCGGATTGACCCCGGGGGTTGTTGCGACCGTTCATCTCTCCGCATCTTGCCGGGGCATAGAAGAGACTATAGACGAGATTCCTGGTCCGCCAAATGGACGCTTTTGGAACTCGTGCACCTTAAGCTTGAACATACGGGTTTTCCGCGGACATGGCTCTCGACATCACGAGTTGTATTGCCAGCTCATCTTGACACGCATTGGTAGCTCCCACGGGTAGTGATATGCCACCCGGGGTGCTTCTGCTTCGACCGGGCGATCATGTGGCCGCCGATGGGCCCGATGTGCTGAGAAGCCGTACCCATGCTGGGTAATCGGGGTCTTTTGCTTACAGAACCTTTGGTCTTTCTCTTTGAGAGGCCGAGGGCGTTCTTCCTCCTTAGGAGAGTCTTCATTGAGGTGGCGGGCCACCAGTTAGACTATCATCCTTGGTCGGGCGACAGGTGTGGGGTAGCGACACAACGGAGTCGATGCCGGATCATTAGGCAGGCTTGGTCGTGCTACCCGTTGGTTGTGGATTCATCTTGACTCTCTCGAGGCGAAGTCCCCGGGGTTCATCCCAGGTGACCCAAGGCCCTGGCAGCTTGAGAAGTCTTCAACGTGTTGATCTTCATCGACTTCTGTGCTTCAGTGGGCTATATCTTTTATCTTTACGGCTTGATCACCATTGATCATATTTTGCGTGCCAACAAATGCCCCCCAGCCATGGGTGTTGCGAGTGAGTCACGAGCGAAGCGGGGCCCGTGGATGAGCCTCATCTGGGCAGATTCCCGTCTGGCTTGACACGGTCTTGAAATGGCCTTTCAATACGGCACGGTGTGACTTTTTTTAAAATGGTGCGCCCTTGCATTGGCAAGCTTAATACGCCGCGCCTTTTTCATTTGAAAAGGGGTGCCTAATTCGGCGTGCCCTTTGGAGAGAGGGCCTAATTCGACGCTCTCTCTTGGTCTGTTTGGGTGAGGACCTAATTCGGCGCGCTAAATAGCGCGCCGGATTAGGATGAGTCTTCGTTTGCAAATTTTCAAATTCTTTTCTGAGGGGGAAAAGCTAATTCGGCGCGCCTTTCAACCCGCCGGATTAGTGCCGTCGAGCCCTCCTCTATATATTCCAAACTTTTCTTCTCTTCCTTCATTCCAACCTCATTTACAGTTTTACTTTCTCTCTCTTTCTCCTCCTTCTCCAGAGTGCGGCGGCGAGAGTAGAGGGGTGAGTAGAGATATTTCGGGGTGCAACCCTTTATTTTCCCAGGCCCCGGGAGGCTCCTTGTAGGCTTAGCCTCGGAGCTATCCCCCTGGGTGTCCTGTTTGGCCCTGGCGTGACGCCCACGGCCTTTTGCATGGATTGTCACTCAGTGGACGAGTTCCCGCTTCGCCCTGGCAATCCCCCGAGCTGGGGAGACTCTGCCGAAGTTTTGTCAGAGAAGACTTCATCTTGAACATGCCTTCTGGCTTTGTTTGCCTTCTTTGTGGCTTCCTTTTGTACAGATATCATGGCATCCGGATCTTCTTCCTCCCGTGCTATAGTGACGTGGAGGGATGTTCACTCCTTGGACAGGGGTCATGCAAGCTGGGCATCGTAGCTGAATCCTCTGACTCCGAGACTGAGACAGTGGATACCAACCGCCTGTTGATCATTGGAAGCGATTCCTTCAAGTATGAACGCCCCGACGGCTCCCGGGTGGACCATCCTAAGGACAAGCACATGATGTCCTTTTTGAAACAGTTCAACCTCCAAGGGAAGTGGGACCTAATCCTTGTCCGCAAAGCCGAGCTAGCACTGCTCGAGGGACGGGATAGTCTCAATGACTGCGTCGTAAGAGGAAGACCCATTTATCTGCCCCATTTATCTGCCCGGTGAATCAAGGAAGTGGAGTCCTGTACTCGGGCTGCAGGAGCTGTCTCTACAAGATCGGCTGTTGACTAGAGCCCCTGAATTCATTCCGGCTAGGTGGAATGAGACTGCAGGTCAGGTAGACCGGGAGAAGCCATCTTTTGGTTTATTCCTGGCTCCGCTCAAGCGGGGATATAGAGATGACCCTTTCTTGTTGGACTGCCTGGCGGTCCGATTTAAACACCAGATCTCCGTGGGGTGGTTTGCTGACCTGAAGGCCACCGACGCCCACACTTTTAGGCCGGGAGCAGTTGAATTCACCGACTTCATCTTACAACAGTATGCACCCATTCTGATCAGGGCGGGTGTATATCACAGTGTATACGCATCCAGATACCGCTACCCCATCTCAAAGGGTCTCTGTTGTGGCATGATTGAGGTGTTTTGCCCAGAGTACAACACCTTCTATACTTCGGAAGGAGAGACATCCTTAGACCTCGGGAGTCTCTCGCAGCTGAGTGGCCTCCCGATAGACGGCGAGCCGTATGAAGAAGTCTGCTGGCCAGACTGGCTGAAGGACCAGACAGACGGTGAAGGGTGATATCTGACGGGTTTCGCCTACCACTACTTGATGTAGGCGTGAAACCTCTGCCATTCTTCTCATGAAGCGAAGGGGGCGAGGAAGGGGAAATTGTGGAAGAGGAGGCCGCTGCTTCTAAGGCTTTGGCCGCCATCGAGGAATCTCCTCTCGTGGAAGCCGGTGGGACTGCACGCGAGGAGCAAGTATCTTCGGCTATCGAGACGGCTACCACGGGCTCACCTCACGGGGAAAGCAAAGAAGTCGCCGTAGCTGGGACTCCTCCGGTTGTATCAACTGCTATTTCCGAGTCTAGTGCTTGTGCCCTACAAACCATGCCGTCGACGTTCTCTGGGGCAAACGATGATATCTGGGCTGAGGTAGATAGCAGGGTGGACTTTCAGCTTCCCGAGACTTCGCCGCTAGGTTTACAATTTTCTAGCGACATGGTATGGCAGTCTCTGGATAATCTTCAGCGAGCCATGTCGGCTTCCCCGGGCTTGACTTATGTGCAGCTGAGGAGTCTGATAGAACACCTCTCCCGCTCATTATTAGCATTCAGGTGTCCAATGGATGATTGGACCCCACGGGTTAAAATGCTGCTGAAATACGCCAATCGGCGGGAGTACCTTAGCCAGGAGGTATCCGACCAGCTGGCGGCTGTTACATTAGAGACGGCTGATTGACGAGCTGTTGCCACTTCATTGAGAGGGACCGTAAGGCAACTGAAAGATACTGCCAGTGCCACTTCAGAACGTCGGTCCTTCCTCACAGTGTGTATAGCGGAGCTGCGTGCAGAACTTGCCAGGGTTGAAGCTAAATTGCAGGAGGTTGACTGCCTGGAGGTTCAGACTATAGAGAAAGCTGACCTAGCTGAAGGGCGGCTTGCCTCTCTTGATGAAAAGTTATTGCAGCTGACAGCTACCGAGTCTCGGCTGCAAGAGCTGACTCAATATCCTTCCTTGGGCCTCTTGGAATTGGACGACATTTTTCGGCGCCCTCTGTAGTAGCTTTATTCCATTCCCCCTTTTTCTTAGTTTCACCTTTTTGTCTTCGGAGCTTATGTATCTCGGGGAATGCCCCGAGTATGGATGTATTCTGACACCTCATATCAATGAAATGTCTTTGTTTGTCGCTTCAATCGCGACTCCTTTCTTTCTTTTCTTTTCTTTCACCTTCCGGCTGATTAGCTCAGTCCAGGGATGTAAATTACTGGCGCAGGAGAGCGGTCACATCTTCAGCAAAGAGGTGAGGTGTTCGCTCCACCGCGGATTAACTACTCCCGGCATTTAGCTTTGACCAGGGTGGGGCATGGGTAGAGTAGGCGGATGAGTCCTACTAATTTCGCCGATGGTGACGAAAGCTGAGAGTGCGGTTTATTCATCGACATGGTTCAAATGTCGAAGCAATGGTAGTTTGTCTATCGATGAGGACGGAAGGTCCAAGTTAAAGGATAGTTGACCGGGCTCGCCGATAGTGACGAGGGTCCAAAGGTAGCGACCGATCTTGCCGATGGTGACAAGGGTCAAAATGATGGGCGGTCTTGCCGATGGTGACAAGGACCAAAAGAGTAGCAACCGATCTTACCGATGGTGAAAAGGGCCGAAAAGGGTAGACGGTCTTGCCGATGGTGACAGGGACCGAAAAGGTAACGACCGATCTTGCCGATGGTGACAAGGGTCAAAAAGGATAGCGACCGATCTTGTCGATGGTGACAAGGGCCGAAAAGGGTAGACGGTCTTGCTGATGGTGACAAGGACCGAAAAGGTAGCGACCGATCTTGCTGATGGTGACAAGGGTCGAAAGCGACCGATCTTGCCTATGGTGACAAGGGTCGAAAAGGGTAGACAGTCTTGCCGATGGTGACAAGGACCAAAAAGGTAGCGACCGATCTTACCGATGGTGACAAGGGTCGAAAAGGTAGGCGGTCTTGCCGATGGTGACAAGAACTGAAAAGTAGCGACCGATCTTACCGATGGTGACAAGGGTCGAAAGGGGTAGCGATCGATCTTGTCAATGGTGACAAGAGTCGAAAAAGGTAGATGGTCTTGCCGATGGAGACAAGGACCGAAAAGGTAGCGACCGATCTTACCGATGGTGACAAGGGTCGAAAAGGTAGATGGAAGTGGAATGACAAACGAGGGTAACCTCGTTACTACATCATCTTTTCATTTCATTCATTTTTTTGTCATTCATTTTTTTATCACATTACTGACTCAAGCGCCCTTTCGGGTTTTCGCCGAAGCCAGCTCCCTCTTGCTTTTACCCACGCGCCCTTTCTGGTTTTCACGTGGCGGGGTACCCGATTTTGCCTGCAACGCCCTCTTGGGTTTTCGCCGCAGCCGGGTGATAGCCATTTTTGCCCTTGTCCTGGTTTAGGAACAAGGCCGGCGGGGTATATCTATTTTTAACCCCATTTTTCTTTTTTTTTGTACTGCATGGAGAATCCGGAACACGGGAGAGCTTGCGTACTAGAGTGCCGACCGGCCTTGTCGATGATGACAAGGGTCGGACCCTGGTTTAGTTCATCGACATTGGTTCAATGCCGAAGCAAAGACTATATAGCTCTCAACAAGGACGAAAGGTCCAAGTTAAGGGATAGAGATCGACCTATCTCGCCGATGATGACGAGGGTCAAAGATGGGTTTGTTCATCGGCATGAGTTACATGTCGAAGCAAAGGTATGTTTATTAACAGGGACGAAAGGTCCGAGTTAAAAGATAGAGGCCGACTGATCTCGCCGATGATGACGAGGGTCGAACACGGGTTTGTTCATCGACATGGGTTACATGTCGAAGCAAGGGTATGTTCATTAACAGGGACGAAAGATCCAAGTTAAAGGATAGAGGCCGACCGATCTCGCCGATGATGACAAGGGTTGAACACGGGTTTGTTCATCGATATGGGTTACATGTCGAAGCAAGGGTATGTTTATTAACAGGGACGAAAGGTTTGAGTTAAAGGATAGAGGTTGACCGATCTCACCGATGATGACGAGGGTCGAATATGGGTTTAGTACGTAGGGGATCTCCAGTGGGACCTTTGATGGTTATCCCTTGGGAGTTTCATTAGGAGGAGAATAAATAGGAACTCTTTAGATTACCACTTTACTGACCTAAGCGCCCTTTCGTGTTTTCACCGAGGCTAGCCCCCTCTTACTTTTGGCCACGCGCCCTTTCGGGTTTTCACGTGGCGGGGTACCTAATTTTGCCTGCAGCGCCCTTTCGGGTTTTCGCCACAGCCGGGTTATAGCCATTTTTGCCCTTATTCTGAATACAGGAACAAGTCCGGCGGGGTATCTCTATTTTTAACCCCATTTTTTTTCTTTCTTTCTTATATAACAGAAGGACGTTGAGAGAGTCGGCTAGGACATGAAGTCTCGTGCCGAGAAAGAGGGTTTACTCGTCAGCATGAAGGCAATGCTGACGCAAGGGATAGATTTGTGCCGATTTGAGCGTAAGGCCCGCAGTGGCAATGTTGTATAAAGGTCGGCTAGGACACGAAGTCTTGCGTCGAGAAAAGGGGTTTATTCATCAGCAAGGAGATAATGCTGACGCAAGGGATAAATTCGTGCCGGTTCGAGCGTAAGGCCCGCAATGGCAATGTTGTATAAAGGTTGGCTAGGACACGAAGTCTTGCGCCGAGGAGAAGGGTTTATTCATCAGCAAGGAAACAATGCTAACGTAAAGGAGAGATCTGTGTCGATTCGGGCATAAGGCCCGCAATGGCAAAGATATATAAAGGTTGGCTAGGACACGAAGTCTTGCGCCAGAGAAGGGGTTTATTCGTTAGTAAGAAGGTAATGCTAACGCAAAGGATGAATTTGTGTCGATTCGGGCGTAAGACCTGCAATGGCAATATTGTAGGTATTATGCGAGTTTGGCTAGGGCAGAGTACCACTAGACCGAGGTGTGTGTAGCTCGATCAGGGCGGAGTGCCACTAGACCAAGGTAAAGGTAGCTCGGCCAGGGCGGAGCACCACTAGACCAAGATGAAGGTAGCTCGGTCAGGGCGGAGCGCCACTAGACTAGGGTAAGGTAGCTCGGCCAGGGTGGAGCGCCACTAGACCAAGATAAGGTAGCTCGATCCAGGGCGGAGTGCCACTGGACCAAGGTAAGGTAGCTCAGTCAGGGCGGAGCGCCACTAGACTAGGGTAAGCTAGCTCGGCCAGGGTGGAGCGCCACAAGACCAAGGTAAGGTAGCTCGATCCAGGGTGGAGTGCCACTAGACCAGGGTAAGGTAGCTCAGCCATGGCGGAGCGCCACTAGACCAAGGTAAGGTAGCTCGATCCAGGGAGGAGTGCCACTGGACCAAGGTAAGGTAGCTCGGTCAGGGCGGAGTGCCACTAGACCAGGGTAAGGTAGCTCGGCCAGGGCGGAGTGCCACTAGACCAAGGTAAGGTAACTCGATCTAGGGCGGAGTGCCACTGGACCAGGGTAAAGGTAGCTCGGCCAGGGCGGAGTGCCATTAGACTAGGGTAAGGTAGCTCGGCCTGGGCGGAGCACCACTAGACCAAGGTAAGGTAGCTCGATCCAGGGTGGAGTGCCACTGGACCAGGGTAAAGGTAGCTCAGCCAGGGTGGAGTGCCATTAGACCAAGGCGAAGGTAGCTCGATCCAAGGCGGAGTGCCACTGGACCAGGGTAAAGGTAGCTCGACCAGGGCGGAGTGCCACTAGACCAAGATGAAGGTAGCTCGGTCAGGGCGGGGTGCCACTAGACCAAGATGAAGGTAGCTAGGTCAGGGCGGAGTGCCACTAGACCAAGGTGAAGGTAACTCGATCAGGACGGAGTGCCACTAGACCGAGGTGAAGGTAGCTCGATCAGGACGGAGTGCCACTAGACCGAGGTGAAGGTAGCTCGGTCAGGGCGGGGTGCCACTAGACCAAGATAAAGGTAGCTAGGTCAGGGCGGAGTGTCACTAGACCAAGGTGAAGGTAGCTCGATCAGGACGGAGTGTCACTAGATCGAGGTGAAGGTAGCTCGGTCAGGGCGAGGTGCCACTAGACCAAGATGAGGGTAGCTAGGTCAGGGCGGAGTGCCACTAGACCAAGGTGAAGGTAGCTCGATCAGGATGGAGTGCCACTAGAACGAGGTTAAGGTAGCTCGGTCAGGGCGGGGTGCCACTAGACCAAGATGAGGGTAGCTAGGTCAGGGCAGAGTGCCACTAGACCAAGGTGAAGGTAGCTCGATCAGGACGGAGTGCCACTGGACCGAGGTGAAGGTAGCTTGGTCAGGGCGGGGTGCCACTAGACCAAGATGAGGGTAGCTCGATCAGGGCGGAGTGCCACTAGACCAAGGTAAAGGTAGCTCGATCAGGACGGAGTGCCACTAGACCGAGGTGAAGCTAGCTCGATCAGGACAGAGTGCCACTAGACTGAGGTGAAGGTAGCTCGGTCAAGGCGGGGTGCCACTAGACCAAGATGAGGGTAGCTCGATCTGGGCGGAGTGCCACTAGACCAAGGTAAAGGTAGCTCGATCAGGACGGAGTGCCACTAGACCGAGGTGAAAGTAGCTCGATCAGGGAACGCCGGTTGCACTGTGTGATACAGCTTTAGGTGTTTCCCATTAAGGGGAGAGAACTGGATGACTCCGTTGTGATCCACCAAGACATACACACCCCCTTCATATACTCGATAGACGACATACGGTTCTACCCAATTTTCAACCAACTTGCCCTTGGGGTTGGAGGCCACCACTTCTCTCTTTTTGACCATTACCAGGTCTCCTTTCTTGAATTCTCAACCTTTGACCAGCTTATCGAAAGCACGGGCCATGAGAGCTTGGTAGAGTTGAATATTTTGTTGCGCACGGAGGCCCTTTCCTTCGAGCTCAGCGAGCTCTTCGAGTCTTCTTTCTGCATTAGTTTGTTCACCGCTGACTAGTCCATGCTGGATGGCGACTCGCAGCGAGGGGACTTCTAATTCAATCGGCACCACAGGCTCTGACCCATACACGAGGGAGAATGACGAACAGCCGGTTGGGGTTTTATAGATGGTACGATAGGCCCAGAGTGCCTCGTACATCTTTTCTTCCCAGTCTTTTTTATTAGACTTGACAGTCTTTGCCAGCAACGTGCATAGTGTTTTGTTGAAGGCTTCTGCAAGTCCATTGGCCTGAGGGTTGTAGGGGGACGATGTCCTCCAGTCAATCTTATATTTGTCAGCTAGCCGATAAACCTTCTGGTTTTTGTAATGGCTACCGTTGTCAGAGATGATCCGACTAGGAATCCCGAACCAGAATATTATGTTATGTCGGAAGAACCTTGCAACCAATTCTCCCGTCACTTCTCTTAGTGCTACTACCTCTGCCCATCTGGAGAAGTAATCTGTAGCTGCTAAGATGTATTTGCCCCCTGATGAAGATGCTGGTAGTGGCCCTACCACGTCCATGCCCCACTGAGCAAATGTCCAGCTTGGTAAGGTAGGATGTAGTGGCATTGGAGGTCTTCTTGACACATTGGCGTGCTCTTGACATTTCTGACAAGCCTTGGTGAACTTGCAGCAGTCATCAAATATAGTGGGCCAATAGTAACCCAATTTCTTTATCTCAATCTTCATCTTCAGGCCGGCCTGATGCACTCCCACCGAACCTGCATGGACTTCTTGCATCACCTGCCTAGCTTCTGCTGAAGACAAGCAATGAAGTAGAACTTTTCTTTGGGCATCCGCCATTATCCAGAACAAGGTTCCGTTTCTCATCTCGTAAGAGTCTTTGACCCTCAAGAGTTTCATTCTTTGTTCTTTTTCTTTTGGGAGCTGCTGGTGCTGAAACCATCTTAGGAGATGTTCTCGCCAATCAGGCTGTTGAGCCTCTCCGACGGTTGCCACCTCATTCTCTTGTTCGTCGGCCAAGACCTCTATCACACTGGGGACCAGCCGACGGTTGATCACTGTTATGTTCAGGCTTGTGTCTGGCGGGATCGCCAAAGAACTAGCCAATTTAGCGAGGGCATCCGCCTGAGTGTTCCGGCCTCGGTTGACATGCTTGATGCTGATGAAGTAGAATCTTGACATCAGGCGGGTTGCCAGCTGATGGTAGGGGAGGAGCTCTTGTTTCCGTACATCGAACTCTCCTTCCAGCTATTTTATAACTAGCATGGAGTCTCCGAATGCTTCCAGCATCTGAATCCCCATGGATAGTGCAATCTACAATCCGATTATCAAGGCTTCATACTCTGCTTCATTATTTGTGCATGGCTTGTTTATTGAGCAAGATGTGTCCAAAACTTCCCCTTCTGGAGACTTCAGGACTATGCATGCTCCTGCTTTGACCCTGGCTGACCCAGTGGCCGAGGTGTTAATTCTGGAAGCGCCATCAAAATATAGCTGCCACAAGGAGGGCTGCACTTGAGCGGCTTCTAGGGTTTCATCTTTGGGAAGCTCCGGTTCTAGCGGACAGTCTTCTGGTACCGGATGTTCGGCGAAGAAGTCTACAATAGCTTGGCCCTTGACAGCCTTTCACGGCACATAGGAGATGTCAAACTCCATAAGGATGACCGCCCATTTGCCTAAGCGACCTTTGAGTGCCGGCTGGGACATAATATATTTCACTGGGTCCTCTTTGGATACCAGGCTGATTTCATGCGACAAGATATAATGTCGAAGCTTCTTGACTGCGAAAACCAGTGATAGACAAGTCTTCTCAATATAAGTATATTTCTCCTCAGTCCTGACCAATCTCCGACTGAGGTAGTAGAGGGCTTGTTCTTTCCCTTCTTCATTGTTCTAGGCTAGCATTGCCCCCAGAGAGTTGTATGTGGCTGCTATATATAATATCAGCGTCCGACCTTTCACTGGTGCGCCCAGCACTGGAGGAGTCTTCAGATGGTCTTTCAACTTGTCAAAGGCTGTCTGGCAATCTTCGTCCCAGTAAAAGGGGACATCCTTCATCATTAGTTTGTGGAAAGGCTGGCATCGCCCTGACAAATTGGAAATGAACCGCCGGATATAAGCCAGGCGGCCCTGTAGTGATCTCAGCTCGGAGAGGTTCCTTGGTGCAGATAGCTCCTGAATTGCTTTGATCTTTGCGGGGTCTATCTCGATTCCCCGATATCTGACAATGAAACCCAAGAATTTTCCGCTCGATACTCCGAACGCACATTTCATAGGGTTCATCTTTAATTCATGCTGCCTTAGCCTCTGAAAAATGATTCAAAGGTCCTGCAGATGGTCATCTTTTCTTCTGGTCTTGACCACCAGATCATCTATGTAGCACTCGACCTTGTGGTAGAGCAATTCATCAAATATTCTGGTCATTACGCGTTGATAAGTTGCGCCAGCATTCTTTAGTCCAAACGGCATCCTCTTGTAGTGATAGACGCCTTTAGGGGTCCGGAAGGCAGTGTGGACACGGTCATGCTCCGCGATCCAGATCTGGTTATAGCCGGATGACCCGTCCATGAATGACAGGACCTCATGGCCGGTCATAGCATCAATCATGACTTCCGTTATTGGCACCGGAAAGTCATCCTTGGGACATGCTTTATTCAAATATCAAAAGTCAACACATATTCGAATCTATCCATTCTACTTCTTCACAGGGACGATATTCGCCAGCCATGTGGTGTACTGATTTTCTTCGACAAATTCCACGTCAATGAGCTTGTCGACTTCTGCACAGATTTGAGTGATGAGCTCTGGCCTCATGCGCCGCGGTGGTTGCTTCACCGGCTCAACTTCGGGGCTAATCGCCAACTCATGTTGCGAGACTATAGGGCTCAGACCTGGCATTTCTTTGTAAGTCCAGGTGAAGCAATCCCGGTACTCTTGCAGCAGCGGGATGTACAGCTCCCGTTCTTCTAGTGATAGCTGGGCACTGAGAAAGGTAGGCCTGGGGTCTACCTCATCTCCCAGATTGACATCTATCAACTCATCGACCGTGGCTTGGCCTCCGTCTTCTATCTTCGGAGGTGCCGGCTGGAGGTCAATGAAATCTGGAATACCATCTTCGGGGCCGAGGACCTCGACTTCCTCATTTGACATCATCAGAGCTTCTCGAAAGTCCTCTGCTTCACTTAATAGTGGCAGTGCATATTGCTCTCTCAGCAAATCCATTGCCGTTGCAATCTCCAAGGGCGAGATAGCAGCTTCAGCCCTTGTAGACGGGGTTGCAGCCATGGCAGACTGGTGGTTGCTTGTTGTTGTGCTGGAACAGCATCTCAGGCTTGTCACAGAGGGTGGGGATGAGACACTAAAAATGGTGTGAATAAGCTTTTGACACAAGTCATGCCCTTTGTTTCAGGGGTAATTTTCGGTTACTCAGTTTCGTCACTTTTTATGATGTGGATGAGACACTTTTCGACGTGAGTTGTACCATTTGTCTCAGGGGCACTTCCCGGCTACTTGGTGGCAAATCACACTTATTTTTATATGGATTAGTTTCTCCTTTCGACGCGAGTTTCCTCCTTTATTTCAGGGGGGATTCCCGGTTACTCGGATCCACTTCCACTTATACAACTTTTTGAAGGGGTGAACAGCTCTTTCCTCACAAGACATGTGATTTCCATGTAGAGAATCAATAGTCCTCAAAAGTGTAAAGTAGAAAATAGTAATCCTTGTTAGATTGAATCATTATCTCAAAAAAGTGCATTTTGTGTGGGTGGTTGTATATAATGTAAAAGATGAATTAGTCTCAACACAGTAATGTCTCCCCCTAAATATATGCACGGTAATAAAAAATCTCCCCCTTAATATATGCCATGTAACAAACATGTCTAAATCAATGTAATTTCTTTTAGCAAGGGATGCGTCATAGAAGGAGTCAAAAAGTGGTTGTATAAAGTTTATACATGCATTCAACCAGAGATTTTCCAATGACTTCAAGCAGATTGATTATCTGCACTTGGCGGAGAACGTAGGTCCGAAGACCACCTCACGCGTAGTGAAAGCTTCCGACTGAACATTATCCAACCTTCCACTAGCACTATTTTATATACCGAATAACCATGGCATTTAAGCACACAAGTATGTCAAGTATATATATGCAAGTATGTGCATGTAACTTGAAAACATGATTGAAAAATTATTCCTATTCACAAGTATGCAAAGATGTGTATGATATGTGCAATAAGTATCATGAAGCTAAGTATGTGTTCTATGTATGCACATGTGAGTTGTTATTTGTAAAAAGTAAGTAAGAGTATGAAGGACTCTATGCACAGTGTAAAGCGTTCAAAACCAAGTTTTTATTTGCGAAGCAAAAGAGAAGGTGTGTATGAAAATTAACTATGTATATTCAAAGTAAAGCATTCAAAAACCAGACTTACTCACAAAATGTGAGATAGCTCCAAACACAAGTTTTTACTTTTGTAGGTCTTTGAAAGTTAACCTAGGCAAATTGATTTTCAATTCCAAGCCAATTTTCTTTCTCACCTTGAGAGCCCTTTGTTCATTATCAATCCTTGGTCTCAAGGCGCCCCTACAAAATAAATTCTCATTTTGGTGATTTGGGTACCCAAGCCATCTTGGGTCCCGAGGGGTTAGTTCTTACATGAACAAAAGTGTTCTTTTTATTTCTCCACTCATACCATTCATCATCGGCCCTCATCATGGAGCAGTCATCCATTGAGTGTCCATTCAGGCCATAGTAAAAACAGTGAGAAGTTTTTCTTCTCATGGACAGATTTTCATCATTTTCCATTAAAGAACAATTATTCATCTTATGTCCAAAGCCACCACAGTAGTGACAGGAAAGGCTTTTCTTGATAGACCAAGCATCATCATTTTTCTTTGTAAAGCAATTTTCTAAAACGTGGCCATGCAAACCACAAAGGTAACAATGAGTGTTGAGGTTTTTCGTTGTGAGTTTCTCATGATCTTTGAAACTAGTATCACTTTCCATTCTTGTTTTCAAGGCCACATCATCATCAAACTTCATTAAAAAGCAATCGTACATATCATGATCAAATATTCCGCAGTAATAACATGAAACATTTCTTCTTTTTCTTGATGCATGAGTATGTTTAACAGTTGAGGGTTTTTCATGCATACAAGAGCACTTAACAACATATTTTTATTTTTCAATTTCTTTATCACACAAGGACAAAGATTCATTCACGCTCTTAATTTCATTTTCTAGTTTCATGATTTACAAATGAGAGTTAGCAATCTCTTGTTCACATGAAACAATTTTCTCATTCAACAAGGAATTAATTGTTTTGTGACTTTCAATTTCTTGTTCCAGAATATGCAAATTGTCACAATTATCAATGATCACACATTTTCCATTCTTAGCCTTTTCAAGACTTTCCAATTTACTTTCAAGCAATGAAATTTGAGTCAACAACGCACTATTTTCATTTTGGAGTTTTTCAAATGAATTTTTGTTCATGGAAGTATGTTCAAGTTCTTTCATTTGAAAACTCACATTTTGATCAACCATATTATTCATGCTTTCATTGCATTTGAATTTATCATTCACGTTCTTAAAGCTTTCTATTTCATGTCTTAGCTCCCTTAACCATCCAGATTTGTCCACAGACATACATTTTTCTTTTACAAGAACAAGCAGTTTTTCAAATATAGCACCATTCAATTCTTTCAGATTTTCATTATCTTTTTCCATATGTTGAAGTTCTGAAATTTTATTCAACAAGAAGTTGTTTTTAGATCTAAGGTTTGCAATCATTTCTTTTTGTTCTTCTTCAACAAGCATTTGGGACTCAACTAGCATTTCAAGCTCAATGCATTTTCCACATGAAGAATAGTCATGTTTCTTTTTTAATTTTCAATTTTCAGATTTTAATGATTTGTATCTATCAAACAGTTCATCATAAGCATTCACTAGCTCATCATAGCTCAATTCATCCTCTTCCTCAGAATCGGAGTTAGAATTTACCTTGGAGGTTTCTTTGCTTTGGCACTCATTTTCTTTGTTTGCCACGAGGCAATCACTTTCCAGCTTTCTTCTTGGGCTTCACTTAGCCCATCCCAAATCTATTTGGTAGACATGCAGTTGGAAACAAATGGAAATTTGTTAACATTTACTGCTGCCTTAAGAGCATTCAAAGCAAACAAATTATCATAATTCTTTCTCTTATCCTCATCGGTCCATCTCAACTCATTTTTGGGTAACACATGAGGACCATGAGTCATTAAGCTCATAAGCTTTGGATTAATGCTAGTAATCCATACACAAAATTTTCCTAGCCATAAGGAATAATCAAAACCATTAACGACAGGAATAGAATTCACACTAGCTATCATGAAAATGATCTTTACTCTACGACCGCAAGGTCGACTAAAAAATCAGAGACGAGGCTCTGATACCAATTGTTGGCCCAGAGAGATGGCGGACAAGAAGGGGGGTTGAATTATCCCCTTGCCTAGATGGCGGATTTTAAAAACTTTCTTTACTTGACACAATGGAATTAAACTTAGCAACGTTGATTAACTAAAACTCAAGTGAGATTACGGTGTTCTCTCAACCTTTCCGTTCTCACTCGAATAATCAATGCATTGAACAACTAAATTAACCCACACACGGATAACGGATGAAGGGATGTGTGATGTGTAGTGAATTAAAACCTACTAAGTTGACCTATGAAGGGAGATAAAAGAAATAGACAAACGCACAGGCAATCACACAGAACACGAGATTTTAAGGTGGTTCGGGACCACGACGGGCTCCCTACGTCCACCCCTTACCCAACCGGGTGAGGCTTCACTCCACGCTACTTTCGTAGCAACACGGGGACAAACCCCAATCACACACACGCTGCTTCCGTAGCAATAACCACACGGGGTCTGGCCCCAACACGCTGCCACCGCAGCACACACACACACACACACGTTCTGGGAACGTACCCCTAACACGACAACCACACGGAGACGCAGCTCCGTCTACACACACACACAAATATTCTGAGTTTAAGAAAATCAAAGGATATACAATATATGCCCGCAGCAGTATGTAGATGAAAATCTACTATGAAACATTCATAGAAATATGCATAAAGAGGATGTAGAAATATCTCCTTTGTTCTCCAATAGAAATAAGAAGATCTTTCCTGAATCCTAGGTTGGAGAAGCTTTTATCCGCGGCTGGTTGGAGTAGTAGGTCATCCTCCTTGAGGATCCAAGGTTCTTCGTTCAAGACCTAGCTCCAATCAAGCCTGCACACATCAGGTAAAGATGAAACATTATGCTCCGAAAGTATATCTTGGTTAAAAGGGACATGACAACAATTGAAAACAAAATCATATATATATATATATATATATATATATATATATATGTATCCCCATTTAATGTCCCACAACTCCTTTTCGTTCTTCTTCTTCACTACAAGAACAGATAGAACAATTAGTGGATGCTAGTAAAAGAGCTCGAGGAAGACCTAAAATGAGATGGTGCGATGTTATTAGGAAGGACCTTAGTTCGTTGAGTTTAAATATGAATATTGCACTTGATAGAAATCTTTGGCGGAACAAGATTCATGTAGCCGACCCCCATTAAATGGGATAAGGCTCTGGTGATGATGATGATGATGATGATGATGATGATGATGATGATGATGATGATGATGATGATGATGAAGCCCAAACGTTAAACTGATCTTTAAACAAGAGTATAGAGATGAATGATTTTGATATCCCCTAAATCGTTACACAACCCAGAAATGGAGTAGAAAAATGCTTTAGAGCGATAAGATCATAAGAGAAGAAATCAGCCCCCTTGTAGAGATGTGCCCAACCAAGCAACGATAGAGAGAGAAGCGGCAGCTCCCTTCCGGCATCGAGCTTGGAGTCCTGAGACGCGTTCCTTGGCGGCGTGGATCACCTTCTCCGGTAGAACAAGCACCTTCTCCTCGTCGTTCTCTTTCACCTACAGCAGATAGGAAGCTATTAGCGCAAGGGGGATGCTTCATCCGATGGAAATCGTAACATACATATAGGGCATCGAATGGGTGAACAAAAGACCACAAAGCCCATGCATATACCCTCTCAAAACCACACCCAACCAAGGGTAGAAACCCTAGGGGTAATGGGGTAAAAGGGCAAGCCAATCGGACCTTTAAACCCATGGTTCGAAACCAAACCCGAAAACCCGATCCGGACGTAGCAGACAAAGTGTCGACCTCTAGGGTCGACACTCGTCTCAACGAGTTCTGTCAGAACATATATAAAAACAAAACCGAGATACGAGTGTCGACCTATGGGGTCGACACTTTTCACCAAGAGTTCTAGCCTGTGAAGAGACATAACATTCGTGGTGAAAAGTGTCGACTCTTGAGGTCGACACTTTTTCACGAACATTCTGTTTTCACAGAATTGAGCAAACTTACCTGAAAGTGTCGACCTACGAAGTCGACACTTTTTACCGTGAGTTTTGCCTTTAGCAAAACAGCAGAACCCTGGTGAAAGTGTCTACTCCATGAGTCGACACTTTATGCCAGCGTCCTTTCTTTCAACGCAAGGCAGAGGCTTCGTTAATAAGTGTCGACCCCTTAGGTCGACACTTTTCCTGACAGCAGAAAATACATCAATAACACCAATAGAAAGCTCCGCAATTCAAATACATATATCAAGGTTGATCAATGGAGTTCATAAAACTCAGATTAACTTGGCAAATCATGATTTCTACCTAGAACATACCATTCACACTTAGATCCAAATAATCATGTATTCATACCTTGGCCTTGAGAGTTTGAATGAAGAACTCCACAATGTACCTAATTTTTCCATATTTGAACATGCAAACTAGTTTTGAACCACTAACATTAAATCTACTTTGAAGTCAAGCTACGCATCTGTTCTTACCACCATTTTCAAAACTTGAGAGTTAATTCACATAGAGCCATTGGCATTGAGGGAGTGTGAGCATGATGAAGCCAATTTAACAAGGTTTATGTAGAAACCTTAACCAAGTGCAATGGGAAACCAAGACTATGAAGATAAGTCCAAAGGTTCCAAATTCAGTCCAATAACTCAAAGTTCAGTTCAGAAATGAACCTCCCAGTTCAGACTAAAACAGAAGGCAAGGCTCAAAGAGCCAGGGGTCGACCCATGGGGTCGACCCATTCCAAGGGAAATGGAAAACTGTTTTAGCAGACCAATGCATAGATATTCAAGTTCAGTCCAATCAGAGATAGGGGCATTTCCAAAGCAAGCTTAGAAACGACTATCACTAAACAATCATGAAAAGTAAGCGTAAAGTCATATCCACTAAAACCAATCTTCCCACATTGAAATGCAGTCAATATAAGTCTAGGAACATGAAAGGGCTTTTAACCCCAATCAAGACAGTATGAACAAGATCCACATGAAAGCTCCAAATCCTCATGCACAGCATGCATGAGTCGACTTCATAAATGTATTCAGGAAGGACCTTTGAATTTCAACCTACAAAACAAGATATCATCATGTTAGCTTGTTTATCATGAAAATGCCATTAAGCATAAAACACATAATATATTGGAATCATCAAAACCATTGTCAAAGATAACAAAGGGGCGCACAGAACCCAACAATCTCCCCCTTTTTGATGATGACAATATATTGTGTCTATTCAAATGTTCTCTCCCCCTTTGGCATTATAAAAAAATGGGAGACTGAAAAGCAACTGGGACGCTTCTAATAATGAATAAGACATGAGCGCATGAACCCAGCAATTAACCTCCCATGAAGGGAAGGTGTATAAACTAAGAAGCAAGCAACAGTTTGGAATTTGATGTACAATCAGCAGATGTGTGAGATATGTGCAAATGCTCAATTTTTGTAATTTTTGGTATATGTATAACTAAATATGCACAAGTAGTATAAGGAAACTATATGCAAAATCTGAAAACTAAGTATGCACAAAGTGCATTGTGCTCAAAAGCACGTTATTCTCCCCCAATTGTCAAGAATAAAAACCAACTGGCAATGGGTTATTTAACCTGTTATCAACAAGTATAACCTATGGATGCAACCTATGGAATGAGATATGAGATGATCAAACGGATGAAGCATTCAGGCACTCAAGAATGCATATCAAGTTATAGACTCATGCAAGTCCCTTCGGGACGGGTGTAAGGATAATGCAATTGATCATTGAACATGAAGTGCATGAACAATACTAAAAAGGTCATGCTTATATAAATAAAGTACTACATTAACCATGAAAGATGAATGATTCATAATCGACATTCAAACAATCAAACCCAAGGTGCATAAGTGAAGATTGAGCAATGAAGTTCAAATCAATATGGAAAATCAGATTTTCTAAAAAACACTAAAAAGAACATCTCATCCATACATTTTCATGCACAATGCTCGAGTATTGGTAGATACGTATGACCCTAATTTTTAATCACTAAAAATGGTGTTACTAACCTTTTGACACGAGTCATGCCCTTTGTTTCAGGGGTAATTTTCGATTACTCAGTTTCGTCACTTTTTATGATGTGGATGAGACACTTTTCGACATGAGTTATACCCTTTGTCTCAGGGGTACTTCCTAGCTACTTGGTGGCAAATCACACTTATTTTTATATGGATTAGTTTCTCCTTTCGACGTGAGTTTTCACCTTTATTTCAGGGGGGATTCCCGGCTACTCGGATCCACTTCCACTTATACAACTTTTTGAAGGGGTGAACAGCTCTTTCCTCATGAGACATGTGATTTCCATGTAGAGAATCAATAGTCCTCAAAAGTATAGAGTAGAAAATAGTAATCCTTATTAGATTGAATCATTATCTCAGCAAAGTGCATTGTGTGTGGGTGGTTATATTGAATGTAAAAGATGAATTAGTCTCAACACAGTAATGTCTCCCCCTAAATATATGCACAGTTATAAAAAATCTCCCCCTTAATATATGCCATGTAACAAACATGTCTAAATCAATGTAATTTCTTTTAGCAAGGGATGAGTCATAGAAGGAGTCAAAAAGTGGTTGTATAAAGTATATACATGCATTCAACCAGAGATTTTCCAATGACTTCAAGATGATTTATTATCGGCACTTGGCGGAGAACGTAGGTCCGAAGACCACCTCACGCGTAGTGAAAGCTTCCGACTGAACATTATCCAACCTTCCACTAACACCATTTTATATACCGAATAATCATGGCATTTAAGCACACAAGTATGTCAAGTATATATATGCAAGTATGTGCATATAACTTGAAAACATGATTGAAAAATTATTCCTATTCACAAGTATGCAAAGATGTGTATGATATGTGCAATAAGTATCATGAAGCTAAGTATGTGTTCTATGTATGCACATGTGAGTTGTTATTTGTAAAAAGTAAGTAAGAGTATGAAGGACTCTATGCACAGTGTAAAGCGTTCAAAACCAAGTTTTTATTTGTGAAGCAAAAGAGAAGGTGTGTATGAAAACTAACTATGTATATCCAAAGTAAAACATTCAAAAACCAGACTTACTCACAAAATGTGAGATAGCTCCAAACACAAGTTTTTACATTTGTAGGTCTTTGAAAGTGAACCTAGGCAAATTGATTTTCAATTCCAAGCCAATTTTCTTTCTCACCTTGAGAGCCCTTGTTCATTATCAATCCTTGGTCTCAAGGCGCCCCTACAAAATAAATTCTCATTTTGGTGATTTGGGTACCCAAGCCATCTTGGGTCCCGAGGGGTTAGTTCTTACATGAACAAAAGTGTTCTTTTTATTTCTCCTCTCATACCCTTCATCATCGGCCCTCATCATGGAGCAGTCATCCATTGAGTGTCCATTCAGGCCACAGTAAAAGCAGTGAGAAGTTTTTCTTCTCATGGACAGCTTTTCATCATTTTCCATTAAAGAATAATTGTTCATCTTATGTCCAAAGCCACCATAGTAGTGACAGGAAAGGCTTTTCTTGATAGACCAAGCATCATCATTTTTCTTTGTAAAGCAATTTTCTATAACGTGGCCATGCAAACCACAATAGTAATAATGAGTGTTGAGGTTTTTCGTTGTGAGTTTCTCATGATCTTTGAAACTAGTATCACTTTCCATTTTTGTTTTCAAGGTCACATCATCATCAAACTTCATTAAAAAGTAATCGTACATATCATGACCAAATATTCCGCAGTAATAACATGAAACATTTCTTCTTTTTCTTGATGCATGAGTATGTTTAACAGTTGAGGGTTTTTCATGCATACAAGAGCATTCAACAACATCTTTTTATTTTTCAATTTCTTTATCACACAAGGACAAAGATTCATTCATGCTCTTAATTTCATTTTCTAGTTTCATGATTTGCAAATGAGAGTTAGCAATCTCTTATTCACATGAAACAATTTTCTCATTCAACAAGGAATTAATTGTTTTGTGACTTTCAATTTCTTGTTCCAGAATATGCAAATTGTCACAATTATCAATGATCACACATTTTCCTTTCTTAGCCTTTTCAAGACTTTCCAATTTACTTTCAAGCAATGGAATTTGAGTCAACAACGCACTATTTTCATTTTGGAGTTTTTCAAATGAATTTTTGTTCATGGAAGTATGGTCATGTTCTTTCATTTGAAAACTCACATTTTGATCAACCATATTATTCATGCTTTCATTGCATTTGAATTTATCATTCACGTTCTTAAAGCTTTTTATTTCATGTCTTAGCTCCCTTAACCATCCAGATTTGTCCACAGACATACATTTTTTTTCAAGAACAAGCAGTTTTTCAGATATAGCACCATTCAACTCTTTCAGATTTTCATTATCTTTTTCCATATGTTGAAGTTCTGAATTTTTATTCAACAAGAAGTTATTTTCAGATCTAAGGTTTGCAATCATTTCTTTTTGTTCTTCTTCAACAAGTATTTGGGACTCAACTAGCCTTTCAAGCTCAATGCATTTTCCACATGAAGAATAGTCATGTTTCTTTTTCAATTTTCTATTTTCAGATTTTAATGATTTGTATCTATCAAACAGTTCATCATAAGCATTTACTAGCTTATCATAGCTCAATTCATCCTCTTCCTCAGAATCGGAGTTAGAACTTACCTTGGAGGTTTCTTCACTCTGGCACTCATTTTCTTTGTTTGCCACGAGACAATCACTCTTCCAGCTTTCTTCTTGGGCTTCACTTAGCCCATCCCAAATCTATTTGGCAGACCTGCAGTTGGAAACAAATGGAAATTTGTTAACATTTACTGCTACCTTAAGAGCATTCAAAGCAAACAAATTATCAGAATTCTTTCTCTTATCCCCATCGGTCCATCTCAACTCATTTTTGGGTAACACATGAGGACCATGAGTCATTAAGCTCATAAGCTTTGGATTAATGCTAGTAATCAATACACAAAATTTTCCTAGCCATAAGGAATAATCAAAACCATTAAAGACAGGAATAGAATTCACACTAGCCATCATGAAAATGATCTTTACTCTACAACTGCAAGGTCGACTAAAAAACCAGAGACGAGACTCTGATACCAATTGTTGGCCCAGAGAGATGGCGGACAAGAAGGGGGGTTGAATTGTCCCCTTGCCTAGATGGCGGATTTTAAAAACTTTCTTTACTTGACACAATGGAATTAAACTTAGCAACGTCGATTAACTAAAACTCAAGTGAGATTACGGTGTTCTCTCAACCTTTCCATTCTCACTCGAATAATCAATGCATTGAACAACTAAATTAACCCACACACAGATAACAGATGAAGCGATGTGTGATGTGTAGTGAATTAAAACCTACTAAGTTGACCTGTGAAGGGAGGTAGAAGAAATAGACAAATGCACAGGTAATCACACGGAACACGAGATTTTAAGGTGGTTCGGGACCACGACGGGCTCCCTACGTCCACCCCTCACCCAACCGGGTGAGGGTTCACTCCACGCTACTTTCGTAGCAACACGGGGACGAACCCCAATCACACACACGCTGCTTCCACAGCAATAACCACACGGGGACTGGCCCCAACACGCTGCCATCGCAGCACACACACACACATGTTCGGGGAACGTACCCCGGACACGACAACCACACGGAGACGCAGCTCCGTCTACACTCACACAAATATTCTGAGTTTAAGAAAATCAAAGGATATATAATATATGCCCACAGCAGTATGTAGATGAAAATCTACTATGAAACATTCATAGAAATATGCATAAAGAGGATGTAGAAATATCTCCTTTGTTCTCCAATAGAAATAAGAAGATCTTTCTTGAAACCTAGGTTGGAGAAGCTTTTATCCGCAGCTGGTTGGAGTAGTAGGTCATCCTCCTTGAGGATCCAAGGTTGTTCGTTCAAGTCCTAGCTCCAATCAAGCCTATACACATCAGGTAAAGATGAAACATTATGCTCCGAAAGTATATCTTGGTTAAAAGGGACATGACAACAACTGAAAAGAAAATCATATATATATATATATATATATATATATATATATATATATATATATATATATATATGTATCCCCCTTTAATGTCCCACAACTCCTTTTCGTTCTTCTTCTTCACTACAAGAACAGATAGAACAATAAGCCCAAACGTTAAACTGATCTTTAAACAAGAGTATAGAGATGAATGATTTAGATATCCCCTAAATTGTTACACAACCCAGAAATGGAGTAGAAAAATGCTTTAGAGTGATAAGATCATAAGAGAAGAAATCAGCCTCCTTGTAGAGATGTGCCCAACCAAGCAACAATAGAGAGAGAAGCGGCGGCTCCCTTCCGGCATCGAGCTTGGAGTCCTGAGACGTGTTCCTTGGCGGCGTGGATCACCTTCTCCGGTAGAACAAGCACTTCTCCTCATCATTCTCCTTCACCTGCAGTAGATAGGAAGCTATTAGCGTAAGGGGGATGCTTCATCCGATGGAAATCGTAACATACATATAGGGCATCGAATGGGTGAACAAAAGACCACAAAGCCCATGCATATACCCTCTCAAAACCACACCCAACCAAGGGTAGAAACCCTAGGGGTAATGGGGTAAAAGGGCAAGCCAATCGGACCTTTAAACCCATGGTTCGAAACCAAACCCGATCCGAACGTAGCAGACAAAGTGTCGACCTCTAGGGTCGGCACTCGTCTCAACGAGTTCTGCCAGAACATATATAAAAATAAAACCGAGATACGAGTGTCGACCTATGGGGTCGACACTTTTCACCAAGAGTTCTGGCCTGTGAAGAGACATAACATTCATGATGAAAAGTGTCGACTCTTGAGGTCGACACTTTTTCACGAACATTCTGTTTTCACAGAATTGAGCAAACTTACCTGAAAGTGTCGACCTACGAAGTCGACACTTTTTCCCGTGAGTTTTGCCTTTAGCAAAACAGCAGAACCCTGGTGAAAGTGTCTACTCCATGAGTCGACACTTTATGCCAGCGTCCTTTCTTTCAACGCAAGGCAGAGGCTCCGTTAATAAGTGTCGACCCCTTAGGTCGACACTTTTCCTGACAGCAGAAAATACATCAATAACACCAATAGAAAGCTCCGCAATTCAAATACATATATCAAGGTTGATCAATGGAGTTCATAAAACTCAGATTAACTTGGCAAATCATGATTTCTACCTAGAACATACCATTCACACTTAGATCCAAATAATCATGTATTCATACCTTGGCCTTGAGAGTTTGAATGAAGAACTCCACAATGTACCTAATTTTTCCATATTTGAACATGCAAACTAGTTTTGAACCACTAACATTAAATCTACTTTGAAGTCAAGCTACGCATCTGTTCTTACCACCATTTTCAAAACTTGAGAGTTAATTCACATAGAGCCATTGGCATTGAGGGAGTGTGAGCATGATGAAGCCAATTTAACAAGGTTTATGTAGAAACCTTAACCAAGTGCAATGGGAAACCAAGACTATGAAGATAAGTCCAAAGGTTCCAAATTCAGTCCAATAACTCAAAGTTCAGTTCAGAAATGAACCTCCCAGTTCAGACTAAAACAGAAGGCAAGGCTCAAAGAGCCAGGGGTCGACCCATGGGGTCGACCCATTCCAAGGGAAATGGAAAACTGTTTTAGCAGACCAATGCATAGATATTCAAGTTCAGTCCAATCAGAGATAGGGGCATTTCCAAAGCAAGCTTAGAAACGACTATCACTAAACAATCATGAAAAGTAAGCGTAAAGTCATATCCACTAAAACCAATCTTCCCACATTGAAATGCAGTCAATATAAGTCTAGGAACATGAAAGGGCTTTTAACCCCAATCAAGACAGTATGAACAAGATCCACATGAAAGCTCCAAATCCTCATGCACAGCATGCATGAGTCGACTTCATAAATGTATTCAGGAAGGACCTTTGAATTTCAACCTACAAAACAAGATATCATCATGTTAGCTTGTTTATCATGAAAATGCCATTAAGCATAAAACACATAATATATTAGAATCATCAAAACCATTGTCAAAGATAACAAAGGGGCGCACAGAACCCAACAATCTCCCCCTTTTTGATGATGACAATATATTGTGTCTATTCAAATGTTCTCTCCCCCTTTGGCATTATAAAAAAATGGGAGACTGAAAAGCAACTGGGACGCTTCTAATAATGAATAAGACATGAGCGCATGAACCCAGCAATTAACCTCCCATGAAGGGAAGGTGTATAAACTAAGAAGCAAGCAACAGTTTGGAATTTGATGTACAATCAGCAGATGTGTGAGATATGTGCAAATGCTCAATTTTTGTAATTTTTGGTATATGTATAACTAAATATGCACAAGTAGTATAAGGAAACTATATGCAAAATCTGAAAACTAAGTATGCACAAAGTGCATTGTGCTCAAAAGCACGTTATTCTCCCCCAATTGTCAAGAATAAAAACCAACTGGCAATGGGTTATTTAACCTGTTATCTACAAGTATAACCTATGGATGCAACCTATGGAATGAGATATGAGATGATCAAACGGATGAAGCATTCAGGCACTCAAGAATGCATATCAAGTTATAGACTCATGCAAGTCCCTTCGAGACGGGTGTAAGGATAATGCAATTGATCGTTGAACATGAAGTGCATGAACAATACTAAAAAGGTCATGCTTATATAAATAAAGTACTACATTAACCATGAAAGATGAATGATTCATAATCGACATTCAAACAATCAAACCCAAGGTGCATAAGTGAAGATTGAGCAATGAAGTTCAAATCAATATGGAAAATCAGATTTTTTAAAAAACACTAAAAAGAACATCTCATCCATACATTTTCATGCACAATGCTCGAGTATTGGTAGATACGTATGACCCTAATTTTTAATCACTAAAAATGGTGTTACTAACCTTTTGACACGAGTCATGCCCTTTGTTTCAGGGGTAATTTTCGATTACTCAGTTTCGTCACTTTTTATGATGTGGATGAGACACTTTTCGACATGAGTTATACCCTTTGTCTCAGGGGTACTTCCTAGCTACTTGGTGGCAAATCACACTTATTTTTATATGGATTAGTTTCTCCTTTCGACGCGAGTTTTCACCTTTATTTCAGGGGGGATTCCCGGCTACTCGGATCCACTTCCACTTATACAACTTTTTGAAGGGGTGAACAGCTCTTTCCTCATGAGACATGTGATTTTCATGTAGAGAATCAATAGTCCTCAAAAGTATAGAGTAGAAAATAGTAATCCTTATTAGATTGAATCATTATCTCAAAAAAGTGCATTGTGTGTGGGTGGTTATATTGAATGTAAAAGATGAATTAGTCTCAACACAGTAATGTCTCCCCCTAAATATATGCACAGTTATAAAAAATCTCCCCCTTAATATATGCCATGTAACAAACATGTCTAAATCAATGTAATTTCTTTTAGCAAGGGATGAGTCATAGAAGGAGTCAGAAAGTGGTTGTATAAAGTATATACATGCATTCAACCAGAGATTTTCCAATGACTTCAAGATGATTTATTATCGGCACTTGGCGGAGAACGTAGGTCCGAAGACCACCTCACGCGTAGTGAAAGCTTCCGGCTGAACATTATCCAACCTTCAACTAACACCATTTTATATACCGAATAATCATGGCATTTAAGCACACAAGTATGTCAAGTATATATATGCAAGTATGTGCATGTAACTTGAAAACATGATTGAAAAATTATTCCTATTCACAAGTATGCAAAGATGTGTATGATATGTGCAATAAGTATCATGAAGCTAAGTATGTGTTCTATGTATGCACATGTGAGTTGTTATTTGTAAAAAGTAAGTAAGAGTATGAAGGACTCTATGCACAGTGTAAAGCGTTCAAAACCAAGTTTTTATTTGTGAAGCAAAAGAGAAGGTGTGTATGAAAACTAACTATGTATATCCAAAGTAAAACATTCAAAAACCAGACTTACTCACAAAATGTGAGATAGCTCCAAACACAAGTTTTTACATTTGTAGGTCTTTGAAAGTGAACCTAGGCAAATTGATTTTCAATTCCAAGCCAATTTTCTTTCTCACCTTGAGAGCCCTTGTTCATTATCAATCCTTGGTCTCAAGGTGCCCCTACAAAATAAATTCTCATTTTGGTGATTTGGGTACCCAAGCCATCTTGGGTCCCGAGGGGTTAGTTCTTACATGAACAAAAGTGTTCTTTTTATTTCTCCTCTCATACCCTTCATCATCGGCCCTCATCATGGAGCAGTCATCCATTGAGTGTCCATTCAGGCCACAGTAAAAGCAGTGAGAAGTTTTTCTTCTCATGGACAGCTTTTCATCATTTTCCATTAAAGAATAATTGTTCATCTTATGTCCAAAGCCACCATAGTAGTGACAGGAAAGGCTTTTCTTGATAGACCAAGCATCATCATTTTTCTTTGTAAAGCAATTTTCTATAACGTGGCCATGCAAACCACAATAGTAATAATGAGTGTTGAGGTTTTTCGTTGTGAGTTTCTCATGATCTTTGAAACTAGTATCACTTTCCATTTTTGTTTTCAAGGTCACATCATCATCAAACTTCATTAAAAAGTAATCGTACATATCATGACCAAATATTCCGCAGTAATAACATGAAACATTTCTTCTTTTTCTTGATGCATGAGTATGTTTAACAGTTGAGGGTTTTTCATGCATACAAGAGCATTCAACAACATCTTTTTATTTTTCAATTTCTTTATCACACAAGGACAAAGATTCATTCATGCTCTTAATTTCATTTTCTAGTTTCATGATTTGTAAATGAGAGTTAGCAATCTCTTGTTCACATGAAACAATTTTCTCATTCAACAAGGAATTAATTGTTTTGTGACTTTCAATTTCTTGTTCCAGAATATGCAAATTGTCACAATTATCAATGATCACACATTTTCCTTTCTTAGCCTTTTCAAGACTTTCAACTTACTTTCAAGCAATGAATTTGAGTCAACAACGCACTATTTTCATTTTGGAGTTTTTCAAGTGAATTTTTGTTCATGGAAGTATGTTCAAGTTCTTTCATTTGAAAACTCACATTTTGATCAACCATATTATTCATGCTTTCATTGCATTTGAATTTATCATTCACGTTCTTAAAGCTTTCTATTTCATGTCTTAGCTCCTTAACCATCCAGATTTGTCAACAGACATACATTTTTTTTTCAAGACAAGCAGTTTTTCAGACATAGCACCATTCAACTCTTTCAGATTTTCATTATCTTTTTCCATATGTTGAAGTTCTGAAATTTTATTCAACAAGAAGTTATTTTCAGATCTAAGGTTTGCAATCATTTCTTTTTGTTCTTCTTCAACAAGCATTTGGGACTCAACTAGCCTTTCAAGCTCAATGCATTTTCCACATGAAGAATAGTCATGTTTCTTTTTCAATTTTCTATTTTCAGATTTTAATGATTTGTATCTATCAAACAGTTCATCATAAGCATTACTAGCTTATCATAGCTCAATTCATCCTCTTCCTCAGAATCGGAGTTAGAACTTACCTTGGAGGTTTCTTCACTCTGGCACTCATTTTCTTTGTTTGCCACGAGACAATCACTCTTCCAGCTTTCTTCTTGGGCTTCACTTAGCCCATCCCAAATCTATTTGGCAGACCTGCAGTTGGAAACAAATGGAAATTTGTTAACATTTACTGCTACCTTAAGAGCATTCAAAGCAAACAAATTATCAGAATTCTTTCTCTTATCCTCATCGGTCCATCTCAACTCATTTTTGGGTAACACATGAGGACCATGAGTCATTAAGCTCATAAGCTTTGGATTAATGCTAGTAATCAATACACAAAATTTTCCTAGCCATAAGGAATAATCAAAACCATTAAAGACAGGAATAGAATTCACACTAGCCATCATGAAAATGATCTTTACTCTACAACTGCAAGGTCGACTAAAAAACCAGAGACGAGACTCTGATACCAATTGTTGGCCCAGAGAGATGGCGGACAAGAAGGGGGGTTGAATTGTCCCCTTGCCTAGATGGCGGATTTTAAAAACTTTCTTTACTTGACACAATGGAATTAACTTAGCAACGTCGATTAACTAAAACTCAAGTGAGATTACGGTGTTCTCTCAACCTTTCCATTCTCACTCGAATAATCAATGCATTGAACAACTAAATTAACCCACACACAGATAACAGATGAAGCGATGTGTGATGTGTAGTGAATTAAAACCTACTAAGTTGACCTGTGAAGGGAGGTAGAAGAAATAGACAAATGCACAGGTAATCACACGGAACACGAGATTTTAAGGTGGTTCGGGACCACGACGGGCTCCCTACGTCCACCCCTCACCCAACCGGGTGAGGGTTCACTCCACGCTACTTTCGTAGCAACACGGGGACGAACCCCAATCACACACACGCTGCTTCCACAGCAATAACCACACGGGGACTGGCCCCAACACGCTGCCATCGCAGCACACACACACACACATGTTCGGGGAACGTACCCCAGACACGACAACCACACGGAGACGCAGCTCCGTCTACACTCACACAAATATTCTGAGTTTAAGAAAATCAAAGGATATATAATATATGCCCACAGCAGTATGTAGATGAAAATCTACTATGAAACATTCATAGAAATATGCATAAAGAGGATGTAGAAATATCTCCTTTGTTCTCCAATAGAAATAAGAAGATCTTTCTTGAAGCCTAGGTTGGAGAAGCTTTTATCCGCAGCTGGTTGGAGTAGTAGGTCATCCTCCTTGAGGATCCAAGGTTGTTCGTTCAAGTCCTAGCTCCAATCAAGCCTATACACATCAGGTAAAGATGAAACATTATGCTCCGAAAGTATATCTTGGTTAAAAGGGACATGACAACAACTGAAAAGAAAATCATATATATATATATATATATATATATAGATATATATATATATATATATATATATATATATGTATCCCCCTTTAATGTCCCACAACTCCTTTTCGTTCTTCTTCTTCACTACAAGAACAGATAGAACAATAAGCCCAAACGTTAAACTGATCTTTAAACAAGAGTATAGAGATGAATGATTTAGATATCCCCTAAATTGTTACACAACCCAGAAATGGAGTAGAAAAATGCTTTAGAGTGATAAGATCATAAGAGAAGAAATCAGCCTCCTTGTAGAGATGTGCCCAACCAAGCAACAATAGAGAGAGAAGCGGCGGCTCCCTTCCGGCATCGAGCTTGGAGTCCTGAGACGTGTTCCTTGGCGGCGTGGATCACCTTCTCCGGTAGAACAAGCACTTCTCCTCATCATTCTCCTTCACCTGCAGTAGATAGGAAGCTATTAGCGTAAGGGGGATGCTTCATCCGATGGAAATCGTAACATACATATAGGGCATCGAATGGGTGAACAAAAGACCACAAAGCCCATGCATATACCCTCTCAAAACCACACCCAACCAAGGGTAGAAACCCTAGGGGTAATGGGGTAAAAGGGCAAGCCAATCGGACCTTTAAACCCATGGTTCGAAACCAAACCCGATCCGAACGTAGCAGACAAAGTGTCGACCTCTAGGGTCGGCACTCGTCTCAACGAGTTCTGCCAGAACATATATAAAAATAAAACCGAGATACGAGTGTCGACCTATGGGGTCGACACTTTTCACCAAGAGTTCTGGCCTGTGAAGAGACATAACATTCGTGGTGAAAAGTGTCGACTCTTGAGGTCGACACTTTTTCACGAACATTCTGTTTTCACAGAATTGAGCAAACTTACCTGAAAGTGTCGACCTATGAAGTTGACACTTTTTCCCGTGAGTTCTGCATTTAGCAAAACAGCAGAACCCTAGTGAAAGTGTCGACTCCATGAGTCGACACTATATCCCAGCATCCTTTCTTTCAACGCAAGGCAGATGCTCCGTTAATAAGTGTCAACCCCTTAGGTCAACACTTTTCCTGACAGCAGAAAATACATCAATAACACCAATAGGAAGCTCCACAATTCAAATACATATATCAAGGTTGATCAAGGGAGTTCATAAAACTCAGATTAACTTGGCAAATCATGATTTCTTCCTAGAACATACCATTCACATTTAGATCCAAATAATCATGTATTCATACCTTGGCCTTGAGAGTTTGAATGAAGAACTCCACAATGTACCTGATATTTCCAGATTTGAACATGCAAACCAGTTTTGAACCACTAGCATTAAATCCACTTTGAAGTCCAGCTACGCATATGTTCTTACCACCATTTTCAAAACTTGAGAGTTAATTCACATAGAGCCATTGGCATTGAGGGAGTGTGAGCATGATGAAGCCAATTTAACAAGGTTTATGTAGAAACCTTAACCAAGTGCAATGGGAAACCAAGACTATGAAGATAAGTCCAAAGGTTCCAAATTCAGTCCAATAACTCAAAGTTTAGTTCAGAAATGAACCTCCCAATTCAGACTAAAACAGAAGGCAAGGCTCAAAGAGCCAAGGGTCGACCCATGGGGTCGACCCATTTCAAGGGAAATGGAAAACTGTTTTAGCATACCAATGCAAAGCTATTCAAGTTCAGTCCAATCAGAGATAGGGGCATTTCTAAAGCAAGCTTAGAAATGACTATCACTAAACAATCATGAAAATCAAGCGTAAAGTCATATCCACTAAAACCAATCTTCCCACATTGAAATGCAGTCAATATAAGTCCAGGAACATGAAAGGGCTTTTAACCCCAATCAAGACAGTATGAACAAGATCCACATGAAAGCTCCACATCCTCATACACAGCATGCATGAGTCGACTTCATAAATGTATTCAGGAAGGACCTTTGAATTTTAACCTACAAAACAAGATATCATCATGTTAGCTTGTTTATCATGAAAATGTCATTAAGCATAAAACACACAATATATTGGAATCATCAAAACCATTGTCAAAGACAACAAGGGGGCGCACAGAACCCAACACGGTTTGAGCCGGCTCAGCATATTCAGCTTCCGCTGGGTATTCATCAAAGGTTGCCCCCAGTGGGCTATCTTTAGCAGGGTAGAAGGCGGAGATGGTGTCCACCTCGTATCACCCACTGTAGTAGTATTCTTCCAGGGTGAAGCCCAACCCCGGGTGCTGACAGACGCGTCTCATTTCCTTATCCAGACTTGCGGGGTACCACATTTTTTGGAAAGCTTCTTTATTTTTATGAGATTGACCGGAGGGGATGTGTTGCTTTTGGAACATCCTGGCCATCCGACTGGTTGTGAATGCCAGACCCTTGACGGGGACTGACGGATTGCTTATATCTTCAGGGAGGTAGCAGTCTGTATCTTCCCGAGTAGGGTGCTCTTCAGCCGTGTAGAATAAGCTGCTGGGTCCATCTATCTGTGTCACCTCCAAAATTTTAAAAGGCTCGACAGTGGGGTCATCGAGGTCGGGAATTGGCTTGGTGAGGCCGTCCGGGACTCCAATGTGGTTGTGCTGCCGACTGATCTGAACCTCATTAGCTTCAGGGTATAATGCTGGGGGTGATGTTCTGCCCACGTCCCCGGATGCTGTTATATGAGAGACCACCTTGGGCTTGACATATCCGCGCGGCGGTGGTGGATACCAATTATCGCCGGATGCGCCTCTTGATGCCGCCGTAGGGGTCTTAGCTTCAGAGGTCTTCTGAGAAGGCCCCGCATATAGGTTGGCATCCACCAAGTGACATTCAAATACCTCGAACGGGTGGAGGTCAGTAAATATCCTCTCCTCTTTCCCTTGGAAGCTGTATTTGATACATTGGTGGAGCGTAGAGGGCACCATCATGTTTTCATGCAGCCATGGGCGGCCGAGAAGCGCCTTGTACGAGGTGCGGGAGTCGATGACATGGAACTGCACCGTCGTAGTGAAATCCACCAGGGTAAGTGTGAACTCCGCCACCCCCATCGACACTTCACATTTTTTATTGAAGCCGGCGATACGCATATCCCCGACCTTCTCGAGATGCATATTGAAGTGGTGCCTCTCGTAGATTCTATAGGGTAAAATATTCACAGCTGCACCAGGATCGACCAGAATTCTGTTCAGCTCCCTTCCATTCAGGTGCCCCTTCATATATAGCGGCCTGTTGTGGCTGATGGTAGGTAGCAGCATGTCCTCTGGAGTGAAGGTCATGCTAGCCTCCGGCATTGCTTCGGCCAAGCAGGTCTCAAAATGAGCAGGTGTCTGCAGAGCAGTGATGATCACCTGTCGAGTCTCTTCACTCAAAGAGAGGATCTCCCAGATTATAAATCGAGCAGGGAGCTTCTTGAGTAGCTTCATTATGCGGCTCCCAGCTCGGACAATGAAAAGCTTCATCTCCTCAACCCACCTGGGCTTGGGAGAGTCTTGAGTTGCGGCCCCTGACGGACCTGCTTCATCTGCCTCAGACTCGGCACCTTTCTGGCTAGCACCGGATCCTTGGTGCTCTTCATTAGCTACTGCAGGGCAAGCTCCATCTGCATTCGGAGCTTCGGCAGATTGTGCTGGCTGCGGGTGAACATCCCCGGGTGTAGGGTTAGCCTCCTGGCAAGGCTGCTTCCCCCTAGACATCTTCACGAATTCAAGAAATGAAGGGACTACCTTGCCCCCACTCTTGTTATATAGGCCTGGCGGAGGAGGGATCTGGACTCCCTTGATCTCCGACGGAGGTGTCTTGTAGGGCTGCTCTCCCCTAAACATGATGTTGTGGTTGGGTGGCGGCTGGCGCCCCCATTTCCAGCCTGACCGGGTAGCATGTGTAGCAGTTGCGGCCTCGGCCCTACCTCCCCCGATAGGGAGCGTGAAGCAAATGTCCTCTTCTTCCTCCTCTCAGGGCAGGTTGAAGAGTGCTGATAGAGTATTACAGGAGACAACCTGCACTTTATCGGCCTTAGCGGCCTTTCTCTTCTTCTTCTTTTGCTTCAGCTTCTTCCTTGCTTCAGTAGGTGCTTGCCCCCAGAACAAACTGCCCTCCTTGTCGGACGTCACATCAGCTTCTTCCTTTTGCTCGAGTGAGAGCTGCTCCAATTCTTGCCATGGGACATGGTCCCATACCAGCAAGGGTTTCAATTTGGGCTGCACATACTCATCCAGCCCTTCAATAAGGTCTTGTAATTGGTGGATCCCAGGACTAGTTTCCTTGACCACTGGCAGCGGAGTCTGTCTCCTCCGATTGCGTGTATGTACCTTGATGACTGTAGATGGAGTGGTCCACACAGGTGCTGCCACCGGCGGAGCAGGTCATGATGTAACACCATGGATATGTGCCCCCACTTTCGGGCAGGGTGCCCTTTTTTTTCTATGCTTCCCAGGGACCTGCTGCCACCCCTGCTGTTCTTTCGCGGGCTCCAAGAAATGAGTTTCATAGGTGCTCCGCGTACTTGCTTCAGAGATCTCCCCGGGTAATGCCTGATATAGGGAGATCATGTTGACTCCTACCCTCCTCAAAGGGGCTTCATGTGGTTGAGGAGGGTCCACTTTGTACTCTCCCAAGTCTATTTCATTTTTCTTCACCATCCCTTCGATGATGTCCTTGAAAACATAGCAGTCTTCGATTGGGTGCCCCAGCATCTGGTGGTAGGGGCAGAATCTTGGCCTGTCTTTTCTCTTCAGGTCCTCCAGCCTCTTCGGCTCTGGCAGGGTGACCATGCCATACTCTGTTACCCAGTCGAACAGAATCCTGGTCTTGTCCTTCGGGAAGGAGTAGGCTTTCTTCATCTTGTCCCATAGCGAGGGACCTTCTTTGCCGTCCGGGGCTTTTGCAGGCTGTGGGGCGCCTGTCTTCTTGCCTTTATCTTTTTGTTGTTCGAACGCCTTGATATCAAGAGCGTTTGCTTCTTTAGGCGCCTGGCGTCGCTCCACTGCCTTGCCCTTCTGGGTTGTGCTGGCAGTTGATGCAGGGACGGGTCTGGCCAGGAAGGCCTCCACCTTGGCCATGACATTGTTCAATCGGTCAAACGATCGTATTTCCATTAATCATCTTTTCCAGAACCTCCCTCCTGAGGTTCTGTTTGCATATTTGTACAGCATCCTCCTGATGCGGGGGCCGCTTGCATCTAATCCCGAGGTTCCTCCACCTCTTAATATAGTCGAGGGCTGTCTCATCTGCCCTTTGCTTTGTTGCATAGAGTTCGGCCACTGTGACCTCCCTTTCTGTAACATGGAATCTTTCCCTGAACTTCCTCTGCATGTCTGACCAGTCGTTGATCGACCCGACAGGGAGGCTGGAGTACCATTCAAATGCGAGCCCCGTCAGCGAGGACCTGAAAAATTTTAGCAAGTATGACTCATCGGTGGCCAGATCACCCATGACAATCATATAATATGCGACGTGTTCTTTTGGGGATCCCTTCTCGTTGAACTTGTCAAACTTTGGCGGCTTGTTGATCCCTGGGGGAAGCCGCTTAACAGCATGGTGTTACGGGTAAGGCACCCGATAGGCATCAAATGCGACGTAGTCATCTTCACTCCTTTCTGCGAGCTTCAGCTCGATCATCATTTCCACCATCATCCGGTTCATGACTGCGGGGTCAACTGGCTCCGGATAGAAGTGTGTCGGCTACAGGTACGGGGTGACCAGAGTGGTAGCCTGTGGAGGACGCAGCAGTGGGGGTGTCTGGTGCACTTGAGGGAGCACCGGTGGCATCAGCGGCTGTGACTGTGGTGGCCGCTGCTGAGTCATTGCCATGCTCGGCTCTGACGACTGAGGCAAGGTGTAGAGCAGCGGAGGGTTGGTATGACGGACCACTCCCCGGGATGATTCACCCTGGACTTCGGGTGGCTTGGAAGCTGATGACTGTTCAGTCTTCTCCATCAGCTGTTTCTTCAACAAGTCTATCTCTTGTCGATATCTTTGAAGTAGCATCTGGACCGACGGGTCCATAGTTGCTGTGCTGGGGATGGCCTATGCTGCTTCCCCGGACGTACCCTCAGGCAGGATGTCGAGGAGGACGTCATCTTCTTCTTCCACCGTCACTACATTGGCGGTCAGGATAGCATCTTCATCATCCCACTAGTGACAGCCTAGGGGTTGTTCTCCTTTAGCTGCCGCCAAGATCTCCCTTGCGGCTTCTGCCCTTCGGGTATTCAGCTCCGGCCTCGCGGCCAGTTGAGCCAACTCGCGGGGGTCTTCGGGAAGCCCCCCATATCGGCCGAATGTGCCAGCCATATTGCAGGTGAAGACCTGCATCCTTCTTCCCCATCGATGGACCTTCCTCTTGGCCTGCTTCAGGAAGGTCAGCCTTTCGAACGTAGAGGTCCTTCTTGCTTCTTCCCGCCTAGGGGCGGTTTCATCGGCTTCAATCTCAAAGCCGTCATCACAGCCATTGTCATCGACTGATGACACCATCATTCTTTCTCGTACATCTTCTTCAACTGCCATTGATGGGCAGTAGTCTTCATCGGCTGCGGCTACTTGCATCAACCGCTGCTGCCCAAGCGAGGGGTTGCCTAGCCCTCGGAAATAATTCTTCACCAAATTGGTCATCTCTTCTCGACCCCGTTCTTGATGTAGCATGGGGGACGGTTGTCAACCTCCCGCAGGAGGGATGTAAGCCAGCCGAGCTCTATCGGTCGGTTGCTAAAATCTTCATCCCACAGCAGGGACATTGGCTTGGCGGGCGCAGGCCCGGAAGCTTTCACGGTGCGGAGGGTCCACAACCACTTCTTCTTCTTTCGGGGGTAGGCCCCTTTCCTTCCTGCCTTCCGCTCTATCGCGAGCAGGGCGATGGCGGACAGGTGCAGCCTGGTGGGCAGGTTGAACCCTCTTAGGGACCCACACCTGTTTGAACTTCTTCGGCCTGGGGGCCAACTTCTCTTGGCCATAGTGGCCGGCTTCTTCTCTTTTCGCCCTCCTTCCAGTGAGGTCTTGATATGAGTTGAGGACGGGGATGGCAGGGACGACCCGGTCCGAGACTATCCGTGCGTCGCGTCCGTTGAGGAAGACGCGCATGCCACCAACCATCATGGATTTATCAGACTGCGAGAGGGATCCGGTAACCACAGCAGTACCCCTCCGGAGTTGCTTGCGCTGACGACCTCCAGAGTTCTTGTTGACAGCATCGGGGCGGACCCCACAGATGGCATGGTGTACCAGGAAGCTGGCGACCAGGGTTGGACTCTTGGATGAGTCATTGTAGCATCGAGCCTTCAGAGGCTCCATCTCCTTTGCAGCTACCTTGACGGGCTCCGAGGATTCCACCTCCAACATGTCTACGAAGGCTAGCCCCAAGAAGTTGGGGAAGCCGACAACGGCAGGAAAGCTGTCGAACACCGTGGGCACCGCCAGGTACCCTTGCGCATGACCAGCAACGATCGAAGGGCCAAAGCCAATGCCAATCAGTCCGGTTGTTGTCGTCATTGTTTGCCTGAAAAGATCAACAAACCGACGATCAGTAGCCTTTGGGAGGGCCTCGAAGCCCAAGTATCTCGGCAAAGAGATGAAAGGTGACATTGGTCCCACCGGGCGTGCCAGACTGTTTCGATGGGACTTATTGATTTTATTTTATTTTTATTAAAAATTAATTTTATTGGTGTTTATTTGGTTTATTTACGCGTCGATCAACCAATTAATTAACCGATAATTAACTGACTGATTGACTGCGCAGGCGTGCCAGTCACGTAAGTGACGAGTTTATTATGCGCTCATTCTGACCCGTGTCGGGCGAGAGTGAGATTCGGTCGGGACCATTAGTCTGCCATATCATAAAAACTATGGCATTAATTACATCCCCGCAAAGAGGGAAAACCTTTGATTAATTGCCGAGATAGTGGGCTATCGAGGCCGAAATAAGGAATGTAAAGGATGCAGATGGTCATGCAAGATATTCTAGTCTATCATGCACAGTTCATTAGGGCGAAACCCTCAATACTTGGCGGAGGACTTAGGCCCGGAGACCATCATCACGCATGATAAGAGCTTCCTGTCGGGCATTGCCCGACTTTCCGCTAATGCCATTTGATATGCCAAGGGCTCACGCACTCAAGCATACATTGATGCAATGTGAATGCTTAAACTCAATCATGATGATGAAGCTATGAAGCTAATTAATTCAGGTTCAGATAAACCAATTTATTTGGCTTATTAATTACAGGGTTCATTTAATTCTATTATTAGCATCGAAAGTCACCCCGGAGATGAGGAGAGTATCGAAACGGCACAACGACACGATTCGGAGCGAAACCAGCGCGGTACGCGTAGATGTGGAACTTGAAACGGCGCGGTAAGAGTAGGTAAAAGCCTAAAATGGCGCCGTTGGAACGTAGGTATAAGGGATGGGTTAAAATGGGGCGGTACTTATCCGAATGTTAAAACAGCGCGGTGGCCAAATGGGTCAAACCGGCGTGATAGTTAGCTGAGGCTAATACGGTGCGATGGTAAATTAGGGCTTAATACGGCGCGATAACCAAAGGGGAGGTGAATACGGTGTGCCCTGGGCGCGCCGGACATGGGCTCATTAAGTTCAAAGAGCTTATGAGTCTAATCTTAAAACGGCGCGAGGGGGGGCACGCCGGATTCGGGCCACGTCGGATTATGGGGATTTAAGGTTTATTCAAGTCTGATTGAAACTTATGCATATTTATTGAGACCTTGTTGATGTTTTTAGAAGATTAGAAGATTTATTTGGCTACAGAAGCACTGTAATCAAGACAGTCATGGACTTATGCGAGGTTCCTACTCAAGCATAGTCTTTGATAAATGTGTCATAGCAAATTTGACTAAGTTACCAGTCCGAATTCCCGGCCTTGAAGGAGCGTACCCCTAACTAGTGGGACTCTCCACTAAACCCCTGCAAATGGTGACCGGCGGACTTCATCAGAGAGGAAGGACGCCGAGGACTAGCCTGCTAGGGGTATCCAACTCCACGAGTCAAAACAATTAAGGGACGGCCAAGATGAGATATCACCTCGAGGGCCAGCCTACAAGAGGTGATCTTCTCATAGCCACCTCCCCTCCCTCGAGAAGAAGGTGGATTTGATGTTGGGTTAGGGTCAACCCTATTGATGTTCATTATATGAAACATAGAGTGCATATCATCGAGGGATATGACTCCGTGCCTCGATGATGATCGAAGATGATGGGGATGTCTCCCTCCCTGGGCAGCGAATCCCTTGAAAGGATAAATCACTAAGGAACACTATGATTGGAATGCATTTAGTTAGGGAACGAGCATTAGATGACTATATACATATGCGTTCATTGAAGGGGCAGGTTAAAAGAGGAGCCAATAGGCTGGACTTAAGACCCGGAGGATGGCCAACAGACTGAGCTTCTGGAAGTGGCACAAGGTCGAATAGCTCGACAACATCTCCAGTACGCACAGCTACATGATAAGAACGATGGAGATGTTCATTCTCCCAACCCTGAATCGTGAACAGGGACGGACTGAGGAGCCATCCCCAGGGGCAAAGGATGATGCAATGGTAAGCATCCCTCCGGCTAGAGGGGAACTTCTGAGCACATTGGCTCATTCAAATCATCTATTCGATAACGGAAGAAAGAACCCGAGGGAGGGGGATTATTGATATTACCTCGAGGATCTGAGGTATATTCGGCGGTAGAAAACCCAAACGAATAACATACATGGGGTGGCGGAGATAGACTAAGAGGCACCAGCAAACACACCCTTTCATTCATTCAGTTACATAATGAAAACATTACAACCTTTTCTGCTCAGTGTTGTCGCCTGAGACCGATTTCATTCTCGAAAGGAGGAAAGAAAAGAAACATAGGCGATTAGAGTGAGGGGGTTCGAGAAAAGCCCCGGGCTCATATCATCACCCTTTGTGGATAATGCTCCGTGGAGCTACATTAGCATGGAAAGAGAAGAAGTGGCAGAGGCGGACGCCGTCGGGCTCTCCAACCAACCTTGAAACTTCGCATCAGATGGCGGGAGGAAGAACAGGGTATCGGAGCGAGACGAGCACTCTGCTCTCCTTTCTTCTTCTCCAAGCTCTCTCTTTCTTTTTTTTTCTTCTGAGGTTCTCCTCTTCGATACATTTCTTCTGTTTGATTCCCTCTCTTGTTTTTGATTCCTTCTCTTCCCTTTATCTCGAACATGAGGCCTCCTTATATAGAAAACCCCTCGAACAAGCTTAATCCGGCGTGAGGTGTAGCACGCCGATTTACCATCAGTTGGCGCGTCGGATTCGAGCCAAATGGGGCGCGCAGACTGCCCAAGGTTAAGAAGGTGCGCCGGATTTGAGAGGCACGCTGGTTTAGCAGGAGCGCACCGTATTCGAGCCATTTGGTCACCTTGACCCAGTACGGGCCCGATAACGGGCTTCGGACTGACCCCGGGGGTTGCTGCGACCATTCATCTCTCCGTATCTTGTCGGGGCATAGAAGAGACTATAGACGAGATTCCTGGGCCGCCAAATGGCCGCTTTTGGAACTCGTGCACCTTAAGCTCGAACATACGGGTTTTTTGCGGACATGGCTCTCGGCATCACAAGTTGTATTGCCAGCTCCTCTTGACTCGCATTGGTAGCTCCCACGGGTAGTGATATGCCACCCGGGGTGCTTCTACTTGAACCGGGCGATCATGTGGCCACCGATGGGCCCGATGTGCTGAGAAGCTGTACCCGTGCTGGGTAATCAGGGTCTTCTACTGACAGAACCTTCGGTCTTTCACTTTGAGAGGCCGAGGGCATTCTTCCTCCTCAGGAGAGTCTTCATTGAGGTGGCGGGCCACCAGTTAGACTGTCGTCCTTGGTCGGGCGACAGGTGTGGGGTAGCGACACGATGGAGTCAATGTCGGATCATTAGGCAGGCTTAGTCGCGCTGCCAGTTGGTTGTGGATTCATCTTGACTCTCCCGAGGTGAAGTCCCCGGGGTTCATCCCAGGTGACCCGAGGCCCTGGCAGCTTGAGAAGTCTTCAACGTGTTGATCTTCATCGACTTCTGTGCTTCAGTGGGCCGTATCTTTTATCTCTGCGGCTTGATCATCGTTGATCATATTTTGCGTGCCAACAATCACCTCCATCTCCTACCAATAGCAGTATGATGGCACCTGAAGAGGGGCGATCTCGCGATGGTCCTGAGCTGGGGAGATGATCACCGATCAGTGAACTGTAAGGAAGGGAAACGGATCAGGGGGCCCAGGGGTGGTTCCCTGGGGTAAACCCTCTGATGCCTAAGTCAGTAGAGTAGTGGTGGAAGCTATGAAAGGAGGAGTGGGGAGATGCACGAGATCCCTCTCCACCAAGGTGGTGAAGTGGTTCCTGCTCAGTGAGTTTTAGGCGTGTGTAGGCCTTACTGTTTGCTGGAGGGAGTCCTCGGTTTTAAATAGTGCGCTAGCCTCATGAGTCCCGTAAGCTGAGGAGTTTCAGGTGGGAGTTACGTCCTCAACGTGGGCTCTTTGCGTCCTCATCGCGAGACCTTTATAGCCTTGAGGAGTCGTGGGTCCCTTATCTTTGTGAACTCCTACTCATAAAGGGCTCTCAACAGCAGTGTGGTTAAGCAATCGTCGCTCGACCCAAGCATGAAGAGTGTCAACCCTGTCCGGGCTATAGGCATAGCTCGGATGAGGCTCGGTCGGAGTGGGCGCGGAGCGCTAGCCTTTATTTCGACGAGGGGATAGGTTGGGCTTGGGTCTTCCTCCAACCGGATCGACGCTCGGGCCTTCCGAGCCTAATGGCCGCCGAGGAAGGGCTTGACCTCGAGTGATCATATTAGGCTTTATTGCTAAGTGGGTCCTGCGGGGCTATCACTTAGATGAACTGGGCCTCGTTTGGCCCTGATAGACCTAGTTCGGTCGCTCTTATATGGGCTACAGAAATCTCCCTCTCCACTTGTCCCCCTCCTACTCTCGAGCCTTGCTAAGCTCGGAAGAGTAGCCATTAGGGTTTTGGACCAGCGTGACTCGGGTGGGTGGAGATCTGGCGGTGTTAAGAAGTCATGTGTTGTGGTCACCTAGGCCCGTAATAATGATGATCATGACGGATTTGAACAGAAGGGGCCCCCTTTTCTCAGAGGTTGGAACGACGCGCCGCCTTCCGCGTGGGAATATAGGCATTGTGCTCTTGTCGTCGCTCCAGACTCCCTCTGCTTTAGGGTTTGTCTCTCCTTCGTGCTTGCTTTGGGCTCTTTGATGCGTTGTGAGGACATGACAGAAGAGCAGAGGCTTGCAGCGGTGTTCGCAGAGTTGGCGGAGATAACCGCGGAGGCAGTAGACAGCTTCCTCTTCCTCCAGAATCTTCGGAGTCTCGGGAGCATTTTTCTTCAAGTTCTTCTCCAGATTCCATGGCGGATCAGCGTCTGGAGGTCGAAGAGTGGGAGGGCGAGCCTGCGGTGAGGGCGATGGTGATACCGCCGGCTCCAAACTGCAGCGAGCTGGAGGTGGCAGAGGTGAAAAGGTTGGAGCACCAATTTCGCCTGCCCTACAAGTTTTACTTCACTGTGGCTGCCCCGCACGAGACGAGCTTGGATTCTCGTACGGGCCATATCTGCACCTTCCTTCTGTCGTGGAAGGGTGGGTTCCGCCTTCCCTTCGAGCCCTTTGTTCTTAAGCTTCTCGATTTCTTTCGGTTGGCGCCCGTACAATTGGTAGCCAACTCTTATCTTCTTCTTTCCGCCTTTCGCATCCTCTATCGCCAATACGGGGTTCCTCCTTCCTTGGACCTCTTCCATTATTTTTTCGAGTTGAAGGCGCACCCCTCGGCCGGGAAGGGCTTCTATTTCATCCAGGTGAGGCAGAATAGGAGCTGTGTCTCCTTGGCCATGAAGGATTCTTCGCACAAGGGATGGAAAACTCAGTTCTTTTGGGTGGGGATTTCTTCGGTGGAGGAGACTTGGAGGTGTCCCGTAATCCCCAATTTCCATCCAAACATCCCCCCGAGGCAGAACGAGTTTTCTTCGGATGTGGAGAAGTATCCGGCCATTTTGCTGAAGCATCACCAGTCCACGGAGGAGCTGATTACCCCGGAGAACATCGAGCGGTGCCTTCTCACGCGACTACATCCGACAGGTTCGGGTGCTATGGATCAGCTTCTTCGTCGGATGACGAGACCATTTTCTTTTCCTGACCATGTCTTCTTCTGCGTAGCCGTCAAGCGGCCGGCTATGGAGGAGGAGCCTGCGGTCGAGTGGGCGGTGATTGATCTCAGCGATGATTCGGCTGTCGACGAGCCTCGAGCTCCCGAGGGGCGCTCCCGAGCCCGAGGCAAGGGCCAGGGAATGGCCCAGGAGGGGACTTCCAGGCCGCGGGGGTCCAAGCTTAAAGATCCCGTAGAGGGCATGATATGGGACGCCGTGAAGGCCAAGAAGCGGGCCAAGAAGGCCGGGTTCGACCCTGTTGTCGAAGGGGACTCTGGCTCGGCGGCTCTCCCCTCTTCCGAGTGAGATAGGGCCGACCCTGTTGGGCCGGCTCTCCTATCCGTCAAGTGAGAGGGGGCCGAGGAGGCTAGGACCGCTTCTGGGGGCGACGGCGTCGCTAGATCGGCTCTCCCCTCAGTGGGAACCGAGGGGGCCAGGTTTGAAGCGGACAACGCTGGGACCACGGCCGAGACTGGGGCGTCGATTGAGGCGGGCGACGCTCCGGGTGGCGGTGCAGGTGCCGAGCCGGTCAAGGCCGGGGGGTCGCGAGGAGCAGCGATGCAACCCCCACCGATCGAGGCAAGAGGGGCGGATGAAGCAGCGGCTCGATCTGGGCAAGCCGGTGAGGCTCCCGAGGAGATGCCGCTCGGAGGTGGGGCCCTTATTTCGGCGGCTCTGGAGAGGCTGGGCATCCAGGGCCCTCTATATCAGGTATGTCACAGCATAGCTGTGAAGGTGGTGAAGGGGGGAGATAGGCAGCACTTCCCGCCCGCGGCCCTCGAGCTAGTTATGGAGGGTGGCTTGATCTTGGCCCAGATGGGGGCCACTCTGGCTGAAGCTTACGCTCGGTCAGAGTCGGAGCGGTCGACCCTTGCCTGGACCCTTGGTGGGTCGGATAGGAAGGTGGCTCAACTCACCGAGGAGCATGACGGGCTTCGACGGAGCTATCCTCAGTTAAAGAGCTGGCGCGAGCGAGCCAGGTGGAGGCCCGGACGATGTCCGAACAACTGGCTCGGGCCCGCGAGTCGCTCGAGAGGAAGAGCAAGCTTCTGGAGGAGGAGCGTTTGACCCTTGTCGAGCTAGATGGCCGGTGGGAGGCTGAGCACGCCGAGCTGGTGGACCGAGCCGAGGAAGCCGTGCATCTTCGAATGGAGGCCGAGGCTGATCGGGCCGAGGCAGAGAAGCAGACGGTCGAGGCCGAGCGGAGGTTATCCGAGGCGGAGCGGGAGAAGGCCGAACTCTCCGGTAGGTTGGAATCGGCCAGGGGGGAGGCACTCGAGCAATGCAGACGCTCAGAGGCTTACCGGGTCGACCTTTAGGAGGTTTCCCTCACCTACTATGAGTCAGCACTTCGCTGGGGCTTCCGCAAGGGATTCAAGCAAGGCTATGACCGGGCCATCTCTTACGCGGAGGAGCAGGTGTCCGAGACAATCGATTTCCCGTCCGGGCAATGCTATGACTCGGATTTTTCGTCCTCCAGTTCTTCTAGTTCGGCGTCGAAGGAAAAAGACCAGGGGGACTCTTCGTCCGAGGGGTCGCCAACTCCGGATACCTCGAGAGGGCGCGCAACCGAGGTAGTTCCCACGCCGGTGGGGTCAGTGCCAGGGTCGGTTGTCGCCGAGGGTGCCGGGGGCAGATTGTCCAAGCCTCCTACTTCCGAGCCTCGGGATGGGCCAGGGGCCTAATGTATCTGTTTTGCTTTTTATCCTTGTATGTTTTCATTTTTTCAAAGAAAAGCTTCTTTTTTTGTGTAAAGAACGTAAGGCAGTAATGTTATGATGAAGACTTAACTCTTTTGTACCGCCTTTGCCGTAGTTTGACTAGCGTATCTACAGTAGTTGGAAAGTGTCGATACTTTCTGCGCGGATCTCGCATGATGGTTGGGCGATCGTCTGACAGGGTGTCTTTCCGTTTCCTCATGCTTTAACTGTCCGGCTACTTCGTGTGTCCCGTTAGGATGGAACCAAGGAGTCTGAGGTGGCCGTCCATAAGGAGAAGTCCCTTTAGCGTGTTTTTAAGGGGAGAAGCATTTAAGGCAAGTAACCTCCCTTCGCCTATAAAAGGTCTGAAGGGCATCTCTCCCTCTCCATTGCTTAGGGTTTTCTCTGACAGTGTTCCCTCTCTCCTTCTTCACGAGGCGTTGTGCCGTCGGATTTGAAGCATGGAAGATGCTCCGGAAGACAAAGCTGCCGATGATGGAGTGCAGAGAGTCCTTGCTGCTTCATATTTGAAGGGAGTTTGACGGTCGGCGGGCAGATTTAAAGGGGGTTCGACGTGTGGAAGCATGTTGCCCTCTTCTATCAATTCCGGCCGGCGCTTGCAGGGAGGGTGTAATGGTGGACGGATGGGGGCATCAGGCACCCCTTTCTCTCATCCCTTCCCGCTCACTCTCTGAAGGGGATCTCTCTCAGGATTCCTCTCCACTTCTTGCTTCTCCCCCTTCTTCCGCAGCTTATTTCTCTCTCTTCTGCCCTTCTTATCATTTCTTTCACTCTTCAGAGGGTGCCTCTCGACATCCTCTTTTATTAGTTGGCTTTCTCTTCCCCTTCATCTTCCTCGTTCAACTTGGAAGGTAGCCTTCTTCCTCCTAATCCCTCTGTCACCTTTGTTCTGAGTTACCCGAGCCAATGGGGTCGACTACCCTTAATCCGAGGCAGTTTCTGCACGAAGCAGAGTCAGTGGCTGGACGAGGGAAGGCTAACCGAGTCAGCCGAGCGATGGGCTCGAACGGTGGCGCCAGATGGATTTTTGCTTTTTTGACATGTATTGTATTGGCTTTGGCTTTTCTGATGTACAAGCAAGTTGTTTGAATAAAAGAGGAAAGGAAACTTTTATTTTATTTCATACTGCTTACACAATGCTCAGCGCTCAGAAGTAGAACTTGCGTAGTGTAGTCGCGTTCCACGTTCGAGGGATGGGTTTTCCTTCCATAGTAGATAGCCGATACGCTCCTTTCCCGAGCGTCTCGACCACTCGGTAGAGGCCTTCCCAATTTGGGGATAACTTGCCCGCCGCCTCAAGTGGTCCAGAGGCTTCAGTTTTTCTGAGAACGAAGTCTCCCGGCTGGAAGTGTCTATCTCGGACTTTGGCGTTGTAGTATCGAGTGAGGCTACGTCGATATTCCGTTGCTCGGATGCTGGCAATCTCTCGGAGTTCATCCGCTAGGTCGAGGTTTTCGAGCAATTTCTAGTCGTTTGCCTCGGGCGAGAAATAGATGACACGAAGGGAGGGATTGACAATCTCCAATGGGATCACGACCTCGGTGCCGTACACCAGTTGAAAGGGACTTTCACCGGTTGCCGTTTTGGGAGTCGTTCTATGTGACCAAAGTACGTTCGGTAATTCCTCAAGCCAGCTGCCCTTGGCTTTGCGGAGCTTGGTCTTGATGCCTTTTAAGATAGTCTTATTGGCATTTTCGACCAGCCCGTTAGCCTGAGGGTGGGCGACCGAGGTGAAGTGATTGTGAATGTTTAGGTCGGCGCATCTGCCTCGGAAATAATGAGAATCAAATTGTCGACCGTTATCTCTCACTATCACCCGGGGGATGCCGTAGCGACAGATGATCGACTTCCAGATGAAACTCCAGACGACTGTCTCGGTGATCCTAGCTATGGCTTCGGCCTCGATCCACTTGGTGAAGTAGTCGATGGCGACGATGATGAACTTCTTCTGGGCCCGAGCTCTAGGGAACGGCCCGAGGATGTCGATTCCCCACAGAGCGAAAGGATAAGGCTCGGACAGGGTGACGAGCTCCGTTGTTGGCTGATGGACCAAGTGGTCAAATCACTGGCATCAGTCACAGTGTTGTACGTAGGTCAAGCAGTCGCGCTACAGAGTGGGCCACCAGTAACCTTGCCATAGCAAGATCCTGGTAAGCGACCTCCCTCCCAAATGCGCTCCGCATAGGCCTTCGTGAACCTCTTGAATCGCTCGGTTGGCTTTGTTGGTAATGAGGCACTTCAAGAGAGGATCGGAGAAGGATCTTCGGTATAAAGTGTCGTCCAGAATGACGAATCGTCGAGCTTGGTACTTCAATCTCCGGGCCTCCCGGGGGTCGGGAGGTTCTTGAGAGTCTTGGAGCCACGACAGGTAGGGGGTACACCAGTCACTTGGGGAGGCCGAGTCAACAGCCAGGAGCTCCGAATCAATGCTCGGTCGCTCTAGCTCTTCGAGAAGGACCGATCGAGTACCCTCGGGGTCAAGAGAGGAGGCCAGCTGAGAGAGGGCGTCCGCTCGAGAGTTTTCTTTCCGAGCTATTCGAACTTCCTCAAAACTCTCGAAATGTTGTGCCATGGCTCTGACCAGCTGTAGGTATTTGACCATCGGTGCTTCTCGAGCTTTGTAATCGCCGTTGACCTAGCTAGCGACCAGTTGTGAGTCAGTGTGAATTCTGACTCGCTCAGCCCCCAGCCGTCGGGCCATGCGAGCTCCCGAGATAAGGGCTTCGTACTCGGAGGCGTTATTGGACGCTTGGAAGTTGAACTTCAAGGCGTATGTAGCTCTGCTCCTTCGGGGGACTTCAGGAGGATGTCGGCCCCGCTCCCCGCCGAGTTGGAGGATCCATCGACGAACAATTACCAGGTTGGCCCGGGCATGGACGGAGATTTTTCTTCGGTCGGGATGGTGCTCTCGGCAATGAAGTCAGCGAGCTCCTATCCTTTGATAGCCGAGCGAGGTCGATACGATATATCGTAGGCCCCGAGCATGATGGCCCACTTGATGAGACGTCCCGAGGCTTCAGGGTGAGCGAGGATCCTCTTCAGTGGTTCACCGGTCAGCACGATGATGGGGTGCCCTTGGAAATAGGGTCGGAGGCACTTGGCTGAGGTAACCAACGCTAGCACGAGTTTCTCGACTGCGGGGTACCTTCTTTCAGCCTCGTTGAGCACCTTGCTAGTGTAGTAGACCGGTCTCTCGACTCCCGAGTCATTTCTAACCAGGACCGAGCTAACTGTGGATGGAGTTGCCGAGAGATAGAGATGCAAGGCTTCACCTGGGACTGGCTTGGAAAGCACTGGGGGTGAAGCCAGGAACTCCTTAAGCTTGGTGAAAGCTCTTTGGCATTCCTCGTCCCATGTGAACATAGCAGATGCCATTTTGGGCCCCCTCAACAGTTTGAAGAAGGGTAGGTATCGTTCGACCGCACAGGACATGAATCTGCTAAGCGCGGTAATGCGCCTGGTAAGGTGTTGAACATCCTTGATGCAGGTGGGTGGGCACATGTCCAGGATGGCCTGGACTTTGTCGGGGTTGGCCTCGATCCCACGTTGGGTCACCAAGAAGCCTAGGAATTTCCCGGATCTTACTCTGAAGGCACACTTGGTGGGGTTGAGCTTCATATTGTACCTCAGGAGGGTGCCGAAGGTTTCTACTAGGTCGGCGAAGTGGTCCTCGGCCTTGGGGGTCTTGACGAGCATGTCGTCGATATAGGCCTCGACGTTCCAGCCAAGTTGTCCCTCGAACATATGATTGACTAGCCTCTGGCACGTGGCCCCAGCGTTCTTCAACCCGAAAGGCATCCGGGTGTAGCAGTATACGCCGAAGTCGGTGATGAAGGCGGTCTTCTCGATGTCTTCTGGATCCATTCTGATCTGGTGGTAACCCGAATTAGGCATCCAGGAAGTTGAGTATCTCGTTACTCGAGGTTGAATCAACGAGTTGTTCGGTGCTCGGCAATGGATAGCAGTCCTTTGGTGTGGCTTTGTTCAAGTCGGCGAAGTCCACGCACATTCGCCACTTTCCTGAAGCTTTTGGCACCAGGGCGACGTTAGCCAACCACGTCGGGTACAGGATCGATCTAAAAAGACCAATCTTTTGCCCTTGGGTGACCTGCTCCTTGATGATTGCCTGCTTCTCTGGCGCGTGCTTCCTTCTGCGTTGTTGTACGGGCTTCATGGTCGGGTCGAGGTTGAGTTTATGCATTACCATCTCTCCCGGTATCCCGAGGAGTTGGTCATCAGACCATGCAAAGACTCGGATGTACCCGGAAAGAAAATCTTTGTATTGCTGCTGAACCTTAGATGGTAGGTCGGCTCCAATCTTTACTCCTAGGGTCGGGTTGTCGTTTAGGAAAATCGTTAGCAGCTCGCCTCTAGGCTCAAAGGTTGTGGGTTTTTCCTCGACTTCCCGGGGGCCCTTATTTTTCACGTCTGACCTTGTGGCTTCAACCGAGATATTATAGCATCTTTTGGCCATCGCCTGGCTGCCCCGGACTTCCCCCACCCCATTTTTAGTGGGGAACTTCATCTTTTGGTGATAGGTATAGGGCACCGCTTTCGTTCGGCTAAGGATTCCTCGGCCGAAGATTGCGTTGTATGCTATCATACCCTTGATCACTATGAAGTCCATCATAACCGTAACGGTTTTGGGTGGGGTGTCGAGAGTAACTGGCAGGCTTAGGGCTCTCTCGGGATAAGTGGCCTGGCCATTGAACCCGCAAAGGGGGGTTCGGATCGGGCGGAGTTTAGATGGATTCTCCCCCATCTTAAGGAAACACTCGTAAGACAGTACATCAGGGGCACTTCCATTATCAACTAGAATCCTATCTACGTTACAATGCTTTATCGTGGCCGATATGACTAGGGCGTCGTCATGCGGGGTGGTCAGCCCTTCCAGGTCTTGGTCGGAGAAGACTATGACCTGGGGCTCACTTGGCGGGGCCTTGGGGGGCTCGATGGCTCGGCTCGCCCACTCAGCATGACGCTTCCTTCCTCGGCCACTGTCTCCTCCTGATGCAGCTCCACCAGTGATGACGTTGATGTGGACCCCGCAAGGGGCGTTGTCGATTTCCTCTGGGGCACCTTAGTCTTCCTTATGCTCGGCCACGAACCGGGATAGGTGTCCCTGGCGGATGAGGCGCTCGATCTCATCTTGGAGCTGGTGGCAATCGCCGGTGTGATGCCCGTGGTTGCTGTGGAACAGGCAGTGTTTGCTGCAATTGTGACTTTTCGACCTCATTGGCTCGGGTTGGCGGAGGAGGCCCGAGCCTTTGATGTCTTCATATATCTCATACACTGGAGCGGTTAAGGGAGTGTACCACTCGTACTTCCTGGACGGTTCTTTGTGCTCCCCGTCTCGGTTCCACCTCTTTCCTTGGCCCGAGCTTGACTCGGGTGCTCGCTTCTTGTCCCCCTCCCGACTCGAGCTGGTTGCGCCTCGGCATGCACTGAGAACTTCTTCGCACTCCGGATGGCGTAAGGCTAGAGTCACAGCTCCGCAAGGGTCAAGGGAGGGTGGAGGGCAAGTTCACGATGGAGGTTCTCATCCCGGGTGCCTCCGGTCAGCGCGGTTATGGCCCAGGCTACATCCAGGCGGGGGATTCTCAGGGCTTTCGATTTGAATCAGTTGATGTAAGCCCGGAGTCTCTCCCCTTGCGCCTGTTTGAGAGTCAATAGCCCCGCTACCGACCTCGGGGGGGCGCTGCCGGTGAAACTCTTCTTGAATACTTTCCCAAACTGCTTGAAGTCTCGGATGCGTCCGGGGGCGAGGGCCCGGAACCATGCTTGGGCGCCTTGGACCAGGGTGGTCGCGAAGGCTCGGCATTTGATGGTGTCGGACACCCCATGAAGAGTCATCAGGGCGTCGAAGTTGTCGAAGTGGTCGACCGGGTCGTCTTGGCCGTCGTAAGGCTTGAAGGTCGGGATGGAGGTTCTGGGAGATACCTCTGCCTTCAAGATATAGTCGGAGAATGGGGATCTCTCCTCGTCCTCTGGAGGAGAGGTCTTCTGCAAGGCGCGTAAGACGCGCTCCTGCTCTGTAAAGCGCCTCTCAAACTCTCGTAAACGGAGGGATAACTTCAGCTGCCGTTGCGCCGTGGGGATAGGGGGCATGATGGCAGGCAGTCCTGGCGCTCCCTAGGGACTTCGGTCTCTGGGTGCAGATGGCGTGCCCCAGGTTTCCCCCGTTTCAGTGTGGAGGAGGCCTCTTGCTCCGGAGGGGGGGCTTGTAAAGGTCCTTCTGACCTGTTGCGAATAAGCTGCCGCCCTCGGAGGGTGAAGCAACCTCCGGCAGTGTGTCGGGACGCGTCTCTGCGGGGAGGGCTTTCCGGAGGGGCGCGTGACCTTCCTTCCCTGGCCGCCTGGGTCCTCATGAGTTCCACGAGGACATCCAGTTTTGCATTGAGGGCTTGGAAACGTTAGCGCCCTCGTTGGATGGTTGCCCTTCTGTCGCGGGCGGAGGTAGTTCTTCGGCTGGGGTGCTGGCGTTGGAGGGGGGGTCTTGCGCGGCCTGAGAAGGGCCTTCTCCCCCAACTACCATGGGCTTTCCCCTATCGCCGGTGGATCTCCTCCCTGTACTTCTTCGCACCATGATGGCTCTTTGATCATTTCCCACAGACGGCGCCAGATGAAGAGGGGCGATCTCGCGCTGGTCCTGAGCTGGGGAGATGATCACCGATCAGTGAACTACAAGGAAGGGAAACGGATCAGAGGGCCCAGGGGTGGTTCCCTGGGGTAAACTCTCCGATGCCTAAGTCAGTAGAGCAGTGGTGGAAGCTATGAAAGGAGAAGTGTGGAGATGCATGAGATCCCTCTCCACCAAGGTGGTGAAGTGGTTCCTGCTCAGGGAGTTTTAGGCGTGTGTAGGCCTTACCGTTTGGTGGAGGGAGTCCCCAGTTTTAAATAGTGCGCTAGTCTCATGAGTCCCGTAAGTTGAGGAGTTTAGGGCGGGAGTTACGTCCTCAACGTGGGCTCTTTACATCCTCATCGTGAGATCTTTATAGCCTTGAGGAGTCATGGGTCCCTTATCTTTGTGAACTCCTGCTCATAAAGGGCTCTCAACGGCAGCGTGGATAAGCAATCGTCGCTCGACCCAAGCATGAAGAGTGCCAACCCTGTCCGGGCGATAGGCATAGCTCGGATGAGGCTCGATCGGAGTGGGCGCGGAGCGCTAGCCTTTATCCCGGTGAGGGGATAGGTTGGACTTGGGTCTTCCTCCGACTGGATCGACACTCGGGCCTTCCGAGCCTAATGACCGCCGAGGAAGGGCTTGACCCCGAGTGATCTTATTAGGCTTTGATGCTAAGTGGGACCTGTGGGACTATCACTTAGATGAGCTGGGCCTCGTTTGGTCCTGATGGACCTAGTTCGGCTGCTCTTATATGGGCTATAGAAATCCCCCTCTCCAGCACCCTTAGCAGAACTAGTTTTAACCCCCTAGTGTTGCTTAATTTATTGATGCCACCTAGCACTCCTTTGGCACCCTACAAGGCTTCGTCTAGTAGTCAAGCGTCTACTTCCCTGGCCACCTCTCCTATCCTTCAAACTCATACTCTTGCATAACTTTATGAGGCCACTAACCTAGTTGAGGTGCCTTCTCCCCTAGCTTCCTCTCTGTCTCGAGTGCTTACCACCTGCTATTCTTTGTCTGCGAGCCAATTAGCTGCTGTTACGCATGAACCTATTTGTTTCACACAAGCTTATAGGGACCCAATATGGCATGCTGTCATCCCTCGAAAGCTCCACATGAACGTGGTCAATTGTAAGTGGGTTTTTAAGTTGAAGCATTGTGTTGATGGCTCCATTGAGCATCATAAGGCCCGTCTTAATTCACTACAAGAAAAATCGCGGATAGCGACCGACCTAGCGGTCGCTATTCAGTCGTAGATCGGTCTCAAATCTGCATTGCGACCGAACAGATACTATCTAGCGACCGAATATGTCGGTCGCTATATAATAGTCGCTATATAGCGACCGACATAATTCGGTCGCAGTATCAGTCGTTATCAGAGACCGATTATAATCGGTCGCCTAACCGGTCGCTAATAATTCGGTCGCCATTCAGTCTCTATTCGGTCGCTAAAATAAAATTAACCTATCGGATTTATTCGGTCTCAATTCGGTCGCCAGTCGGTCGCTAAATTTGTTGTATTTTTAAAAATAAAATTAACCTATCGGATTGATTCGGTGGCTAGTCGGTCGCCAGTCGGTCGCCAAGTATAATTATTTAATAAAAGAAATATAACGTATAGTCGCTATTCGGTCGCAATTCAGTCTCCATGCGGTCGCTAATTTTGCATTATTTTTTTTTAAAAAATTTATTTAAACTGATAAATAAATTACCTGATAAATAACAAATTCATAACATAAATATAAAATCAACTACACAGACAACAATATCGACAAATCTCAAATTCATCACATACAAACACCTGATAAATAACAATTTCATAAAACAATAATAAATCAACTACACGGATCACAATCTCCACGAACCTCAAATTACACACAATTAAAATAAAATCACAAATTAATCATACATCCATAATAATAAAATGACAACATACACAACTAAAATAAAATCACAAATCCTCCACATATGTCTCATCCTGGTCGTCGTCTCGTCCAACATCATCCTGGTCGTCGTCTCGTCCAACATCTCGCGACGGATGATCCTGTATATCATTTAAAAAAATTATAATCAAATCCTTAATAAAGAAATCAAGCATTAACAAGACTTAATAAAGAAATCAAACATTAACAAGAGTATGCCAATAGTTTAAGCCAGCTCATTTTCATATATATAAATACACACACACAATATAAGTTCAAATTTCATCTTGTATTTTAAAAATGAAGTTTGAGCGCCGAGCTCAAACCGGGCATCCGATTTGGATTCCGTCAGTTCTGACAAGTCACTTTCATCTCCCCGGTCGTATTGGAATGATCGGCACGGCCATCCGACCGGTATTTCGAATTTTAGACCCCCGGACCCGTCCTAACAGTTCATTTGAACTAAGTGTATTTTAAAAATGAAGTTTGAGCGCCGAGCTCAAACCGGGCATCCGATTTGGATTCCGTCAGTTCTGACAAGTCACTTTCATCTCCCCGGTCGTATTGGAATGATCGGCACGGCCATCCGACCGGTATTTCAGATTTTAGAACCAAATGCCCCGTCCTAACAGTTCATTTGAACTAAGTGTATTTTAAAAATGAAGTTTGAGCGCCGAGCTCAAACCGGGCATCCGATTTAGATTCCGTCAGTTCTGACAAGTCACTTTCATCTCCCCGGTCGTATTGGAATGACCGGCACGGCCATCCGACCGGTATTTCAGATTTTAGACCCCCGGACCCGTCCTAACAGTTCATTTGAAATAAGTGTATTTTAAAAATGAAGTTTGAGCGCCGAGCTCAAACCGGGCATCCGATTTGGATTCCGTCAGTTCTGACAAGTCACTTTCATCTCCCCGGTCGTATTGGAATGACCGGCACGGCCACCCGACCGGTATTTCAGATTTTAGAACCAAATGCATAAGTTGCTGCTTCTCGCTGCCTCCATTCAGGTTTGTTAATGTTTTCTTCTATGAATGGCATAACAAGAGGCACAATGTCATCTCCCACGGTCCGTGCAACCAAACCCAAGCATGTTCCTCCAGCCATTGCAAGATTCCAAACTCCTTCATCCTGATCTTGGTCGTCTTCTTGCTTAAGGAGTGTCTCCAACAGCATAGGGACAAGCGCAGGTAGTGCCTGCTTGATAAAATAAAAGCAAGGGGTGTCAGAATCAGCAGAAAAATCCCCTCCATATTCATCTAAGATGTCAATCTCTTCATCGCATATTGAGCTCCAGAATTCAATAGCTTGTAGAGCAACAGGTTCCTCATCTTCCCTCACAGCTTTTGCAGTGATGGTAAATATGTCCTGCATATACGATGCAAGCTTCTCATAATACATGGAGGATATGGAGACCAAGCATTCGAATGCAGCCTGCCGTATCTTCACCTCAGGGGACAGAGTAGCTTCACAAATGACTCTCATGATATAATCCCTCTCCATATCATTCCCGAAGTTTGCCTGAGCAAATCCCAAAGAATTATGCAGAGCTCGAGTTGCAGCCAGCCTAACATCAATGTTTCCCTCAGAAGCACTCATGCCTTGAACAACCGCTGTCAATATCTTATTGACTTGCTCTTGATCAACTTCATCAGGGGAGACTTCTTCACACATGTAACCTAGGGTGTCCAAAGTTGCTTGCTTAACATCTGGCTGAAGTTGGTGAATATTTGACAAGAGAGAACTGATAAGTTCAGGCCATTGATTTTGAGGCAACTCAATACCAGCAATCTTTGCAACAACTTGAGATGCAGTAGATCTTGCATCAATCACCGGTGAAGAGAGAGTCTGTAGTAAACATCCTTTGACCTGGGCCCTAACAGCTACATCCAATGATAACCATCTCTGCACATGCTCAAATTTTCTGTGTTGCTCCTTTGCATCCAGGGCATTTTTGAGAATCAAGCCTGCCAATTTACGGCTAACAACAGGCTTGTCATTATTTGCTAATTCACTCGAAAGAGATAGCAAGAACCCAGTAACATTTTGATCCTGAAATTGTTTTAAACTTTCCTCAGCATGCTTGCGAACCGCTGAATCTATTGACTGTGCATTCAAAAGAACTTGGGTAACTTCCATAGCCATTTCTGTATGGTATCTTCTCCGCCTTTCCCTTGCAGGGATACGCCCCAATGGCGGCCGCCGCCGACTATATATAATATCCTTCACTTCTTGTAACTTATGACCTATGCTCCTTTGTATGAACTGCCCTTCCTTTGCTTAGAGGTGCTGTTCCTGGCTTCCTGCCATGACAGTTACCAGACTTTGGGGAGATCTTTTCACCTAAATTGGCATATTTTATTCATGTCTACATGTTACTTTCCTTATATTATTCTAGCTTTATGAATATTTATAGATCTGAGGGAGAAGAAACCGCCGTCAGAACTTAAGAGCTTTCACATATCAGTTGTTAACTACTTAGACGACACAAGCTTCTCAACATGCGACTCCACAAAGCACAAGCCTCACGAAGGTCTGTGCATATTCCGGTGGTGTACAAAAAAATGAAAGCATGCAACACAATTGGATAGTTCAACTCTACCGGTGGTGCAAGATCATCGCCATCAAATAGTAGTGTTCTCGATCAAAACCCCTTCGGCAGACCGGTATGTTCTGTTTAAGCTCAGAACCCAACATTCAAGTTCAAAACATCCTCAGAGATTAGTTCAGGTAGAATTTCACTTGGGAGTCAGATGCATGCATTCCATTCTTCTTGAAGAACTCTCGGAGTCCGTATGCGCTCAAATCATAGTTAAACTGAAAAAAGATGCAGGGAAAATTACCTCAGGGAACATTGTCTCCTTTAGTTACTTATACAACAGGGACAATAAATATAAATACTTCACTGGCAAAAAAAATACCTCGTTGAATATTGAGTTTTAAAATTTTTTTTTTATCAAAAACCTTACCTAGGTACATTGGGGGGACCAATGCACAACTAGGAGGTGACTTTTATTAATTACCTTGTACACAACTAACACATCCTTTTTGCATCACTAGTTTAAGCAAAAAGTACAAACAGCATGATCATAGATATTCAGTTTACGTACTTGGGCCATTCCTGCTATTGTCCAACTGGCCTGATAAAATGTGATTTAAAACAATCTGAACTACAGAAGCAAGTTGCCACATATATTAAGAAAAAAAAATTGCAGGGAGATATCTTAAGCTGGAAATAGTAACCCATGAACAAAATATTGACTTTTTTATATTTTTATCTTAAGTTAGTGACACAGGATTGAAAAAAGAATTGTTGTATGAACTGTTGCCAGTTTATTAACATGGCCCTTCTGGAGGTATAGTATTCCAGCAATCAGATCATATGCTTCTAGTCCAACTGGCCTCTTGAGCTGGTGATTTTAACTTGATTAACGTTTGAATTGTTCAGAATTCAAAACCAGACTGGTGAACCGAAGAATCGCCATGGCTTGTTATGGAATCAGCAACAACAGGAACAATTCTCGCTTCATAAACAGACAAACTTCATTGGCACATCATTCTCAAACATATGTCACAAATTGCACACGAACCATCATTTAACTTTACCAGAACCCGAGGTCCTAAACTAATCCACTTCCAAAATCCACAGAAGATAGGCATGTATATAGATTGATGGAGGCAATCTCAGCTCACCATGAGGATCCAGATGGTCTGATACCATATCCATCCAAATCATATGCGGAGGCATACAAAACTACCAAAAGCCTCATAAGATATAGATTTAATTAATAGGAACTTGTATGTGAAAAAATTATTAAAAAATATTAAGTTCCGTTGACGGGTGTGGCCAAAGTTGGTATCAGTAGAGGGTTAAGAAGGGAACCACCCAGGCTCAAACCTGGGTGGCCTGTGTTTTATCTCTGCCACTGCAGCAGAAGCCACACACACACACACACATAGAGAGAGAGAGAGAGAGATCCCCCTCCCCAACCCAGCAGAAATGGATGGTACTGCATAACATCAGCCAGTGACATTCTAAAAGTGTGGCATACACTTGAATACTATTAAAATCCCATATACATAAACCCACAAAAAGAACACCCCCCACAATACCCCAGACGAACATCCAACTACCAGCAACTCACAAAATGACAATATTTGCCTCAGGGCACTATATTTCCTCTTTGATACATCTAAGAGAGGATGCCCACCTTTTAGTCACATCCCAGACATGCTTACAGACCTCCGCTTTGTCTCTTGACAATCTTCTAAATAGCCTTGTATCCCTCTATGTAGTCAAAAGAGTGCGTCAAAGATTAACCACAAGGTCTTGCCATCAGCCTTCAGAATGCAAGCTTTCTCCCAATGCTTCAGTAATAATCCGATACTACCTAGCTGATACAGGGCTTACCCCCAATTGTCCAACAAAGAGTCCATATCTCCCTAGGGAAGGCACAGAAAATGAGAAAAATACTTCACAGGTTCCTCCTCGCTGCCAAACAATAACAACTGAGCTGTATGTTTGCCAGACAGCATCGCCACTCGAAACCTGCACCAGCATCCACTACAAATTCCACCTCTGTTATATCCATCCAGCCTGTCACCTTCTACCAATTGCAAACACCGGACGCTCAAGAACAGTCACTCGGTGTTTGCTGCTTACATCTTTTTAAACTTAATTCTCCCCACTGAAGATCTCATCAACTGTGACGTTCTTGTTAGCTTTGTAATTTGTGGGATCTCATCATAAAATGTTGAACCAGCAAGGTTCAAAGAGGCTGATGAATACACTAGAACCAAACAAGGTCAACACCCCACCCACCATGTCAATAAGAGTCTGTTTTGTAGGATGAACAAACCTGAAGCAATCCATTTGACCTGTTGGCAAATCTTTTTCTGCATAGACTGACCCAAAAACTATCATATTTTCACCTCCAATATGCTCCATACATTGTCTCTCCAGTCTCTCTCTCCCCCCCCCCACCCAACCCATGTCCCAGCAGTGCACAACTATGATGAAGTTTAAAAGAGAATCATATATATCATAGAAACAGAACAAAATCGGTGTCACAAGGTCGAAAGCTTTAAGATGTCAATGATCATGAAAAGTGGGAAAAACATTCTGACAGAACAGAAAATACAAACGTCTAAACTTACAGGTAACACCTTCACGGAGTATTTTGTTATGTTTGGATCAACAATTCTTCCTTGATTAGCAGCCTGCACCAGGAGCAGAAATTTCTTGAGAAACATATACATACATCAATGCCCACTTAATCAGTTAGTCGCATACGAAATATCTAATCAGGAAATGCATGCTTTCCTGCTAATGCATGCCCCACAAACACTAACAAAGAGAAATGTTCTGGTTAACTTTTGGGAAGGCTAAATTTGCAAACTCAGCCAACCAGGCTACTGTTGGGCCTGATCATGTGGCCAATATTTTTTAGAAGGGGGCACCCACTGCCATTTAAAGGTCAGCAGTATAAAAGTGGCATGAGGTTTCAAATCCATAATCTCGTGGAGAAAGATCCACAGTGTAGCACAGATAACAATGAATTTGAAAAAACGTAAACAGATGGTAAATAAAATAAAACCTACTTGCTCGGGACTGTGAAATATTTCAATGAAAGGATATTCTTTCTTTTGCCTGGTTATGCAAAATCCTGGATACTTTGGACATTCAACCTGGCATAAACATGTAAGCAATATCAAGTCAAGCATAACCATAGAGCCGTTCAATTAGTGACTTGCGTCAACCATCAACAGCCAGAATTGTGGTAGCAAAATCACAGAATCAACCCAAATAATATGTCAGATTGCACTGGACAATAGGAATGGGCAGAGGACAAGATGCTGAAAATAAGATATTCACAATACAAAAAAATGTGCACGTTACCAACAATGTAAATCCCATGGAACAAAAATAAACAAATTTTGGAACAGGTGCTGAAATGTTGATGCTTCACACCATTGACCACAATTTTATATATTAAAAAAACACCACAGTTGTGGGAGAATGAAGATTGTCAAGGGGCTCGATGTGCCATCCTCAAAACAAATTATACATACACAGATGGGCGTATACATAGATAAAAAAGGGCATACCCAATGCACGTGGTCTGGTAAGACTGAAATAGCAAAAGCGGACACGGAATAAATGGCAGACATTAAAGTTCCAATGGCCTTAATGACTTTGGTTACAAGAACTAAACTGGCCAAGAATGTTCACTATGCTGGAATTTGTTCAGACTTGCAGAACCTAAAAATTAGGCTGGCAAGGATGCAAGGCCACTTGAAAAGTTCTATTAGACGTCCCCATTTTGGCTAACTCCTACGTGTGAAATCCAATTGGGGATGCAGAGAAGAATATAAGATATAGCAGGACATCTTCTGATGAGAGTAAACGCAGATGCAAGTTTTCACAAGGCAGCTTCACAAAATGTAATTAACAGATTGAACTGAAATGCTCGAAACCTAAGAGCATGCCTGATTTTAAAAAATCATAAGAAAAGAAAAGAAAGAGAGATATTTATAACAAATTTACAGTAAGTCTTTTGGGCATACTCGCACAAATTTTATATGTGGATAAAACTCAGAAGCAGCTTCTTCCAGTACTCTATCAAGGTATCTCGTATAAGCACACCTGAAATAAAAGAAGGAATAAAATATGGCTGCATTGTCATAAATTTAAGATTCATGTTATATTTGGTGGGATAACTATAAGCATATCTTCCCCACTATATGCACATGAAGATCGAACCACAAATATTCACAAAGGGGAGTTGGTGGGGGGTTTCCAGAGGTGGAGGGGGACGGGAAGGGGAGGGGGAGGCAGAGGGGGACACGGGAAGGGGAGGAAGGGAGGAGACCGTCGGAGGCAGAGGGGGAGGCGGAGTGGGACGGGAAGGGGAGGGGGATCAGAGGGGTCAGGCCGGAGGGGGAGGGGCATGGGGATGGGAAGGAGATCTGAGGGGGACGGGGGCGCAGGCCGCAGGGGGGAGGGGAGGGGAGCAAGCCGGCGACGGGGCCGCAGGGGGGAGGGGAGTAGGCCGGCGGGGGAGGGGAGCAGGCCGGTGACGGAGGGGGAAGGGAGAGAGAGAGAGAGAGAGAGAGAGAGAGAGAGAGAGAGGTACCTGCGGAGGGCGACGACGGCAGGGCGAGCGGCGACGGCGACTCGACGCGAGCGGCGCGGCGACGGGCTCCGGCGGAGGGGGGCTCGGGCGGGAGGCAGCACGGGGAGGGGGGCTCCGGCGGAGGAGGGGGGCTCGGGCGGGAGGGCTCGGGCGGAGGGGGGGCTCCGGCGGAGGGGGCTCGGGCGGGAGCGGGGAGGGGGGCTAGGGCGGAGAGGGGGCCGCAGGGGAAGGGGGCTCGGGAGGGGGGGCTCGGGCGGGAGGGGGGGGGCTCGGGCGGGAGGGCTCGGGCGGGCGGGGGTCGTAGTAGGAAGTATAACGGCATCAGCGACCGACTGGAGACCGAAGTTAATTCGGTCGCAATAATAGCGACCGATTAGCGACCGATATACATGCGGTCGCTGAAACGGTCTCGGTTATGCGACCGATTATTTCGGTCTCTGAATTGGTCTCTATTTGGGACCGACTAGCGACCGATTAAATCGGTCGCTAATTCGGTCGCTATAGCCACTTTTTCTTGTAGTGATTATGACCAAAGATTTTTGACAACAGCATGGTGTTGACTTCTATGATACTTTCAGTCTGGTGATCAAGATCACTACTGTTGGTCTACTTCTTGCAATCACCATAAGCTCTAAATGGTTGATGCAATAGTTAGATGTCTCTAATACCTTTCTTCATGGTCATCTGAAGGAGCTTGTGCATATGTAGCAACCACCTGGGTTTGTTCATCCTTAGCTTAATAGCCATGTTTGCCATTTACATTAGTCCATCTATGATCTTTGTCAAGCTCCACGAGCGTGTTCACTTAACTAAGAACTCATCTTTTGGAAGTTCAATTTTTTGGCTTCAAGACTGATACTTCTTTGTTCTTTTGTTTCTAAGGCCGCTCGGTGATTTAATTACGTCTTAATCTATGTAGATGACATTCTCATCACGGGCACTGATCTGGGGGCATTCAAGATCTAATTACTGCTCTTGTTCAAGAATTTGCTCCTCGTGATCTTGGTCCTGCACATCTCTTTCTGGGCATTGAGTTATGTTCTAATCCCCTTGGTTACTTGTCAATATATGCATCCTCCCTCTGAGCATCATTGGTCTCTTGTCAAGCATATTCTCTGCTATTTGTAGAGGATGTAAAGAAACAAGGCAGAGATTGGCTCGCAAGCTCTCTATTTTGAACAGAGAGTTTTGTTTCCTCTTATATAGACATAAAAGTGTACAGAATATACATAAGATTACAATAGACCATAACACACATCCCGTATATGCCGGATAATACAACCTCTACATCTTATCCCGGTTGAGCTGGAGAACGTTGAGGTTTTCTGCGATATTCTTGCGAGACGTGGGAGGATTGTTGAGGGCGCACCATCATGTAAGGAAGCATCCTTATCTTGAGCTGGGCGTGCATTACTGGTATCTGTAGAAGTCAGAGATGCTAGAGATGGATCTTCCTTAATACGCCCCCGCAAGGTCAACACGGATGGGCAAATGTTGAGCTTGGAAGATAACCAGGTAAACCTTTGATAGGAATGAGATATTGGTAAAAAGATCGGCCAACTGATCTTGAGAACTAACGAAAGAAACACACAGGCGACCCTTTGCAACACGTTCTCGAACAAAGTGGTAATCTATTTCGATATGTTTGGTGCGTGCATGGAAAACCGGATTAGCAACCAAGTAGGTGGCACCAATATTATCACAGGAAAGAAGGTGCTACAGGTAAGGAAATGCCAAGTTCAGTCAGCAAGGACTCAATCCATATAAGCTCTGCAGTAGTGTTCGTAATCGCCTTGTATTCGGATTCAACACTTGATCGGGCCATTGTAGGTTGTTTTTTTGAGCTCCACGAGATTAAATTATGGCCAAGAAATATGGCATAGCCTCCGGTTGAACGTCGATCAGTGGAACTGCCGGCCCAGTCGACATCGAACAATGCACACAGGAGCAATGGGGAGCGGCGATAGAATAAAAGACCATGGTGTTGCGTAAGCTTGAGATAGCGCAAGATGCGCTTTACAGCAGTCCAATCATCTTCAGTGGGGGCATGCATTTGCTAGCACACATGGCTGACTGAGGAGGATATGTTCGGTCAAGTGATGGTAGCATACCGTAAGGCCCCAACAATGCTTCGCTATAGAAATGGATCAGCCAATGGTGGTGGGTTGGAAGAAGGTAAATTTATTGTTGATGGAGTAGAAATGGGCCTGCAGTTACTTATATTTGCACGCTGCAGCACAGAGTCAGTGTAACGGGATTGGGAGAGAAGCGTCCCTTGAGTGTGCGGTTGGAGTTCAATCCCCAGAAAGTACCGTGCAGGGCCAGGGTCATGCAGTGCAAAATCCTGACTAAGATCGCTGATAAGGCTTTGAATATGATCAAGATGACTTCCCGTAATAAGTATATTGTCCACATAAATAAGAATGAACAGTTGAACCTGTGATGTCACTTGGAAGAATAGTGAGCTATCTATCTTCGAGCTAGTAAAACCAAGATCAAGCAAACGAGAGCTCAATCTAGAGAACCAAGCCCATGGGGCTTGGCAAAGACCATAGATAGAGCGATGAAGTGAACACACATGATCTGGAAAGTGTGGATGAAGAAAATATGAAGGTTGTTCCATAAATAGCTGTTCCTCAAGAAAGCCATGGAGAAAGGCATTAGAGATGTCCTGCTGCCGCAAAGGCCAGCCAAAGGACAAGGATAAGGAAGTGATAATCCGGACTGTGGTGATCTTTACAACCAGACTCAAAGTCTCCTGGAAATCAATACCTGTTCCTGCCTCCAACCTTGTGTTACATGTGCAAAATGGCCTTGGTCCCAGTTTGATTCCTTCGTCCTGGCTGTTACTACCAGATTAGAATCATTCTCCTTGGAAGAGCTACATGGCATGCTCCTTGCATATGAATGTTGGCTGCTATAACAAAAAAGCGTTGTGTGTAGCACCCGGAATTTTCCTAAATACTAATTAAATAATCTAATGCCTAATTTCTTAATATTATAGAAGATGTCAAAGTGTAAGTAATTTATAAAAATATGGAAAAATTATTTTCATAAAGAGAACGAAGTGTTTAGCAATAATGACAACTGGGCCAATTTCTAGTAAAAATTGTATTAGGCCGAATTAAAAGATTTTCTAACCAAAATCGTCACTTTTATTGGGCAATCCTAGATTGATCAAATTCTCACCCAATTCTTAACCAATCGAGTCCAAACTAGGCCGAATGGATAGATCTACCTTAGAGGTTCATTTTGCCCCTAAAACCCTAGATTCTAGAGCCTTCCAGCGGCGGAGGCGGCGTGGAATAGATCAAGGACTGAATATTTCACCATTTTTTTCTTGGACTCTTGGATCAAATTTGATCTCTAAGAGCCATGGTAAAGTCAACAAATAGAGGGATTTTGAGACCCTTCGACCCTATTTGACGATCCAACCGGAGACGCGAGGGTTCGTGGACGATCCTAGGAGAATTTTGGAGTTTGGCGGCAGCGCATTTTAGGGTTCTGGCGAGAGCATCTTCCTTTCCTCTTCGATTAAAGTAGGTTTCTCTCAGGCCCAATCTAATTAAACAATGTGATCATGTAGACCTCGATCTTATCTCTCATTTGAGTCTATTTTGCCTAATTTTAGTCATTTATATCATGCGTATTCCTAGTTTAATGAAGAGCATGTGATTAGGGTTTTATTCGATCATTGTTTTCCGTTAAATTACTTAGGCGAATCGAAGCCCAATCTTTCAATTGACCATGGTATGTTGTGTGTTTTTAAGTTACCTTCCTTGTGATAATAAATCACCTAATTTCTATGGCTTATCCATGTCTAAATCGTATTTTCATTGTCCCGGTGTCGTGTTCATCGTGATTTGGGTTCCAGGTTGGAAGAAACGGCCTTAACAGGGACCGCCAGTCAACTAGCGGTCGTACGATAGACCATTTTCTCTAGTCTAGCGGCCCAACGACAGACCATTTTTTGGCCAACGAATATTTAAAATAAAAAGGGTTTTTCCAGTGCGTAGGCGGCCCTTCTCTAGACCGCTTATAGCATCTGGCAACCTGTTCTACGACCGTTTTCTACTCTGTTTCAGTGACATGTTTTAAAATATACCGGTATGATTATATCTGGTTGGTATACCTGTTGGTCAGGGTTAAACGCACAAAAATTAGGGCTAATGAAATACATGAACTAAGTGAATCTCTTTCCTTAATAATTGCTCCATTCATGTCCATCTTTCATAGTCTTCTTGTGATAATTAAGAAATGAGTAGATTAATGCCTTGTTAATGATTTAGTTTAAATCTTATACCTATCATGAGTAAATTTAAGATTTGTTTTAAGGTCACACCACTCCGGTGGAAGCGACTGGACCGAATTATGTTCATTTTTTGCTTATTTTGTTAACCTAAATCTTGAGCAATGAATGCCTCTCCGTCGGATATTCCTTCTGTCGGACTAGGTCTTCTTGTTTCAAGGCCTCCGTAAGTTCCCGCAAGCCTGGGATTCCCACTAGGACACTTAAAGCCTATACCAAGGATTTCATGATGGGTCGACCGAGTTGCTGGACCTGTTTGTCTGGGACAGTATGCGGTCGTGCCTAGGACCGCAAGCCGACCCAAGTGGCCATATCTATGACCGTTTTCTATTTTTAGGCTGGTTAGTGGGTCCGACCCGTTATGATTTTAGTCATTTTAAGCACGAGTTTCTTGCTAATTGGGACCTCTCACTTGACCCAGGGATCAAGGACCATACAGGGTTTGGTCAAGTCATGCCTCTGGTCAAGTGGGGACCTATTTCAATCGATTTTTGATCTCCAGTGATCTGGCTTTTTAGCGGTCACTTCAGAGACCGTTTTCATCCTGCATGCGGTAGACTGTTTATTGCCCTTTTGTGATTCCCTATTGGACCGTATGTAGTCCCTGATTTAGTGTTTTCTCCGTGATTCTTGTAATGAGCAAAAGATTGCGATATTTCTTCGAGATTATTTCCTGTCCTATCATCTATTGAATTGGGCCAGTGAGACTGTTCTAGTTCTTCTTTCCAAATTTATTTGGGAAATTCATGATCTTAGATGATAGGTTACATGAGCTTGATCTTGGAACTTCATGGCCGAATTAACTTGAATGTCTAGACAATTACTCAGGATCGATGCATCCGCTTAACTAATGCCAAGGCAATCATTAAAGGGCCCAGTCTGGTCCTGGAAGGAGCGCCCGAAAGTACTTGTGCCCTGGAGAGTTTGTAATGACTAGGTGTGGCATTGCACCGAGTGCCTGTTAAACGTGTGGTCTATGACATTCATTCAATCTTTCTTGCTTGGAAAATTCTTGGCTTGTTATACTTGTGTGCTTGTCAGCAAATCATTTGAATGTTATCTCTACAATTCATTCTCTTAATCATTTTTGTTCTTTTACTTGTTCAGTTGTGTTCAATTCTTATATCAATGAATATGTAAAATGGTTAATTACTTAAATTTTTCCTGATGATAGAGTGTAATTCCTACTGAGCTTTCACTCATCCCCTTTTTGTTCCAATCCTTTTCAGGTAGCACGGATGAGGATGTGCACATCGATGGGAACGGGAGCGAGTAGCCGTGGAGCGAGCCTTGTAGTGTGTCTGGAATCAATGTTTCTTGTTATGTTGAGTCAGGATTGATGTAATTTTCCTTTTCTTTTTAGTTGAGGTAATTATTAGTAAAGTCCACAAGAGTCATTATAATAAGTGTGACTTTGATTATTAAGTAAAGTTGGTTTTCTTAATTTATTATTGGAATCTTAGCCTGTGTTATCTTGTGGCATGAATACTCTGATTGACATGAATGAATATAACTGACACGTACCAATTTTCCGCGTCGGGGCGTGACAGTTTTTGTGGTATCAGAGCCTAAGTTTTCTAAGTCCTGGGTATCTAAGTGGTGTCATAGAACCCATAAAATTGTTAAAGTCTAAGGTCCAACATGGTGAGATCGGGTAGAGATTCGGGTTAAGTTAATTAATTAACTCTAAAAGATTCCTGCTAGATTGGTTCTAACTTATCTTCTTGCGTCTAGGAACTCGTCTCGATGGCATCTGAACGCGCGTAGTGGAGAGATATGCAGCACACTATGCAGGGTTTAACGCAGGCTCTCCAACATATAGCGCAAGGTGGAGCGGCGCATCAAGGAGTTGGCAATCTCCATCGGAACTTCCAAGGTCTGAATCCCCCTCGATTTGGCGGTTCTACGGATCCAGACGAGGCCGAGCATTGGCTAAAGGAGATAAAGCGAGCTTTTAGAGTTATGCAGTGCGAAGATCAGGACCAGTTCTTTTAGCAACTTTCTAGTTGGAACGTGATGCACGTGCTTGCTGGGAAGCCGTGGAAGCTACTCTGGGCAACAGGCATGTGACGTGGAATGAATTCAAGGAATATTTTAATAAAAAGTATTTCTCAGATCGTGTACAAGAGAAGAAAGCGGTGAAATTCACTACTTTGAAGCAGAGGAGTCTATCTGTTGCCGAGTACGAAGCACAATTTGCTAGATTGTCCAGCTATGCACCACACTTAGTCTCTACGGAGAAGCTAAAGGCTAAACAATTTCTGAATGGCTTGAAGCTACAGTATATTATCCAGCTGGAAACTTTGGAGATCTATACTTATGCCAAAATAGTCAGGAAGGTAAGTCCTCAAAGATACTATGGAAATGATAGACCGGATCAGAAGTCGAGACAAGAAAAGGGAGCAGACTACTAGCTCCGGGAGTTTTAAACCCTTTAATGGCAAGAAGAGGCCCAATGGCGGGCCAAGTAATTCGAAGGACAAGAAGCTGAAGGAAGGAGAGAAAAGTACGGGAATGGCTGCTCCACCCAAGGCAGTCTGGAGGTATTGTGACAGCCCAGGCCACAAGATGGAAGAATGTTGGTGCAAGCTCGGCACCTATTTGCGTTGCGGGAGCAAGGACAACCGTATTCCCGAATGTCCCCTTCTGTCGGATCAAGCTACACCAGGCAAGCCGCAAGGAGGTCAAAAGCGCAGGGCAAGCTCCAAGCCCTACAGGAGACCAAGACAGAAGCCACCGAGGAGGGTGGATTGGTTGAAGGTACACTTGTTGTTTTCAATAAGCTGGCATTTGTTCTCTTTGATACAGGAGCAACGCATTCTTTTTTTTCTCAAAGTTGATCTCTAAGAGCCATGGTAAAGTCAATAAATAGAGGGCTTTTGAGACCCTTCGACCCTATTTGACGATCCAACCGGAGACGCGAGGGTTCGTGGACGATCCTAGGAGAATTTTGGAGTTTGGCGGCAGCGCATTTTAGGGTTCTGGCGAGAGCATCTTCCTTTCCTCTTCGATTAAAGTAGGTTTCTCTCAGGCCCAATCTAATTAAACAATGTGATCATGTAGACCTCGATCTTATCTCTCATTTGAGTCTATTTTGCCTAATTTTAGTCATTTATATCATGCGTATTCCTAGTTTAATGAAGAGCATGTGATTAGGGTTTTATTCGATCATTGTTTTCCGTTAAATTACTTAGGCGAATCGAAGCCCAATCTTTCAATTGACCATGGTATGTTGTGTTTTTAAGTTACCTTCCTTGTGATAATAAATCACCTAATTTCTATGGCTTATCCATGTCTAAATCGTATTTTCATTGTCCCGGTGTCGTGTTCATCGTGATTTGGGTTCCGGGTTGGAAGAAACGGCCTTAACAGGGACCGCCAGTCAACTAGCGGTCGTACGATAGACCATTTTCTCTAGTCTAGCGGCCCAATGACAGACCATTTTTTGGCCAACGAATATTTAAAATAAAAAGGGTTTTTCCAGTGCGTAGGCGGCCCTTCTCTAGACCGCTTATAGCATCTGGCAACCTGTTCTACGACCGTTTTCTACTCTGTTTCAGTGACATGTTTTAAAATATACCGGTATGATTATATCTGGTTGGTATACCTGTTGGTCAGGGTTAAACGCACAAAAATTAGGGCTAATGAAATACATGAACTAAGTGAATCTCTTTCCTTAATAATTGCTCCATTCATGTCCATCTTTCATAGTCTTCTTGTGATAATTAAGAAATGAGTAGATTAATGCCTTGTTAATGATTTAGTTTAAATCTTATACCTATCATGAGTAAATTTAAGATTTGTTTTAAGGTCACACCACTCCGGTGGAAGCGACTGGACCGAATTATGTTCATTTTTTGCTTATTTTGTTAACCTAAATCTTGAGCAATGAATGCCTCTCCGTCGAATATTCCTTCTGTCGGACTAGGTCTTCTTGTTTCAAGGCCTCCGTAAGTTCCCGCGAGCCTGGGATTCCCACTAGGACACTTAAAGCCTATACCAAGGATTTCATGATGGGTCGACCGAGTTGCTGGACCTGTTTGTCTGGGACAGTATGAGGTCGTGCCTAGGACCGCAAGCCGACCCAAGTGGCCATATCTATGACCGTTTTCTATTTTTAGGCTGGTTAGTGGGTCCGACCCGTTATGATTTTAGTCATTTTAAGCACGAGTTTCTTGCTAATTGGGACCTCTCACTTGACCCAGGGATCAAGGACCATACAGGGTTTGGTCAAGTCATGCCTCTGGTCAAGTGGGGACCTATTTCAATCGATTTTTGATCTCCAGTGATCTGGCTTTTTAGCGGTCACTTCGGAGACCATTTTCATCCTGCATGCGGTAGACCGTTTATTGCCCTTTTGTGATTCCCTATTGGACCGTATGTAGTCCCTGATTTAGTGTTTTCTCCGTGATTCTTGTAATGAGCAAAAGATTGCGATATTTCTTCGAGATTATTTCCTGTCCTATCATCTATTGAATTGGGCCAGTGAGACTGTTCTAGTTCTTCTTTCCAAATTTATTTGGGAAATTCATGATCTTAGAAGATAGGTTACATGAGCTTGATCTTGGAACTTCATGGCCGAATTAACTTGAATGTCTAGACAATTACTCAGGATCGATGCATCCGCTTAACTAATGCCAAGGCAATCATTAAAGGGCCCAGTCTGGTCCTGGAAGGAGCGCCCGAAAGTACTTGTGCCCTGGAGAGTTTGTAATGACTAGGTGTGGCATTGCACCGAGTGCTTGTTAAACGTGTGGTCTATGACATTCATTCAATCTTTCTTGCTTGGAAAATTCTTGGCTTGTTATACTTGTGTGCTTGTCAGCAAATCATTTGAATGTTATCTCTACAATTCATTCTCTTAATCATTTTTGTTCTTTTACTTGTTCAGTTGTGTTCAATTCTTATATCAATGAATATGTAAAATGGTTAATTACTTAAATTTTTCCTGATGATAGAGTGTAATTCCTACTGAGCTTTCGCTCATCCCCTTTTTGTTCCAATCCTTTTCAGGTAGCACGGATGAGGATGTGCACATCGATGGGAACGGGAACGAGTAGCCGTGGAGCGAGCCTTGTTGTGTGTCTAGAATCAATGTTTCTTGTTATGTTGAGTCAGGATTGATGTAATTTTCCTTTTCTTTTTAGTTGAGGTAATTATTAGTAAAGTCCACAAGAGTCATTGTAATAAGTGTGACTTTGATTATTAAGTAAAGTTGGTTTTCTTAATTTATTATTGGAATCTTAGCCTGTGTTATCTTGTGGCATGAATACTCTGATTGACATGAATGAATATAACTGACACGTATCAATTTTCCGCGTCGGGGCGTGACAGTTTTTGTGGTATCAGAGCCTAAGTTTTCTAAGTCCTGGGTATCTAAGTGGTGTCATAGAACCCATAAAATTGTTAAAGTCTAAGGTCCAACCTGGTGAGATCGGGTAGATATTCGGGTTAAGTTAATTAATTAACTCTAAAAGATTCCTGCTAGATTGGTTCTAACTTATCTTCTTGCGTCTAGGAACTCGTCTCGATGGCATCTGAACGCGCGTAGTGGAGAGATATGCAGCACACTATGCAGGGTTTAACGCAGGCTCTCCAACATATAGCGCAAGGTGGAGCGGCGCATCAAGGAGTTGGCAATCTCCATCGGAACTTCCAAGGTCTGAATCCCCCTCGATTTGGCGGTTCTACGGATCCAGACGAGGCCGAGCATTGGCTAAAGGAGATAAAGCGAGCTTTTAGAGTTATGCAGTGCGAAGATCAGGACCAGTTCTTTTAGCAACTTTCTAGTTGGAACGTGATGCACGTGCTTGCTGGGAAGCCGTGGAAGCTACTCTGGGCAACATGCATGTGACGTGGAATGAATTCAAGGAATATTTTAATAAAAAGTGTTTCTCAGATCGTGTACAAGAGAAGAAAGCGGTGAAATTCACTACTTTGAAGCAGAGGAGTCTATCTGTTGCCGAGTACGAAGCACAATTTGCTAGATTGTCCAGCTATGCACCGCACTTAGTCTCTACGGAGAAGCTAAAGGCTAAACAATTTCTGAATGGCTTGAAGCTACAGTATATTAGCCAGCTGGAAACTTTGGAGATCTATACTTATGCCAAAATAGTCAGGAAGGCAAGTCCTCAAAGATACTATGGAAATGATAGACCGGATCTGAAGTCGAGACAAGAAAAGGGAGCAGACTACTAGCTCCGGGAGTTTTAAACCCTTTAATGGCAAGAAGAGGCCCAATGGCGGGCCAAGTAATTCGAAGGACAAGAAGCTGAAGGAAGGAGAGAAAAGTACGGGAATGGCTGCTCCACCCAAGGCAGTCTGGAGGTATTGTGACCGCCCAGGCCACAAGATGGAAGAATGTTGGTGCAAGCTCGGCGCCTGTTTGCGTTGCGGGAGCAAGGACCACCGTATTCCCGAATGTCCCCTTCTGTCGGATCAAGCTACACCAGGCAAGCCGCAAGGAGGTCAAAAGCGCAGGGCAAGCTCCAAGCCCTACAGGAGACCAAGACAGAAGCCACCGAGGAGGGTGGATTGGTTGAAGGTACACTTGTTGTTTTCAATAAGCTAGCATTTGTTCTCTTTGATACAGGAGCAACGCATTCGTTTTTTTCTCAAAGTTTTGCTAAGCCTTTATCTGTGAAACCTGTGTTGATGAACTTTCAATTGGAAATATCAACCCCTGTTGGTTCGAGTTCTGCTATAAATCATTATTATCCCTCTAGTCAGATTTTGGTTGGTGATCAGGATATGCCAGTAGACTTAGTCTGTTTGAAGATGAAGGATTATGATGTGATTCTAGGAGCAGAATGGTTAGTTAAGTATGAGGCTAGTGTCCATTGCAAATCTGGCTCCGTGACTTTCTCCGGTAAACCCAGGCTTTCTTTTGTTGGGGTTAGACACTCTAGGTCTGTGCCACTTATTTCGGCAGTTCGAGTTGAGAAGTTATTAAGAAAAGGATGTCAGGCATTCGTGGCCTTGGTCTCTTTGACCGACAGGAAGGAGTTGGAATTGAAGGACATCCCCATTGTCTGAGATTATCCAGATGTGTTTACTAAAGACTTGCCAGGACTTTCACCAGATAGGGAGGTAGTCTTCTCTATTGATCTAGTACCAGGTGTATCCCTAGTTTCTAAGGCTCTGTATCGTATGTCTCCTGCGGAGTTAAGAGAATTAAAAGTGCAGTTACTGGACTTACTTGAGAAAGGATTCATTCATCCGAGTACATCCCCGTGGGGAGCCCCAGTGTTATTTGTAAGGAAGAAGGACGGATCGCTCAGGTTGTGCATTGATTATCGTCAACTGAATCAGCTTACTGTAAAAAACAAGTACCTATTGTCGAGAATAGATGAATTGTTCGATCAGATAGTAGGAGCACAATATTTCTCAAAAATGGATCTTCGATCGAGATACCATCAGCTGCGGATCAAGGACGATGATATCTTTAAAACTACCTTCCGTAGTAGGTATGGGCATTTTTAATTTGTGGTAATGTCTTTTGGACTAACGAAAGCTCCTGCAGCTTTCATGCAGTTGATGAATAGCATGTTCTGGCCCTACCTAAATCAGTGGGTCGTGGTGTTTATTGACGACATTTTGATATACTCTAAGAGTGAGGAGGAGCATGTTGAGCACTTAAGGTTGGCGTTGCAAGTATTGAGAGATCATTAGTTGTATGCCAAGTTTAGTAAGTGTGAATTCTGGTTGCAAGAAGTGTCTTTTCTGGGACACATTATTACCAAAGATGGGATTTCGGTAGACCCTTCCAAAGTGGAAGTAGTAAGAAATTGGGATAGACCTACAAATGTAACCAAAGTAAGAAGCTTTCTAGGTCTCGCAGGCTATTATCGGAGATTCATTAAGGATTTCTCCAAGATTGCAGTACCTTTGACCAGATTAACCCGTAAAGAGAATCGATTTGAGTGGTCAGAAGATTGTGAACGAAGCTTTCAGACTCTGAAGGAGTGTTTGACCATTGCCCATGTTTTAGCTTTGCCTTCTAGAGAAGGAGGATTTGAAGTTTTTACTGATGCCTCGGGCATTGGCCTAGGTTGTGTGCTTATGCAGCATGGCAAGTTGATAGCTTACTCTTGTAGACAGCTAAAGAAGCATGAAGAAAATTATCATGTCCATGACCTAGAACTCGCTACTGTGGTTTTTACCTTAAAGATTTAGAGGCACTACTGTATGGAGAAACTTTTACGATATTTTATGATCATAAGAGTTGTTCTCTCAGAAGGAGCTTAATATGAGGCAGAGAAGATGTCTCGAATATTTAAAGGATTTTGAATTCTCCATAGATATCATTCTGGTAAAGGCAATGTGGTGGCAGATGCTTTAAGTCACAAGCCGATAGCAAAATTGTCTAGTCTTATGTTGCAAGAATGGAGACTGTTGGAACAGTTGGTTAATCTAGACCTTAATGTTAGCAAGGATCGAGTCATGATAGCTCAGGTTCAGCCTCGCCCCGAGCTGTTAGTGGAAATTAAGACTCTGCAAGATAACGATCCTATGATAGTCGAGATCAAGGATAGTCTAAGCAATAGACCAGATTTTGGATTGGCCGATGATGGCAGATTGTTGTTTTGAGCAAGAACATGCGTCCCTAATATAGCTAAAATAAAAGGCAAGATTCTAGAAGAAGCCTATAGATCCAAGTATACCATTCATCCTGGAGCCACTAAGATGTACCGAGACTTGAAGATTACCTTTTGGTGGCCGAACATGAAGCGAGAAGTGGCAGAGTTCGTAAGTAAATGTTTGATATGCCAACAAGTGAAAGCTGAGCATTTCAGGCATGCCGGAAAGTTAAAACCGCTTGATATACCACAACGGAAGTGGAAAAACGTCGGCATGGATTTTATAATGGATTGACCAAGAACTTGTGGAGGTTTTGATGCAATATGGGTAATTGTGGACAGATTGACTAAGTCTACACATTTCTTATCCATCAAGTCGAAGTGGACAGTGGATGTTTTGGTTGCTCTTTACATGAAAGAGGTTGTGAGACTCCATGGTATACATGTGAACATTGTGTCAGACAGAGATCCCAGATTCACTTCCCATTTCTGGAAAGGATTGCAAGAATCCTTAGGTACTCATCTGAACTTCAGCACGGCATTTCATCCTCAGACAGATGGGCAGACAGAGAGAACTAATCAGATTGTCAAAGACATGTTAAGGGCTTGCATAATCGACTTTGGCGGTAGTTGACATGAGCATTTGACCCTAATAGAATTTACTTATAATAACAGCTATCAGTCTAGCATTCAGATGGCACTGTTCGAGGCTCTTTATGAAAGAAGTTGTCGATCACCATTATGCTGGAATGAGGTAGGAGAGAAGTAATGGATGGGACCAGATCTTGTCGCAGAATCTTCTAAGAACATTCGAATTATTAGAGACCGTTTGCAAGTAGCATAATCCCGACAGAAGAGTTATGCTGATGTTCGAAGAAGAGATTTGGAATTTCAGGTAGGAGAACATGTATTATTGAAAGTCTCACTAGTAAGAGGAATTCGAAGATTCAAAATTTGTGGGAAGTTGAGCCCAAGATATGTGGGACCGTTTGAGATTCTTGAGAGAGTGGGCGAGGTTGCATATAGACTGGCTTTACCACCTCAATTGGCAGGGGTTCATAAAGTCTTCCATGTGTCTATGCTGAGGAAGTATGAGTACGACCCCTCTCACGTCATCCAGCATGCAGACTTAGAGCTAAAATAAGATTTATCTTATGAAGAGAAGCAAGTTAAGATCTTAGATCGGAAGTAACAGCAACTCAGGAATCGGTCGATTCTGATGATCAAGGTCCAGTGGAGTCGACGTGGAGCGGAAGAAGCTACTTAGGAATCTAAGGAAACGATCAAGAGGCAATATCCCGATTTATTCCAAGGTCAGTTTCTATGATTCTTCACCTTTACGAAAGGTTCGGTGAATTTGGCGGACCAAATTCCTTAAAGTGGGGGAGGATGTAGCACCCGGAATTTTCCTAAATACTAATTAAATAGCCTAACGCCTAATTTCTTAATATTATAGAAGAGGTTAAATAGTAAGTAATTTATAAAAATATGGAAAAATTATTTTCGTAAAGAGAACGAAGTGTTTAGCAATAATGACAACTGGGCCAATCTCTAATAAAAATGGTATTAGGCCGAATTAAAAGAATTTCTAACCAAATTCGTCACTTTTATTGGGTAATCCTAGATTGATCAAATTCTCACCCAATCGAGCCCAAACCAGGCCCAATGGATAGATCTACCTTAGAGGTTCGTTTTGCCCCTAAAACCATAGATTCTAGAGCCTTCTAGCGGCGGCGGCGACGTGGAATAGATCAATGGTCGAATATTTCACCATTTTTTCCTTGGACTCTTGGATCAAATTCGATCTCTAAGAGCCATGATAAAGTCAATAAATAGAGGGATTTTGAGACCCTTCGACCCTATTTGACGATCCAACCGGCAGCGCGAGGGTTCGTGGATGATCCTAGGAGAATTTTGGAGTTTGGCGGCGGCGCAGTTTAGGGTTCCGGCGAGAGCGTCTTCCTTTCTTCTTCGATTAAGGTAGGTTTCTCTCAGGCCCAATCTAATTAAATAATGTGATCATGTAGACCTCAATCGTATCTCTCATTTGAGTCTATTTTGCCTAATTTTAGTCGTTTCTATCATGCGTATTCCTAGTTTAATGAAGAACATGTGATTAGGGTTTTGTTCGATCATCATTTTTCGTTAAATTACTTAGGCTAATCGAAGCCCAATCTTTCAATTGACCATGCTATGTTGTGTGTTTTTAAGTTACCTTCCTTGTGATAGTAAATCGCCTAATATCTATGGCTTATCCATGTCTAAATCGTGTTTTCATTGTCTCGGTGTCGTGTTCATCGTGATTTGGGTTCCGGGTTGGAAGAAACGGCCTTAACAGGGACTGCCAGCCAACTTGCGGCATACGATAGACCGTTTTCCCTGGTCTAGCGGCCCAACGACAGATCGTTTTCTGGCCAACGAATATTTAAAATAAAAAGGGGTTTTCCAGTGCGTAGGTGACCCTTCTCTAGACCGCTTATATCATCTGGCGGCCTGTTCTACGACCGTTTTCTACTCTGTTTCAATGGCATGTTTTAAAATATACCGGTATGATTATATCTGGTTGGTATACTTGTTGGTCAGGGTTAAACGCACTAAAATTAGGGCTTATGAAATACATGAACTAAGTGAATCTCTTTCCTTAATAATTGCTCCATTCATGTCCATCTTTCATAGTCTTTTTTTGATAATTAAGAAAGGAGTAGATTAATGCCATGTTAATGATTTAGTTTAATTCTTATACATGTCATGAGTATGTTTAGGATTTGTTTTAAGGTCACACCACTCCGGTGGAAGTGATTGGACCGAATTATGTTCATTTTTCGCTTGTTTTGTTAGCCTAAATCTTGAGCAATGAATGTCTCTCCGTCGGATATTCATTCCGTCGGACTAGGTCTTCTTGTTTCAAGGCCTTTGTAAGTCCCCGCGAGCCTGAGATTCTCACTAGGACGCCGGGCAGGTTGTACCATTAAAGCATGTACCAAGGATTTCATGATGGGCCGACCGAGTTGCTGGACCTATTTGTCTGGGATAGTATGCGGTCGTGCCTATGACCGCAAGCAGACCCAAGCGGCCATATCTATGACCGTTTTCTATTTTTGGGTTGGTTAGTGGGTCAGCCCCGTTATGATTTTAGTCATTTTAAGCACGAGTTTCTTGCTAATTGAGACCTCTCACTTGACCCTGGGATCAAGGACCATACAGGGTTTGGTCAAGTAATGCCTCCGGTCAAGTGGGGACCTATTTCAATCGATTTTTGATCTCCATTGATCTGGCTTCTTAGCAGTCACCTCGGAGACCATTTTCATCCTGCATGCGGTCCAACGATAGACCGTTTGTGCAAGCGTGGGCGGGAATGAGGCGGTCCTATGTTAGACCATTTGTTGCCCTTTTGCGATTCCCTATTGGACCATATGTAGTCCCTGATTTAGTGTTTTCTTAGTGATTCTTGTAATGAGTAAACTATTGTGATATTTCTCTGGGATTATTTCCTGTCCTGTCATCTATTAAATTGGGCCAGTGAGCTTGTTCTAGTTCTTCTTTCCAAATTTATTTGAGAAATTCATGATCTTAGAAGATAGGTTACATGAGCTTGATCTTGGAACTTCATGGCTGAATTAACTTGAATGTCTAGACAATTACTTGGGATCGATGATCCACTTAACCAATGCCAAGGCAATCATTAAAGGGCCTAGTCTGGTCTTGGAAGGAGCGCACGAAAGTACTTGTGCCCCGGAGAGTTTGTAATGACTAGGTGTGGCATTGCACCGAGTGCTTGTTACACGTGTGGTCTATGACATTCATTCAATCTTTCTTGCTTGGAAAACTCTTGACTTGTTATACTTGCGTGTGATGGGAATCGACGCTGAGTACTAACTTTTTATTTTGCATTTGAGTCCTTTTATTTGCTTTTATATCCTTGGGAAAGTATATGTGCAATTGTAAGGCTTTGTAAGCCAATGTGTCATTCCCTAGGATTGTGTGGGTTTCTATGTAATTTGCCAATAGGTCCAGCAAGGGGCCCCCAGCCCTTTCCCATTGGTCCACCTAAGCTATGTGGGGCTGGTCAACCATCCTAGGTGGCCATCTAGAAGGTTTGAATGCCAATTGACCACATGGGAGACAAGTGGTGTAAAATGTCAAAGTTGGCCACCTACCTTATCTACCTAGTCAAAGGAGTGTCCCCTCCATATATAATTTATTTATTTTTGATTTTTGATCACATGGGGGAAGAAAATGGCCTATTTCCCACGAAATTATCAGCCCCCCACCCCTTGCCATTTTCTATATAAGCCTTTGTATAGTGTCATTAGAGATTAATGAAGGAAAAAATTGGCATTTTGCCCCAAGAGAGCTCTTGGAGGGTGCACCCCTCTCCCCCTATCTCCTTGCTTTTCTTCCCCTTCCTCTAGAAATCTAGGGTAAGAGACCCTTTCTACCTCCCCCTCTCTTCCTCTGAGTTCCCTTTCTGAAGCTGCCGTCGCCGCCGTCGCACCGCCGTCGCGCCGCCGCCACCGGAGTTCTGTCTCCATCAGGACAGAACCCCACCTCCGTGGTTCTATTATTTTATACTGTTGTCTGATTGAGCTGAAATTTTTAGAGCTTGTTCCTCTCTTTGTTAGCTTTCCATCCATATATCTTAAGCCTCATTCTGAGTTTGTTTGATATTTTTTTCGCAATTTCTAGTCCACCCCTGTCAATCTGTCATTCTGCAGATCTACAGTACAGAATCATCTTGTTCTATTTTTGTCACCACCGTATCTATTTTTAGAAAATCCCAACAAATTACTGAGTCTTCCCCACGTATATCCCCTTCCACCATAATTTTCTTAGGGTCTACAAAAATCGTTTACCCCTCAGTCAAGGGTGTGTTTCAGGCAGATTGTTTGCTGCCCTGTGTGTCTGTCAGTCCGGGTCAGAAAAACAAGTCAGCTTGCAGAGGTTTTAATTTTCAATCCGTGTGGTGGATGAAGCTGAACAACTATTATATTGTATATCTCTGAGTTATCTTTCCATCGGTACCAGCCACGCCTCGATCGGCCTCCAGATCTGAGCGTAGTGATTTTCGCCGCCGCAGCCCGCAGATCTGTTTTGTGTGCAGGTCTGAAAATTCAGTTCGGGGGAAAATCAAAAGTAAATATCAAAATTCAACTTCGGGTGCCGCCCCTTCAGGGAGTCGATCCGGGACATCCCGCCATCATCCCAGCCAAGCGGCGCCTCCAGAAGACATCAGGAAGGTGACGTTCCTTTGGAACGGATTGCTTGCTGTCCACCGAGTCAGTCACCGAGTTGCAATAGTGCCGAGTCGGACCAGCAGGCCGAGTTCGTGCTGAGTTCGCCTCCAGATTGCTGCCCGTCAACCCAGGGTCGGTCCTCCCGGGCCCCACTGTAGCCCTTTACCTCCCTGCGTGGAGTGGGCAATAGAATTATTACTGTAATTAAGTTTTTAACTGTTGTTAACCGGGAGTTGTCGTAACTGGCCGGGAACGTCTTCCCCACGCCCGGAGCATGGAGATAAACTCGCTACCTCTCTCTTATCGCATTTTTCTCAATTCGTATACTTTTGAATGCTGCTGCGAGTGTAGGATTATTAGCCCGTTATCATTTCATCACCGCTGCGAGAGAGTGAGTTTGAGTGTTACCGTCCCGTGACTTGATCCGAGTCTACACGGAAAGTCGATACCTGTGACTCACGGCCGGTTTCTTAACCGTGCCCGGTCCTACGTTTCCCTCGCTAAGGGACAATTGTGAGCTCGTCTAGAGTCTAAGGATCTCATTCCTAATTCGAGTCGAGTCCGTGGTCCGTCCCGCATCAGCGTGCTTGTCAGCAAATCATTTGAATGTTATCTCTACAATTCATTCTCTTAATCATTTTTGTTCTTTTACTTGTTCAGTTGTGTTCAATTCTTATATCAATGAATATGTAAAATGGTTAATTACTTAAATTTTGCCTGATGATAGAGTGTAATTCCTACTGAGCTTTTGCTCATCCCTTTTTTGTTCCAATCCTTTTCAGGTAGCACGGATGAGGATGTGCACACTGATGGGAACGGGAGCGAGTAGCCGTGGAGCGAGTCTTATAGTGTGTCTGGAGTCAATGTTTCTTGTTATTTTGAGTCAAGATTGATGTAATTTTCCTTTTCTTTTTAGTCGAGGCAATAGTTAGTAAAGTCCACAAGAGTCGTTGTAATAAGTGTGACTTTGATTATTAAGTAAAGTTGGTTTTCTTAATTTATTATTGGAATCTTAGCCTGTGTTATCTTGTGGCATGAATGCGCTGATTGACATGAATGAATATAACCGGCGCATATCGATTTTCCGCGTTGGGGCGTGACATTGTGGACTTGAGCTCTCCCTCTGCCAATGTCGTCGGCCGTGTGACATCTACTCCTCCTTCCACTGGCCCTCGCGATGGCAGTCGGCATGACCATGGTCGTGGTCGCAATCAAAGCCAGGGTCACACTCCTCGTTGTTAGTTATGCAGACAGTTCGGGCATCGCACACCAGATTACCCGGACCTCCTTTCTAAGGTGTCATCTTCGTCATCTCCGACCGTCTATCCGGCGCCTTCTCTTTATGCCTTCAACGTTGGCACTGCTAGCCCGGGGGCGTTGCAGTCTCGGTCATCTCCTCTACATGAAGTAGCACTATGGTACCCTGATTCGGGCGCTACTCACCATGTCACGCCCGACTACCAGCAGCTTCTCCATCCATCTCCGTACAATGGTCCAAATCAAGGTTTCATCGATAACGGTACAAGCTTACCCATTACCCACACCGGTGATTCTCTTGTCTCATCCCCTATTTGTCCTCTACATCTCCGTAATATTCTTCATGTCCCACATATGGCCAAGAATTTGTTATCTGTCAATCAATTTTCTCACGATAATAATGTCATTTTTGAATTTCATCTGGACCATGTCTCCATCAAGGATCGGCGCACGGGCCTCCCACTCCTTCGCGGACCAGTTGATCGTGGATTATATCAACTGCTCCTTCCCAATCGGTGTCCTCCAGCCGTGTTCGTTGCCGAGCGCACGTCGGCTTCTCCTTGGCATGACCGATTGGGACATCCGGCGCTGCGCACCGTTGTCCGAGTTCTGTCCCGGCACCGCCTACCAGTTTCTTCCAGATCTTCTTCCCTTGTTTGTCAGTCCTGTCAACTAGCTAAAAGTCATCGTCTGCATTTGCCTATTTCTCTTTCTAGATCTTCTAAACCTCTAGATCTTGTTTTCTTGGACGTTTGGGGGCCTGCTCCCATTTAGTCCCATGCTGGTCACCTATATTATGTAATCTTCGTTGATGCCTATAGTAAGTACTCTTGGTTATTCCCAATTGCTCGGAAGTCACAAGTTTTTGATATTTTCTTGTGCTTCCAATGCCATGTCAAACGGTTTTTTAACACCAAGATTAAAGCAGTACATACCGATTGGGGTGGAGAATTTCGGGCCTTACACACACACACCTTCAGTTGGAAGGTATCCTTCACTGCATATCTTGCCCCCACACCCATGAACAAAATGGTTCTGCAGAGCACAAACACTGGCATGTTGTCGACACTGCCCTTGCCCTCCTCATTACTGCTTCAGTCCCTCACATGTATTGGGACAATGCCATGCTCACTGCCGTTTACTTGATCAACCGCTTACCCATGCCTATTCTGCGGCAAAAATCACCTTTGGAAGTTCTATTTGGGATTGTTCCTGATTATCGCTTCCTACGAGTGTTTGGCTGTGCTTGCTACCCATGGCTTCGACCCTATCGATCGCTCTCACAAATTCTCCACCTGGTCTGAGTTGTGTGTCATCTTGGGCTACAGCCTCAGTCACCATTGCTATCGCTGTCTACACATTTTGACTAGCCGTATTTATATCTCTCGCCATGTCATTTTTGATGAAACATGGCTTCCATTTTATGATCACTCTCACCTGTCACCTACATGTGGCATTTTATGGCCTCCACCAGCCATACTCTTCCTCTCTTCTAATCCCCCATCTCCACTGGATCATCCCCCTACTCCGCCTTCCAATCACTTTCCAGCTAGTCCCCCCTCTACCCCACCTGCTACATCACCATCACCTCCCTCTCCTGCCATGTCTCCCAATTCTTCATCTTCTTCACCTATTTTGCGCACCAGGTCGCTTTCATCCATCTATTGCACCGTTGTGCCGCACTCCCCTCTCCAAGCTTCTGAGACACCGCCTGCTACCTCTCCGACAATAGCTATTCAGTGCCTTGCTTCCTCCAATGACAGTGCATAGTTTGAGCCCACCTGTTTCAGACAGGCTGTTCAACATGAAGCTTGGCGACATGCAATGTCCTCCGAGCTAAATGCCCTTCTCCGCAACCGGACATGGTCCTTAGTGCCTCGTCCACCGGATGCTAATGTCATCGGATTCAAGTGGGTGTTTAAAATCAAACGCCGGGCTGATGGTAGTATTGAACGCCACAAGGCACGCCTCGTCGCCAAGGGATATCAGCACTTAAGGAAGATGAGGCCATAGGAAAAGGTGGTCGTGAGACGAAAACGCTCTGATACCATGTAAAGAAACAAGGCAGAGATTGGCTCGCAAGCTCTCTATTTTGAACAGAGAGTTTTGTTTCCTCTTATATAGACATAAAAGTGTACAGAATATACATAAGATTACAACAGACCACAACACACATCCCGTATATGCCGGATAACACAACCTCTACATCTTATCCCGGTTGAGCTGGAGAACGTTGAGGTTTGCTGCGATATTCTTGCGAGACGTGGGAGGATGGTTGAGGGCACACCGTCATGTAAGGAAGCATCCTTATCTTGAGCTAGGCGTGCGTTACTGGTATCCGTAGAAGTCGGCGATGCTGGAGATGGATCTTCTTTAATAGGGAACAACCACTCATGGTCTTGTTTTGCATAAGATGTCACCACGACATTTGCATGCTGGTGACAATAGCCTTGATCGACGGTCTACTAGTGGTAGTTATGCCATACTTCTTTATCGCAACCTTATTTCTTAGGGCAGCAAGAAGCAAGCTACTATCACACGCTCTAGCACTAAAGGCTAAGTACAACGATGTCACCAATGCAGTACTGAGCTTATTTGACTTTCCATCTCTTCTTCTTTGCAACCTTTGTTGCCACCAATCTGACTGCAAATCTAATTTTTCACGCCCAAACAAAACATGTTGAAATTAACTTTCATTTTGTTCGAGTGTGTCGCCAGTAAATAACTTATTGCTGCTTCCTTCATTTCTGTTGTGCGACAATACGCTCACCAAGCCACTTTCTCGCCAAAGATTTGTTGGCATGCAGGTCAAGCTCAATGCCACTGCTTCACTATTGAGCTTGAGGGGGCGTAACAGCACCATGGAGTTCTATCTCGCAGACACTGTGTAGATCTCTCCCACACCGGCTTCCACGTATCAATCTCGAAAAGGTCTTGGGTGACAGGATCTTGCTGAGATCCGGAGATATCTCAGTCTGTGTTGTACTCGGACCTGCGCGCTCTCCCTGTTACGTACGTGCAGTTGATCTTTAATAGAGATCTCAGTCCGTGTTGTACTGGGACCTGATTTCCTTGTTATGTAAAACCCTGTACTACAGCATCTATATAAAACACAGATCGGAGGAACGAGCAACCCGGTTCCTCACATATTCTTCCACTTAATTTCTTCAACCTTGTTCTTCTCTATTCTTGCTTCTTTTCTCAAGGCGGCGCTGGAACAAAACGACAGAGAGAGGGAGAAGACTAAGAGGAGGCCGCCCGAGGGGTTGCCGGCGAGACAGCGGCCAGGAGAGCTCCAGCAAAGGAAGCGCCGCATACGGAGACGATGGAGACGCCCACCTACCCCGCGTGGATAACAGGGTACCCCTCGATCACGTTTTCCTTGTTTCTGCCCCTCTTAATATTTCATAGGTGCATGCTGGGTGTGTAACCCAAACCCTAAGGGCGATTTTGATAATCGGGTAAGGGTAGGTTAATTCACCCCGAAGGGTCGATTAAGCCACCCGACCCCGGTTATGGTCTTATGTGTGAGGGGAGGTGAGAGGGAGGCGGGGCTCACCTGTCCCCCGGTTGAGATAACCGGCCGACAAGTCGATTATTAAAGTCGCCCTCAGAGCTCTGATCCAAGGATTCGGTGGCCCGTGGCTGACACACGTAAAAGGAAGGGATTTTTACATATATACTCTCGTAAAGTTTGGTTTTGTCAAATATATCCTTCGTCGGAGCATATTATCTTGAATATTTTTCATTTAGACAGAAATGTTACGGTTATATCCCTTTAATTTATTGACGTTGACAGAGGAGAATATTCCGTAAAATATGTCATCTACGGTCGTTAGATCTAAGATATATTTGACAAAATCAAATTTTATAAGGGTATATATATATAATTTTTACTCTTTAACTCATACCTAGCTCGAGTTAAACACACGAGAGTTACGGCGAGAGCATAATCGTGACATTATTCATATTTTAAAGATATTCATGATATTAGGCTCCGATAAAAATTATATTTGACAAAACCGAACTTTGTAAAGATATATATATGTAAAAATCCCTAAAAGAAAACAATCTTTTTCGGTATTCTTCACCCATGCACATTATAATATTATATTCACATCCAATGCCACAGGTTTCATTTGATTGATTTGAATTGCTGCATGAGTACGTAGCGGGGCTGTAAATGGGCCACGTAGATCCGATCGGTTCGTGAGTTTGGTCTGATTTTGAGTCGGGTTGAAAAGTTATTTTTAACTTGTGAATTTTTTTTCGGATCTAAAAATTCAGCTCGGCTAGGCTAACGAGTGAAACCTCTAATTCGACCCACTGGCCAGTCCGATCTAATCTCTTTTTTCTTCAAAGTTTAAAAATTATTTAATTAAAATTATGTTATTCTATTTAAATAAAAATTAAAAAAATCTATTTTTAAATAAATTAAATAATTAAAATTAAAAATAATTAATTTAATAAGATTATAAATTATATTTTATTAAATATATTTATTTTTATTTAAATATAAATTTTTAAATCAGTTAAATCTTAGTCGGACTTTATATTTTTGTGAAATTGTTGGACTCGATCTTATCCGTCGTGACATTATCCTGATCCCATCAAACTCAAATTTTAATATTAACGAGCCGAGTCAAAGTCGAGCAAACCTAGACTTGGCCGGGATCAGACCTATTGACAGCCCCGACGGAGAGGTCTCGAGCTTTTGCGTATGTACCCTCCAAGAAGAAAACATCGTGTGAAAAGCTCATCACACGATGGCATTTGTATATGTCTACAGACTCTACACCCTTGAGGACGTAGGCCTTACGTGAGATGCGATGAATTCACTTCGGGCCCTTTCCACGAGCGGGTAACGTGGAAGGGTGAGTTGTTCCGCAGTTAATCGAATTGTCTGCAGAGTATAGATGACACATTCAGTGCTGTGAGAATGAGTTATTGGAGAATAAATCGGTATATATAATTTGATTAAACAAGTTTATTTCGTTTTTTCTTCTTTTATACCTTTCTGATCAGCAAACTTAATTGACATCATTGAGAACTTGAGTGAGAAACTTAAATTATTTATTCTAGCCGGAAGAGGCGTAATTTTTTATCTATTCTTTTCTATTTACTTTATTTTTTTATTCTAGATAGAATAAGATTAGGTACTGTCATCAAAGCAAAAAGTCGATTTATATTTTCTTGGTTTATTTTACCCCCAAAGTAGCTCATCCGGCTTATAATAACCGGTTATCGAAGGAGACCTTAATTTGTTATTAGTTAGGTCATTGAACGAGAGAAGTATCCTCAAAATATCGCTCCGCGGGGGAATATATATGTTCCACTCAATTCGCATATATAGAAAGGGGTATGCATGCAAATAGATTTTTCACAAAGTTTTACCTTTTAAGGAGGGCATATAATCGTATATATATTATATACACAGTGTTGGCCATGCGGATGAAGATTCCAGCTAGGTCTTTTCTTTGTATATATCATCCCAGCTAGGTCTTTTCTTTGTATATATATATATATATATATATATATATATATATATATATATATATATATATATATATATATATATATATATATATCCTCCCTGCTTTGGCTAATTTGGCTTTTTACAAAGGAAGAAATTAATAAAAGAGAACTCCCTCCCCTCCCCCCCCCCCCCCCCCCCCCCCCCGCCCCCCACCACCTCCAAAGAAGTTCCGCAGTCCGGAGCACGGCATCTGCATGAATGCATGGGGATTGTGTCCAAAAGTCGGCACCGCCTACTGTTGACATGAAGGGGATGGATGCGGAAATTAGCTAGAGGGGTGCCTGCCCTGCCCCTCCCCTATAATATTCCAACCTGAACAAGGCCGGAAAAAAAGGGTGGGTCTGACTCTTGAGAGCAGCACCATCACTTGTGAAGAATCGAGACGAAGAAATGGTTAACTCGCCAGCTGGTTAGTTAATATATATGCATGGTGATTAATTAATTAACACTCTTAATTACCCGGCCCGCACGTGATGGAGATTTAACATTGACATCATACATATATATAGGAAATTAATTAAAGGACTCATTGTAGGATGAGGCTGCATGCATGAGGGAAAAAATAAAGAAATTAAAAGAAAGGCCGGCGTATGAGAAGCGTAAGCTATATATATATATATATTTGGCATTAGTGATTAGCATGTGTTTTCGTTTCCAGTCCCTGCACCAATTGAGTGAAAGAATGACTAGGGATAGAAAGGACAAGAGGAACAAAGAAGCATCACGGTTATCTCTGTCGACGTTGAGAGGGAGGGGGGAGCCGCCTACGTGTAGAGAGCAATCTCAATCAGGATTGTGCTCTTGTCCAAGGCCGACTGACTGACTGACTCTCGCTCTCTCTCTCTCTCTCTCTCTAGAGAGAGAGAGAGAGAGAGAGAGAGAGAGTCATGATTATATATTCTTGATTGATGATAGGTACGTATATGGGTGTTGGGTAGGACCCTTGACTTCAAACTTGCGGCATTAATTCTTCTTCTTCTGAGGAGGAGGAGGTGAACCAAACTGGCGGTGGTCAAGCATCGGGAAATTCTTCAACATTCCAATGCCTCGTTTCCGGCGTGGCCGACGCGTGCGTTTGCAGGAGCATCCAATCGAATGGCCAGCAGAACTCCCGGCGCGAGGACAATTATTTATGTGTTACGTATGTATAAAACAAACAAACATTAATTAATGGATTGCTTTGACCATGCACCAATGAGCTGTCGAACAAATACCATGTCAAGTTATCAACGGATCGAGGGCGGGCCGGTTGGCTGGCCTAGCTTTGTGTTTTCTAGTTTCGTAACAACGCCTCCCAATCAATTAAGCCTGACAGGACAGCACTTTTAGACCATTTAGGAAAGCGGTCGATCGATATTAATTGGCTTTGTCTTTCCATGTCTGACCGGCCGGTTCACCCCGTGGTTCCTTCCGCAATGTTCTTTTGGAAATGATGATACGTCTTTCATGACTTCGGCTGCCGCATGAAAGGAATGTGTGCGTGCAGGTGTATAATATTTTATTGTTTGCCATCGTCCCACATAAATATGAATGCCCTGTTTATTCGTAGCAGTTGCAAAATCGATCATTGTTTTGACAAGCTTAATTAAAAAAAACGCAGAATTATATATATATATATATATATATATATATATATATATGTTGCATGCCCACAAAATTAATTATGGCTTTCTTTAATTACTATGTACTACTATATGTAACAGTATATAATATCATAATAACGTATGATTATGCTTACATCTTTCAACTCATGTATCTCATGCTCGTCACCGATCGATAAGAAGGAACCCAAAAGTCAGCTAGCATATGTATATATATATATATATACATATATATATATATATATATGATAAAAAGAGATAAATATGCTAGGAATAATCAAGCTAGCGTTAAGTAACTAACATAACACAAAAGGCTTGATTAACTAAATCATATATATATATATATGGACTTGTTTCGTTCACATTAATTCTGTCTAAAGGTTGGCCTAACAGTGCCATGAATTGATCTCCTTTGTACATCTTTATGATAAAGAGTGTTGGGTAAGGAAGGCGATGCCTACCCTTCTTTTCAAAATGGTGCCTCGTGAGGAGAGCCCTCCTGTTCAGCATTTTGGAGGGCAGAGGAGGATACGCATATATTGACCACACTGAGTCAGGAATTGAAGCCATGCATCTCCCGATTCTCCTCTCATGTTCATATAGAAGGCGATATATATACATATATATGTATATAGAAGGAAGCAAAGTTGGCTCCCGTGGTTAATCTATTCCGGCAGCTGCTCTATGTCTGAGGAACACAGAGCTAGAGGGAATGACGAGAAGAGACACGCACAGAAGAGGAGTGAGGCCGTACAACCGGACGGACGCCCCTCGCATGCGGTGGACGGAAGAGCTCCATTCCCGCTTCGTGGATGCTGTCCACAGCCTCGGCGGCCATGACAGTAAGGAGAACCTCTCTCTCTCTCTCTCTCTCTCTCTCTCGTGTCCATTTACGTTCCTTTCTGGCTCGTCTCTCCACGTTTGCTGATCCGTTTGCCTTAATTTCTTTCTTATTACCGCCATGGCCGAGCTCCCTCTCTCTCTCGTGCGTGTGCGTGCGTGTGTGTGAGAGATGTCTGTCTGTCTATCTATATGTATGCATCTATCTTTCTCCGATCGCCCTCTCAGATATATATATATATATATATATATATATATATATATATAGTTTCACTTAATTTTGTTTCTGTCAGAAACTCACATGTTGTTCACCATGCCAAATCCGGAGGAGCTAATTAAAGCGATACAATTAAACTGTTCTGCCGGTCTTTTAGATTCTGTATATATCTGGCTGTGTGAACCCGGTATGGAGAAATAAGGCACCTAGCTACAAAGTGCGATGCAATATTTCTGTGGCACTGTGAAAACTTTTTGGATGCAATATTAATTAGATGGTGCACCGGGCGGGTTCATTAATATTTCAACCAAATCTAGCGTCCTTGTATGCGTTTATTAGTTGTCCTCTCATCATCTTCCCGTTTCTATACATGCTGTATTAATTAATTCTCTGAAATTCTAATTGCAGAAGCAACACCAAAGCGTATTCTGCAGCATATGAGCGTGAAAGGAGTGAGCATATCTCATGTCAAAAGCCATCTACAGGTATTTTGCCATGTTGGAAGGAGTTAAACACATACATACATATGGCATCGATCTTTACTTGCAAAGAGGGATTTTTTTTTAAAAAAATAAAAATAAAAAGAAGAGAATTAAAATCATGACCTAACCCTCATTTGACGTTTAATTCATTTGCTACTAATCGAAAGTTTCCTTCTGGGTTGATACACGATGCCCAAGACTTGCGACGTCTTTTACAAAAGTTCCCATGCATCTCTCGCCCCACCCTAATCATCTACGTCGACAGACCGGTTAGCTAGATTCCTGTCTTCTGACACCTCCTGCCGCTGGCGCTCCTGCAGTGTTGTCACAAGTTCGGTGTAAATCGTGTCCTAATCATATCTTTCTATCATTATTTAGCTATATTAATTTTCAGGCTTCATCAAAGCCAGTGGTCATATACTTAATTAATTGTGGCACCAATGGCTTAACTAACCTTTCTGAGTCAAAATTTAGAAATAATGTTGTTTTCAGCCCGAAAGGAACATTGTTTATGCTGCGATCAAACTAAGCAAGCACAGATAAATTAATGACAGGTGCAAAACCTAACAGTGATGATCAGGAATATATATACATCTAAATCTAGGATGACGATTTGTTATAAATTAAGGAACAAAAAATCGTTAGAATTATAAGAAATTATCTAAGTTTGCACTTCTGCCTTACCAATAGATTAACACAGAAATTATTGCAACTTAATTCTGTTACTCCTCTGTTTCAGGTCAAATAAAAAAAATGGTTCAATTTCAAGAACAAGCTGTTAGCACATATCAAGTGTTATTTTCCCCAACTTTTGGCCGTCACGTTGTCAAAGAAGCCAGTATATATATATATATATATATATATATATATATATATATATATATATATATATATATATATATATATATATATATATATATATATATATATATATGTGTGTGTGTGTGTGTGTGTGTGTGTGTGTGTGTGTGTGTGTTAAGAGGCGATAAGCATGACTAGAGAATTTTCGATATATAGCTATTTGCTAAATTACAATTAAGAAACCGTTCATGTTCATGCAATGTTTGGGAAAGAGAGAATAGTCAAATGGAGCTATGAACATGAAGTCGTATAATTAAAACATGCTTGGACACCTATATATATATATATATATATATATATATATATATATATATCCATGCAGGAATCCAATCATCTCTCCCCTTGACATGGGGATATGCCACATTTTTCTAATCCATATTTTTCAAGTCTGTATTGTACTTTTAATCAAAATAAGCAAGGCACAAGAAGTCTGAGTTCACATGTTGGTAAGTGATGGTGAAAAGATATTCAAAGAGTCGTCATCTCTTGAGTACTTTTGTCCATAAGAGAATGAAGGAATAAATGTGCAACTTTTTGCATAAACATGCTTTCTTTATATATAGAGATATATATAAGTTGGATCCAATGACAGCTAATGTATCTCTATATTGGTCTTTTGGCAGAAGATCTGAGAGTAATAAGGAGAGAGTATGTTTTTACATGAACGACTGTGCTTGAAATGTGAAAGCATAATGTCCCTCCAGTTGGTTCATATTGATGTCAACTCATAGTGCTCTCCTTTTTTTTATTTTTTCAGATGTACAGAAACATGAGCAATCACATCAATGTTCACTCTTTTCTATCCACCAAGCGATCGCATAGAAGGAAAAGGATGGATCCAGATGACCCTAATGCTTCTGGATGTGATCACTCATTTGCCAATTCAAGCAATGCCTCGTTCGCTTGGTATTCCCTATTTGCTTGTTGAGTGAATTAAATTCCATTTAAATTAGGAATAGCTTTCATATATAGATATGCCACTGTTAAATTAGGAATATGAGATTTAGCAGTATACCAATATTCCTACCAAAAAGAAAATGTTCAAATTTGTAGTACTATTAATTGTTCTCCATTTCCAGGCTTAGTTATGTCAGAAGTTAGAAAAAAGCCAATTCTATCCTGAATTAAATGTAATTTGATGTCCAGGGTTGTTCTTAATTAGCACTCAAAACATCTTTCGAGGTAAACGTTTAGGGATAACAGCTATGTGTGAAGATTCTTGTTACATTGTAAGGTGTTGAACCCACATAAACTCTGACGATAGTTATCACATATGGTAGATAGACAGTATATTATGTTTCTAAGAGTGGTGAATATGATATTCGAAATTTAACAGGAATATATATATATGAAGTTAACTATCAATTATAAGGCTGCCAAGACCACAAGATCATGATACGGATAATTTGGCACTTTCAGGACACCTCTCGAGGAGTCATCAATAGAAACGGAAACAGATGTTCTAAATTTTGATATGCAGCTCCCCAGGGACAACAGAAGGTCCCACCGAAATCAGGTAATATTTAATAGTTGATCTCATACACCTTACCTTGTTCGATGCATGCAACACAAGATTAATTAATTTCATGAGTAGGAAGTTTCTACGTACGTACAAGCTCATATTTTCACTTGTGTCTGTGTGTAGGTCATGACTGAGATGAATCTTCTATGTGGAAGCCAAATAGGTGATGTGGACAGTGCTTGCGAGCTAACCTTATCGACGCATCCTTATCAAGTGTATAGTGATCAATTGGAGACGACGACAAGAAGGCAAGAGGCAATTGGGCATTTAGAAATAGATGATAAGGATGTCCATAGAAACAAAGGCAACAAAGGCCTCCCAACTCATCATCACCATTTTGAAGGATGTATAAACTTGGAACTGAAGATCTCCTCGTAAGGTTCGTTGTTGCTGACAGATCAAAACAATTAACACCTCTCTCTCTCTCTCCTCAAAGAAATTCCTCCAACCTATATACCTTCCTCAGCGATTGTAACTGAGTTATTTTTGCACACGAGAATCCTTGCACGATCTAGCCCTGTAACTGCTAAATATCATATATAGACTGATGTTCTCATGATTATTATTGTGCTCACTTTTATAAAAATGGTACGTAGCAACTCTTGTTAAGGGAGTTTGATTCATAGTTTTGACGACCATGACGTTTATGGAACATCACTCTTCAATTTCAGTCCAATTGTTCTACGTACTGATCATGTGTTAGAGGCTTCATAAGGAAAACTACAAATGCCTAACCTAATCCGCATATATAGACTATCAAGCATGGCTATCAACTAGTCAATTATTAACCTAAAAGATTGGACAGCTTTATTTATTAGACACCGCTTATTCAAGAACTACTAAGTATATAAAAATTTATTCAGAAAGACCGTTTTATATTAAATTAGAACGATAAAATCATAGGTCTTTCTTATGTCGCATACAATAATTAATGCTACAATCAGAAGTGATCATTCAATTTCTTAACTCTTGGGATTTGTCCTCAGTCCTAATTCATTCCCCCTGCTACACTACTTTCGGTGGTTATATGACAAGGGCCATTTTATCATTTATGTTCTCATTGAACAACATATATGTTTATATAGAAGACTATGAATTGATCAAAGGAAACAAGTGTTTGGGATGGCTTATTATTACATGCCTAGCAAGTTTAGCCCATTATATCAGTTGAATTCTAATCAAACAAAAGGCAGTGTCGCTCCTTTTACTTACGAAAACTATTTCTTTAGTAAGAATTCTATGTGATACTAGAAAGCCTCATTTGTACGTACGTATCCGTAGAGGCGGAAAAATGGTTCCTAATCCTCGTATCACACTTTTAAGATTTGTTTGTTGGGAGAAGATCATTTGGCCACCCGTGGAAGCCTGTAAGCACTAGGGAAACGGCGTCAGAAGGAGTCCTGGGCGTTACTCTAGGGGACAACGCTCTAATACTTAAGTCAGAATCTTGGAGGATAGAGATTAAGGAGGAACATGGAGGAGAGAGAGAGCCGAAAGGCGAGTGAGCAAGCCTGGAGGGGTGGTCGAACTTCCGCAGGAGTGCTCGCCGTATCCAGTGAGCGCTCGGGGAGTGCTCGATGGGCGGTAAAGGTACTCGAAAGGTGATAGGAGCTCTACTTCGTGGAATCCACTCTCAAGGCTTCGTGGTGTAAGTCCCTCTCGCCGTGTCCGTAGGCTTTTTCAGTGTGTCCCTCTTGTTCGCAGACGAAGGTCCATTTATAGGGGTTGTCTTGGCGGTGAGGGCCTATCCCTTAGCACGGAAGGGCACGAGTAGTGAGGTAATGCCACTCCGTGATCATGGGGAGTTTCTTGTTAGGGGTCCGTTCCTCCGGAGTCGGGTGACTCTCAGGCGAGTCTTGCGGCGCCGCGTGCTCACCTTTAGTGGAGTTGAGGCCGACGTCGTAGGAGATAATATTCGGTCGCCGGAGGGTCGTCTGGCCTCTTTTGCGCCTAGATTGATGCCCTTTGTGAGCTGGCGAATCCAAGGATTGACCACCCTGGGCCGTCCGTTGTGGGCCGTGACTGTCAGGGACCCGTTGTGTGCATTATAGATCTCTGGCCGAAACGGACCTGACGTAGTGGGACTTTCATGGGCCATACCGATTTTACCCTCCTCAATATCCAATGCTTGCAAAACATTACGTACATGTATACCACTCAGGTTAAGGTCTACTTAGTCATCCTATATTTGGATCTGCCTAGAATATATATATATATATATATATATATATATATATATATATATATATATATATATTCCACTCTAATAGATGGAAAAATTATTACTGATAAAATCAAGTAATTGCAAAAGGGCGAAGTGCCTTCTGTTTCTTTATCTTCTAGTTTGAACTTTTGCAACTTCAACTTTAATCATCAAATGCTCAACTAAGTGTTTCCGAGTTAAAATAATCTTGTGAGGTAATAGTAATGGTACGTAAAGGATTAGGGAGAATTGAAGAAGACGTGAACAGAGGAACTCTCTTCTTATGGATTCTTTGGTTCCATCGAGAGACTATATATATAATGATCAAAGTTGTTACAGAGATATACATTGAGTTGTTATAAAGATAAATAACATATTTACAACAAAGAGACGTGTTTCATTAAAGAATAGAGTTCCATTATGGAAAACAGAGTGCTGTTTTCCATCTATTTCGGAGCATATCGTCAATACCCTCCCTCAAGTAGAACGTTCGGATGAGCGAAGGTTCAACTTGTCTTTGAATAAATTGAATCTGGGAGCTGCCATTGGTTTTGTGAGAAGATCTGCAAGCTGATATTTGGAGGAAATGAAATGAACTTGCAGTAGTTTGTGAGCAACTTGATCTCGTACAAAGTGGAAGTCGATCTCTATGTGCTTTGTACGTGCATGAAAGAGTGGATTGGATGATAAATATGTTGCTCCGAGGTTGTCGCACCAAAGGATTGGAGCAGAAGTAGAAGAGACGCCAATCTCACGAAGAAGAGATTGTAACCACAATAGCTCAGCAGTGGCATGGGCAAGAGCTCGATACTCTGCTTCAGTGGAGGATCGTGCGACAGTAGGCTGCTTCTTGGCAGACCAAGAAATAAGATTGGGGCCAAGGTAAATAGCATATCCACTAGTAGAGCGCCGATCATCTGGACAGCCAGCCCAGTCAGTGTGAGAGAAGGCATGCAATTGCTGGTTAGGACTACGTCGAATATGTAGGCCAATGTCTGTCGTGTGTTTCAGGTACCGAAGAATGCGTTTAACAGCATCCCAATGATCTTGGCATGGAGAATGCATAAACTGGCACACTTTGTTTACAGCAAAAGTAATATCTGGGCGTGTCATAGTTAGATATTGCAAAGCTCCAACAGTGCTGCGATAAAGTGTGGCATCAACAGAGGGCTGCGATGAGAAGCGGGAGAGCTTAACATTGGATGCCATTGGTGTCTGAATGGGCTTGGCACCCTCCATGTTGGTGCGCCGCAGAAGATCACAAATATATCTTCGTTGGGAGAGAAGAAGGCCATCGGAGGAAGGAAGAACTTCAATGCCTAAAAAAAAATGTAGACGGCCAATATCCTTGAGTGCAAATTCTGTGCCAAGCTTGTTAATAATATCACCCACAGCATTTGAATCACTGCCAGTAATGATGATGTCATCAACATAAATGAGAAGGTAGATGGAGCGATCTTTCTGGCGAAGATAGAACAACGAAGCATCTGTTTTGGAGCCGACGAACCCAAGCTGGAGTAGAAATGCACTAAGCCATTCAAACCATGCACGAGGTGCCTGTTTAAGCCCATATAGGGAGCGATGCAAGCGACAAACATGATCTGGGTGGCGCTCATCGACGAAGCCGGGGGGTTGCATCATGTAGATTGTTTCTTGTAGACTCCCATGGAGGAAGGCATTTGAAACATCAAGTTGACGAAGACACCACCATTTGGAGACAGCGAGGGAAATAATAGTGCGGATTGTCGTCGGCTTCACAACGGGACTAAAGGTCTCGATGTAATCGACTCCTACTTGTTGATTATATCCCTTGGCAACGAGACGAGCTTTATACCGATGAACAGATCCATCTGGGTGACGTTTAATGCAGAACACCCATTTACTGCCAATAATGTTTGCACCGGAGGGAGGTGGCACAAGATCCCATGTTCCATTCCGAATTAAGGCATTAAGCTCTTCTGCCATGGCAGCCCGCCATAGAGGGGACTTGGATGCAGCAGAGATGGATGTGGGCTCTTCATCCTGGTCCACAATTGTTGTGAGAGCAGCAGGAAGAGGATGCTTCGACTTCATCATATTGCGGAGTTGCATTGGATGCGTCCTGGGAGGGGGCTCCATGATTGGCGCAGTAGGGGTTTTCATGGGCAACTGGACTATGAGGTCGAGGCCATCTGAATTAGTAGCAGTGTCTGTCCTTTTATGTTCACCGGCATGCTGTGGAATGGGAGAGGAGGTGGAGCATGTAGACGGTGAGGGATGGGGAGATGTGGCAGATGGTTGAGGGGATAAAAGAGGTGAGGAGTTGCCGGGTTCAGTAGGGATTGAGGGAGGTGGTGAAGATGAAGACAAGGCTTGTGTGGCAAGGGAAGGGAGCTCCGGGGGTAATGCTAGCGATGGGTTACTGCTGGTGTGTGGAAATGTCAGAGGTAGAGTGGGAAGAAGAGTAAGTGTAGGGCCAGTATAAGAGGGAGAGAACATACCTGTGTGGGGAAAGCCAGAGCTTCTTGACGCAGCAGCGGGAATAGACAGCCATGGGGTAGGAAGTAAAGGGGTTGAAGTGGATGAGTATGGAAAGACGTCTTCGTGAAAGTAAGTATGACGAGCATAATAAAATGTGCTGGTGGATTTATCATAGCAACGATAGCCTTTGTGACGGGGGCTATAACCCAAAAACACACAACATTTAGTTCGATACTCAAATTTGTGAGTATTATAAGAGCGTAATAAAGGAAACACGGCACATCCAAAGACACGAAGAAAAAGATAATCTGGTGCACGATTAAAGAGCTTGAGAAATGGTGATGAGCCCTGTAGAACAGGTGTGGGAAGCATATTAATAGTGTGCACAGCAGTTTCAAAGGTAAAATTCCAAAAATGTTTGGGTGTAGTGGAATGCGCAAGTAAGGTAAGACCACAATCGATAATGTGGCGAATTTTACATTCCGCGACCCCATTTTGTTCATGAGTATAAGGGCAAGCAAGTCTGTGTTGGATGCCAAACCGATCAAGATATGTGGACAATTTTCTATACTCACCACCCCAATCAGATTGGAGGGCGAGTAATTTTTGTGAAAACTGTCGTTCGGCCATTGCATGAAAATTTTGAAATATTGAAAAAACTTGAGAACGCTGAGAAATGGGGTACAACCATGTGTATTTGGAAAAATCATCCACAAAAATAATAAAGTAACGATCTCCATTTATTGATGATATAGGAGCAGGACCCCAAACATCAGAATAAACAAGTTCCAAAGGTTTTGAACTGACTGACACAGAAGAAGGAAGAGGAAATTTACTAGCTTTGCCTAACTTGCAAGCTTCACAATTATTGAAATGGAATTTTGATGACGAACATGGCAAAGAATACGACTGTAGGACTGACTTAGTAAGCTGAAGGTGACTATGACCCAACCGAGCATGCCATACATCTGGAGAAGCTCGTTCACCAACAAAACATAAAGGAGAGGAGGTAGATGTAGAAGATCTTGCAGGAGACTGTTGAGAAACTTCCAACCTGTAGAGTCCATCCTTACTGCGTCCCTGAAGCAGAGGCTTCCCCGTGATTTTGTCCTTAATAAGAAAGAAGAATGGGTGAAATTCAAAATAGCATTGATTATCAGAAGCAAACCGTTGAACAGATATAAGATTTTTTTGGATTGCAGGAACATGTAAGATATCGGTCAAAGAGAAGGAGTTTTTGCCATAATGAAAGGAGGATGAGCCAGTGTGCACAATAGGAGCAGTAGAACCATTACCAACTCGCAGGTGGTCCGAACCTTTGTAGTGTGATGCAATAGAAAGTCTGGAGATGTCGGGTGTGACATGATGCGTAGCGCCAGTGTCTGGGAACCACTCTTGAAAGGGAGCTTCAGGCTTGGTGCCGAAAGTGCTCATGTTCACCATAGCCGTAGATGGTGGGGTCACTGAAGACATTCGCTGATTGGGACGCTGATAGCAGCGGTCAGCAGAATGATTAGTGCGGTGGCAGTGAGGACAAGGTGGGAAACGACCCCTTCCACGTCCCCGTCCGCGGCCTCGGCTTCCATTATTGCGGGGAGCTCTTTGTGAAAAGTTGGCAGATGGGGAAGCAATGTCATCAGAGTGAAGACTCATTTCAAGATTGATTTCCATAGCAGAGAGTGTACTGTGAAGTTCATGAAATGATGGAGGTTTCTCACGGACGACCAGGACAGAGAGAATGGGGGTATACTCAGTGCCAAGATTGCGAGCAATGATAGCTGTGAACTGGGCAGAACTGACAGGTTGACCAGCCTCGGCAAGTTGGTATGTAAGAAACTTTGCTTGATTAAGGAATTGGGTGATAGAGAGAGTTCCTTTCTTTAGATTTTGCAGTTGAATGTTCAGTTGAAGAACACGAGACTGGGAAAGTGACCCAAAAGTAGTAGCCAGAGCTGCCCAAGCATCATATGCATGTGTGATCCCTACTAGGAGAGGGGCTACATCAGCAGACAGAGAAGAAGATATCCAGGTCATGATCACTTGGTCTCGCTGAAACCAATTGGCATACTCCGAATTAGGCATTTCAATGGATTGATTATCAGAAGTTTTGGTGAAAATAGTTTGAGGGGGTTTTGGTTCAGAACCATCCATGAGACCCATCAGCCTATGGCTATGAAGTAGTGGGATAAATTGAGACTTCCAAATGATGTAGTTTGTAGGTGTGAGTTTTGTGGAGAGAAAAGACCCCACATTAGGAAACGTGAGGGAAGAACTCACCGCAGAATTCACAGGAGAGGAAGCAGAAATCGGAGCCACAGATGAGACGGAGGAAAGTGTGGTCGAGTGGGTGTTGGAGGCCATGACGTCGTCTCCTGGATGCTCTGATACCATAAAGGATTAGGGAGAATTGAAGTAGGAACTCTCTTATGATGGATTCTTTGGTTCCATCGAGAGACTGTATATATAATGATCAAAGTTGTTACAGAGATATACATTGAGTTGTTATAAAGATAAATAACATATTTACAACAAAGAGACGTGTTTCATTAAAGAACAGAGTTCCGTTATGAAAACAAAGTGCCATTTTCCATCTATTTCGGAGCATATCGTCAATAGTACGTATAGGCTTCCACATTTGTCTTGCAACAACAAGCGTCTACATGCAAATGCATTTCCTACAATGGTGGATCCGTGATTTGAACTATATATAAGCGTTACACATGCGGGTTGACCACCTCTACGGCTCTTAAACCATCTTGTCTCTAGAGCGCACGTATGCACGTAATTCATGCATGTTCCCATGCATCTTTGCAATGAATTAATTTCACTCTTATTTTGAACAAGATTCTAATGCATAGGTCAATTAATATATGGATTTGGCTATATATGTCTACTTCAAATGATCGTGGGTTGTTAATTGGTACCACACACACACACACACACAGATAGAATATATATATATATATATATATATATATATATATATATATATATATATATATATATCCCTCACAACGTTCTATCAATTTGATGTCGCGAAAGAGGATTTGTGATCAAGATGCAAATACTTAGAGGTCATTGCTATATTAAAACTTCTGTCATTTCGTGTATGTGCGACTCTCTGGGCTTTTATACTAAAAGCTCAGGTTTATACGCATACATGTCCGTCAAATCACATACATACAGATCGAGATCTCAATTTAGTCTAATCAATTGAGATAATTATTAGTGTACCACTAAATATTATTCACAATATTGTAATGTATAATCTTGGAGAGGGGTAAAATCAACAGCCCAAAGACATGCGACCCGAAGCGGCTAAATAAGATCCATTCTCGACCCAAACAGGCCGAACTCTCCAAGTGATAGCCCCATTTTACGGGTCCACTTATTTTAAAGCCCAAATTTGCTCGGCCCAATGCTTCTTAGGCGGCCTTCAGGCTCGGAAGACCGAGTAACGGTCGCTCGGGAGGGTCCCAAACGAATCCGAGCGTAACCAACCGGCTCAGACTCCAGCACAAGATCACGCCTCTTCATCTGGCGCCATCTATAGGAAATGAGAAAAGAGCCAACATGGTGCGAAGAAGTTCCAATAGGAGAAACGTTGGCGACAAAGGGAAGGCAACGACGGTCGGAGGAGGGGAACTTGTGTCCTCCCACTCTGCGACGGGCCCCCTCTCCAATGCCGACAACCAAGCTAATGCCCTACCTCGGCCGGCCACAGGGGGACAACCTCACCCTGGGAACCCAGACACCATCCAAACCCTTGACACTAAACTGGATATCCTTGTTGACTTGATGAGTGTGAACAACTTACATAGACATTAGAAAGAGATAAAGAAAGATAAAGATTAAACTATATAAATATGATAATGATGGGGTGATAAAAAGGTGGGGACGGGCGCATGTGATGCTACTTAAGGAGTGTGATCGCCAAAGGGTTTACTTCAAAAGAAAAAAGAGTGATCGCAAATACCTTGTGAAGCGGAGTGTGGTTGTGAGTTCAACTTCCTCCTTCTACCGGTCGGCCGATAAATTAAAGGGGTTTTTTTGTCTTGATTACCCTTGCAAAAAATAACAAACTAACAAAGAAAAGATTGATTAGAAATCAAGCGAGTGTAGTATCAAATCCCAAATATGAAATAAGTATGAAAGAACATATGTAAAAACATACCTTATTAGTGTTGGCTTCAAACCCCTATGCAAAGGGCAAGGAAGATTATGATGATATGGAGGGAGGGTGCGAGTGTTGCACAAAGGAGATGTGCTAGAATGCACAAGAGGAGGATCTCAACATTGAGATGATAAAAATAAGAAAAGTAGATGAAGAGGATGATGCATGCAATGCAAATTAAGCTAAAATAATGAAGAAAAGGGGGATAAGAAAAGCTTATTGGTTTCTCCAATTGCGGGACTTCAAAGGATGAATCTTTGAGCACATGGAGCCTCCTCCTTGAGCCTTCAAACCAGCAGCACCTCCCCTTGAATTGATTGAGCAGCCTTCTGAATAAGGGAGAGAGAGGTCCTATTTATAGGGGTGAAATTCAAAGTTTAATTCAATAGAAAATAGGGAAACTAATTTTATTAGAATTTAGAAGAGAATATTCATTGGCCATTGTTGATTTATTTGCTTCCTTCTTTTTGTGGGTTTGTGATGTGTGATAAAGATGATAAGCAAAAATCAATGATCTCAATCAACCCAAGGACATGTGAACCATGAACCTAGGCAATCCAAACAAGCTCTAGCATGGGCAATGCTATCTCAACCAAACTAATCTAAGGAAATAAAGAAAAACACACGCCGGAGCGTGGAGCAAGTAGCAAATAAAACACACCGCGTGGGTGGAACAAGCAAAGGAAATAAGAGATATGAGAGAGAAATCAATGCCCAATACTAAGGAAAGAACGTGATCGCCACCAAAGTAAACACAAGTCAAGGACTTGAAAATACCTTGGAAATAGGTGGATGAAGCACCCGCCCACGGGAGAGAGAAACCAGTGAAATCTGCAGATCAGCCTTGAATGTAACGGTCCAGACCATGTGCGTCACAAGAGTGTGACGGTCACACGATGCACCGTTATATGAACCTGACGTGTCTTCTCAAGACCGTCAGAGCACCTGTAGAAATAGCTTATGAATTCTTTGAACTCCAAATCTTCCAGCCGGCCAGAAGACTTGGGCCTCGTTTGATGAACCTGTAAACCTGCCAATGAACGTGAAACACAAGAAAACCAACCCAAATCAACCCTTTAAACAAGCATAGTATCAATCCTTAAAGAAATTAAGATCATTCAAAAGGAAAGGGAAGTACTTAGAAAGTTTTGATTTTTTAACCGCTCTGGGCGTTTTAAAAGATAGGAGGATGTTTAGATGATGAAAATAGATGAAGAATGTGGAATAAGGAAGAGGGACAATGCTTTGAGAACGAGGAGGAAGAAGAACACAAGTGTGACAATGACAGAAATTCAAACACAATGAAACGAATACTCCCTTCACCGTGAAGCAGATGGACGTGAGGAATAGTTCTCCTTGGTTGGATGTGGCTCCAGGATGCGGTAGCACTTCAACGTAAACTCCAGATCTTCCTCTTTCGGGCCATGAAGTTAAAGGTGCTATATATAGGCCCTCAAACTCTCCGGTCGAACAGAGGATAATCCAGCAAGAAAAGAGGATAACTCTTAGCAAATCCTCAAAGATAATATCACCAAGAGTCCATAGAAATAAATAGAAGGTTCTGAGGATCAGATTTGGAAGAGAAATCACAAGATCAAACCCTTATCTCGACCACGGAGTAGCAGAGAAAAGGCCTGAACTGCCAGGACTCTCTGTTGGATGTAACGGCTGAACAATAGACTGCCACAGACAAATAACGCGTTAGGGGGATACCGTCACATTCAACCTTATCTCAAAAGAGATAAGATCCATGGAAGAAGATCAAAACAATAGGACTCTTGAATGAAAGTAACGGCCATGAGTGGACGCGTTGGAGGGAAGTAACGGCTTCACGACAGACCGTTATACTCAATGGATAGGCCAAAGGATAAGGATTGAAACAAAGTCATAGGACTCTTCAATATGTAACGGCCATGGAACAATGCGTTAGATGAACATAACGCCCCAGGTGCAGACCGTTAGAAACAATGAGGATAGAAAAATGAGAAGAGAGCTTGCTAAGCTTCATCAAACGAGAAATCGCGGAACCATACTCAACCAAGGAGAAGACCCATGAAATAAGCTTCAAACTGATGAAGGAGACTCAACGAAGGAATGAATAACTTGGAGCATCACATAGAGTGAACAAGGAGATGACCCGACTTATCGGTCATAAAACGGGTGTCAACAGATGCCCCTCCTTAACGTCCTCTTTGCAGGGGAGCGAGTGGAGGTGAAGCGAAAGCGAAATGGAACATGGAGATGAAGTAGAAATGAAGCGGAGTGGACCAAAAAGCGGACGTTAAGGTAAACGACACCCGTTCTTTACCAACAAGTGATAGGAATTTTCTGGGAAACTTCGAACTGATCACAAGGAAATAGCTAACCAAAAGATGCAAGTCTGGAGAAACTAACAACTAAGGAAAGGAAACACGGCTAGCCGCCGGAGGCAACGAAAAGGAAAGAGAACTGACTAAACTCCAGACAGGAATCTTCAGCCAACCAAATCAAGCGACAGATTGAAGAAAACCTTCGAATTCAGAGTGGAATGTCTCTCCTTATTCGAGATCAAGAACACAGCTATTCACCATCATTGAGATACCTCGAACAGATGAAGATCATGAATGCTCAAATATGCGTATGATGCATGCTGGGCTAAATGAAAAAGAAATCGTTAAAACGAATGCAAAGAAAGAATAAAATAACAAGATACTCGAGAATAGTATTGCTAGACCGGAGAAATCAGGGTCAGGACACTATCTGTAACCACGGCGTGCAAGATAGAACCATCGTCCTCAAATTTTTCCAACCTAATGGCCTATCCAACGATAAAACATGTGAACTTAGATCATCATCATTTTTGTTTAAGGGGAACATCAGATCCCAGAACACATGAATGACCAGCCAGTTCTCGAGATAATATATCATAGATAACATATAGTAATGCATTAAAGGGATAAGGAATCGAGATACAATACCTGACTTACCTGCCTGACGACCGGCAAAGCATGATGCTATTTATAACTTCATTCATGAGTAAAGAGGTTAGCTAACAATAGATATGAGCATGAAACAGGACATAACCATTTGTACGCATGAGAAGCATCAATAATATACATCATGGCAGAAAATGTGATCATTCAAGCAATAAATAGACCAATTTATTCATCAAGAAACTTGCAAGCTGTAACGGTCTGTGGAGAGGGCGTTATATAAAGTAACGGACCAGGGAAGGGTCGTTAGAGACTGGGCGGTTCACATTCTTCAATAAAACAGTTCAAATCCATGTAATGGTCTCATGATTACGCGTCAGAGACTATAACGGTCGTACGACAGACCGTCACATTTCCTGAGCGTTCAAAAAAAACAAACCGAACGGTCACAATCTTCATTCATTCATACAACACTCAACCTAAACCCTCAAAACCTCAACCGAGAGCAACGACCGGCGACCTCCGTCATCCACCCAAGATGGCCGGCGACGAGGGTTCCCAGCCACCAAAGAAGAGGGAGAGAGGGACAAAGAAGAAGGCGATTCGCCGCCTTCACCACCGGATAGAGCGAGAGACCGTCCCGCCCGTGGAGGAAGAAACTAGGGCGAGGAGAGAGCCAAGGGTGGAGGAGGATGTTCCCACGGCCGAGGAGGATCAAGGGGAGGTTCCCCTGGATGAGGTAGAACCCAAGGAACAAGAGAAGAAGAGGAAGAGGGGCCAAGAACGAGAGGTAGGCCGCCCACCCCATTTTCCAAAATTTTAATTTTTTTGTATTTTTATGTGCATGCATGTGTGAGTGGGGGGTAGAAAATGGGTCTATGAACCCATTAGGATCCATTGTAGGCCTTTTGGCCAAAGTGGGAAAGCCACGGAATGCAAGGGAAAAATGCCCTTTAGCAGAGAATGTGACGGTCCTTCCAGGAACCGTCACAAGCCTAACGCGCCACCATTGATGCGTTAGAGACAAGTAACGCCCCATCCCAGGGCCGTTACAGTCACCAGAGGCCAGAACTAATTTTTGGGTTTTCAATTATTCAATTTTTTGTTTTGTTTTCATTTTAAATGCTTATGCAATGATTCTATGATGCAATTAACTAACTTATGTTCTAAATGCATGCAGGGAAAGAGACGGACGAGGATCTCTTGGCTTCAGATCCGGGCGGTGTACCAGGCACTGCCCGATTACCAGAGAGAGAGGTTGGCCGGCATGGGGTTCGCCGAGGTGCTGAGCATCGAGGTGATCCGGATGGACACGCCATGGATATACGCTTTGCACGAGAGATGGGATCCAGTTAGCAGGGCATTCATCTTCCCGTGGGGTCACATGATCCCGACGTTGGAAGACATGGCGAGGATTGCCGGACTGCGGGTGCACGGAGCCGTAGTGATAGGATGGACTTACCGAGACTACCGAGAGATGGCCCAGGAGCTGTTGGGGCTAGATTTGATCAGTCCGGGGCAGACGTCATCTCAGCTCTCGAGATCAGTACTGCAGGAGAGCCTAGGACTGAGAGGAGCAGCCATAGCCGTGGAAGAGTTACCAGAGGAGCATCTGGGCAGAGTGATAGATTAGGTGCGCCCACGAGTGGCGGCTGAGGCGGGACCGGAGGGAGATCGAGTCCTGAGACGCTTCCTGATGCTACTGTTCGGGAAGCTCCTGTTCGTGACTCGAGCAGATGTCATCAGCTGCAGGCTGCTACCGATGATCAGAGATTTAGGCAGAGTTGGGAAGTACGCCTGGGGAGCGGCAGTACTAGCCTTCCTGTTTGAGTCCCTCAGCACGACGGACCGACAGACGATGATGGGCGGCTTCTCGCCTTTTCTACAGGTAAATGCAATTAAAAATGCCTTCTATATGATTATGATTATGCTTATGAAAATGATTATGTAGTTGACTGACTTGACTTCTAAATGCAGATCTGGAGCTACATGTACCTCTCGGGCATCGGGAGAGGCACACTACTCCATGCCAGCCGCATCCCGATCGCGAGGCGATGGGTGGTCGCGAGGGACCCGGGGTCGATCATCAGATTGACCCGGGCGATCCAGGACGACTTGGATTCCTTCCCGCATACGGCGGTAAGCCCGAAACTTCAAAATGCTTTCTAAATGCTCTATATGCTTTTAAAATGATGAAAAATGGACTAATATGAATGGACTAACATGCTTTCAGGTGAGATGGACCCCGTACAGAGGTGAGAGTTACGAGGGAGAGCCATGGGTGGAGGCAGCCCTTTCGTACTGGGGACGAGACATATGGTTGCACTACATCCATATCATCGAGCCACTCCACTGCCGACTGATCCTGAGGACTCGGGGACTACACCAGCCCGAGGTGACCTTTCCACGTCGCAGTGACGAGCGCCCGGGCAAGTCAGCGAAAGGAATTAGCGGCGACATAGATTGGTGCACCTGGAATGCAAAGTTCGTCCACGATTGGAACAAGCGGGGCAGAGCAGTGAAGGAGCGGGACGAGAGCGACGAGGCGTACTTGAAAGCCTTTGCTCGACTGTACGGGGACCGGGTGTACCGAGGTACCCGACAACCGGTATGCAACTTCTAAACCCTAAACTCTTTCTATATGATGCAAAATGCTAGATGTACCGACTCATATACTTCTAAATGCAGCTAGACCCCGAGGGAAGGATAGCCGAGCTCGAGGGGCTACTCCATGCCACCGTCCAGCAGCGGGACGAGTACTGGACCGCTTTGGAGCTTCGGTAAGATTCCCAAAACCTTGGACTTAAAATGATTATGATGACTGACTCATCATCATCATCATCAGAGCCTTATCCCAATTAATTGGGGTCGGCTACATGAATCCTGTTCCGCCAAAGATTTCTATCAAGTGCAATATTCATATTTAAACTCAACGAACTAATGTCCTTCCTAATAACATCGCACCATCTCATTTTAGGCCTTCCTCGAGCTCTTTTGCTAGCATCCACTAAGATTTGATCACATCTTTTAACCGGCGCTGAGTTAGGGCGACGAAACACATGTCCAAACCACCTGAGTCTATTTTCTCTCATTTTACTATCAATTGGAGCTATCCCTAAATCCTTACGGATGCGCTCATTCCTAATCTTGTCTTTCTTAGTCTTGCCACACATCCATCTCAACATCCTCATCTCTGCTACACACATTTTGTGGATGTGTTCCTTTCGTACTGCCCAACACTCGGTACCATATAACAGAGCAGGTCTCACAGCCGTTCTATAAAACCTCCCTTTGAGTTTCACAGGCATACGACGATCACAAAGGACACCTGATGCACTTCTCCATCTTAACCAGCCTGCCTTAATCCTATGTGTAACGTCATCATAAATCTCCCCATTCTCTTGTACGATAGACCCTAAGTATCGAAAGCTACTACTCTTCGGAATGTTATGTCCGTCAATTAGAACCATGTCTTCCTGAACCACACTCCCATTACTAAAATTACAGTGCATAAATTCTGACTTGCTCCTACTAATTTTAAAACCTTTAGACTCCAAGGCAAGTCTCCAACGCTCTAACTTAGCATTTAGAGCATCAATACTCTCATCAATTAAAACAATATCGTCTGCAAATAGCATACACCAAGGGATATCATCATGCAATTGTTTAGTTACTTCATCCATAACTAAGGCAAAGAGATACGGACTTAGTGCAGAACCTTGATGCAAACCTATAGAAACGGGAAATTCACCAGTCTCCCCAGCAATAGTTCGAACACTAGTAATAGCACCGTCGTACATATCCTTAATCAAATCAACATATCCTTGAGAGATTCCTTTCTTTCTTAGTGTCCACCAAATCAATTCTCTCGGTACTCGATCGTACGCCTTCTCTAAATCAAGAAAAACTATATACAAATCTTTTCTCATCTCTCTATACTTCTCCATTAGCTGCCGTAGCAAGAAAATAGCTTCTGTAGTAGATCTATTTGGCATAAAACCAAACTGATTTTCCGACACAGTAGTCATACCACGGAGGCGTTTATCAATTACTCTTTCCCAAAGTTTCATAGTATGACTCATAAGCTTAATTCCACGATAATTATTACAACTTTGAATATCTCCTTTATTTTTATAGAAAGGAACTACAACACTTTTTCTCCAAACTTCTGGCATTCTTCGTTCCTTTAAAATTTTATTAAAAAATTTAGTTAGCCACTGAATACCAATATCTCCTAGGCCTTTCCATACTTCAATAGGTAAGCCATCTAGTCCTAAGGCCTTGCCCACTTTCATTTTCCTTAAAGCATCCTCCACTTCTGACATCTTAATACACCTGAAATATTGATATTTATCAAATATTGTGGACTCTTGGGTACCTTCTAAAGATAAATCCTTGACGGAATCTCCATTAAGTAACTTCTGAAAATAGCTATGCCACCTCCCTTTAATCTCAAGATCCTTAGTTAAAACCCTTTGATCTTCACCTTTAATGCACCGAATATGATCTAAATCTCTAGTTTTCCTTTCTCTTAATTTAGCTAGTTTAAATATGTCATTTTCACCCTCTCGGGTTCCTAATTTATTATATAAATCTTCAAATGCCTTTGATTTGGCTTCGCTGACTATTTTCTTAGCTCTCTTTTTAGCGATTTTATAAGCTTCTAGGGTTTGAGCATTTTTGTTAGCTTGCCAAACTTTAAAGCATTCCTTTTTTATTTTAATGGTATTTTGAATTTCCTCACTCCACCACCAAGTCTCTTTTTCTAAATTCTTTTTACCTTTAGATTCGCCTAAGAGTTGTTTTGCAACCTTCGTTATACAATTTGTAACATTATTCCACATTACATTAGTTTCTTGTTCTAAATTCCAAATATTTTCCTTTAATAGATGATTTTTAAATGTTTCTAAACTTTTACCTTTTAAATTCCACCATTTAATCTTGGAATAATTATTTATAATGATCTTTCTTTTGAATTTAGGGATAGTGACATCCATTACTAACGATCTATGTTGAGGGGCTAGACTCTCACCAGGAATAACTTTGCAATCTTTACATAAAACTCTATCGACCTTCCTAATGAGAAAATAGTCAATTTGACTTAGATGTGTTCCACTCTTGTATGTTATTAAGTGTTCGTCCCGCTTCTTAAAGAAGGTATTAATAATTGCTAGATCATAGGCCATAGCAAAATCAAGAATAGTGTTACCCATATCATTCCTATTACCAAAACCAAGCCCTCCATGAATCCTCTCATAGCCTCTATTATCTATACCCACATGACCATTAAGATCCCCTCCAATAAAGATTCTCTCTTCACTAGGGATATTTTGGATCAAACTATCAATAGCCTCCCAAAATTACTTTTTAATGCTCTCTTCTAATCCTACTTGAGGTGCATATGCACTAATTATATTCAAAATATCATCACCTAAGATAAGTTTAATTACCATTAGTCTATCCCCCAATCTATTTACTTCCACAACTCTGTCTTTTAAGTTTTTATCTATTATTATAGCAACACCATTTCTAGAGTTATTATTACCCGTATACCAAATTTTATACCCATCAATGTCTTTAGCTTTATGTCCTTTCCACCTAGTTTCTTGTAGGCAAGCTATGTTAACCCTCCTGTCCTTCATTAATTTAACTAATTCTAAACCCTTACCCGTTAAAGTTCCTATATTCCAAGTAGCTAGACGGATCCTATGTTTTTGGACTTGCTTCTTTACCCGTGTGCGTCCAACCCCACACGATGACTGACTATGACTTCTAAATGCAGTGGGCCGAGGGAGCCCAAAGAGCCGGACCGGATGCCCCATCGTCTTCCTCACAGCCTGCCGGGGACAGAGCTGAGCGGGATGCCAAGTTTGCCCGAGCGGTTGCCCGGGCCGAGGAGGCGGAGGCCACCCTCGCGGAGCAGGTAAGATGCTAAATGTGTTGATTTAAAATGCTTATGTTTATGCGAATTAAAATGCTTATGCAACTAACTATATGAAATGCAATCTATAGGCGAGAGAGCTAGCCACAGCAGCGGCCGAGGCGAAATTGGCTCAGACGGAGGCAGAGCGACTCCGGACTGGGACCGCGGACTTGGATCGCTACCGGACCGAGGCCCGGGACACGGGGCGTCAGATCTTCGAGCTGAAGATCGAGCTACGGACAATGGAGCGCACGGTCAGGATGATGGGCCGGGGATCGGAGCGGAGTGCCTCCCAGAGTGGGGCACGGAGGAGCGTTGCCCCGAGCGGCTCGATAGGGGACTTCCTCGCTAGCTCCTCTGGCTAGCGGAGGAATGAGATGGCAGAGAGAGGATAGCAGGAGGAGAGCGCCTCCATAGCGCCACCCGCGCGGAGACCCGAGGGCGGAGATGATGATGGCGGCCTGGCGGATAAGCCGACCGAGTGATGCATTTTTTGGTTTTCTTCTTTGGTTATCACTTTACTTGTACATAACTTATGATAAAAATGGAATGAGAATTTCTTTTTGGTCTTTTGTTTGTTCTTGTGAATTAATGGATGTGTGTATGCAGAAATGAATGGAAAATGCCAAAAAAATGCATGTGAGAATGTGATTGAAAATGTGGGAAATGCATGTGGACACGTGTGTATGAAAAAAGTGTGGATGAGATGATGTGTGGATGAAATGATGGACAGGAGGAATGGAATGGAAAGTGTGTGAGACCGCCAGGTCTGAACAGAGGCAGAAAGGAATAGCACAATCTCAGCAGCAGACAAAGTAACGGTCGAGGTCCAGACCGTCAGGATCAAGTAACGCATCAGATGGAGGCCGTCAGAGAGGACAGAGCCCAAATTTGCAGAACTGAGCAGCAGGAAGAGTAACAGCCCAGAGCTGGTGCGTCATATATAAGTAACGGCCAAATTCTAGACCGTTAGAGATGGCAGAGCAGGATTGAACTATGAATGCACTGACTAAACTCATGAGTGTATAGACCTTGCCAAAGTGATGTATAGACTTTGAGTGCAGACGTCTAGATGATGTATATGCTTCGTCTTTAGCAAAGGACGCTTAGACTTGAAGAATGTATGGACTTTGGACGAGGGATATACAGACTTGGGGTTGTGCACACTTGGGCAATGTATGGACTTGGATTAAGAATGTGTAGACTTGAAGCGGTATGGATGTATAGACTTGGGATGAAGAATGCACAGACTTTAAGAATGTATGGACTTGAGGCTGTGGAATGTACAGACTTGAGCGACGTGTGGACTTGAGATGTGGAATGTACATACTTGAGCGACGTGTGGACTTTAGACTTCAACATGATGTATAGACTTCAAAATGCTGTTCAGACTTCAAAATGATGTATAGACTTCAACATGCTGTGTAGACTTGAACAATGATGTGTAGACTTCAACATAATGTGTAGACTTCAACATGAAGAATGAATGTGCAGACTTCAAAATGCTATGTAGACTTCCAAAATGATGTATAGACTTCAAAATGATGTTCAGACTTCAACATGCTGTACAGGCTTCAAAATGATGTATAGACTTCAACATGAAGAATGAATGTGTAGACTTCAAAATGCTGTACAGGCTTCAAAATGATGTATAGACTTCAACATGAAGAATGAATGTGCAGACTTCAAAATGCTGTACAGGCTTCAAATCGATGTATAGACTTCAACATGAAGAATGAATGTGCAGACTTCAAAATGCTGTACAGACTGGGATGATGAACGGGATGTATAGACTTAACAAAATATGCAGGAAATGTGACGGCTCAAGCACAGTGCGTCGGAGATAGATAACGGTCATGAGCAAGACCGTTGAGAATGATTGACCAAGAAGAAGCCAAAACTGATCAGCAGAGAATGTAGCGGCTCAGAGAGAACGCGTCATAAGAATATAACGGTCTGATTCTAGACCGTTAAGCTTGACAGAACAAGGTTGGACCAAATTAAACCCACAGGAAATGTGACGGCCCAGAGATGGCGCGTCAGTGGAAAGTGACGGCCCGACGATAGACCGTTAGAGCATGAATTGTACTCCGAGACGGATTGAGCCGCAAGGGACAAAATCCGAGATAAGAAGCCTCCAATCCGTTCTAGACTTCTCCCAAACTTAAGATAAAGCCTTCCAACCCGAATCTTATCTCTTTAAAGCCAAAATCAAGACTTTTTAAAACTTGGAAACTTAGCCAAAATCGTATCTTTCTGAATTTCTCTGCTAGAAGGGCTGAAAAACCTCTCCTAAAGGGCAGGAAACAAGATGAAGAGAAGCTTCGAGGTGATGGCTATGGAGGAGAAGATCTATACAGGACCCAAAGCTGCAAGAAAGGAGTATGGAGAGCTACAAAGGCTGACCTCATTCCCCAAACACCTAATCTCCAATTCTCCAAGAGTCGTAAGCTTCCATGACCTAACCAAGTTCAGAAATTTCATGTACTTCATCTCTTTCTCATGATCTCGTTCTTTTCTTCTTCTCTTCAAGCCTCTTCCTGGTCCAAGATGCTATTTTAATCTGAAGTGGGTAGCTCCCATGGTAAAGGCACTCCCTTTAGAGGTTACATCAATTCTTAAAGCATGGCACCTTCAACCTCTCTTGGTTTTAGGCAAGAATTTCTAGAAATTGTCATTAGATTGGCCTAGTATTTCAGCCCTCATAGAATTGTGGCATCCACAAACACATACCTTCATCTTCCCTTCCTTCGAAGCAACAGTCCTATTAGAGGAGGTAGAAACCTACCTAGCCCCTCCTAAGACTAAGGTGGGGGATGAAGACCTAGTTTGCTACACGGTTGAGCCTATTGACCCGTCCTTGATCTTGAGTGATTTCATCCATAATCCAAAGGACGTGAGGACCATGATCAGCCCATACCACATTCATTTGATACCCTTGGCACAATGGATAGTGTCTCATTGTAAAAATAAGTGGGAGAGACATGAAGCAATAGCCAAGGCGGTGGTGGTTTGCTTATGTTGAGTCTTTCTTTTCACTACTACCGACCACCTCTTAGATATCCAAAATCTCAGCATTATCAGCGGGTTGTGGCGGAGAATGTCCATCTCTCAAGCGATCCTCTCATACCTCTATGAAGGACTAAGCTCGGCTTGCTTAGGAGGACCTTTGTTTGGTTCCATGATACTCCTCAAGTGTTGGATGGGAGTGAGAATCAAATTCCAACCCAAGGAAGACGTAACTTCTGCTAGCCGAATCTTCGGGAGCCACCCTCTCTTATTCATTGGAGGGGCATCTGGATTTTCCTCACAGGTTGAATGCAAGACGGCGGATAAGAAAACTCAGGATGAATGGCGCCTCTTCTTCAACACTTTGCCAATTGACAAATTCATCATGCGACCAAGAATCCTTCGGAGCACTCTTCTTAGAATACCGCGGCGTCAAGGCCGGGACCTCCAGCTAGTGGGAAATACTACCATGGCGATCTACAACCCGCACCGGTGCCATCTTCAGATCGGACTACCTCGGACTGAAGTTCATGCACTATCACACTACCCTCCCCTTCTACCTAGGAAGATGGGCACCGAGGAAGATGAAAAAGCGGTCCGGAACGCGCTGACCATGTGGGAGATCAGCAAGGTGCGTCCGTGGCAAGAGGTAGTGGAAGAGAATGACGAAGCGCGCCGTGGCTACCTCAAAGAGTTGAGGAAGATCCGCCCTGTTGTAGATAAGAAATTGAATGTAGCTTGATTTTGCTTTTATGAAAGATATAATTGACAATCAGAGTTGGAATTTTTATCAATCTTATGTTGCATTAAGTTCATATGGGATTTGCCTTAATTGAATGGTCATGGCTTGACTTGGCTTAGAACGGCCTGTAGAATATAGCCCCTGGAGAATGTAACGGATCTGAGAAGGGCCGTTAGAAGGATATAACGGGTAGGAGATAGGCCATCGGGGTGAAAGACCTGAGGGTTTGGGTTTCTGGAGGAAGTAACGGTCCAACGATAGACCGTTAGGCAGAATAACGGTCGCGCCCCAGGCCGTTAGAGAGAGAGCTGCTGAGAGAATCAAAGCGAAGGCCTGAAGAGATGTAACGGTATAGAATGGACCGTTAGATGAGTTTGACGGCCTGTACCTGGCGCGTCACAGTCTTGAACCTGCATAGTTATGAGATTTGAGCTTTGGTCTTGATCCTGCATTCTGCACATACTTAAACATGGAACAAGTTAGATCTATTCTTAGACTCAACCCCTTGCCTTGAAGCAAGTTAGATAACGACCATTTCTTGATATTTGGTCAAGGGGTGGAGCCTTATTAAATAGGCGGGAAACAAAAATAGAAATAATGCGATGCATGCGATGCATATGGTGGCATTTTTGGATTTTGGAAAATATATTTGAATTTTTGTGAGATTTTGGAAAATAGTTGATGTTTTTGGGTTTTGAAATATGTGATTTTTTTATTTGATTTTAGACTTTTGATGTTTTTTGGTGTTTTAAATATGTGTTGTTTTTGGATTTTGAAATATATGATGTTTTTGGATTTTGAAATATATGTTGTTTTTGTATTTTGAAAATATATGTTGTTTTTGGATTTTGAAAATATATTGTTTTTGGATTTTTGAAGTATATGTTGTTTTTTTTGGATTTTTTAAAATATATTATTTTTAGATTTTTGAAAATCAGTGCTTTCTCCTAGCAACGTGAGCCCTCTGTATCGTATTGAGAGTCCCGAGGTTGGCGTGCAATGAGGTGACAAACCCTGACCAAGGCCCAGATTTTCATGACGGTGTTTCTACCAGGGCCATACCCGGGGTACTAGTTTCAATCCTGAAAAGGAAACTAGAATGCGGGGGTAAGCTTAGGCCAGATCTAGAAGCTCTTAGGACTTGGGTTCCTCTCCAGACAATCCATTAGAAATTTGGTCTGTTGCGCCGGGGCTTTATGTCCGTCATCGAACCTTAGTCCACTCTAGGCATGCGTGCGACCGGGCTTATTCGTCCCGCGGGGAACTGTACTGCCACTCTTGTCATGCCTAGATTCTTTTTCTTTCCTTCCTGGAGCTTTGGAATCATAATTCAATAGACTTCTGAGATAATGCTTTTGATTTTTATCTTTGCTTTCTTTTCCTTTCTTTTTCTTGTGGCGTCAGGTCATAACGGACTGCCCCTATTTGAGACCTCCTCTCGTTAGGGTGCCTGGGTTGGTCATCGCCTCCTTATTCACCTCTTGCCCCTGGATTCAACCGAAGGAAGAAACGGACAGGGACTTCGACCTTCCCCCAAAGCATGGCCAAGGAGAAACGGTGTCTTTTAAAGCGAAAAACCTGACCAGGGACGTCGTGTAGTGTGTGATTGCCGTACTCGGGACTCTTTTCGAAAAAGGGAGGGAACACCTCGCTGCCGGGGTGGCATTGATTAGACTCTAAGGAAAGAAACGCTTAAGATACAACCCATTCTAAGCGTGAGAGAGCTCCTCACCTTCTGCGTTTACTAAGCGATAAGCATTCCCTGGATAAGCCTCTTTTACAACGAACGGCCCTTCCCAGTTAGGTTGTAATTTAGACCTAGGACCTGCAGACCGAATGAATTTACGTTTCAAAACCATATCACCTTTTTGAAATTTTCGTTCGATTACCTTCTTTTGAAAATAACGCGAAACTCTCTTTTGATAAACGGATACGTGATCGGCCGCGTTCATCCTCTTCTCATCTAAGAGTTCCAACTGGACGAGCAACGCTTCTCGACGTTCATCGAGATTAAGTTCCTTATCGAGTTGCACTCTAAGGGAAGGGATCAAGATCTCATATGGGAGCACCCCCTCCATCCCGTATGTAAGAGTATAGGGAGTTTGTCCCGTGGGAGTACGGACGGAGGTGCGGTAAGCCCACAGAGCTTCCACTAATCGTTCTGGCCAATCGGAAAACTTATGAAATTCGCATGTTTTCTTGATGGTTTTAAGAAGGGTTTTATTAGTGGCCTCTGCTTGACCGTTGCCTTGAGGATAGTATGGAGATGAATGATGCAATGCAATATTGAACTTCTTACATAGGTCCTTGAGCTCTTGAGAGACGAACTGGGGTCCGTTGTCGGTGATGATGCTGCTTGGCACTCCGAACTGTGAGATGATATTCTTCATGATAAAGCGGCACACCGTTGAAGCTTTGATCTCTGCGTACGCCTCAGCTTCGGCCCATTTGATGAAGTACTCAGTGGCGGTAAGGATAAAGGATTTCTGCTTGATCTGAGAATTAGGATCACCGAGCGGGCCAACAACGTCGAAAGCCCATATAGAGAATGGCCAAGGAGCGGAAAGAGGATGGAGAGATGAAGCTAGAGCATGAATTTTGTCAGCGTGGAGTTGGCATTTAAGACACCTCCGGACATAGAGGGAGCAATCTTCCTCTAGAGTGGGCCAATAGTAGCCCTGCCTAAGGATTTTCTTCGCTAGAGCCTGGCCATTGACATGACCTCCACACTCAGTAGAATGGGCTGCTTCAGCCACCTTCCAAGTTTCATTATCATCCAAGCATCTCATGAGCATTCCATTAGTAGCGCGCCTGTATAGTTCTCCTGCAACAATAGTATACCTTGAGGCGGCTCTTCTTATTGACTTACGTTGCTCGGTGTTTACCCCTTATGGGAATGACCCTTCTTTCAAAACAACTCAATTTCGTGATACCAAGGTAATTCTTCTTCGTCCAGAATCTCTTCTAGCTCCATTAGAGATACTTCCTTGAGATCTTCCTTCTCAGCCCTCACCTCTACAGCTTTCCTAAGGTTGATGAACCAAGGATCCTGAAGAGAGGGTGCGTCCAATCTCTGAACGATGATAGTCTCAGTGCTCCGACTGAGAGGAAAAGATAGGGAGGAAGCAAGCGATGCTAAGGCATCAGCTAGAATGTTCTGAGAACGGGGAGTATGGATATAGATTAGCTTACGGAATTGCCTCTCCAGGAGCGTGACCAAATCTTGATAAGGCTTGAGTTTGGGGTCACGAGTGCGGTAATTCGACAGAACTTGCCGCAGGATGAGTTGAGAGTCTCCTATGATATTCAAATAGCGCGCACCTAAGAGATAGGCATGCTTCAGTCCAGCTAGGAGAGCTTCATACTCAGCGATGTTGTTGGTAGAAGGGAATCGGAGTTGATAAGCAAAGGGGATAGTCACTCCCTCTGGAGTGAGCAGGACAGCGCCGATCCCTCAGCCTTGAGAATTGAGTGCACCATCGAAGTGCAGAGACCAAAAGGGGTAAGGACAGAGAGATGCTCATCAGGGAAGTCGTCCTGAATAGAGTCGGTGTGAGGAATGGGAAGATGGTCAAGATGCTCAGCGATGGCGTACCCTTTGACCGCCTTCTGAACGACAAATGTGATGTCGAATTGGGAGAGGAAGCTCTGCCAGCGAGCTAACCTACTAGAAAGGACAGGCTTTTCTAAGAGATAGCGAATCGGGTCCATTCTAGAGATCAACCTAACTGGGTGAGCAAGGAAGTAATGTTTAAGCTTCTGAGCTACCCACACTAAGGCGGCACAAGTCTTTTCCATAGCAGTGTATCTGGACTCAGCTGGGTTAAACAACCGAGAGAGATAATAAGCAGCCCGCTCTTTCCCTTCATCGTCTACTTGTGCTAAGACCGCCCCTAGGGAGTCCTGAATAACCGGGATGTATAGGATCAAGGGTTTCCCAGGGACAGGAGGTTGCAAAATCGGGGGATTGGATAGATATTCCTTTAAGTCCTCGTAGGCCTTCTGATAGTCTTGATTCCATTCAAACTTAACCCCCACCTTAAGCAATTCATAAAACGGACGGCACCTTTGAGAATGTTGAGATATGAATCTTCTAATGAATTGCAATCGACCGATCAATCCTCGAAGTTTTGTAATGTTCCTCGGCGGAGGCATGTCCATAACGGCCTATGCTTTGTTAGGATCAATCTGGATCCCCCGTTTGCTCACTATGAAACCTAACAGCTTCCCCGAAGAGACTCCGAATACACACTTCTTTGGATTCATCTTAAGCTTGTACTCCCCGGCTCTTTGCAGCACCTTAGCCAGAATAGAGGGGTGTTCTTCTTTGGTCCTTGACTTCACCAGAATGTCATCCACGTAGGCTTCCATATAGATATGCATCATGTCGTGGAAGATGGCCATCATCGCCCTTTGATAGGTGGCACCCGCGTTCTTCAAACCGAACGGCATAACCACATAACAGTACGTGCCCCAGGGCGTGGTAAAGGAAGTTTTCTCTTGATCCTCCGGAGCGAGACTGATTTGATTGTATCCTGAGTAACCGTCCATGAACGATAAAGATTCGTACACGGCGGTGCTATCGACCAGGACGTCTATGTGAGGCAGAGGGAAATCGTCTTTGGGACATGCTTTATTGAGATCCCTGAAATCGATGCAGATGCGCACCTTTCCATCTTTCTTGATAACAGGGACTATGTTTGCCACCCACTATCTAATGAATCTGGCCTTGTATAATTTGCCGACATCTTCTTTAATCCTCAAGGCCATGTGGGGGTGAAATCTTCTTGACCATTGTTTCACAGGTGTTGCCCCTGGTTTAAGTACAAGTCGATGTTCCACTAAAGAGGGGTCAAGACCTGGCATGTCCTCATAAGACCAGGCGAAAGAATCGCTATACTCCCTCAGAACCTTAATTAAATCTTCTTCTACTTGCAAAGGGAGATTAGCGGCAATAATGATGGGCCTTGGGTCTTCTTCAGTTCCCAAATTAATTTCCTTCGTAGGTTCATCCACTGCCGACGATGGCTCGTCGAATTTATTAAGTCATTGTGCATACAAATCGGCAGTGTCATCTACGTTGCTATCCTCATTAATCGGATCTTTCTCATCCGGGATTTCATAGACACCGAGTCCGTCATCGCTCCACACCCCTTCTAATTCCTCTTCATCTTCAATCATGATTACCGTAGTAACAAATTCTGGACATTTCAAAAGAGCATGACAACGCTGAGCTAGGTCTTGCAAGAACCTATCAGGGATGGATTTAGGAGGACGCGCAAGCGAGCGCGGCTCAGAGGAGGAAGGGCTGGACGAACTAGAACAGGACCCTACTTCTCTAGACCTACCTGACTCTACTTCCCTAGACTCGATAGACCCTAATCTTAACCTAGGAGAAAGAAGACCTAGTGAAAGGGAAGGAGCAGGGGACTCGTGCCCCTGGGAGGAGGATGGAGACATGGTAGCGTAATCTTCCACTGAAATCTCCATTTCGAATTTGACATTTTTTTTTGGGATCAGTGGAGACCACACAACAAGATGGAGGAGGTGGGAGCTGCATGGGGAACAGCTCGGGGAAGATGCAATCGAAGAAGGGATCGGAGGAGGAGAACCACATCTCATGGAGTTGGGCGTTGGGAGGAGGAGGATTGAATAGAGTGGATAGATTAATGGGCGGGCAATGCCCGCAAGCACAAGGGACAAACAAAATTTCAGGCGGATCAATGAAGGACGGATTTATCATGATAGGAGGAAGATGGGGTAAGAATTCCCATTGCTGGAGGAGAGATTGAAAGCGGGAGGGAGACCAAGAAAAGACAATCGGTGAACTCCCCTTCTCCTGTAGATGCCGGTCTGGCTGCTTCTTCGGCCTCCACTGCACAAGCTGAATCTCTTGCTGTTGCTGGCAGTCTTCTTCATGAAATAGCCCCTGAAGGGCTGGACCATAGTCAATCACATCATCAACTGGCCCCCTTAGCACTGGGGGTGGACTGGCAATCGGACAGACTGTATCTTCCCTTGGCGGAGCTGGCTGTGGAGTTAATGTGCCGGGCTGGGGAGGCCCTCTAACGAAGTGTTGACGGTAGTCCCAGGTGAGTGGCCCGGAATCACCCATCATGGACAATGCAGTCTCTCGGTAGCCGAGACCTCTCCTGTTCATTTTCCTGCCCTTAGGGATGGGCTTAGTTCATCCCTGTAATTGAGCACCGAGGCCTCTCCCTGGTTGGTAGCCTAGCTTCAGTATAATGTCCCAGCCCTTGGAATCTCGGATCTGGGGCTTCACCTTGATGTCAACTGCTGCAGTGACGGGCTTGCGAGGTGCGTATGCCCAAGGAAAGTCGAGATCTAGCACTGACATAACGGGCCGACTGCTTGGCCACAATGTGGGAGGAACTTTCTCTGAGATAGCCTTCACTGATTGGACCGTGGATAAACTTTTGACTTTGACGACCCTCCCTTGGAAAGGGAATTTAATGCATTGATGTGCAGTGGAGGGTACGGCGCTGAGGGTATCGATCCACGGATGACCCAAGATAGCTTTGAACATAGGGTCGATATCCAGCACGTAAAACTCAATGGGCATAGTAAGAGGCCCAAGCTCCGCTTGAATGGTGACAATCCCGTGACATGCCCGTCGAGAGTTGTCATAAGTAGCTATAGTAGTGGGAGTTGGGCGTAGAAGTTCTTCTGACAGATTACAAGCCCTTAGAGTGCTGAGCGGGCATACGTTGATAGATGCCCCTGTGTCAACCAATGCTGCGTCAATGCTGACTTTGTTTAGAATGATAGTAATGCACAGCGGCATTTGCCGTGCTTCTGGTGGTGCTAGCTCGGTTTCAGAGAAAGTAATGGCTGGCCCCTTGGAGATTGTTGCCAGTGCGGTAGGTAGGCTATCAACTGCCATATCTTCACTAACCATCACCTTTTGAAGAAAGTCTCTTAATGCATCTTGGTGAAGGGTAGATCTCTTAATCAGTTCCAGCATAGATATCTTGGCGGGCACCCTATCCAAATGATGTAAGAAATCATATTGGGTCCCGGGTAGTGGCTCGGCCTCTTCTTGCTCGGCAGCCGGTTGGGAGGACTGGGGATTGGAAGTGGAAGGATAGTTTCGGTGGAACATGCGCCCGCTCCGAAGGCCGAAGTTATAAGCTGCCGCGGCCTCAGATGGGCTCAGGATAGGTGATTTAGTAGGCCCAGTGGGATGGATGAGCGGTGCAGAAGAGGGTGTGGTGGAAAGGATAATAGGCGAGGGGTTAGTGGCAGTGGGCGCGAGCAGAAGTGGGGATATAAAAGTGGACGGAGGCGTAGTGAGTGGAGGGTTAGATGGAGGTATGGCGATAGTGGGTGCAAGCGCGAGCAGGGAGGGGGTGACGGTAGCAGATGTGAGCAATGGTGAGTGCGACGGAGGCGCGGGTGATGGTGCGTGTGATAGAATAGGGGTAAATGGGAGGACGAGCGGAGGAGGGGTTTGGTGTGTAGGTATGAGGATGGGGGAAGCGGGAGGATTATGGTAGTTGTGGTGAAGGGCCATGACCTGTGGCATGGAGTTATCGTCGTCGAAGGACCACTCGGGGCTAGGAGCCGGGGGTTGGACGACATTGACCTGAGCTGGTGCCGGCGGCGGAGGCTGTGGAGCAGGAGGATGGTTTGGCATTGGGTTTTGATGAATCCCCAAGTCTTGCATCGGCTGCTGTTGCTGCTGTGGCTGCGGTACCTGTTGCTGCTGTACTTGCTGTCTCGGTGGCTGCCTTCTCTTCTCTTTGATTTCTGTGATGGCCCTATGCATTTCGGCCCAATCTATCCTCTGTCCTTCATGAAGATCATATACTAGGTCCCGGAATTGAAAACACCCTTCAATGGTATGTCCCGGTTACCTGTGGAACATACAATACTTCATCTGATCAACGGCCGGATTCCAGTTGGGCCGTTCCGGAGGGAGCTGTATGGCATTCACCGACATGAGGGCTGAGAAGATGTCTGTGAGTGTTTCTGGCAAGGGAGGGTATTGAGCTCTTTTAGGAGCCGGGCGCTTGTTGTTAGGGTTGTTGTAGCCGTTGGGTGGAGGAACGTTGTGGTATTGTGGAGGTGGTGGTGGTTGCTGTGGTGCGGCGAAGGTATTTTGTGGAATGGCGAAGGTGGGCGGAGGGTTTTGCGGAGTGGCCTGGTAGTTTTGGGGAACGGGATTCTGTGGAGTGCGGGGATTCTGAGGGAAGCGGAAACGTGCGGCTTGGAATGGGAAAGCAACGGCTTGAACTTGCTCATTTGTTTGGACCCCCTCGATGACCGGCCCTTGAGGTTTCTTGTGGTACTTGGGCTTTTGGTTTTCAAATAGCGAGTGAATGGGGGAGTCCTTGAACTATGTTTCGATGAACCGCGCCCGGCTTTAGAGTTGGTGCATGTTGGCTATGTCATTCATGGCCAGAATGTTTCGGAAGGTCGGAGTAGCATTGGAAATAAGTAACTTGACCTTCTCTTCCTCCGGGATATGGCCGGGCACTCTAGCGGCCATTTGCCTCCATCTATCTGCATAAGTAGAAAACTCCTCATCTGGTTTCATCTTTTCGGCCACCAAATCTGTAAATGAGTACTCCGGGCCGACCCTATCTTGAAACCGCTGGATAAACTTATCTTTCACTAACTTGAAGCTTTCGGCGTCTTCTAATGGCAGAGAGTAGAACCATTCCAACGCAACGCCGTCCAATGATCGGCGGAATAAGTACGCCATGAGGCGATCATCATATTGGAATTGGGCCGATTCATACAATAAGTCCCTTACGTGAATAAAGGGATTGCTGTTCCCATCATATTTGCGATAATTGGGGAGCTCGGACTGCGGAGGGAACCAGAAGTTCCGAAAGCTAGGAACCGGAACATCTGCCAAGGACTGTGGGCCCACCCGTTTCTGGAGGAAGTTGAGTTGCTGTTGCATGGTGGCCCATTTATCAAGTAATTACTGCTCTCTAGACGGAGCAGGGGTAGGGAGAGCTGATGACTGAAGTTGAGGAGCAGAAGGGTGGATCGTGACAGGAGGTGGGAGCCTATAAGAAGGAGCAGAAGGGTAAACGGCCAAGGCAGGGGGCCTATAAGAAGGATATTGGGTCGGAGACTGACCCAGATTAGAGTGGGCTTGGACAACCCCTGGCTGAGGGCGCGAGAAATCTGAAGGGCCCATAAGGACTTGTGGAACCATAGGGCTGGACATATGATGATCCAACTGAATGAAAGAAGGGACGGCAGACTTCCCTTTGTAGAAAGATTGTTGGGCCGAAGTAGAAGATTGGCCCGTCTCCATGCCAGCAAAGGTGATGGTCCGGGGTTGGACCGGGGTAAGATCGATCGGAGTGGGCTGGATGGAAGGATTAGGTTGACCCTGCATAATCGTGGGAGGGGAGACATTGGATCCTTGCATGGCCTGATAGATAGCTTGGAGTTGGGCCGGATCCAATTGGGCCATCATTTGGAGAATGGAGCCCGCCGAAGGAGAAGAGAAAGAAGGGGTGGCTTGACCACCCTCCATGGAGGTGGAGGATGGAAGAGGGGCTGTCCCCTCTCTGGAAGAGAACGAAGTAACCCTAGCAAGGTTTTCAAGAAGTTCTTGAGGAAGGGAATCCTCTTGGGAACGGGGAGGATTGAAAGAAGCCATGGTGGATTTGAAAAGCGGATTTGAGTAGACCTTGGAGAAGGAATTGACCCTAGGAGGTGCTTCCAACTGACGAAAACAACTCCACATGTAACGGACAACCTTGACAAGATGCAAACAACACAACACAAACAATGAGCAACCAAACTTAGATGATTTCTAACAAAGATGTAAGTGACAAGAGATGAAAACACTCCAAGTCAACCGAGTTGTTTAAGATGATGCTCCAAGATTCTTATGATTTCTCCTTTGGAACTTTAGTGGATTGATTGATGTGAGCTCTCAACAATAGGTTCCTGATAGGAGGGGGTGTAAAGCTTGATTTGACTCTAAGTGTGATCACTCCTTCACTTATGCAACCCTCGACACGGGGTGGGAAAGGTACAACCGGCCCGACGTCCGTGTGGGAATCCACGGCTCGCGGGGACTTATGAAGGTCCCTGGTGCGATTTCCTAGTCGGCCCCAAGGAATATGGAGACGAGAGGTCCGCACACCAAGGTAGGAAAATGCAATCTAATGTATGATAATATGAATGAACCTATGTGCACCGGGGTGCATGCAAATTCTAACCTAGAATCTAGCAAGCAATTATGCACACAATGATGTAGATATGTAAACCAACCAAGGAGGAAGTCAGATAACACCCAAGCAAGAATATCACAGTAGAAACTGCGGAAAGAAAATGCACCTCGGGATGCGTACCTATCTGGAGTATATAACGGTCTATGAGACCCGCGTCAGAAGTATGTAACGGTCGAATGCCAGACCGCCAGAAGCAATATAACGTAGGGAGCCAGGACCGTCAGATGAGCCAGAGAACAAAAAACATAAGGAAAATAGAAGGGAAATCCAGGGAAAACCAGACAAGGAAATGATGGCAGGTATAACAGAGATCAAAAAGCACGATTGGCACAAGTTGTCCCAACGTGATCGCCAAAAAATTATCTGTTGATTTATTTGCTTCCTTCTTTTTGTGGGTTTGTGATGTGTGATAAAGATGATAAGCAAAAATCAATGATCTCAATCAACCCAAGGACATATGAACCATGAACCTAGGCAATCCAAACAAGCTCTAGCATAGGCAATGCTATCTCAACCAAACTAATCTAAGGAAATAAAGAAAAACACACGCCGGAGCGTGGAGCAAGTAGCAAATAAAACACACCGCGTGGGTGGAACAAGCAAAGGAAATAAGAGATATGAGAGAGAAATCAATGCCCAATACTAAGGAAAGAACGTGATCGCCACCAAAGTAAACACAAGTCAAGGACTTGAAAATACCTTGGAAATAGGTGGATGAAGCACCCGCCCACGGGAGAGAGAAACCAGTGAAATCTACAGATCAGCCTTGAATGTAACGGTCCAGACCCTGTGCGTTACAAGAGTGTGACGGTCACATGATGCACCGTTATATGAACCTGACGCGTCTTCTCAAGACCGTCAGAGCACCTGCAGAAATAGCTTATGAATTCTTTGAACTCTAAATCTTCCAGCCGGCCAGAAGACTTGGGCCTCATTTGATGAACCTGTAAACCTGCCAATGAACGTGAAACACAAGAAAACCAACCCAAATCAGCCCTTTAAACAAGCATAGTATCAATCCTTAAAGAAATTAAGATCATTCAAAAGGAAAGGGAAGTACCGGGAAAGTTTTGGTTTTTTAACCCCTCTGGGCATTTTAAAAGATAGGAGGATGTTTAGATGATGAAAATAGATGAAGAACGTAGAATAAGGAAGAGGGACAATGCTTTGAGAACGAGGAGGAAGAAGAACACAAGTGTGACAATGACAGAAATTCAAACACAATGAAACGAATACTCCCTTCACCGTGAAGCAGATGGACGTGAGGAACAGTTCTCCTTGGTTGGATGTGGCTCTAGGATGCGACAGCACTTCGACGTAAACTCCAGATCTTCCTCTTTCGGGCCATGAAGTTAAGGGTGCTATATATAGGCCCTCAAACTCTCCGGTCGAACAGAGGATAATCCAGCAAGAAAAGAGGATAACTCTTAGCAAATCCTCGAAGATAATATCACCAAAAGTCCATAGAAACAAATAGAAGGTTCTGAGGATCAGATTTGGAAGAGAAATCACAAGATCAAACCCTTATCTCGACCACGGAGTAGCAGAGAAAAGGCCTGAACTGCCAGGACTCTCTGTTGGATGTAACGGCTGCACGACAGACCGCCACAGACAAATAACGCGTTAGGGGGATACCGTCACATTCAACCTTATCTCAAAAGAGATAAGATCCACGGAAGAAGATCAAAACAATGGGACTCTTGAATGAAAGTAACGGCCATGAGTGGACGCGTTGGAGGGAAGTAACGGCTTCATGACAGACCGTTATACTCAATGGATAGGCCAAAGGATAAGGATTGAAACAAAGCCTTAAGTCGTAGGACTCTTCAATATGTAACGGCCATGGAACAATGCGTTAGATGAACATAACACCCCAGGTGCAGACCGTTAGAAACAATGAGGATAGAAAAATGAGAAGAGAGCTTGCTAAGCTTCATCAAACGAGAAATCGCAGAACCATACTCAACCAAGGAGAAGACCCATGAAATAAGCTTCAAACTGATGAAGGAGACTCAACGAAGGAATGAATAACTTGGAGCATCACATAGAGTGAACAAGGAGATGACCCGACTTATCGGTCATAAAACGGGTGTCAACAGCCATGTGTCCTCTCATCCTTAGAAACCCTCAAGACCCTTTCCCGAATAGAAAAGGAGCTCCAAACGAAAAAGGAATGGGGTTCTGCTCGAGTTCAGAATTTTGTAAGAATGGGCGACCAGCACAGTGGGCGCCAATTAAAATAGCAACAGTTCGAAGATGCACCAATTCTGAGCCATTTTAGGAAGGATTAGGAATTTCTAAAATTAGAAAAGAATTGGCGTCCAGGGGCTGGTCACCAATTAGGAATTTATACGAATTTTGGACGGAGTTAAAAGCTCTAGAAATAGAAAGGGAATTAGCGTCCAAGATCCAGTCGCTAATTAAAGAATTGGTGCCAAGAAAATATGAATTTCTGGATAAAAAATAAGGAATTAACATCCAAGACATGGCCGTCAATTAAAGAGGTAGCGCCTTTGCGAAGAGGAGCGGAATCAATAAGAGCTTCAGGTCCAAAATATCAAAAAGGAATTAGCGTCCAAGTTCTGGGCGCAAATTCAAGACGTGCAGGAATAAGCGCCTTTCCAAACTGGCATAGATTCTAGGTGTCAACTTAGAAGTGATGGCATCAACGCAATGTCTGTTGATGGAAGAATGGGCACTTGTCCAGAAGGGCGCTAATTCTTTTTTTGGAAAGAATTAGCGTCTTCGGTTAAGGCGCAAGATTCTAAATTGGCAACTAAAATGAAGGTGCAGATTTTAATTTCAATAAAATTCTAAATGGAAGAATTGAGGTCACTTGAAATGTGGGTTATTCAAAGAATGGGCGTCGAGGGTTATGACTCTGATTCAAAACGGCCCCAAAAAATTGGAGAAAAATCTAAGAAAAATTCAGAAAAAAGGGGGAAATTATGGAAAAATTTAAGAAAGCTGAATAATCAAGAAAAATAAGGAAAATCCCTCAAATAAATCGATTTGAAGGTCAATTTGGGGCATCGCAATGCCATAAGAGATGTGCTTAGAGTGATGTTAAATTTGGCATGTCTACAGCTGCCCCGCCATGGCGTCTCCTTTGCAATGGAGCGACACGGAATGGAAGGGAATGGAATGGAGTGGAATGAAGTGTAATGAAGTGGAGCGAACTGAAAAGTAGATGCCAAGGTGTGATGAGACACACAGTCAACATCACCTGATGAGAATTGAATCAAAAGCTCGAGATGATGTAATCTTGAGGAGATTCTATGAAATCAACAATTTTTTATATAAAGGAAGGAGTGTGCATGCGTGCACGAAGGAGATAAAATAAAGTGATCAACTTCCAACATGGTGGAAGTACCCCAGGTCACAAGCCTATAGATTTCACCATTGGAGAGCGGTTACCAGCCAATGTGGATATGCTGCAGCCAAGGTGGATCGAAGGGAAAGAATTGAATAAGAGGATAGGAATCCAAACAAAGGAGTTTTCAAGGAAACGTCCCAAAATGGTAACAAGGCGAACTGAGGACACAATTCGGTAAGAAATATCTCATATCTTAGAAATAAATGATCGGTTGACTCTCAAAATGAGCTTATAAAAGGGGTTTTTCCAAAAGTTAATTCAATGATCTTATATGAATGCATGTTGGGTTTAAAGGGAAAAAATAAAATAAATTAAAATAGAATGTAATCAAGGATAATATTGTTAAGCTGCCCAGACTGAGTCAAGATACCAATTTGTGAGCTGATACTAAGCCTAAGCTCGTTTATCCATGCACCAATTCGTAAAAGAGAACCATCGTCCCCAATCTTGGATGGCTCAACGGCCTATTCGCGTGACTAAGATTCCTCTGAAATTATCATTATTTTTTATGAAGGGGAACTCAAATTCCATATTTATCAAAGTCACAAGGTCCTTGATATAATCTAATAGTGTAGATAACATATAGTAAAATGCATGTAGGGAGATGGTGGAGCAATAAGCGTATGGGAACTAGGAAATGCAACGCAGTTACCGTGGGACCTGAGTGATGCCCAGACGGTGGGGCCAAAGAGCTTCTTTCCTATGCTCAAAATTTGATTAGCCAAGATATAAAAAATAACAAGTAATGAATAAGACCATTAAGCATAGCATGTCATGGAAACATGGAAAGCATAGCATCAAAAAGCATCAAGCGTTAAATATGTGAGGCATATCATGAAAACCATGAACAACATAGCTAGTATAGCCAGAGCGAAGCATTTATAGCATAGTGTCATAGCATAGATAGCACAACATCGAGCATAAAACCATAAAGCATGATTATTTTTTATTTCATTTAAGCCCTGGGGATGACAAACTTGGCCAATCATAAGATTGAAGTTGAATGATGAGAGTGATGTCCAGAATAGTCGGGCAAAGCTGGTAGAAACAACTTTTGAAAGATTTGTTTTTTTTAATGATCAGAGTGATGCCCAGAGCGGCAGGAATGATCAAGTGATGTCATCAAGACTTGGAGATGATAATCAATGATGCCCAGAGTGGCGAATCATGAAGATATGATCATTGTTAAGAACATACGGAAGAATCAAAATATTGATGAAAGTGGAAAGAGAGGACTCATCCCGTGTTCTTTATCCTTCTTGCAAAATGTTGTCCCTGTAAAAACTACCATCAGAAAAATACCATGCAATTTTTTAGATTTTTTTATTTTTTTAGATTTTATTGGGAGGTATTCAATTTTTTTTTGAAATTTTGGTTTAGGCATTGCTAATGCAATATCAAAGGATGTTTAAACCACTGACTAGAGATTTTTGTTCCTTCCCTTTCGCTAAGAACCGCCCAAAGTAGGGCGTGCATAAAAGGTGGTGCCCTATAGTCGGCTACCCTTGGTTAATGGTGCCCCTACTAAGGCCATACTCGAGAAACACTTGGTCTTAGAGGGAGAAGAGAAGAAAAATTGGGGATAAGCCTGATGTAAGTTAAGAAGATATCAGATTTTGACTTCCTTCCATAGCACAATTAACCCCTAGAGATTTGGTCTGTTGCGCTAGGGCTTTTTGTCATTTCATCGAACTTTAATTCCCTTGCAGGAACGCATACGGCCGGGCTTATGATGTCCCATGGGGAAACTTTACTGCCCTCTTGCCATGCCAAATTCTTTGAATTTTTTTCTTTTTTTTCACTTGATTTTTCACTATTGTGTCCTTTGGACTTTGAAAGATATTGTAATTGAAACTTGATATTTTGAGAATAAGGTCATTATAGACTACCCCTATTTGAGACTTCCTATTGTCGGGGTGTGCTTAGGTTGGTTATTTTTGCCCAGACTATCTATATCCTCATATTTCAGTCGAGCTAAAGAAGAGAAAAAGACCTCGTGCCCTCGAGCATGGCCTAAGTAGCAATGATGTTCTACCAAGGGAGACGGTTAAGGACACCATGAAGTGTGTGCGGTGCCCAGTTAAGGGTTGCCTTTAATGAGCGGGGAGAGAATGCCGAACTCCTAGCACGAGATTCTCATAACCAAAATGCTACAAGAGCAAGCCTAAAGACTCTTTTGAAATTGACTTTAACAAAGACCTAAGACAAAGGCTTAAACTACCACTCTTAACCAAGTTAAGAAGCACTTCATGTTGAAAACCATGCGTGAAGATGAATGAGATAATGACATCATAAAAATACATACTTACGCAAACATATTACCTTGCGACCATGTTGAAGCAGCAGCTGCCGGAGGCAATGTTGATCAGCTCAGGATTTGTAGTCCTCATTTGGCAGATAGAAAGGATAGCAAGGTTTGAAAGTGGCTTAACAAGAATGAGTGGTGTCTAGACCAGACGCAAACGAATAAGGAGATAAGGATAAGAGGTGAGGGCTAGAACTCCCTCACTAAGGTGTAGAGACCCTGACCACATTGAAAGGTCTATAGAAAGAAAGGAGAATTAGTAGGAGGAGTGAGGACTAAAGCCTTGGAAGCAGTGAGAGAACATGCAGATGCCCAAAGCAGTGGATGTGGAAGAAGTCAGGTCGGACCCGGGATCGGGAGAAATCAAGAAAAGAAATTGATAAATAGAAAGAGGAGGATCCAAAGGGTCTGAAGGCAAGGGAGGAGAATCATGATGGGAAGAATAATCCGGAGGTTCCTAAGGAATAAAATACCGAGGGACGCGATGCCCTGGGAAGAGGTATGGAAAGGGGCAATTTAAAAAGAGGAAAAGAACTAAGGACGCGATGTCCTGGAGAAGTAAGAAGATAAATCAGAGGAAAGGGAAGAAGGAAAGGAGATCTAGCAGAAGAAAATAAAAGTGGGCGCGATGCCCTGAGAGAATGAGGGGAGAAATATCTGGAGATCCAAGAGGAAAGGAGTACGAAGGGACGCGATGCCTCGAGGAGGGTAGATCAAAAGAAGAAGGAGGGTCCAGAGGTTCCGAAGGAGGAAAGTGCCGAGGGACGCGATGCCCTAGCAGAAGAGGAAGGAATCCGGAGGTTCCGGAGGAAGAAAGTGCCGAGAGACGCAATGCCCTAGCAGAAGAGGAAAGGAATCTGGAGGTTTCGGAGGAGGAAGATACCATGGGACGCGATGCCCAAGGAGAATCAGTGAGAAATCTGGAAGTTCCTGAGGGAGATAATAGAAAAGGGCGTGATGCCCAGTAAGAATAGGGAGATGGAAAGAAGGGTCCGGAGGTTCCGGAAGATGGGAAACATACGTGTTTAGAAACCCAGGAAAGAAGGAATGTAAAGAGATGCAATGCAATGAATGCAAAGGATGCATGGAATGCAAGGGATGCATGGAGTGCAAGGGATGCGAGGAGGTGATCCTCCTTCTCTCCCCATGAGTGGCCCATAAAGTGAAATCGGTGGTAAATGGGAGGATGGATGGAATAGAACAAGGGATGAATAAATTGGCAGAAGGCCCTTCATTAAAAGAATGCCCACCCCTCCACGGCAAATAATGCGTCCGGCCTACCGGCTCCATGGATAAAGTCAATGCCCGAGTGCTCTCATTGGGAGTAGAATGTGTTATAGTGATGCATGAGGAGAAACCCTTCTTAGAAATTTGTATGATGACAGAGTGAGGGGTAATGAGAGCATCAAAAATATCCTGGCCAACAAGTAAAGTGACATGAATAATGTTGGCCTTGGGCCGACATGGCATCAATTCTTGGGAGCTTTTCATGGTGAGCTTTAATGGAGAGGTGGCATTCTCAAAGATGCCTGGCATAGGAACGCGAATCGGCATCTTGCAGATAAAGTCTTGGATCTTGAATAGCATAGACACGGCCAAATCCTTCTTGCCCAGCTCTTGAATATTCTCGGCACATGCCCTTGTAGTTATACACCCACTCCGAGCGGAAGGAGACGAGATGGAAGCGGTAGGCTTAATGAGTGATGGAGGTTTAATGGAAGGTGTTAAAAGGAGGGTAAGTAGAAGTGGAGGTTCAAACACGTCTAGCTTATCCCCTTGCTCGGAAGCGGACGGGGTTGGCTCGAGTGCAACAAGGGGTGGACCCTACTTAGGATTAACCACGAGTTTAGGTAAAGGTTTAGGCGGTGGGATAGGCAAAGTTGGGTTTGGTGTAATTGGCTTTGGGGTTATGAAGACAGTGGAGGCCTTAGGTGGTGACAATGGAGGATTAATTGATTTAGGAAAAGGTTTGGCGGGAGGTTCGGCGGAGGCCGATGGTGTGGAGGTAGACTGGGATGGCTTGGTGGAGGTTAACGGTGTGGTATTTGGAGGTGTAGAAGAGGGAGGTTTGGTGCGCAAGAAGTGTCTAATTTTGGTGGGGCGAGAGGCTTGAAGAGTAAGGGAAGGGTCATGGTGCGTCGGTGCGGGTGATTGATGTATCAACCCATCATCATAGCACCAATTGATTTCATAGATGGGGTTGGGGACAGTGACATCGTCCTGAGCAGGGGGATCTTCAGGTAATGGAGGGAGAGGAAAGCGAAGGAGACTCTGAATGGGTGTCTCTTTAACAGACTTTCTTGTTGTGTCATCCCCAAATCTTCATAATCATCTAATTCAAGTGGATGCCGTGGTGCAGGCGTAATGATGGGTGGAGGTGTATAAAGTGGAGGATTTGTGATGCGGGACGAGGCCACGGACACGACAAGCTCGTGACTGCCCCTTAATGAGGGAAGCGTCGGATGTGCGCGGTTGAGAAACCGGCTGTGAGCTAAGGTGGTCGGCTCTCACTCGTGCCCGGATCGGGTCACGGGACGGTAACGCTCTCTCTCGCAGCAGCGGTGATATAAATAGAAAGCGAGCTAATTACCCTATCATGCTCTCTAGCAGTGGCATAAGCAAGCATATATGAAAATTAAGCAAAATGCCAAGTAAGGGAGCGAATGCGATACCTCCACGCGCTCGGCGTGGGGACGACGGGCCCGGCCGAACTCGTGCTCCCGGGACAGTTAATACATGAACATTATAGCAATGGAAATATGCCCACTTCACGCAGGGAGGTAAAGGGCGACACCAGGGGCCCGGGAGGACCGAATTCGGGATGACGGGCAGCTTCGTGTGTTGATTCGGCTACACGCGTGATCACGACCGTGGGGCCCACGTGCTGTCTGGAGGGGTCGTGTGGGACCCGGTGGCGCCGCTGTAGTGTGGACACTTAGGGAAGTGTTCCCTGGGCTGGCGGCACATCGGAACGTCACCCGGGAGTCGGGCGGTTCCGATCGGCACCCGTCGGGTTTGCTGTCCACAGACAGGTGGTTGCTGTTTTGCAGCGCGCGCTCCGGCGAGAATGGACGCTGCGATCAGCCCCGACGTCGGATGGACACGAGACTGGTGCCGTTGGAAAGCTAGCTTGAATTTCTTCAACCTAGGCCTAAAGATCTGGCCTGGATCTACTCGGATCTTGACTTATGGAATTTTCAATCTTCTATTGTACAGTTCTTGAAATCACAAGTCAGCAGAGAACTTCCCTGTGGATTGCCTTTGACCGCGAGGGAGACGTTCGAATCAGGGGTTTTGTTCCTTAGCAAAGTTGTTGGAATTTGAGCTGGGAAGATAGCAAAATTGGTTTGGACCCGTTTGGATGTATCTATGATTTTCTGTGATTTGTTTAGTGGACAAAGGTCGGATCTGGGATCTGGCTGAAAGTACTGTAGCTTCGGTGGAGCATGAATTTTTAAAAATAGGTAGATGGATGATAAAAATTTAAGAAAAATTTTGGTGGTCGGGGACGATGGACAGAACTCCCAGTTAAATGGGGAGGTCTAACAGAAATCAAAAGGGTGGTCGAAGGTGGAGAATTCAGGGCTACTGTCACTGTAGACAGTGACAGAACAGATCTGAGATTGAGAGTTGAACGAAATGGTAAGGATATGAAACAGTAGATTTTGAACCTCAATGTTTTTGTGGAGAAGGGGCTAGAAGATAGGAACCAACCCTCAAAATTTTAAATCGATCAGAACTCGTGGCTGGCTTCAGGAATTCTCGAACTACACCTCTGTCCAACAGGACATAAACTTGATGACGATTCCACGGCGGCTCGAAGGCGGCACGAACGGCGGCGGCGGCGGAACAGACGATCACCGGAGGTTGAGAGGGGATGATAGAAGAGGGATACACTCTAGATCTGGGGTTGGGGAAGGAAGAACAGCAAGGGAGGAGAGAGGGGCGCACCAAGCTCCTTGAACACTCACAAAAATTCTGATTTTTCCATTCAATTTCTCATGAAAAATACAACATTATATAGGCTAGGTCTCTAACTAATTCTAGACCCTTGGATCAAGGGTTGATGAGTGAAGGGCTGGGATGTGGTTTGAACAACCACAATAAATCCCAATATAATACATGGTTCGCCCCCCCCCCCTCCCTTAAAGAAGGCTATTTGGATTTGTCTTCTTTATTTAAATCTAGGTCCAAGTCCAAGGTTGGACCATGGACCAACCACCTTGGGCCCAGGAGTCCAAGTGGACCAATAAGGAGGAGGGAGGGGGCCCCTGCAGGGCCTACATGCACTTTTGCAAAGAAACCCAATGGCCTTTTGCAAATAAACCCACCAAGACCTACAATTGTGTACCCATATATCACGAGGGTATTCATACAAATACAAAAGGATGTAAATGTAAACACAATGTGAGCGGGCTGTTGTTGATGTCCCCATCAATTCTCCCCGGGTGGGAGGAACTCGACCCCGTCGAGTAAGGGTATGGCTGCTCCGGTACTCCGGCGGATCTGTCACCGTGCCAAGTAGCGCGGGTATGCTCCACTCCAAGCGATCATCACCTGCTCATTCCATATATACTCGATATGCGAACTGCTATGGGCTAAAGGTGGTCACTCCGAAGGGGCACTCTCAAAAAAGGAAGAAAGCAGCTCGAAGACTCACTAGGAATCACCGCTGAGTCCCTATAGGTGACTGATCCGGGTATAGAAGTAGAACCGATCCCATACTCATCAAGTGAGTCCAATCACCTCTTACTCATAAGAGAACGACAACGAGCTTGCACAAGTCACATGTAGACAAACAAACGACACACAAACCATGCAAACAAACCACACAAAACAAACCACACAAGGAAAACATACCGACTCATATATGACTCGAGACTAAGGTGGTAGCATCAATCCCACTAGGTGGCCGCATCCTGGGCGGCAGGAGAGCTCTCCCACTCTTCCCCCCCCAAGGCATAGTACTCCTCGGCTAGTGCCTCATTGGCCTCGTAATCAACACACTCAGGCTCGGGAGGTATGGATCCTTCAACACCTAAGGCTAGGGTGGCGTGAGCGGGACACTCGCTGGCAATGTGGCCAAATCCATGACAGTGGAAACACTGCACTCGTGATCGACTACTCTCCCCGAAAAGAGGGGCCTTACCCTTATCATCCCGTCGGGTAGGGGGTGTAGGCAGCAATGGGGGAGGTGTCGGTGCCTTGGACAATAGTGGAGGGGGTGCCGGTGCCAGAGGACGGGCTATAGGAGCTGGGGGACGGGCAACGGGTGCCGGTGGATGGGGTGGAGGTAGATCCCGTGGTGGGGGAGGTCACGGTCTAGGAGCAAAGTGCTCCTGACGGGCGGGCTCCTGTGGACGAGTCATGGGTCCCCTCGGGTATGAACCTAAGGAGCCACGGGAATCACTACGGGGAGGAGCGGGGCTCCACCGGGGAATAGACTCGAACTCACCCTCGAATTGCTCCATCTCGAGAGCAACTTGATAAGCATCCTCCAGCTTGTCCACCTTGCGACGGAGAAGCTCATACCGTAGGTGTGGGCGTAGGCCACGCCGGAACCGTGAGACGGTAAGGGAATCCTCCTCCGTGGCATCACATCGTAAGTAGTATTCATCAAATTCGGCGATGTAATCAGAGACGGACCGGTCTCCTTGGGTGAGACTTTGCCACCTCTCTATAAGACGCTGGCGGTAGGAGGTAGGGAGTTACTTCTTCCTAAGCTTCTCCCTCATATCGGTCCATGTATCGATCGGGGGTTCTTGACGATGAAATAATAGGTTCTCCATGTTTCTCCAATAGGTTTGGGCTTGGCCTAAAAGTTTCATCCTGGCATACTTGACTTTTCGTTGGTCCGACATCTCGAACCACTCAAAATATCGGTCCATACCAGCCTCCCAATCAAGGTAGACCTTCGGGTCTAAGGACCCGTCAAAGGTGGGAGGGTCGGCCCGAACGGTCCGAATGGCCCGTTCATCCATATCTTGGTCGTGGGTACGCCGTGTATGGCGATAATCACGACCATGTCCCCGATGCTCATTATCGGACTCGTAGTCATGCACCTCGGGGACTTCATGCCTCCTATTAGCTACCCCGTGAACCCTTGGAGTCGCGGTTTGATGAACCGGCTCCGGTTGACCTTGTGTAGGTGGGACGGGTGCCTGGACTGGGGCAATCGGTGGTGCCTCGGCAGGGCCTCTCTCTAGTGTGGTGACTCTCCCGACCAATCCTTGAACGGACTGGTTCGACCCAACGGCCCTATCCTCTACAACTTTCATCCTCTCTTCTAGGCGGGTGCCTAGGCCATTCACTCGGGTACTCGCTTCTTCCATCCTATCCACTCGAGTGCTTAACTCATCCATGCGCTCACTCAACCCATCCATTTTTTCCATAAGAGTTCGGAACATAGTGGCCACCTCATCGGAACTATAGACTCGGGATTCCGCCATTGGTGGTGGTGGGGGTGAGTATTGAGTACCTCGACGAGTGGGCATTCAAACACATCGACTAGACGACGCCGACTAAAGCAAACACACACTAATATGATGCACCTAGACGTAACCAAAACTCGGCATGTGGCGGAGTTAATCGATCCGAAGATCACTCGCGCAAGTGTGCGGTCTTCCCGATAGGCGTAGCCTAATGTTCGGACAACACCTTTTGATATACCGAGTAAAGGGATGCAAATGCGAAAAGACTCTTTTTTGTTTGTTTTAAAACAACGATGACCCTAAACATGACTTAGACCGACTAATAATTAGACGTAAATGACACTTTTTTTTTGACACCCTAGACTCAACTCGCTCTGATACCAAATTGATGCGGGACGAGGCCACGGACACGACAAGCTCGTGACTGCCCCTTAACGAGAGAAGCGTCGGATGTGCGCGGTTGAGAAACCGGCTGTGAGCTAGGGTGGTCGGCTCTCACTCGTGCCCGGATCGGGTCACGGGACGGTAACGCTCTCTCTCGCAGCAGCGATGATATAAATAGAAAGTGAGCTAATTACCCTATCATGCTCTCTAGCAGTGGCATAAGCAAGCATATATGAAAATTAAGCAAAATGCCAAGTAAGGGAGCGAATGCGATACCTCCACGCGCTCGGCGTGGGGACGACAGGCCCGGCCGAACTCGTGCTCCCGGGATAGTTAATAAATGAATATTACAGCAATGGAAATATGCCCACTCCACACAGGGAGGTAAAGGGTGACACCAGGGGCCCGGGAGGACCGAATTCGGGATGACGGGCAGCTTCGTGTGTTGATTCGGCTACACGCGTGATCACGACCGTGGGGCCCACGTGCTGTCTGGAGGGGTCGTGTGGGACCCGGTGGCGCCGCTGTAGTGTGGACACTTAGGGAAGTGTTCCCTGGGCTGGCGGCACACCGGAACAACCCCCGGGGGTCGGGCGGTTCCGATCGGCACCCGTCGGGTTTGCTGTCCAAGGACTGGTGGTTGCTGTTTTGCAGCGCGCGCTCCGGCGAGAATGGATGCTGCGATCAACCCCGACGTCAGATCGACACGAGACTGGCGCCGTTGGAAAGCTAGCTTGAAGTTATTCAATGTAGGCCTAAAGATCTGGCTTGGATCTGATCGGATCTTGACTTATGGAATTTTCAATCTTCTGTTGTACAGTTCCTGAAATCACAGGTCAGCAGAGAACATCCCTTTGGATTGCCTTTAACCGCGAGGGAGACGTTGGAATCAGGGGTTGTGTTCCTCAGTAAAGTTGTTGGAAGTTGAGCTGGGAAGACAGCAAAATTGGTTTGGACCCGTTTGAATGTATCTATGATTTTATGTGATTTGTTTAGTGGACGAAGGTCGGATCTGGGATCTGGCTGAAAGTACTGTAGCTTCTGTAGAACATGAATTTTTAAAAATAGGTAGAAGGATGATAAAAATTTAATAATAATTGTGGTGGTAGGGGACGATGGACCGAACTCCCAGTTAAATTGGTAGGTCTAACAGAAATCAAAAGGGTGGTCGAAGGTGGAGAACTCAGGGCTACTGTCACTGTAGACAGTGACAGAACAGATATGAGATTGAGAGTTGAACGAAATGGTAAGGATATGAAACGGTGGATTTTGAACCTCAATGTTTTTGTGGAGAAGGGGCTAGAAGATAGGAACCAACCCTCAAAAGTTCAAATCGATCAGAACTCATGGCTAGCTTCAGGAATTCTCGAACTACACCTCTGTCCAGTAGGATAGAAACTTGATGACGATTCCACGGCGGCTCGAAGGCGGCATGAACGGCGGCGGCGGCGGCACAGACGATCACCGGAGGTTGAGAGGGGATGATAGAAGAGGGATACACTCTAGATCTGGGGTTGGGGAAGGAAGAACAACAAGGGAGGAGAGAGGGGCGCACCAAGCTCCTTGAACACTCACAAAAATTCTGATTTTTCCATTCAATTTCTCATGAAAAATACAACATTATATAGGCTAGGTCTCTAACTAATTCTAGACCCTTGGATCAAGGGTTGATGAGTGAAGGGCTGGGATGTGGTTTGAACAACCAAAATAAATCCCAATATAATACATGGATCCCCCCCCCCTTAAAGAAGGCTATTTGGATTTGTCTTCTTTATTTAAATCTAGGTCCAAGTCCAAGGTTGGACCATGGACCAGCTACCTTGGGCCCGGGAGTTCAAGTGGACCAATATGGAGGAGGGAGGGGGCCCCTGCAGGGCCTACATGCACTTTTGCAAAGAAACCCAATGGCCTTTTGCAAATAAACCCACTAAGACCTACAATTGTGTACCCATATATCACGAGGGTATTCATACAAATACAAAAGGACGTAAATGTAAACACAATGTGAGCGGGCTGTCGTTGATGTCCCCATCAATTTGGTAAATGTGGAGGATCTTGCGTATATAGATGTGCAGGCGGAGGCGGATGACCATATGAATAAGTGGGGTATATGGGTGGTGGAGGGCAGACGGCGTCCACTTGATCATTAAAGCTTGTAGAACCATCTTGCTCACATGTGTTATTGATGCTATTGTCATCTCTCCTCTCCTTCCAATCTTTCACCATTTTAGTGATTTGATTCATGAAAGCGTGAAGATGATTGGCTTGAGAAGGAGGAGGAGGTCATGGGCTCGTGACCCTCTTGAGTTGTTTCTCCATCGAAGCGATTTTATCAAGAAGAGTTTTTTGGAGGGGTGTGACTTGCATAACGGAGGGTTGGTATGATGGCCGTGGAGTTTGGAGGGATTGACCCATAAAAGGACCCGGTCGGGCCGAGGCGCAAGGAACATAAGGGACTTGGGGCCGCGGGAGAGGAGAAATAAAAGGTGGCGGGTGATGGATCACCCTAGGAGGAGTATGTGTAGACGAAGGTGGGTGAGAAGAGGGAGGTGGGTGATGGATAACCCGAGGAGGAGTATGTGTAGACGAAGGTGGGTGAGAAGAGGGAGGCGGGTGATGGGCCACCCGGGTATGAGATGAAGAAGGTGGGTGATGGGCCACCCATGAGGTATTGAAAGAGGGTGAGAAGAAGATGCACCCTCAACAATAGCCTTAAGGGCTTGGATTTGTTGAGGGGTGAGATGATCTAATGCATGTAAGACTTGTGAAACCTTCTCGTCGTGTGGAGGAGATGGTTCCGGGGGAATAGTGACTAATGATTTATGTAAGGGACCACAAGATTGGAAATTGCCCATAGGTCAGGCAAGACCATAAGTGAGGACGTGGTCCCTTAGAAAAATTATGGTGAGAATTATGAAATTGAGGATTGTATGATGTGCTAGGTTGACCATCCTCATGATTGGGATTAAACATGTTGGTTTGATTATCAAAGCAAAACATCATGCAAACAAACAATATTTAATCAAAGCAATGTTGCAAAGATATCAAACAAGTTGAGATGCTTACATTTGATTTCTTAAGTTTGAGCTTGATGTGAATTAAGTGATTTTAGCAAAGTTTATGTAATTCACTCAAGGTAGAAACTTAGTTTCAATATGGTTTGCTTCAATGCCAACTATGTTGTTTATCTCACCACGTATAGGCCAACTAACCCGGGGAATTTCAAAGGTACAACCTACCCGGCATTCATGAGGGAATCCACGAGTGTTGGGACTTATAGAGGCTTGGTTTAGGAATTTCCAGTCTAATGAGACGGAATGCTCAATGGAGGGTCCTTCCTTCACCAAGAGGGGGTAGGAGGTCCTAAGAGTGTAGAGAGAGGAGGTCTCCCAACCCAAATGCCCTAGAATGCAAGTTCTAATGGAGATAAGATCAACAGAAATATAGATATAAGCAATGATCAAAGCCTTACACTAACAAAACAGCAACAGGAAAAAGGTTCCGTGAGAACAGAAAGAAATGGCGGCCAGTATAGTGGTCGTTGAATCAGGACATAGTGACTGCATGGCAGCCGCTGATTCTGTAACTGGCGCCTCTTCACAGAGACGTTGAATCAAGTGAACAGTAAATTGAGAATAAACTACGCCTTAGGGTTAGACGCTAAATCAAGAGATGGCGCCTCTCTGGAGTGCCACTAATTGCAGTAAAAAGTAAATAACAGTGCTAAATCAGGTGAACAGTAACTGATAGAAATATGCGTCTTAGAGCTAAATGCCAAATCATGGAACGGTGCCTCTCTAGAGGGGCGCTGATTGCATTAAACAGTAAATAATAATAATAATAAAATAATGGTTGTCTCTGCGAGAGGTAGCTGATTCTAAAAATAGTGGCTACCTGAGCATTCACTTATTCTTCACAACAACAGAGAGGAACACAGACAAGGAATGAAGGGAAGTTTTCTTCTTTTAAATGTCATGGGACAGTCCAAAAACTGGCAAATCAAGTGGGAGATGTGCACGTAGTGCACAAAGGGGTGGGGATAATGTGCTACGTGGAGCACAAAGGAGGGGCACACGTGAGTGCCGAAAGGAGGGGCACACGTGAGTGCCGAAAGGAGGGCTAATCAAAACAAAAATAATAAGTGTCCCACCGTGATCGCCAATGTCACGCCCCGAGATTATGCAGCGGAAACAATCAGGAATCGTTATCAGCCGGTTAGTACGCCTCTCGCAAGTAATATAATCAGAGCGCAAGACAATCACATAAGAGTAATTACACAATGTAATTCACCAAAAACAATTAACTTTATCCCTTCATAATAATCCCAAATTACATAAGAATTTTGATTCTAATTGCTAGACTCAAGAAAATTAAAATTACATTCTGACTCGACTAGACATGAATAACTAAGGCTTCTCTCGAGTCGTTGTCCTTCAATCGCTCTCGGACCCATTACTTGTATAATCAGAATCCGATTCACTTGAATTTCCTGAAAAAGATCGGAAAGTAGGGTAATGAGCACACTTGCCCAGTAGGTATCTTCGTATCAACATGAAGGTAATATTTAAGTAATTAGCATTTTAGCTCTAGAGAATAAGATAAATCATGCAGATACAATAAAACATGCGAATAAAGCCAAAGTAACAAGATATGATCAAGCTTGAGATATGAGAACATAATCTTATCAAATAGATAGCAAGAATGTAACTTGGCCTTTCCATGAATAAGAATGTAACAAGAATGCACTTTTCATAACCATGAAGGCTACGCACTAGAAAGTCATGTAACAAGTAAGTAAGTACTTTAGGCTTAATAGCAAGTACTTCGTGAATTTCTGTGGACCTTTCAATCATGTGGATTTACCAATCAAGTATTCGTGGATCAAGTATCATGGATTTTCACTTATTTATAGAGAAAGTACTCCCAGCGCAATGCGATGCCAGTAGCATCATACCCCATGATTAATAGTATGTTTTCGACAATCAGTCGAGGGGACTAGCATAGAGCCCTTGAACACAATCAGTGCTCGATCGCATCTTCAAGTATAAATCAAGCTACTTCCATGTTTCAAGCAATAATGTGGCCAATAATGTACAAGTTCAACATAAAGTTCCATGATAAAGTAACTGTTCTTCGGGGGTTTTTATGCCGGTGACTGGGGTAAAGGTAGGGATACGGCGAGGAAGAAAAAGTACGGGAGTTTGATGTATCTCGGGTATTCTCCGTCATGACCGTAGGCCTCTTACGGCGGTTCCGGACACTCTCCTTTTATGAAAAGTCGAGGGGTTGTCCGAGTGGCACGAGGGGTTTCCGGGTTTAAGGGAAACGTGACTGGGATGTGGGCGTGCCAGTCGATTTCTCGACAATCACCTATGGAACCAAGGGTTGACTGAGAATGTGTCGCCAGGATGCGGCACGTGGCTGGAGGGATCGAACGACGCGTGGATAGACGGGGTTCCACGGGTGCGAGTGCGCAGGCGATTGTGGGAATCGTGTACTGGACGTCTTTGCCCACCGACCGCAAGCGATCGGAGTTTATTTACATTGGATTAAATCCGAACACCTTTGTTCTATGCTGAAGAGAAGCCTATTTATGCCTGAAGCTTTAGGTGGAGGGTCGACAGCATTGCACAGCTGGGGGTTTGCACTGGGCAGAATGATGTTGGCTGGGGTCAGTGGGGCTGTGGATGCACACTAGGTGACATGCATAGGGGCTGAGGGTCCGAACGTGGATGCGAGCGCATTCGTTCAAATGACAATATAATTTCTGAGAGCTATGTAGCTTTATAGGTAGGCCATAGTGGCCGAGGTACAACATGCACAAGCCACGGGACAATTTCGACACGATGGTCGATCCCCGGGTCAATGCGTGACAAAGCGGGTATCCGCATGTTTTACAGAGGGTTCCTCTCGTGGCATGGGCAATGCTCGCTTTGCCGACGAGGGACTATGATTGGATAGCTGGTGAAAGCATCGGGCTGGTGTCTGGGCGAGGGTCGATCACGGCTCAAGTCGAGTGGTCGGAAATGGCCTCGTGACTGTGGGGAAGCGTGACATCATGGTGCGTGCGTAGTTGCGATTGGCGGGCACGCGAGGGGAAATCCCGACATGAGGGGGCGTTCACCCTTGTTGTTATGTAATATGGACGCAGTCTATCTCCACGAAATGTGGATCTAGAGGGGGGTGAATAGATCTAATGCCAAATTAAAAACTAGTATAAGCTCTAATGCGGAATATAGGCAAACAGGAGTTAAGCCAAATGAAGAACCACTATGTAAAGGGTCGACACATGCAGCCACACAATAGAACACAAGCAATCTCACTAAGGTGCACAATGAAAACACAAGACCCACAAGCAAACACACAGTAGGCAGCAATTTTAAGGTGGTTCAATCTCAATCCAGAGATCTACGTCCACCCCACACTCCAACTAGTGTGTGGATTCTGCTGACTAATAGCTTGAACAGCTAGGCAACACAGCTTGCCATACAACCGCTGATACACAGCTTCGCTGGGCTTTACAGCTTGCCGACCATAGGAACAGATCCTCTGCAACAGCAGGGCAATACAGCTTAGCCGTCCGAGACCAAGTCTCGCCTGCTGAGGATTACAGCTTCACCTGTCCAGTGGAGACCTCCACTGCAAATGTTGCCTCACAGCTTGAAGAAACAAGAGTTCGAAAGCAGTAAAACAGAAGCAAATGAAAATAATAAAACCCGGAAGGGAAATAGCTCTTAATGAGCAAACATATCAGCTCTGGTATCTGAACCAAGAGACTGATTTACAACCTCTCGAACAAGTTCTCTCAATCTCACTCTCTCAACTCATCTCTTCTCTCTTTCTCTTCTTCTTTGTTTTTCTTTCTTCTTTCTTTTCTTCTCCTCTGTGGATCGGTGGCTCTCTGCTGCTTTTCGCTCACTGTATATACTTTGCCCACTTCACCGATCTCTGCTTCATCTGAAGATGAAGACTTGTATATATACCAGCAGCAGGTGGATAAGGGCGCGTGGCTTCCACATTTCCCGCCCAGTGAATTCGCCAGAACCGAGGCAATTCCATCCACATGGCAGCATCCTTGATGGGCTGTTTCCACGTGTCACCATCATGGTACCTCGTCCTTCTTGGATCATGAGCCAAGTCACCAATCTCTGTAAAGAATCCCTATCAGACAGAATATCAGATCATCAGTTGTAAGTATAGAACCATGTACATACTTTGTGAACTCGAACGCAATGTACAGACTCTGCCCAATGTGTAGACTTCATATAAGAAGGCAACGACTGTACATACTTAGGCAATGTAACGACTTGGACTGACAACAGACGATGTATGGACTTCACTGTATGGACTTTATGAACTCGTCGAATGCAATGTACAGACTTCAGACTGTGAAGGCTTTGTGAATGTGAATATATTGTACAGACTTCACGTTATGCTTGAAACACTAAGGAAGACAGACAATGTATGGACTTAGGCAATTGAAAGGCTTGCCAGTGTATGAACCTGTTGAACGTGCAGCAATGTGCAGACTTTAATGAAAGATGCAATGTGTAGACTTGACAGACACAACAGCCAGTGTATGGACTTAGGCAGGCTTCAGCTCGTGCAATGTATAGACTTCATGCAATGCAATGCAGATGAATGTATAGACTTCATGCAATGCAATGCAGACCAATGTACAGACTTTGGCGAAGCAAAGGCTATACAGACTTCAACTAAAAGATGCACGATGTACAGACTTGGAGATCATTCAATAGCCAATGTGTAAACTTCACGATGTATAGACTTTCCAAAGGAAAGGCTGTACAGACCTGAACAAAGCAAGGCGGCGAGTGTATTGACTTCCAATGTATAGACTTGCCAACCGAGCGATGTACAGACTTGAACAAGGAAACTCTGTACAGACTTGATCAAGGCAAGGCAGTCGAGTGTATAGACTTCCAATGTATAGACTTGCCAAGGGAAACGATGGTAAAGCTATCAGTGTATAGACTTTGAGTGCAACGTCGGTAAAGCTACCGATGTACAGACTTGCGAGTGCAACGTAGGTAAAACTTCCAATGTACAGACTTCGAAGTTTAACAGGTGGATGTACAGACTTGGAAGTTCACTGATTGATGTACAGACTTCACCTCGATGTATAGACTTGGAAGTTCAATGAAGGATGTACAAACTTCACCTTGAGCATCTACAGTGCATTGTATGGACTTGAAGAATGATGCACAGTGCAATGTATAGACTTCATGACTATGCTCATGCAATGTATGGACTTTGAAAAGATAAGGCCAATGTATAGACTTTAATGATGTGTGCTACAGTCCAATGTATGGACTTAGCTTCGTGCATACTACAGTCCAATGTATGGACTTATGAAGAGTGATGCATGACGCTGTACAGACTTTGAGTGAAAGTCCAATGTGCAGACTTCACTTGAAATAGTCTGATGTACAGACTTCGCCTAACACAATCCAATGTATAGACTTAGCCTGAGCCACTGTATAGACTTGCTGAATGTGCGTGCTGCAATGTATGGACTTCGCTCAATGCACAAGACGCTAAGTCAGACGGACAGTGTACATACTTAGCCAATGCAATGCAATGTTTGGACTTCAACTAAGACAAACGATGTACACACTTAGCCTGAACCACTGTATAGACTTTGGGCTCGCCATGCAGTGTATAGACTCTATGTGCAATGTGTGGACTTTGAGTGTGTGTGCAGTGTGTAAACCTGTGAAGTGCATAGAACACACATACAATCTGATAAGAACAAATTCATCAACGCATAAGCAATTGCCAATTAATCAAAACAAGGTGTTACCAATGAAGTAAAGCATATGTCAACATCATCAACATAGAGGAGTCACAACAATCTCCCCCTTTTTTATGATGGCAACCCCCTATCATATAGAATAGCAGTTACCTATCATACAAATGATGAGAGACATGATTTGTTATTCAGATTGTCATGCAGATGCTATGCATGCATACTACGAAATGCATACACTTCCCCTAGAATGAATTCAGAAATCATACAATATTCTCCCCCTTTGCCATCAACAAAGAGGAGGGAAAGTGAGTACAAGTGAAGGAACTAGAGATACTATCTGACTGGCATTCTGAACAAGTAGTTCAGGAATAAGCATGCTAAAGCACAGATTCTTCAGTCATATGAAGTTATAAACTACTTTCAGATAGAATTCTGGTTTAAAGACTATAAAATTTTGAGTTCATGCACTACAATCATTGGATAAGAGTTCTGTGCATGATAAAACAATAAACCAGAAACACATTTGCATGGGAGATTCAGTTTCAAAATATCTTACTTTCATAGACTCAGTAAAACTGGTTAAGAGATACCAGGTCATGTATTGAAATTAAACAGTTTGACATCCATGAAATTACTTTTGAAGGAGCAGCATTTTCAATACTAGTTCATTAAGGGAATTCAGGTGCCATTTGTCTTTTTACGTGAGGGTATACGTTTATCAAACGCCAATACCCCTAGATACTCAACATCATGGACCATTCTGCCTATGATCAACCACAATAAAACTAATTTACACTTTTTTGTGTGAGGGTACACTTTTATCAGACGCTAGTTACCCTCAGGTACTCAGTGAAACCAACCTACTATTTTGATCATTTTATATAGAGATAGCTGATACACCTCATGACATGAGTGTTGTCCACTTCTTTGATGGATCACTTAGTTTCTCAGTGATTTATCAGTCATTGCTCTACCAATGTTATTTTTCAATTGATTTTCAATGATTTTCAATATTTTTCTTAGCTGCCCTTTATTTGTTTCAGAATGACTTGTTTAAGAACAATATACATACTTAGCTTCTCTAACATGATTTCAGATGAGTTTTCAGATTTCAGATATGATTAGCTTTGTCTGACATGAAATAAGAAAAGGGTTGAGAGTTTTATCAATTTTCAGCTTTCCTATTTACTGATTGCAATCTTTAAACTCCAAAAATTATAAAAGTTAAACCATTAAGTCAGTCTTTAAGCAATTGAAATTCTTATAACTGAAGAAGTCCATTTTCTATTGCTTAGGAATCAGAACTGACTAACAGATTGCCATATGTCAGATTCAACTCATTCAGGGCCAAAGAATGAATGAAATCAAGAAAGTTGATGACCACTCTGAATTTCTAATAATACCCCCCTGTCTATATGCATGCAGTTTTGCAAATGAATGGCAAGAATTGGATACCAAGTGTTATGTTAGATGAGAGAAAGCTTAAACACAATCATAACAAAATGATATGCAATGAATAATATGTCAAGAAAAAAAATTTGTCATGCATGTTCATGAGTCTGTTGCAACATTCAACATCCATAAGATTTATTCAAGCTATCAGATGCAAGTCCAAATCAGAAAGTTTATTCAAAGCAGCTAAACAAATTATTCATCATGCTGAAATTTACATAAGCCAAGTTCTCTTCTAAGAAATTTAAATCTTTCATTCCCAAGAGGCTTAGTAAAAATATCAACAATTTATTTTTCAGTTTCAATGAAGTTCATTTCAATCTCCTTTTTAGTTACAACATATCTGAGAAAATGGTGTTTTATCTCTATATGCTTAGTCCTTGAATGATGAACAGGATTTTTAGCAAGGCATATAGCACTAGTATTATCACACAAGATTGGAATACATTCCAATTTTATCTGATATTCATCTAGTTGGTGCTTGATCTATAGTACTTGGGCAGCACAATTACCTGCTGCAACATATTCAGCCTCAGCTGTAGACAATGCTACAGTGTGTTGCTTCTTAGATGCCCAAGATACTAGACAGCCACCAAGGAATTGACAATAGCCACTAGTGCTTTTTCTATCTACTCGACACCCAGCATAGTCTGCACAGTGTAAGCTAGAAGCTCTAACTCACACCTAGCAGGATACCATAGACCTAGCTGTTGGGTGCCTAGTAAATACCTAAAAATCCTTTTCACAGCCTTAAGATGAGTTTCTTTAGGACTAGCCTGAAATCTAGAGTATAAACACACTGCAAATTGAATATCAGGCCTAGATGCTGTAAGATAAAGAAGAGATCCGATCATACCTCTATATAGCCTTTGGTCCACTGGTTTACCTTTAGGATCTTCATCCAAACTAGTTGAGGTACCCATTGGAGCAGCTATTTCGTTGAGGTTATCCATCTTGTACTTCTTCAATAGATTCTTTACGTACTTGGACTGAGAGATGAAAGTGCCATCCTTTGATTGTGTAACCTGCAGTCCAAGAAATAGTTTGAGCTCACCCATTGAGCTCATTTCAAACTCATCAGTCATAATTTGAGAGAATTCTTCACACAATTTGGAGTTAGTTGACCCAAACACAATGTCATCCACATAAATCTGAATAATAAGAATATCTGAATGACTCACCTTGGTAAACAATGTTTGATCAATTATACCTCTTGTGAAATTCTTGTCGGTGAGGAATTTACTCAACCTGTCATACCAAGCTCTAGGAGCTTGCTTTAAACCATAGAGAGCTTTATTGAGTTTGTAAACATGATTAGGGTAATCTAAACATTCAAACCCAGGAGGCTGTCTCACATAGACATCCTCACTAATCTCCCCATTTAGAAAAGTAGATTTCACATCCATCTGCTGAAGATTTATACCTAGGGAACATGCATAAGCCAATAATATTCTGATTGCTTCTAACCTAGCTACAGGGGAAAAAGACTCTTCAAAGTCTATTCCAAATTCCTGATTGTACCCCTGAGCTACAAGTCTGGCTTTATTTTTAATGACATTCCCTGATTCATCAGTTTTATTTCTGAACACCCATTTAGTCCCTATGACTGTTTCATGATGAGGAGGTGGAACCAAATGCCACACCTTATTCCTGTCAAATTGATTGAGCTCCTCATGCATGGCATTAATCCAATACACATCTTTGAGAGCACAGTCAATGGACTTGGGTTCTACTTGTGAAACAAAGGCAAAAGCATTCAATTCATTTTGAATTCTTAAGTGGCCTCTAGTCCTAGGGGGATCATGCAGATTTCCAATCACATTATCTACTGGATGATCTTTAAGATATCTAATGTTAACAATTTCATCACCATGAGTTTCATTTACCTCCCCTCGAGCTGTAGGCTCTTCATTAGGCTCTTCATTTCCTTCATCATTTTCGGATTGGTCTGCAGGATTTCCTTCCTTCAGAATATCACAATTTTCTTCATTCTTGCATTGACCAACATTAGAATTTACCAAGGATTCATCAAAGACTATATGTGGAGATTCTTCAATAGTTTTGGAATTCAGATTATACACTCTATATTCTCGGGTATTTTCAGAATAGCCAAGAAAGATTCATGGTTCACCTTTAGGTTCAAATTTGTCAAGGTCTCTTTTATCATTTATATGAATGAAACATTTACAACCAAAAACCTTGAAATGAGAAATAGAAGGTTTCTTACCCTTTAAGATCTCATAAGGTGTTTTCTGAGTAGAAGGTCTTACTGTGGCTCTGTTAATTACATAACAGGCTGTGTTTACTGCTGTGGCCGGCTTGCTTATTGGCGGAGGGACGACAGTTGGCCCTAGCTCCTACTGCATTGGCCAACATATATCAGGGACTGGGAGTTCTGGCGGCGCACCCGGCGCCGAGAGAGAGGAGCATTCTTCTACCGACCCACTATCTTAGTGTGTGGGCCGGGCTATTTTTTCGAGGACTAGTAGCACGGGGGACTGTGGCAAACCCGACGGCACCTTTATTATTCAGCTTCACTGGATAGCCTGATGGAGACACCGAGGCACAGCTAGAGGGGGCTAGGAGAGCCCTTTGCTACCTGCCCGCCCAGGGCGAGGAGGGATTACCACTCCAGCCTTTTTCTGGGAATGCTAGATGGAGGGGCGACCAGCACCCGTCCCAGTTAGGGGGTGCCAGACGCAGGGACACGGACTGAGTGGGTGATGAGAACCTGGTCGGCGGTGTTGACATTGCACCGGTCCTCGACGAGTCTCTTGGAGCCGTTCTACCCGCACCGGTTCGCGAGGATTTTCGGCTACGACCAGGGGATTCCGCCAAATCGGGAATTCCGGTTGACAGGCCAGCAGCATAGAGGGAAGGACACCCACCTACTAGCGACAGCGTGGTGGGACTTCTACTACCGTCGGGAGCCGGAGCAGTACCCGACACCGGAGCAGGGACACTGAGGACGGTTCGACGTGCACTATGCCAAGTGGTGGTTTGAGCACAGCCATCTATATAGACAGAAGGTCTCCGCGATCAGGAAGGCGGAGGAGATTCGCTTACTGAGTGAGGATCTGCCTCCTATTGCACTAGACAACTGGTACTTAAGGACCCGCATCGCCTGGATCCATCGGGAGGTCGAGCGACTTGCGGAGTGGTGGCCCCGGAGCAGCTGGGGCTCGTCGTCTGGGAACTGAGGCAATGGAGGGGCACTGAAGCCCCTGAAATAGGTGGTGACCACGGCGGCAGCGACCGGGGCGAAGGTGCCTCGACCGAGGGCACCTAGGATCTGGTGGGCCTAGTTCTTGGCCGACTGCGGCTTACGGAGCCGAGGTTCGTTGGACCGGGTGCTCCCTGAGGGGAGTTTCGCTAGTACAGCTGTTAACGACTGGCGGCGGCATATTGGCTACACGATCAGGTCGACCGGACCCGTGGAGTTCGTGTCCCATATTGAGTGTGCTCACACTCTGAGGGACGTCCGAGAGGCCGTTGCAAAGGCTGCCCGTGTGTTGGCACTGAAGCCAGAGCAGTTGGTTCCTCTACCATTGACCCCCTTTTGGGCTTATCCCATTCCCACCTCCCCCGTTCTGGTTCCTGGGCTTCCTGCCCGTGGTCTCCGGCCATGGCCTGTCGCTGGAGGGCCAAGGCAGCCTCCCGCCGACCTGACCCTACTACTAGCGCTCCTCCTCCTCCGTAGGCGGTTGCTGGCGGCGTCCCTCCTCCCTCCTCGATCCCCAGCGTCCTCCCAGGGGAGTCAGCCATTAGCGTCGGTAGGGTCGATGTTGTGCCCCCTCCGCTTGCATCTTATGTTGGCTCTGTGGGTGAGGTAGTGCCCTTCTTGGCAGCTATTCCTTCGCCGTCCACCGTGGGGTCCTCGGTGCCCCCTGCTGAGCCCTCCGGTGGGTTGGCTACTCCGGTAACTTCTCTAGGCGTGGGTGGGCCCATGCTTGCCGTTTCCATCACCGGCCAACCATCGTCCAAGGCTGGCGCGCCTTCGTCCATAGCTAGGCTTCTCCCTCCCCTAGCTCTAGCTCCTTCATAGGCACCTAAGGCCATGGCTTCTCACATTGGCGAGTCATCTGCGGCGTCCGTGCTCCTTAATCAGCCTGCCGTTCACACCGAGCCTTGCGGTGGCGAGCCCTTCCCTATGCCGGCTGCTAGTGTAGCTCCTCCACCACCCTCGCCTGCATCCCAGTCATTGGGCATTGGGCCGTCTTCTCCACTCATCGGGCGACACGTTGTTGGCCAGCCTCGCACGCAAGCCTCAGCGGGAACCTCAGTAGCGCCTTCCTCTTTCGCTGACCGGCCCATCCCGTTGACTTCTCCTGTTCTCAACCATCCCCATGCCATTCTCCTGGGCCCCACCTCCTTTCCCCTCGATGGGACGCTGGGCAAAAATGATACTCTATTTTTGCCCCAACGCCCCCCTTCGCCCTTTGCTGTCCCCGTGGGACCTCTGCCTCTTGCACCTGGCCTGCCGCCGTCGACCCCGGTCGCCACCGATGGTCTGCCCCCCTCCCTTGGTGGAGTCTCTGGGTCGGTTCCGCTCCATGCTGACCCATCCCCTCCCCAGCCATGCAGCCTTGGTTCCTCTCCCGTGGCCGAAGGTTTGTTGCCAGAAGATGCCCACCTGCTGGCTTGTGTCGCTGCCGGTCGTTGCGTCTCTTCGGCGGCCACATCTGTACATGGCGTTGGCATCCTCCCTCTCCCTCATGTTGTGGCCGTATCATCTCCCCCCTTGGTGGAGGGCTCTCTCCCTGTTGCGCCTGGAGTTCACCCTTGGCGGAGGGCTCTCTCCTAAGCTCTCTCTTCATGTCCCACCATGACTCGATGGGCCATTGCCTTCTAACATCTCTCAAACGTTCAATGTAGTCCCACTTTTCGGCGGCCTCATGAAGAAGCCGCTCTTTGGCAAAAGAGAATTGCATTGCCTCGGACATAGTATAACACTCAAAATATGCGTCCATGGCGGCTTCCCACTTGAGGTAGTCGCTCGGGACCTTGGTTCCATAGAAGTCCGAGGCTTCGGGCCTACGGATGTGGTGAGGTTGGATTCCCCATCCTTGGTGGTGTCGCCACCATTCATATGAACTAGGCGTTTGGGAACCCATGGGACTCGGGGAGCTAATGGATGGCCATGTCGACACTTGGACACGACACTAGACACGACCCAAAAATATGATGTAAAGTTGAAATGAGACTCAACTAAACACCGAGACACGACTATGTTGGAATGCACTAACTAGGAACCTAGACTTAACCCACTATTTGGTACTAGGCGGAGATAATCGATCGAGGATCACTCGCGCAAGTGTACGGCCTTCCCGATAGGCGTAGCCTAACGCTCGGACAACACCTTTTGGTATACCAAGTAGAGGAATGCAAATGCAACCTTAGACTTAGATGACCCTAGACTTGAACCGACGCTCTGATACCAATTTGATGCGGGATGGATGACGACCGGGCTAAGACGTACGACATACTTGATGTGCGGCTAGCACTAACACGCTAAAGGCAAGCCGGGCGGCTGACCACCGTGGTGTTCTCCGGGTGGAGACGTCTCTCAACTGCACTCTAACTAGCCCGACGATCGTCCCTTGTGAGGGAAACGTGGGGATCGCAGCGGTTAAGGAACCACTGTCGCCTAGGGTGGTGCAGTCCGAGCTCGGTGCTCGACTGGAGCTAAGGAACGGCTCTCACTCACACACAATCGCGGTAATTGAAACTAGCTAATGGCCCTAATCTCACAAACGCAGCATATATGACAATATACTAAACCAGCAATGTGAGATAGGAACGAGCACGTACCTCCACGACTAGGCGTAGGGAAGAATTCCCGGCCGAATTCAAATAACCCCAATACACACAATCGTTAAGATTACAATTTCAGAAATATTCGCCCACTCCACGCAGGGAGGTAAAGGGCTACAAACACTAAAGTTGGGGTTGCTGGAACCCGGGTTGATGGGCCGCACTCGCAGGAGGCGAGGGAAGCGAGCCAGAGCCGATCGGGTGGGCCGAATGGAAGTCGACTCGATTCTGCCCGCGCTGCTCACCCTGCGCAGCAAACTTGCGAAGGCCGGTACGCCAATATCCGATGGCGGATCGGAGTTCCATTTGTTTGAGAACGTCAACGACAGGACGTAGTTTGTCTACTCCGAAGGGCGTGAACAGATCTTTTCAGATCTGGGTGCAGCAGCGACTGAACTCGGCTTCTAGTTTTGTGCACCCAGAACTGCACAGGAAGACAAATAATTATCGAAAAATTGGCTCCCGATGTCGGATCGAGGCGCCGTTTGTGGGAACTCGTCGAAGACCACCAGAGGAAGACGTAGTCCAAATATCTCACACAGATCTAGACGGGATGAGGCGGGGCAGACTTTGGAAGTCGGCTCTGGTTCTGAGTCGGGTCTGCACAGATCAGCTCGCGCGATCCCACGAGAATCATCGCAACGATCAGCACAGATCTTGGATCGGGACGAGATTGGTGGCAGCGCGAAGAGGACTCAAAATCCTACAACCACTCCGAAAGGCAGCTCCTGATGGCTTGAGAGGAGATTTGAAGAAATTCGTAATCAGTAAACTCCAGATCTGGACAGTAGGCTCGGGCAGATCTGCGCGCCGTCACGAGAAGGATTGCTGCCGGCGATCCAGAACTCCGATCGACGCGAAACCACCTCTGAAATCTTCCTGACTTGTAGAAGTATCACTGAGAATTTTGGTGGAAACAGATGATAAGAGGATGGAGGAGGATAGGGGGTGAGTCACACGCCTAAGATTAGTCCCGTCACAGGACTGGGCAGGGCATCACACCCATGGGGGGGGGGGAAGAGAATCACTCTCTTAACTCAAAATCCTTTCACAAAAACTTCATTAACCTCTTCACTGAGATTATACAAGTGTTTATATAGTGGTTTGGCAAGGGGGGGCTGGGAGGTTTGATGGAACCATGGGGAGGGGAGGGGGCTGCGCCCCTTTGACTAAGAGAGGGAGAGAGGGGGAGACAAGGGGACATGACTCACCTACTTTCACCTACCTTTGAATTTTAAAGGGAAGGGGGGTAGGTGGCAGCCATTCTTTTGGACCAGCAGCCTTCTCCATGTGGTAAATGGGAGGGAAGATAAGAAAACAAAAAAAATCAGCCTAATACAAACAAAGAAGGGGGCGCCCCCTTCATGGGCCAAGAATGGGCCAAGTTTGGTCCATGGCCACCCCTTAAGCCCATTCAATCATATGGCTTATGGCCTTTCTAGCCTAGATGGCCCATGAAGAAAGGAAGCCCAATTGGGCCTTACACGGCTTATGGATTCATCATGATGGTCCAAGGCCACTCCTCCTTAATGGATTCTAAAGGGGCTTTAAACCAAATGGCTTTTAAGAGCCTTACAATCAGCCCAAAATGAAAACCCAAGTACAAAGACACATTACAAGCCCAAATTTAATGTAAACAAAGGCTAAAAGTATCTAAACTCAAGCCAAATTGCCTCCATTTCAAAGGAAAGCCGATGTAGTCCGATTGGTGCTCCGCGTATGGTACCGTCGGCTCGCCGGTTCGTGTTACTCGCTCCTTCCAATGTCCGCACCACCTGGGCTTCACCTGCGACTGTGGAAGGTCTTCCCCTGCCTGCCACGGCTTCGGAGTCTCCCACCGTCGCTCCTCGCATCATCCAAGACTTGGCGGTGCCCGGTCTTGAACCGGTCTCTCTCGGGACCTCCGTTACTACGATCCTTTCAAGCCCGTCCTCCAGGCCGCTGTCGCTTCTATTGCAGTGGAGGGCATCCTCGCGCCTAGCTCCCCCCTCCCTCTTGCGGCTGCCACTAAAGCTAAGTCGGCGGGCTTGGTGTCTCAGATTTTAGCTTGGTGCGGCCAGTTGCCGAGTTTGCCTCCGGTTTCTGCATCAATGATGCCGGTAGTGGAGCAGGGTTCTTCTGCCGCTCCTGCCTGGCCACCTGCCATCTCCCTAGTTCGGTCTTCTACCTCCATGGTCTTGGGCCTTGCAGCGCCCACCGTCGACCCTTCTGCATCGACTGCCCCCGGCACGGGTCTCAACGCCACTGCACAACCTTGGTCCCCTGCTGTCGTCCCCCCCAGACGCAGTTGGGTCTTCTATTCCAGCAGTGCCTCCTGCCTCACCTGGAGGTCTGCAGGCGGCTATCTCCTCACCGGCACCACTTGGTCCCCCACCTACCGCCACACGTGTCTCCTTCGCCGAGGCCGTCAAGCGTGCTGCACGATCTTCTTTTCGAAGAGCGTCATCCTCCGAGGAGCGCGCACGTCCCTCCCTCGACCCCCCCTCTAGGGCCCCTGGGATTGAGGAGGAACCTCCCGCCACTGAACACCGGATCAACTTCACCTCCCCTCTCCAGTGCCTCTACATTCCGGGCGTCGAGCCGATTCCGGATGAGTTGTTTGATCTTACTCGTGCTCACACCATCTTCGTTGGCGATCACTGTGATGACCGTTCGCGACCGGTTGCGAGGGCTGATGGCGTTGCGACTAGGAGCTCCCTCCACAGATCCAATTCCACTAGCTCCACTAGGGACCGCTGAGATCTGTTGCTGGGGTCTTTGCCACCATCGGCGCATTATTTCTCTGCCTCCCTTCCGTTTCTTTCAATGTATGTCCTTTGCACCACATTACTTTTATGAGTGGTGCCCCCTCTCTCTCCTCCTCCTGTACTTCTCTTTTATTAGGCATCGCTTTATGAAAAGGCTTGCTTGGTGGCCGGGATAGTGTGTTCATCTTCTTCCGCAATGAAGGGATGAACCCCCTCTCCCGTCTACCCCCTTGCAAGTATCAACTTTAGTTAAAAAAATGTCCTTTTTTTAGCATACTGCCTTAGCTGGGTGGCTTTCTGGGATATATAATTGAAGCGTTGTATGTTGCTATGTTTGTTGACAGGTTCTGCGGCGGAGGGCGATCAACCCTATATCGAGACGTACTCAGGGAACGGAGATGGGGGGCTGCAACCTAGGCGGAAGCGCCCTCGAGTGGATGCAGGGGAGACTGAAGTCGGTGAGCCCCACAAGGGACTCGAGGTTGGGGAGCAGGTTGAGGGGGAGCCAGATTTGAGTAAGCATTTTATTTGCCCCTTTTCTCCTTGTTGGTTTAGTCCCGACTGCTGGTTAACTTTGCTATGTTGGTCTTGTTTCTTGTAGCCCAATGGAGGCCGGCGCGGAGGCGGCCTTCTCTCCCCCTCAGGAAGCTGACCCCCTACCTGATGACGGGGTCAAGTGCAAGATAGACATGGAGGGGTTTCTCCAAGTGATGGATGAAATTGCCCCCAACCTCGAGACCTTCCCTGACTTTGAGCCATGGAAAGCCGCTGGGGGAGCCCGTTCAGGTAAGAGCTTCTGATGCTAGACATACGCTGGCTGTGGCTTTGCCCGATTGTGGCCATTGACATAGCCGTTCATACTGTGCAGAGACGGCAGAGGTGTTGGGGGCCGAGGCCCCTAGCAAGGCACTGTGATGGGGTCATCACCATCCGTCCTGACACTCTCGACCATTCTCGTCACCTCGGAGGCGTACATCATGGTCTAGTCATTTATTTTGAGTCCTATGTATTTTTCTTTATTTTATTTGAGTCATATCATTGTAATTTCCCTTTTATTTGAGTCATGTCCCTAGGTCTTGTGCTTATTTCCCTAGGTTTGAGTGTCATTAGGTTTATTAGTTAGCTATTGGGCCCAATTCATTGGGCTTGGCCCATGGGCGCCCCTATCTTGTTGGTTATTAGTCAATGTGTCAAAAGTCAGGGTCTTATTGTAAATTGTGAGATCCCTATAAATAGGACCCCACTCTCTCCATTTTGAGGTAATGAATCAATGAATGAAAAACTTGCCATTTTGAGAGTTCAAACTTCTTATCTAGTGGAGAGATTATATTATTTGGGTGAGAGACCCTAGGGGAGAGATTCCCCACCCATCCCTCTCTTAATCTCTCTCTTTCACTCCCCTTCCTCTCTCGTCCACACCCAATTTTGAAAATTTTCTCTCTCCTCCCTTCCCAACCACCACTCTCCCACCTATCCCCATTAAAGGCCACTCCCCTTCCCCACACATCCCATTACTCTACTCCCTAGTCCCAAGAGAGCTATCACCAATCCTAGCTTCACCTCCCAACCCCCAACTACCCCACCCACTTCCCCAAGCACCCTTCCCACTACCCCAAGCACCCCTTCCCTTCCCCAACACAGCCCCTCCCATCCCCAAGACCACCATTGAATACCCTCCATTAAGGAAAATTCAAACTCACCTTCCCTCCACCCACTTGTGCCCCCCTCACCTTCCCCTCTCCCTCCAAGCCCAAATTCGCAGCTCCTCTCTCACCCATAGCAAACACCCCATTCCAGCCCCCATTCTCCCCTTCCCACACCTTGAAACCCCCCCCCTAGACCCCCTCACAGCTGGGGGTTGCCCCTACACACAACCACCTCATTTTCCCTCCCATCTACCCCATTCCCCATTACCTATCTCTACCCTCTCAAGTTCTGGTTGTAGGCAACAGATTGTCCGCAGGTTGTAGAGGTCACCCCATCGTCCCCTGGGAGCTTCAGGTGGCATACCATACATCGACGGAAGCGTCTGCCTGTCTTCTTTGCAACGGTGGTGTTCCCGTCCCATTCCGAGTTCGTGATCGACCAGGAGAGCCATTCTCCCACAACTGCGTAGATTCCCCCTGGCAGGAGACCAGAGCCGGATTGGAAGCTTGACTCCGATGATCGTGTTGGGAATCGGATCAAGAGTTCTTCTTCAAACATCTTCTACTACGAGTCTTCTAAAATCTTCAAGAAGCAGAGCCCCATTTGGTGACAGGACCTGAAAGTTATCAATTTTCTCCCTCGGGTGCTCGGTTCTGCTTCCACTTAGTCTGCACCGACCCCTTCTCAGTGTTCAGAGCCTACCGGTCGACCCTGACATTTGCTGGCATCCCCGTCGATCTTGCTTCGAAGAGGACTCGTCAGCGGTTCCAACGACTCTGGCGGTACCTGATTCTGAGCTTGGGAGTGACCGTGGCAACCTTTGCTTCCTGCTGTTGGGAACCTGAAGCTGTCAGATCTGAGGGTCTGCCACCCTGTTCAAGCCCCTACCCCGACCAGCAGCGGTGCCCGAAGAAATTTACAAAATTCAAGAATCATCCAGATCCAGCTACGAAGAATATCCAAGTGGTTTTGTCTGCAACAAAATTCGGGGCTGACGACAGCGTCCAAATACCTGATGGTCTGTCTTGAGACACAGTCAGCGGGCAGATTCGGCTTCGACTTCCCTCTCTTCACTTCTAGCTCGAATTCCCCTCCCCGCTTGGCCGGCTGAAGGTCCCTCCCTGCGTGGAGGTCGTATTGAGTGTATTCATTATCTTCCCTTCCCCGAGATCCCCCCCTTTGCATGGGGATAGTTCATGTATTATTTACACTCACAGGTTTGAAGCTACATCGACGCGGCGTGTGGGTGCTTCCCCTCGCCTCCCCTCTCACCCCCGTCTCCGACCGGAGTCGGTTTCTTCAAACCGGCTAGGTGAGAACTCGTCCCTTGCTCTCAATTATTCTTGTTCATTTAATATTCTCCAATTGCGCCGTCGGTAAGGAAGAGAGCGCCCGATCTTAAGGCTCCACCGCACTTGTGCGACCCCCGTGGGTGTGAGTGAGTGATCCGCGTCCCTCGGCCAAGGCTAACACATTATGTTGAATATCCGCACCTCAAGGGGAGGTTTGACTTAGACTTTGCTGGCCCTCTACCAGCAAGGGGATTGTCCCATTTCCTCGACTTGGCATCCCCGAGTTACTCCCGGGTTAAGTGTGTGCGCCATACGAAGGTCCGCTTGCGTAGGCTTCATAGCCTTGTGGTTGTGCTTGTTAAATTAGGTCCGAGGTTATGTCACATCAAGTGGTATCAGAGCAAGTTTTAGACTTGTCTCTACTAAGTCTAGTCCTTGGGCACATTTGCATTCATCAACATGGCTACCTCTCTTTGGTCACATTCATCCCACTCGACCCCCCACAAGGGACCGATCAACCCTCCATTTGACATAATCTCTTTTGAGGATCTCCTCTTTGATGGATCATGCTATAGTGCCTACCTAAAGTGGGAGGTCACCATAGAAAAACACTTTGAGAGAACTATGGTTTATGGACCCGCAAGAGTCCGCGTTGCCATGGGGCAATTTCGGGGTCAAGCCAAGGAAAAATAGAGGAACATAGTGGGCTTAAGGGACATTAGGAAATAAGAACCCATTTCCTCATGGATGATATGAAGAAAGAACTTAGAAAAATCTACATCCCCAAATATTCCCACCCCTTCTACTCAAACACCCCTAGCCCGAGGTGCACTACCACTCCTCCATCCCCACCTGACCAACTTAATACCACCTTTAGGCCTCCTCCCCCACCACTCCCAACAAATCACTTCTCAACCATCATAACTACACTTCGCGACCAAGTCATCTCCCTTAAGGCCCAAATAAACCAAGCAGCCACCTCTCCACCAAATCCCCTAAGGGTCCCCACACTCCAACCAAAACCCCCTTCCGCAAACCTCACTATCCAAACTCAATTGGCCCCCACTTCCCCCCCTCCACAACCGGTCGATCCCAAGGGGAAGAGACCCCTAACCGACCCGGTTTCCCCAATAAGGACCACCATTCAAACCCAAGTGGATCCCGTGTCCATCCCTCCACCTAGACCCATGACGGCTACCACCACCCAACCCACAATCCCTCACCAAACCCATACCCCACATCTCCCCTTGGTCCCCACCACTACCCCTCCATCGTCCCCTAAAAAGGGTACACCCCCCAAAACCCATCAACCCAAATCTTGTCACCCAACCCACCTTCCACTTCCAACCCCAATCCTACCCCAACCTAGGCCTCCACTACTTCCACTCCCAAACCCCACTCTACCAATCCCAAACCAAGTTTCCCTTTACCCTCCACCCCGGGAGCACCACACACCAACCCTCATCACCCCAAAAGACCCCCTCACTTCCTTGGTAGAAGAACTCATACCCGATCCAATAGTTGTGAGCACTCCAAACCCACCCCCCACCTTGGAGGAAACCCAAGTCCAAGTTGAAGAAGAAACCTCACACGATGGTCTTTACCTTACACCACCCTCTCTAGTTGGGGAGGAGCTCATCTTAGGAGAACCCATTGTTAGTTGGCTAAAGGAGAGCCCAATTAGACAGATCCCGGCCCATGTTTTCCCTCCCATAGAACAAGACCTTCCCATAGTGCCCTTCTTCTCCTATCACACCACAATCCAAGCATCCTATCAAGTGGAGACCTTAGAGGACCTTCTCAAGGGCATAGCATGGCAATTAGAGATGACTAGCATGTTGACCCCTAAGGTCGAACAACCTAGGAGCCTTAGCCTCCTACACCTATGCATAGGGTCTATCACCTCAGTTTGCACCATTGGTTGCTACACTAGCGACCTCCTTCTATTCCTCCCTACACCCGATGAGCCCAACCTTCTCCTCGATTTAGAGCTTCTTATCTCGGGTAGAAAGCCAAGCCCTCCACTCATGGCCGACCCACTTGCCAAGAACATTGGCCCAACTATCATGGAGAAGGATGACTTATCACCTTTTGAGGATCTTGAGGACATGGAGTTCCTCCCCCTAGGTAACCCATTTTATGATCCATATGATCCATTCCAATGGGAGTCAAGAGACTCGTGTGACCCAAACACTTTATCCACCACACACCTTTCCCTACACCAACTCACCATGTTTGACCCAATTCACTCCATCTTAGACTCGGGTTACACCTTGGCAGCCATGACCTTGGGCCACATATCCCTAGGTAATGAGGTTGTGCTCCACCCCATGATGACCACCTTCTTAGATCCATTTGACCCTTTCCAATGGGAGTTCAAAGGTTGTCCCACACCTATACACATAGAAGTCACCCATAGGAAAAACATGCATGTGTCTAGGCTTACCATACCACTTGGCATGAACACTATGTTGGGTCCATTCATTCATATCACTCACATGTCAAGTAGAAAGCATGAGTGGTCCATATTCGGATGTATTGGTCCACCCTCATTCATCATGGGTCTTAAGCATGTCAAAAGCATCTACGGATGTCCGGGTCCCCCGACATTCATCACCACTTTGCATGATAGATTCACATATGGTTGCCCCGGCCCACCTAGGCCCACCAAAGTCTACATGACAACATTACATGATAAGTCCACATATGGTTGCCCCGGCCCACCAAGGTTCATCAAGGTCCATATGGCATCATGACATGATAGGTCCATCTATGGTTGTCCGGGTCCACCCATAACCACTAAAAGGATAGTATTCACAAAATTACATGATAACCTTTCAAGCGCATCAACAAGAGTCATGAAATCTACAAAAGGCCGACCGACTCAATGGCGTCACTAAGAAATCCAAATGGGTGATTCCGGGATGGTGAAGAATGAGATGCTCTCATATAGAGACAACTCAAGATTGAGGTTTTGTGGGATCAGCCCCTTCCAGGTTTTGAGGTGCATTAGCCCCACTACTAAGTTAGGCCTCCTCAAGGGATACGGAGTTAACTTCAGTTTCAATGTGGAAAGCCTTGTGCCACACAAGGGGCCCACGGTGGCACCAAGTGAGAATTTCAAGCCCCCTTCCTCCCTTGAGAGAGCACCCACCCCTCCCCATGTGAGCACCATCAGCCCAGAGAGCCCGACGTAAGCAACTTGAGAGAATATTGGATGAACAGGTAATCATCACTCGGAGCAAGGTGAACGGGCTCTACCTCCCTAGGTGGAAGAATCGGCTTCTTTCGGAAGACATGTGAGTGGTACCACCTCTTACTCGACGGAGTCGAGTTCTCTGCACCCCGGGAGTATGATGGAGTCATCACCATCCGTCCTGACACTCTCGACTATTCTCGTCACCCCAGAGGCGTACATCATGGTCTAGTCATTTATTTTGAGTCCTATGTATTTTTCTTTATTTTATTTGAGTCATATCATAGTAATTTCCCTTTTATTTGAGTCATGTCCCTAGGTCTTGTGCTTATTTCCCTAGGTTTGAGTGTCATTAGGTTTATTAGTTAGCTATTGGGCCCAATTCATTGGGCTTGGCCCATGGGCGCCCCTATCTTGTTGGTTATTAGTCAATGTGTCAAAAGTCAGGGTCTTATTGTAAATTGTGGGATCCCCATAAATAGGACCCCACTCTCTCCATTTTGAGGTAATAAATCAATGAATGAAAAACTTGTCATTTTGAGAGTTCAAACTTCTTATCTAGTGGAGAGATTCTATTATTTGGGTGAGAGACCCTAGGGGAGAGATTCCCCACCCATCCCTCTTAATCTCTCTCTTTCACTACCCTTCCTCTCTCCTCCACACCCAATTTTGAAAATTTTCTCTCTCCTCCCTTCCCAACCATCACTCTCTCACCTACCCCCATTAAAGGCCACTCCCCTTCCCCACACATCCCATTACTCCACCCCCTAGTCCCAAGAGAGCTATCACTAATCCTAGCTCCACCTCCCAACCCCCAACTATCCCACCCACTTCCCCAAGCACCCTTCCCACTACCCCAAGCACCCCTTCCCTTCCCCAACACAACCCCTCCCATCCCCAAGACCACCATTGAATACCCTCCATTAAGGAAAATTCAAACTCACCTTCCCTCCACCCACTTGTGCCCCCCTCACCTTCCCATCTCCCTCCAAGCCCAAATTCGCAGCTCCTCTCTCACCCATAGCAAACACCCCATTCCAGCCCCCATTCTCCCCTTCCCACACCTTGAAACCCCCCCCTAGACCCCCTCACAGCTGGGGGTTGCCCCTACACACAACCATCTCATTTCCCCTGCCATCTACCCCATTCCCCATTACCTATCTCCACCCTCTCAAGTTCTGGTTGCAGGCAGCAGATTGTCCGCAGGTTGCAGAGGTCACCCCGTCGTCCCTTGGGAGCTTCAGGTGGTATACCATACATCGACGGAAGCGTCTACCTCTCTTCTTCGCAACGGTGGTGGTCCTGTCCCATTCCGATTTCGTGATCGACCAGGAGAGCCATTCTCCCACAACTGCGCAGATCCCCCCTGGCAGGAGACCAGAGCCGGATTGGAAGCTTGACTCCGATGATTGTGTTGAGAATCGGATCAAGAGTTCTTCTTGAAACATCTTCTACTACGAGTCTTCTAACATCTCCAAGAAGTAGAGCCCCATTTGGCGATAGGACCTGAAAGTTATCAATTTTCTCCCTCGGGTGCTTGGTTCTGCTTCCACTTAGTCTGCACCGACGCCTCCTCAGTGTTCAGAGCTTACCGGTCGACCCCCACATCATCTGGCATCCCCGTTGGTCTTGCTTCGAAGGGGACTCGTCAACAGTTCTAACAACTCTGGCGGCACCTGATTCTGAGCTCGGGAGCGACCGTGGCAACCTTTGCTTCCTGCTGTTGGGAACCTGAAGCTGTCAGATCCGAGGGTCGGCCACCTTGTTCAAGCCCCTACCCCGACCAGCAGCGGTGTCCAAAGAAATTTACAAAATTCAAGCATCATCCAGATCCATCTACGGAGAATCTCCAATGGTTTTGTCTGCAATAAAATTCTGGGCTGACCACAGTGTCAAATACCTGACGGTCTGTCCTGAGACACAGTCAGCGGGCAGATTCGGCTTCGACTTCCCTCTCTTCACTTCTAGCTCGAATTCCCCTCCCCGCTTGGCCGGCTGAAGGCCCACCCCTGCGTGGAGGTCGTATTGAGTGTATTCATTAGATTCCCTTCCCCGAGATCCCCTCCCCCCTTGCATGGGGGTAGTTCATGTATTATTTACACTCACTGGTTTGAAGCTTCATCGACACGGCGTGCGGGTGCTTCCCCTCGCCTCCCCGCTCGCCCCCGTCTCCGATCGGAGTCGGTTTCTTCAAACTGGCTAGGTGAGAACTCGTCCCTTGCTCTCAATTATTCTTGTTCATTTAATATTCTCCAATTGCGCCGTCGGTAAGGAAGAGAGCGCCCGATCTTAAGGCTCCACCGCACTTGTGCGACCCCCGTGGGTGTGAGTGAGTGATCCGCGTCCCTCGGCCAAGGCTAACACATTGTGTTGAATATCCGCACCTCAAGGGGAGGTTTGACTTAGACTTTGCTGGCCCTCTACCAGCAAGGGGCTTGTCCCATTTCCTCGACTTGGCATCCCCGAGTTACCCCCGGGTTAAGTGTGCGCGCCATACGAAGGTCCGCTTGCGTAGGCTTCATAGCCTTGTGGTTGTGCTTGTTAAATTAGGTCCGAGGTTGTGTCACATCACACTGGGTGGCGCATTTGGACAGGCTGGAGAGCCAGCACCCACGGTGGCTGACAATTGCCTGGGTAAGTTTCCAATTGCTGTAGAGGGGATCGCGCAGTTGTTGTCGCACTTTTTGGCACATTGGAGTTACTGACTGGGTTTATGTTGTTTGTTCGACAGGTGAGGACGCGACAGCCACCTTGGAAATGATCCAAGAGCTGGTTGACACCGGCCCCTCAGTGGTTTTTCCGCCGTCTACTGGCGAGTCCGGGCAGGTGACTTCTATGCCCCCACCCATTGTGGAGGACACATTGGGTGGACTGCCGCAGTTGCTGGCGAAGGTTCCTCTCCCACCTGTGCCGACCGTAGTATCGGCTTGCACGGTGGGGCTGGTAGAGTCCTCTAGCATGGGACTATCAAGTATACAACTGAGTGCTTAGTCATTCTATGGTGAAGCTTTTTGATTCACCCATCCACGCTAAGCTTTTATTGGCGCCGATGGCAGGTACTCCTTCCCCTCTGGAGGAGGGAGAGCTTCCCCGTGGCATGGATGGGGTAGCAGGCGAGAAGCCTGCTGTTGCGGCTTTCACTAGAGGCGATGAAGAATTTATCGACATTGAGGGGGTTTCCGAAGAGGACGCCCCAGCTGGTAAGCTTTTTGTCTAACATCCTTGGCTAGGGAGTTATCTTTGCATGCATTTGGGTTTCATGGTAGCCTGACTCGACTTCTTGGTGTGCAGGTGCCTCTGATTTACCCGCATCTGGGGGTTCGCCGGAGACCTCATCTGGTTCTTCAGGCAGTGGCAGCACGACGATGGAGACCGACAAGAGTTTGAGCTTGATCTCTTCTCCCTCTTAGGCCTCTTCTGCCGAGGATGCATAGATGGAGACGATTTTGGAAGGTATATAGAGATCTTCCCTCCTTCCCATTGGCTTTGGTTTAGAGTTTGTAGTGGGGTGTTGATGCCATCGTGTTGTGTCCAGGCCTTGAGTCTGAGGGGGAGCGCATGCCGGCTCCTGTCGAGGATGATCAGGGAGAGCCCTATGTCTCCCCGATGGTCACTGGGGATGCCCAGATTACAGGGGAGCCTCTGCCCTCTCCGACTCCAGCAGGGAATGCTGCCAAGGTGGAGGAGAGGTTACCCTCACCGACCCCGAGCGGGGATGTTGCAGGCGCGGCGAGAGTCACACCAGGTGAGAGTTAGGACTTTTCTTAGGTTTTTCACCTTGTCTTGTCACAAGGAAGTCCCGAACATTGCTGACCCATTTTGTGTTTGGTGGGGGTTGTGCAGGTCCTTCCGGTGCGCTGGCTGAGATGGGCCACTCCTCCCTAGAGCTGGGGATCGAGTGGCCTACGTCTATTTTGCCACCGAAGCCACTGCTGGATGCCAGTGTGGGTGTGGCCTTGCTCCAACGAGCCCGAGGCTACGTAGGAGGCGACCCCCTGCCTTCTCCGGAGGAGCTCCGGTGGCGGCTGAGGGACTGCACCCAGGGCTACCACGACCTTGGCTTCCCGCGCGAGCCTTGGATGTCTGGCTTGGCTGGTATCTGGGCGGAGTACCTGCGGCTCCTGGAGGCTCAGGAGCAGATGGCTCGACGGCTAGCGGCCGTCCGAGAGGTGCAGGAACAGCGGGCTCGGCTCGCGTTGGCGGCTACCGAGCAGAGGAGGTGCACTGATACGGCCGTGTCACTTGCTAGGGACCATGCCGTGCGACTGAGCGAGGCAGAGTGCAGAGCCGAGGCCTTGGAGAAGGCCCTGCAGGAGCAGTAGCGAGACGTGGAGCTCGCTAGGGTCGAGTGGCAGACTGTCGAGATAGGGGCCAATGCGAGCGTGTAGCTTACGTCGACCTTGGAGGCGGAGCTGGCTGCCATGGAGTCTCGCCTGGCGGCGCTAGAGGGGAGTGAGCCTGGGCTGTGATTGTGTCACTTCTCCCCCCTTTTTTTGTTATCCGGACTGCACATCTTTTGTTACCCCAAGGGCATGTCTTGGGCTCCCTTTTATAGAGTATCAATGACAAATTCTAGATTTTGGTGTTGTTATTTGCTGAGTTGTTCCACTTCTTGTTCCATGGCACAGCGTTGGATGCAGGGACTAGCGACCACTTACTGTTAGTCTGCTTGATTCTTCCCTACTGTGTATTGGTATAGGGTGCAATAGGATGGGTTCACCCGATTTTCGGGGGTTGAAACGGAGGACTGGGTTTGGATTTTGAATACAGGGAATTGGGTGCTGGGTACTGGGAGAATAGAAGAAGAGACCAAATGTTGGGGGCTCGTTCCTTGAAGAGGAGAGCCTATGTTGTATGAAGTTAGTGTAGGTTCATCAGGATATGGCGGCCTACGGGGTTAGGGTTGGGGATTGGTTTTGGAATGCGTCGGTTATAGGTCGATGCCTGAGTGCTGGTTGTCTTTATGTCGTTGACTGGCAGTGTAGTCTGCAACGGCTTGAGAGACTAGGGCTGGGTTGGCCGGATGGACTTGGAAGGCATCACAGCCAAAAGGGTAATGCTGGGGACTGGCGTTGGTCAGCTGACCTGTGAAGGAATTGTAGCCGAAATGCTGGAACTGGATACTGGTATTCGGATTGAGTGGCTGGCCTGTGGAGGCATTGTAGCCACGATGCTGGAACTGGTGACTGGCACTGGAATTGAGTGGCTGGCCTGTGGAGGCGTTGTAGCCACGATGTTGGGACTGGGAACTAGTACTGGAACTGGGTGGCTGGCCTGTGGGGGCGTTGAAGCCACGATGCTGGGACTGGGAACAGGTACTGGAACTAGGTGGCTGGCCTGTGGAGGTGTTGTAGCCACGATGCTGGGACTGGGAACCGGTACTAGAACTGGGTGGCTGGCCTGTGGAGGCATTGTAGCCACAATGTTGGGACTAGGGACCGGTACTGGAACTGGGTGGCTGGCCTGTGGAGGCGTTGTAGCCACGATGCTGGGACTGGGAACCGGTACTGGAACTAGGTGGCTGGCCTGTGAAGGCGTTGAAGCCACGATGCTGGGACTGGGAACCAATACTGGAACTGGGTGGCTGGCCTGTGGAGGCGTTGAAGCCACGATGTTGGGACTGGGAACCGGTACTGGAACTGGGTGGATGGCCTGTGGAGGCGTTGTAGCCACGATGCTGGGACTGGGAACCGGTACTGGAACTGGGTGGCTGGCATGTGGAGGCGTTGTAGCCACGATGTTGGGACTGGGAACCGGTATTGGAATTGGCGTTGTCCGACTCTCGAGGGTGTAGTGGTCACCATCGTTGTGGAGTGATACCGAGGTTGCCGTTGACAAGATGTCACGGTCGATGACCCTCGTCAATGAGGATTAGAGAAGGAGAGGGGTTTTTTTTTCTCTTTACCAGCTCTATCACCCTCTCGGGTTTTCACCAGAGCTGGCCCCCTTTTACTTTTTTTGGTGCGCCCTTATGGGTGTTCACACCGAGGGGTTACCCGATTTTGCCTGAGGTGCCCTTTGGGGTTTTCACCTCAGCTGCGTTGGTGGCAATTTTTACCCCCAGTGGCCTCTTTGTAGTGAGGACGGCTGGGTCCACCAGAGTATCTCTATTTTTAACCCCATTTTTGTTACTATATGTGTATATAGATATATTTGAAGATAGTGTCCATAGGATGGTGCTGTCAGAGGATGGAATCTGGAACTGGAGACTGTGAATGACCGGATATTGACCCTTCTTTAGTAGGGGCAAGTTGCCAAGTCATGGCGATGGGGGTCATTTTGTTATGGCAGGATGTGCTCGGAATTATGGCTGGGAAGAGTCGGAGATTCCTGGGGGGACTGGAATTTTAAGGAGACTGGGGGGAAGCTATGGATTTATAGAAGGTGTCAAATGTAGTGGTATGGACTGGTAAGAGTCTGGATATTGGCTGGGACTGGGATTTGCTGGGATGGCAACTAGGACGTCATACTGCCATCGAAAGTTGTCGACCCACCGCATCGAAGCGAGGGCTGAAGGTGGCATGAGTTGAGCAGGATGATGTAAGGTTAACTGGAGAGGTCATGGGGTTAGTGTTCTGGAAATGTGAATTGATAGAAGGTTGATATTCGATGGGGCGAATGATTTGTTGAGAAATGGGTGGAACGCCGCCTCGACTGGCAAGGATAGGGAGACTTTCTCGTTATCGGCTCTACTATCCTTTCGGGTTTTTGCCAGAGCCGACCCCCTTTAGCTTTTTCCGATGCGCCCTTGCAGGTTTTCAAGTCGAGGGTTTCCCCATTTTGCTGAGGTGCCCTTTCGGGTTTTCACCTCAGCCGGGTTACTGGCCTTTTTGCCCCCAGCCACCTTCTTGCAAAAGAGGACAGCAGAGTCTGCCGGGGTATCTCTATTTTTAACCCCATTTTTCCTGTATTGTTTTTTTTTACTTACCTGGGAGCCTGACGGCTAGACTGATGCCAGTGCAGAAGTGCCTGTGCTCTCGTGGTGACGAGAACGAGGATAGGGGATTAGTCCCCGAGGATGCCTGGCGGTGGTGCTGGGAAGGCTTGGCTGGTTGCTTGACTGGGAAGTGAAGACTAGAAGGACTTACCAGTTAGATCCTTCACAGGGGAAGGTCGGCCATACTAGTAGTAGCTGGGACGTGCGCGTTAGCATGGCTGATGCACGAACTCGTGCTCTGGTGCATAATATAGCTTCATATGTTTGCCGTTGAGAGGCGGGAACGGTCTGTGACCTTTGTGATCGACAACCGTGTAAGCCCCACCCTTGTAGACATTATGGATAATGTATGGACCTCGCCAATTTGGCTGTAATTTTCCACTGGAGCGCCCTGGCATGACTTCCTTTTCCTTGATCATGACGAGGTCGCCTTGCTTGAAAGCTCGCTGCTTGACGAGCTTATCATAGGCCCGGGCCATGCGGGCCTGGTACACTTGCAGGTGTTTGTAGGCTTCGAGCCATTTGCCTTCTAGATTGGCGAGCTCTTCAAGTCTTCTCTGGTACTCGCTTTCGTCAGGGCCGGCAAGGCCGGTGTGGATTGCCACACGGTAAGAAGCTAACTGGACTTCGATGGGGATTACAGCTTCTGCCCCATAAGCAAGGGAGAACGGCGAGCACCCCGTGGGGGTTTTGTAGACCGTCCGATAGGCCCATAGTGCCTCGAAGACCTTCTCACCCCAATTGCGTTTTCCGTGGCTAACCATCTTAGCCAAGAGCTTGTAGAGGGTCTTGTTGAAGGCTTCCGCCAAACCATTAGCCTGGGGGTTGTAGACCGAAGAGGTTCTCCAGTCGATGTGGAATTTGGCCGCTAGATGGTATACGGCCTTATTCTTGAGTGGCGTCCCATTGTCAGAAATAATGAGACTGGGGGTACCGAACCGGTAAATGATGTTGTGCCGGACAAATCTGGCAACCACCTCGCCGGTGACCTCTCGCACGGGAAGGGCCTCCGCCCAGTGAGAGAAGTAGTCGGTGGTAGCCAAGATGTATTTATGTCCCTTGGAGGATGGTGGAAAAGGTCCTGCCATGTCCATGCCCCACTCCGTGAATGGCCAAGTGGGGGCTGTGGGACGTAGTGGGTTAGGAGGTTTTCTGGGTACTGGGCCAAAGACTTGGCATTGATGGCATGTACGGGCGTATTGGATGCAGTCCACGTACATGGTTGGCCAATAGAAACTCTTGAGCTTGATATTGTGCTTCATTCGGTCTCTGGCCTGGTGCGCGCCGCACAACCCGGAGTGGACATCCTGCATGACGGCTTGAGCCTCCACGAGAGAGACACATCTCAGAAGAACAAACTTGTCCTTCTCGTGGACGAGTCGATACAGGGAGTCGCCGATCAACTCATAAGAGGTCGCTCGGCGAAGTAGTTGGACCCTTTGAGCTCGGTCAGAAGGGAGCCACCCTTTTTTGAATTTTATGATGAGCGCACGCCAATCCTCCTCTTCTGGAGGCGTACTTTGGTCAAGGTCATGGACCTCATAAATGGTGAGACCGGTGTTGCCTTCGAGTGAGCTTAGCATCAGCCTTCTGTATTTGATGACGATGTCGACCTCACCCTCGGGCGGGAGCTTGATGGCTGCGGCCAGTTTTGCTAAGGCATCCGCCTGAGCATTGCTGCTTTTGGGAATATGATCTATTTCAAAGAAATAGAACTTCTGGGTTAATCTGGTGACGACGGTATGGTACGAACCAACTCTGGCTTTCGCACGTCATAGATGCTGAGGACCTGTCGGACTGACGCGGGACGGAGACGCGAACCTAGGACTCTAGCTCACAACTTATCCCTAAGCAAGGGAAATGTCGGACCATGTGCGGTTGAGAAACTGACAGTGAGTCTCGGGTATCGACTTTTCCGCGTGTACTCGGATCGAGTCACGGGACAGGTCACTCACTCTCTCTCACAGCGGCGATAAAAGTATGATCGAGCTAAAATAACCTATCACTCATGCAGCGGCATTCAAAAATATATACAAGTAAAGCAAATGCGATAGAGAGAGGGGGCGAGTGTACCTCCATGCTCCGGGCGTGGGGAAGACGATCCCGGCCAAGTACGGCAACTCCCGGTACAGTAAATGTAATTAAATTACAGAAGTGAAATTCTATGCCCACTCCACGCAGGAGGTAACAGACTACAAGTGGGGCCCGAGAGGACCGATCTTGGGTTGACAGGCAGCACTTTGATCCGCTCGTCGGTGCCATCCGGAAGACGCTTGCTGCGAGTTGTGGGGCCCACATGCTGCTCAGACCTCCGAACATGGTGGGGTGGGTCCCGCTGCCAAGGGGATGC